>BROG01000404.1:0-660281 GCA_030159075.1 Atrina japonica | reverse complement strand
ATTGCGTTCCTTTTAATAATATCTGGTGAGTATGACATGTTTTAATTAGATTAATGATTTAATACCGGTTTTAAGGATTAAACCAATTCTTCCGAAAAAGAAGAAAAAAAGAAAAATAAAATGTCCAGACGGCTCAGTTTGGAATTCGGAAAAAGCGGCAAGTAATTAATTATACTTTGATTCAGTGAGTTGAATAAATCTATCTCCAATACCGTTCCCTAATTGTTAGTCAGTCTTCCATTTATGGCTATTTAAATTGTGGGGAAAATGCGACAAATGCCATCTGCTAGGCCGTGGTTTTTCATATGCTTAATATGACGTCATTAGGAAATGTTTCTTTATACAAAAAGTACATGTTGTATTAAAAAGACGTTAACCGTAAAGTACTCTTAGAAGTTTCTTTGGGACAAAAAAAAAATAAAAAATAAAAACTACAAAAGTAAAAAACTATTTTGCATTTAACTACTGCATAAATGTATCTAATATAGTTATAATGGAATGCCTTAAAGTAAAATATCTGAGACACCAAAATATAAATTTGCAGTATGTCCAGGATATGAATACAAATCTGGTAAAAATGGACAAACACGGGTCTCTGGGAATCAAGTGGTGCGTTCAGTTACCATGGGAGGGTTAAGTAATTTTACCAACTCAACAACGGCTATTGAACAGGCAACTCAACAACGGCTATTTAACAGGCAACTCAACACTTGATTTAACGAAACAGAGCAATCGTAAAGAAGACTATTATACTGACAGGAAAATTTGAGGAACGTTGACATCAAACCCGGTTTCGAATAATTTATTACAGATTTAGTGTACCTCTGTACATGAAATATTTCTATGTTGAGCATGCCTGTCATATCAAATTATTTGTGAAATATATGCAGGTGATTGTGATCTATTTCTACTTTTAATTAATGTGAAAAAATGACGATGGGAAAGCCGAAATCGTCGTATTTGTCTTTGACTTTTGGCAACTACTTCCTAACTTCTACAAAACTACTTCCTAACTTCTACAAAACTACTTCCTAACTTCTACAAAACTACTTCCTAACGTCTACAAAACTACTTCCTAACTTCTGCAAAACTACTTCCTAACTTCTACAAAACTACTTCCTAACTTCTGCAAAACTACTTCCTAACTTCTACAAAACTACTTCCTAACTTCTACAAAACTACTTCCTAACTTCTACAAAACTACTTCCTAACTTCTGCAAAACTACTTCCTAACTTCTACAAAACTACTTCCTAACTTCTACAAAACTACTTCCTAACTTCTACAAAAATACTTCAATCCACAAGTAAATAAATAATGCATATACTTTGACATTTTTGTATGTATTTTCAATAAATCGTACAAAAAATAGAAGAGCGAAATAGACTTGATAGAAAACTATCTAATCTCTGCTTGGCCTAATTGAGGATGCAAAATGCAATTGATAATAAAATTTGTTGACGTTCTTTAAAGTGTTGATATTGCGACCGATATCAAGTTATCTTTTGGTCTATATTTTTTTTCTAATTTATTTCTTGAGTAACATTTGAACATAAAATATTATTTTTAATCGCGTTGTATCTACAAATAATTGACAGAGACCAATGAACAGATCGTTTGATTTACACAATTCATAATTTGGTCATGACTTTTGTAGTGAAAGATATCTGTGGTATACATGGATCACGTACTGTAAAAAGAAATGTCGCAGTGGATTTGTCCGTTCCATATCCAAGTGTTGCATATGCTATCCGATCCAAGAGATCTGTAGGAATTCAGGAGGTGACAAAAACGCGGCTTAGAAGAATGCGCAGATATAGGAGGTAAAAATAATAGAAAATGTAAGTACAATTATCATTTATAACTACGATCATATCTGCTCAGTTTCAGAATACTGACAACTGTTAGGGCAATAATACACAGAGTTTCATAGCATTCGATTTAGCATGTATTATCATACTAGATTATTCTCATTTTGACCGAAAATATCGTTAACTGAGATGTTTCAAAATTATTGCACTATTTTTGGTTTGATATGAGAATTTATGGAGTATAACATAATTCGGACTCGGTCATCATAAATTTGGTACTCAATAAATTGGCATGCAAAATTGATATAATATGAAACAATTTTTGCACTATTTTTGGTTTGATGTGATAATTTATGGAGTACAAAAGAAGATCGAACAAAGCCTAAGGCCGAGGTTAATATTGTTTTTGTACTCCATATATTTTCATATCGAACCAAAAGTAGTGCAATAATTTGTTGATACATTTTAATTTAACAAACCATCGACCATTGAAAGAGATATGGCAGTTTTGATTAATCCTTCTGGTTTGTGACCATGAAGACGATGGATTAATTTCGTTAGCTTTTGTGAAAGCAAATAATGAATTGATCAAGTAAAAATGATTAATACATAAATCTTAACATCGTTATGATGTCACTTCTGTCTGTATACAGTAAAACATCGTTATAATGTCTCCCAATTTGGCATTTGGCAATAGGCTGAGGGAAATCTTAAATGGAATTATAGGGAAAATTAGAAAAATGGACTTTCAAAGCTTGTGAAGTAAAGCGAGAAGAAAAATGAAACGGAGGAATTATAAAGAGATTTTATTGTATATCCTGTTTTGAATATATATGACAATCAATCTAAAGCATAAAAATCCTTATTAAATTTGTTTTAACACTTTCTTGAACTCTTAACCATACAACATCCCTCTTTCTGATTTTCAGGATATTCACAAAGGCAGATGAACCAAACATGAACAAAAAAGAAAACAAAAAAGAATGTCAGGATTATGCTGTTAATGGTCATTGAGACAACCGAAATATTGATTTACCTTCGTAAACACATTGTATAGAAACGAATGAATAAAGCTTTTATCCAGTATTGTATATACGTTGTCCTTCTTTAACATAGTAAACAAACACATTTGCGTATAAAATAACGTATACGCAATGCTAGAAGGCTCGTCGGGGAGATAAACAAATGACGTCATCTTCTTTACATTACACGGGCGAAATTGCATCAACACAGCACATTCTTTTAAAACAAGTACACAGTAATTTTCATGACGAGACGATAACTGAATTCGTGTATTACCTCTTTTATTGAAATGTAACGATGTAAAAGAATTATATAACTTACAAATTTATCTTTACTTGTATTGATATAATACATTTTTTGTTTATCGTGTAATAGTTTTGGACTCGACAATCGACAGCTGATATTCCTAAACGTCGAATTGTCAAAAGAAAATTCCTACGGGAATTGTCTTTTGCCATCAACACTATCCTAAAAGCATATACGAGACCGCTTTCCGATTAAAAGAATCGCTAGGACAGGAAAGATTGATAGAAGCGTTTATTGGGAAAATGTATAGATATCAGATTATACAGACGCGACAAGCTTTATCCCTCAGTATTTAGTGATCCAGAAGTAGTAACTGAACTGGATAGATTACATGACCAAGATGTACCCAAGTAGACAAAGCCTCAAATAATATAGTTTTTATTTGCAATGTACATTACTATAATTGTTTATTAGAAGATCAAGAATTGAATACGAATTCTGGTAATCCTACATACACACGTAGCTCACTTTCAAAGGACGAGATCCTTCAAAATCACGTGTCCGTATTACGCTCTTTTTATGTACCTACAACCGATGCTGATTTTGAGCTACCATATTTATATTGGATACCTAAACTTCATAAAACCCCATATAAGCAGAGATACATAGCAGGATCCAACCAAACCTTTATCTATTACTACTTACCAAGATATGACAGCTGTTAAGGAGAAACTTCAGCAATATTGTACAGTTGCTTATTCCAGAAGTATGTTAATCAGACGTGGATACTTAAAAATTCTAAGCAACTTTTAGAAAATTTAATAGCACACAATATTTTTCTCAAATTCACAGTGTCCAAACATACGATTTCTCTACTCTTTACATAAATATACCAGATAAAAATTAAAAGAAATACTTTTTAACATCATAGACAACTTTTCTTTCATTAAAGATGGTACCAGAAAATTTAAATATCTAGTGATTGGTTATCATGATACTTATTTTGTCAAACACCACTCTGATTCTACACATAAATACACTGAAGTTAATATTTAAAAACATGCTAATTTCTAATAGACAATATAGTTGTAATGTTCGGAGACGTTGTCTTTCAACAAACTGTCGGCATTCCTATGGGAACCAATTGTGCCCCTTTATTGGCCTACCTGTTCCTTTATTCATACGAAGCAGATTTCATTCAGAAACTGTTGAATCAAAAGAAGAAAAAGCTAGCTATGTCTTTTACTTTCACATTTAGATATATCCACTACGTTTTGTCAATTAATAATGACAATTTTTATACATTTGTCAATGCGATATATCACAGCGAACTAGAAATTAAAGATACAACAGAATCAAGCACACACGCTTCATACTTAGACATTTTACTTACTATAGACAGAGACGGGAAATTGGCAATTAAGCTATACGACAAACGCGACGATTTCGGCTTTTCCATCGTAAATTTTCCACATCTAAGAAGTAATATTCCACAGCCACCCGCATATGGAGTTTACATTTCACAAATGATCCGATATGCCAGAGCGTGTTCAACATATGAACATTTCATATACAGATGTAAATTACTCACTGACAAATTATTGATACAGGGATATCGAAATTTTATGGTCGGTATAATAGTCATGTTTGCAATTAGTCGGTTTCACTGGGTGGAATTTTGAGTTGCATTTTCGTTGGCTGTTGTTGAAACGTCTGCACCAATTGTGACGAGGATTCGTTCCTCACGTATTTCATTTGGACTTGACTGTAGGCTCCCCGCGGGTGTGACCAGTCGACAGGGGATACTTATTGCTCCATGGCACCTGATCCCTCCTCTTGGTTTCCAGAGGTCCGTGTTTGTCCATTTTTGCCGGATTTGTATCTGTGTCCTGGACATCATAAAGATTTATACTTTGGTATCTGAGATGTTTTATACTTAAAACAAATATTACAAAAAGAATATCTAATACCTCCGTGGTCGAGTGGTTATAGCATCGCGCTTTGGACCAATGAAATATTGTACTTCCGGTCAGCGCAAGTTCGGGCCCCGTTAAAAAGTTTTGTTAGAAAGTTTGCCAGTTTAGGTGCCGGTGGGTTCTTTCCGCCATCAATAAAAACTGGCCGCCATCATTTAACTGAAAAAACGGTTGAGTGTGGCGTTAAACACATTTCAGAATTCAAAATCAACAAAAACAAAATAAGTAAACTTACAATGTAAAATCGTGGAAACTGAAATCAAACTTACAACAAATGATTTTTTGTGTTAAATATACACTGCTGACTTCACAAAAATACATTTGGTGCCCGGAAGGAGTCAACGCCCCTTGTTACTACGCAGTATCAATGGTTTACAAACTGATCATGAAAGTAATATATAATACATTTGGTATTGATCGTCATGATATCTAAGAGACATTAAACTTAACTTTATACGCATACATGACTCTTTGTGTATCCCATTATAACATTGTTATATTTATCATTATATTTATAGGGGACATTTAAAGCTCCAGATGCCACATTTCAGGCGTGACATTGCCTCATGCCTATGTACATATGTGCACCCAGGACAAAATTGTGTTTAAACTGACAAAGTTGAAGTTGACACAGAATATCTCACTTCAGGTCGTCATCTCCCAAAATACAAAGTACAATGAAGAAGTAACAATGAATATTCGAAACTCCACGCCCATTAGTATACGACAAATTAGATATAAGAACGATATTATTATATATTAGCTGGTCATTTGGTAAAGATGAAGTACACTTTCTAATCTTGCATCTGCTTATCTTTTCCACCTTGTATAGTTGGTTTGAAGGTGTAAAAACATTTTGTACTTAACCGACATCCTATAAACAATCCCTTTCTGAAATTTCGGTTCCATTCCCAATGCAAAATCCATGTTAATTTCTCAATTTGCTGAAAAAAAATTACCAGTCTGAGATACTCGACTTTTGAAAGAATAATATAGGGGTATGCATTTAAAAATAAACTTTTTCGCATTACATATTTTTCCAATCTGATATATACCCAATTGAGATTGAAACAACACTGGATTTTTATGTCTGTTTATCTTTTTCAGCAGTAATATACATTTATTGCATATTTGAGATGGAGATATGAACAGAAAATTCGCCTTCTGGGCGAACAAATCTTTGAAAATATATTCCTCCGAACTGAGTAATAATTTGTTTTATACCGAAACTGAAGGAAATTGGTGTCAGGAAATACATGTGTTTTCTTTGAAACATTTCACTTTAACTTTTGTACCCTGTATTTTTGGGCATCTTTATTGGGTCTATATTGCTCCGAAATCCTCCTCTATAACGCGTCCAAACCTGGCTGTATCAATGATTGTTTACTGTCTGTATCAGGTAAGACTCCCCATTTACCGTTACAAAATCGATAACCCGTACTCAGCATAGATTGGGGTCCCAGTGGGGTAAACATGACGATTTGTCGTCCGCCCACGTGATTTATCTAGGCCAATCACATTCCTTTATTTATCATTTAATTATGTGATGCATGATAAAAAGCCCTTTAACACCTTCATACAGTATATATATATCAAATTACGGTGATTAAATATATAGAGGTAAAATTACTTAACCTTTTCACATTTACGTATCAAACTGATATGTTATTTTAACTATTATTATAGTATGTAGTGTTTAATTGATTAATGAGAAATAGTGTATGAAGTCAAAATGTCGTTAATTTTATGGTATCTTGTTAGCAATTACATTTTACTGAATGCACTTAATCCCACTTAGAATTTTTCTAAAAGGTCCATGTTTGACCAATATGCAAAAATGTTTGCTTACTGTCTTCTGGATGTCCTAATAGTTTATAGTTTGATTTCAATTTTGAATTTTGAATAGTGTAGTACGCCACACTCAACAATTTTTCAGTTATATTGTGGTGGGCAGTTTCTAATGGTAGACGAAAGAATCTGGTTACCCGGGAAGAGACCCGCAGCCTTCTGTAATATCATAAATATAATAACAATGTTATAATGCTCAGAACAACCGTTTCAGTCAATTAGACTTCATCAGTTGAGCTGCACTGACCAGAATGTATAGTATAGTTTGATAACCGTTTATATATATATATATATATATATATATATATATATATATATATATATATATATATATATATATATATATATATATATATATATAATATGTGTGTGTGTGTGTGTGTGTGTGTATGTGTGTGTGTGTGTGTGCGTGTGTGTGTGTGCGCGTGTGTGTGTGTGTGTGTGTGTGTGTGTGATTTTTTGCAATGTTTCCACGTGGTATGAATAGCAATTTCCACATTTATAGAGACGTATATTCGTAATCCACTTGAACATGGTTCAGATCGTCAGACTAAATTTATCAACCATAAAAAGATTCAGCCGTATAATTGTGATTGTAAATCAATTAAAATGTGTAAATACCAATGCTACTATGACTGTACACGATATATACTATTGATTTACCTTACACATAGTAATATTTTCTTTTAATGTATAACAACTGTTAGGAATGGTGTTTACCAGCGGAACGCAGGTGGTCTCTTCCCGTGTACATTCTAATCAGGATCTGTTCTCCACCAATAAAAACTGGCCGCCACAATATAACTGAAAAATTATTAAGTGTGGCGTAAAACACTATTCAAAATCCAAAACGGAATGGTGATATTGCAATAAAGATACACAGCAAACTATGCAGATGTTTGTTATCACAGCGTGTACAGTTTTAGAAAGAGCATGTATACCGAGCGTTTGCTATACCCAATGTTAATTATACTACCTCCAATTTAATATTTAAATGATAAATAAGAATGCACATTTTACAAGTTTGTTTGTTTGTTAAATGTTGTCTAACGTCTCACTCAAGAATCGTTCACTCATATGGAGACGGCATCAATGCCGGTGAAGGGCTTCAAATTTTGGCCTATGCTCGACACTTACAGCCACGTATCAACACCTACTGTGACACGGACCCTCGTTTTTTACTGTCTCATCCGAAGGCCAGGAATCCAACCTCGAACTCACGACCTCACAATCAAGAGTCGAGCGCGCTACCGACTGAGCCAGGTCGGCTCCGCATTTATAAGATTATCCTTAGATTTTCAAACAAAATTGTGGTGAAATAAAATATTGTTACACATGTATTTAAATTGTTAAATCAAGGCATCGATTTATACCAATACATTAATTTACTTGTTGTCACTTTATTTTGTCTTCAAGTAACATAATTTAAAATTGTTGTATAGATATGTTTTAAAACAATAATATTTACACATCAGCAAAATAAATGTCATTTCTTTTTTGAAAAACTATAATTTTCATTTTATGTTTATCATATTTGCATCATTCAAACTACATAAATTATAATTTTAAACAAAGAATGACATAATATTTGTAAATTAAATGCCAGACTGGTAAATGCAGTGTACATGACGATTACTAAACAACAATGTGTATAAAAATGACAAAATATACAAATACTACAGATGTGTCAAAACTATGTAAAAACAAAAACATATTCATTTCTTGATGTTTTACTCTTCGAGACTGAAACATAGTGCTTAAAAGTTGATAGGGTCTTGTTCATTTTATTTTTATAAGACATCATACATTTGAATCAAAGCATTTTTTCTCGTCAATCTCACAAAGTCGCTTTGCAAGTATTTACTTTATTTATGGCGACGAACTTAGATCGTTTAAGTGTAAAGTATGAAATGATTTTCGTTAATAAATTTCAAAGCGAGGGAGGCCAACAGCAAAAACTGTTTTTACCCAAACTTTCCGTCTACCATTACTCTGAAGAAATTTCGCGCACTTCATCAACCCTCATAACATTACCTTGTAACTGGGGAGGAGCTGGGCGTTTTTCTTCCATGTTAATTTTGCGTGTTATTCATTACATGACTATGTCTGATTCGATTTAGCAAATTAAATACTTCTCAAAACTATTGAGCTTTGGTCAAATCGTTTATGATTTAACAAGCGTAACCAATAGATAAACTGTGTCATAACACAATATCAGTTTCCACAGCCAAACTAAAATTATTGTTTCACAACATTTTTGACATGTAACATATATTTGCTATTTTTGTATAAGTACGTTAAATAAATTATATTTTTTACACATTGGCAGAATATTTGTATTATTCAAATTATAATTTGAAATAAAGAATTAAATTATAATTGTCAATAAATTACCACTCTGTGTTAATGTGTACAAAATTACAAAACATGCAAAAGTTTTTAGCTATGTCAACTTGTTTGTGAAAAACATATTTATATATTATGGTTGTCAAATCGGTCAATTTCTTCTAACCGATTAAACCGAATGTTTTTCCAATTGAGTACTCGGTTACTCGGTCACTTGTTGCAGATTCATATATTATTGAGTGGGAGGTGCAAGGAGATATTTATTTGCCAGAAGCGATACAATATCTTATATCCGAAAAAAAAATGATTAATCTTAAAAGCTCTGTTGGGTCATTCTATACTATAGCGTCGAACACTGCATAAGGAACAATCTAATTAAAACTCGATCTCTCACCGCTCCCGTTTTCTGATATGTCGCGACATAATATAATTTTATATAATTTAACTTGATTTAAATCTTGGTTGTTTGTTGGACTGAGTCATCGCTCATTCCGTTACAATATATATATATATATATATATATATATATATATATATATATATATTATATATATATATATATATATATATATATATATATATATATATATATATATATATATATATATATATATACTCATGAATCATTCCTATATTGTAATATTGAATAAAAGGGAATACAGCAAATTGTATCTATGTTTTACGTTGTGAAATAAAGTTTTTTTATAAATCGCTTCGCGTAAATGATCAATTTATGCTAATATATCGTTTAACATCGGTTAGATGTAAAATATTCAAAAACATGAATTCTTCTGGTAGTGTTCATGAATGCAGTCTGGGATAGCTATGCACGTAGTACATTTACAATGTTTGTAATAATACAATTCTTACATGATGATTATTTTGCAAAATTTTTTGGCAGGTCTTTCTGAATGTGAAACATATATACGAAAAGTATAAAATCACTCATTATTATTTACTTATTATATATATATTAGAACAGTATAAGTGTTTAATACTTTATTTAAAATGATACAAAATTTATTAAAGTTTACATACATAACATATTTCTACATTTTTTTATAAAGGTCTCGGAAAAAAATTCCTATTGACGCAATAACAGGTTTTGAAGACAATGATTTTGTTGGAAAATATACATAAATATCCCAGCGATATCGTCGTAATCTGATAAATAATATTAGCACTTGCATTGAATATATACATATAGCATATATAAAGTTACAATAAAATATACACAATGTATTTATGGGCTAAAAACATAAGCATAAAAATGTACGTCTAATGTTCCTTTGGGACTTTAAATCTAATAATCAGAGAATTACTCCTCACTTATTAATATTATGCAAATATAAAACTGATTTGAAAAGAAGTTGAATCTTAATATTCAATCGTTCTGAAAAGGTTGATATACATGTATTTCTTTTTTGACACATAAATGCAGAAGAAATGTTTCGCGTTAGAGTTCGTCGTTTTTAATTTTCTACCATTGTCGGGTCTTCGTCAACTCCTCTGAATCTTCTTTTCCCTTCTGAATTACTCTACAACCAAAACAAATAAAACATTCTTGTATTATCTTAATTAAAGCAAGGAAATTTATGATCATATTAATACAGTGGCACATATAAGACAAATGAATCAAGTGAATTTCTTAATTTCGCGAATTTAGCAATGAGTAAAAAATGTGAAATTTAAAGGACGTGAAAATACCGGATGCCGGAATTATTTCCGTTGTACAAAAATATATCGCGAAAATTAAGAGCAGCGAAATATTGAACATTGTAAATTACAAAATTTTAATAACGTAATAAATGCGTTTACAGTTATACTGTTGTCCGGAAGTAGTGTTGGGTCCTCTTATGATATCAAAAAATTATTTTATAAACCTTCGCTAAGTGAACTTATTTAAGAACACGTATTGTCCGATTAACATAAGATGACTAGTAGGAGAGCCGGCCTGGCTCAGTCGGTAGCGCGCTCGACTCTGGATCGCGAGGTCGTGAGTTCGAGTCCCGCCGGCGACAGGTTGGTTTCCTGTCTTTCGGATGAGACAGTAAAAACTGGAGGTCCCGTGTCACAGTAGGTGTCGGCACGTTAAAGAACCCTCACTGCTCAATGGCCCTTCACCGGCATTTGGTGACGTCTCCATATGAGTGAAATATTCTTTAGTGGGACGTTAAACAACAATAAACAAACAAACAAACAAACAAGACTAGTAGGAGAGATTACTCTAATTAATTTTAATGGTATGCATTATTACCTAATATTTAAACTCGTTTAGGTCAAGAAATGGTTTATAAGACTGCGCCCTGCCATATTATATGTTTTTCTATACCTTGTTACAGGTAAAAAGAAATAAGCTATTTACTCATGTAAATGTAGTTAGGGTTCAGAACATACTGTATTTAAATAGCAACACAACCACAATATAATAATTATGAAAATTTTCTTAAAACCATTCAGAAATTAATGCAAAACAATTTGGCGGAATTTATCAACTAGTACGTGATAAATATAATTCGTTCGGTAATTAAAAAGGTATGATATAAGATAAAAAACCAACTATTTTTTTATAATTATGATTTTATATCCTGACCTACTTTTACTATTTTCTTTCTTAAATATACGCCAAACGTAAAACCAATTAAAAATAAATGCAAACCAAACAATGCATGTACTACCATTTTTGTTAGTATCATGACCAGTAGCAAAATTATGTCGGAACTAAATTTTGTCAAATGGATACTTACTTATCCCTTTGTCTCAGTTTCCCTTAACCTTCCTAGAATCGCTTCCACTTCCGCTTCCACTACCGCTTCCACTACCGCTTCCAGATCCGCTACCGCTTCCAGATCCACTACCACTGCCACTTCCGCTTCCAGATCCACTACCGCTTCCAGATCCACTACCACTGCCACTTCCGCTTCCAGATCCACTACCACTTCCACTGCCACTTCCGCTATTGCTTCCAGATCCACTACCGCTTCCACTGCCACTGCCACTTCCGCTATCGCTTCCAGATCCACTCTCGCTTCCACTTCCTTCAACTTCCGAAACGTTGATTACTGAAAAATGAAATATAAGCGTAATAAAAATAAAGTTTTATGTTCAAAATCAGTGAAAAAATAAAAGCCAATATGAGTAACTTACTTTAACATAAAGTATATCATAAAATAATATTCAGAAAAAGTTATTAAGAAATGATGATTATGGACAAAACATTCAATTCATTTGCTTAATAATGTAATCCATGTACCTCATGATACCCGAAAACATTTGTACGGGACTACTGCTATTAATGATAGCATGACGCTAGCAGACGATATTCCGCGGTAACATCATTTCACCGGGAAAATTACGTAGAGTTACGTTCCATCACAATTGGAGATACTAGTACCGCACAAACGTTATCGGTTATCACGTGGTACATGAATTAGTCCCATTATCAAGAATTCCTCTGATTTCAAACTCCTTTATCTACATTTATATAAATCGAAGATAGCAAATGCTACTGTAAAACTTATAATACATACCAATTGTTACTAATAAAAAAAACACTAAAATTGCCGTTATTAGACCTTTAGCCATTTTTCACTTTTACAAATGCTGCCGTCTTCAGGTGAAACCCTAAAATTTGCCAAGCGAGCTCTGCGTTTATACGTTTTATAGTGTACAAAAAGGAACAGGTGTTTTATTTATTCACGCTTGTATAAAACTACGAATGGTTTTACATAGTCACTGCATTCGTAATTTTATAAAATACATAATTCATTTGCAAAAAAAGAAAATTGACATCGGTGGAATTTCCAGCGATGTTCGACTTTGGTTTGACTCAAATATGTTTAACGTTATGCCACGTCTCCATGTCTGTATTCAAACTGTCCTGTTATTCAAATATAAAAATCTCAGATACCAAAGTATAAATCAATAGGATGTCCAGGACATAGATACAAATCCGGTAAAAATGGACAAACACGGACCTCTGGAAACCAAGAGGTGGGATCAGGTGCCATGGAGGAGTAAGCATCCCCTGTCGACCGGTCACACCCGCCGTGAGTCCACAGTCAAGTCCAATGAAACACGTGAGGAGTGTATCCTCGTCACAAATGGTACAGACGTCTCAACAACCGCCAACGAAAAGGCAACTCAGCATTTCACTGAGTGAAACAGAGTAGTCGCAAACAAGACTATTATACCGACCATAAAATTTGCGGAACGTTGACATTAAACGTGGTTTTCGATATCCCTGTGTCAATAATTTGTCAGTGAGTAGTTTACCTCTGTATATGAAATCTTCATATGTTGTGCACGCCCTGGCATATCGGATCATTTGTGAAATATAAACTCCATATGCAGGTGACTGAGGGATATTACTACTTAAATGTGGAAAATTTACGATGGGAAAGCCGAAATCGTCGCGTTTATCGTATAGCTTAGTTGCTAATTTCCCGTCTGTGTTTATATTAAGTAAAATGTCTAAGTATGAAGCGTGTGTGCTTGATTCTGTTGTATCTTTAATTTCTAGTTCGCTAGGATATATCGCATTGACATATGTATGAAAATTGTCTACACTGTGCAGGAAAGAAAATTCCCTCTCCTTGAAAAAAAATACAAGGATTTGTATTTAATGGCTTATTCATACGATGCCTTATTGGTGAAATTTCGTTGTTTCGTTACTCCGACCTTTCGCCCCGAAAGGACGACATTTAGGTCTCCATGTCTGTATCCAAACTGTCCTGTTTTTCCAATGAGTTGTTTACACTGCACAATAAATAAAATTCCCTATCATCGATAAAATTACGTGGATCTGTATTTAATGTTGGTTTGACACATCGTGTGTGTGTGTGTGTGTGTGTGTGTGTGTGTGTGTGTGTGTGTGTGTGTGTGTGTGTGTGTGTGTGTGTGTGTGTGTGTGTGAAAGAGTTACCGACTTGTTTGCGCCTGCAAATTAAAAATTTCAAATAAATGCTTAAAACAGGTGTTTTATTTCCTTAACAGAGTTAAGGATTCGTTTCCAAGAGGTTTGTACAACAACCAACACCAAGAGAATAATAGTTTATGTCCAAATACTATCAATTCCATCATCTAAGATCTTTTTTCCTGGACCGAATATCTGTCAAAATGGTTCTATTAGGGACAAAATTAACATCAAAGCTATCTCACACGATGTTAGGGCCACTAAGTGGACCGCTAAGCTAATTCATGACTTACTTAATCTGCTCTTTCACATTAATTAATTTTCTTCTTTTGTAGTAAATACTGTGATATCTGTGCTTTTGATTTTTATTCATTTTATTCATTTAAATCTGTGTATCTATTGTTGTCGTAAGTGGCGGTTGCGTCGTCTATACCACTTCATGGCCAGATGATAAACCGGATTTATCTAGATTTTGAATTTCATGCAGGAGTTAGCGTTGGAGATGAAACAGTGCCAAAAATATCCGTAACTCGAATATACTTCTTTTTCTACATGTATGTCAATTTCCGTCCATGTGTTTAAAAAAGAAGCAAACAGAACGACAAAGATGTAAGGACTGTGTATAAAATACTACCAGTATAGAATAATGACATTCCGACGTATTACAATGTACTTGACAGTGTGTGATATAATGTATATAGAGAGATGTTATCCCAGTTTATCTTGTCTGTGCCAATAAGTGATGACAGAATGGTTCTTCACTGTGTCATATACGGGTACCAAAAGAAAATCAATACATAAGTTTGTATTTTAATATTCAAATATTTGCCGTTTACAATAAACATTTCCCTAGTTGTTACAGTCATTTCGGTTTTGTGGAATAGTTCGTATTCAAATAATTCAAATCATTCGATGTCGACAGGTAATTTCCGGTTAACTCTACATTGACGACATTCAGTGATGTTTTGTTTCCGTTCATTTGAATCCGGAGGATGACAAATGCAATGCCTTTTCTCTAGCCTTCTTCTCAAATCTGGCTCCTTTTTCTTTATGTAATACATATTTCTGCTCACCTATATAATACTCTATGTGTGGGGCAAATTTTTCGGTGCAGCTGCATAATGTTATGATGTACCATGGCGTACCAGAACAACTCGAAAAAGGTATATTCATTCGTGAATTTTATAGCATTCGTTTCAGCTTTAGAAAGCAACCATTGTATACCTGAATTTAGACAATTTTGTTTTATCTCAATTGGTGTAGACGATTTTCCTACACCCACTTTCAAACAAGTAAATCTGCAATTAAGTGGATCAGATATTAGAATTCATAATACGGTCTTTATATTGTTTAGGTAGTAGTATTTTGCACTGAAAACACCATTTAAATTCTTCAAAAGTTAAGATAGTCATCTTTTTACAGTAGTTACTCTTAGACGGATTCTACACTTTATGGTGTTTACTATGTAATTTTAACTATCTCAGATAGAGGACAGCTACAGAACTTCACAACAAGAAGAGGAAATACAAATGAGTTCTCTAATATACGCAATGGGCTTACAATCTGAAAATGTATTTAAAGCATTTGTATTTTAGGGTGACGAGGATTCAACAAAGGATGATACAGTGTTAAAAAATTTTACTCTTACTTCGTACCAAAACATAATGTCATACATAAAAGGGCAGGGTCAAGAGGAATCTATTGAGACATTCATTAGGTTGTTGAATGAGTTGACTGAGTGAATTTGAAAACTAATCCGAATTTATTCGTGACCGCTTAGTGATAGGGATTCGTGATAAAGAGGTATTCGTAAAATTATAACTTCAGGCTTCCGAAATTGCAAGAAATTCAAAGCTTGTTAAGTCACAAATAAAAGATTTACAATCACACAACCTAGATGCTATAAAAGCACATAGTCAACATACTCAAGGAGCAATTCAATACAGGCACAGTCAAGGTCGTGGTCTCGTTTCAGGAACACAAAGAAAATCTACGGGCAATTAATTTTCTCATTCAAGATGGAATTGTTGTAATCGTAGGCATGCTGCCAATCAGTGTCCAGCAATTGGTCAACAATGTCACAGATGCAAAAATTTACATCATTCTGCTGTATGTTGTTAAACTAAAAAGTCCAAACAAGTTACTTGTAATGAAGTTATAGAAGAAAATAACAATAATTTGGGTGATAACACATATTTTCTAGGATCAATAGAAAGTGACAACGACAATGAACCATAGATAGTATGTGAATTTGAAAGTCAATAATCGTGTATTGTCATTTAACATTGACACCGATGTAGGTGTTAGCATTATTAGTGAAGCGACATGCAAACACATTCGTCCGAAACCGGAGCTCACACCTGCCGCAAGCACATTGAAAAGTTCGGGAGGAATACTCAAGTGTTTAGGTAAACTTGTATCTGTTACCAGGCATAAGGGACAGACATACTCTTTGCCATTGTATGTTATTTCAGGGGGGTCATTCAAATAATTTGCTGTCTTGCAATTCAGCACACAGTATGGGTTTCATTGTCATGCTTGGAGAGGTACAGGAACGAGAAGCGTCAAGTTTTGACAATTGTGGTCGCATGAAAAATGAACCAGCTAAAAAACCCATTGTCTTACCACAGCACGCAGGATACCGTTTTCGATTATCCAAAAGTGAAATCTGAACTCGATCGATTAGATCATGATGGTATCATTGTGAAGGTCACAAGACCTACTGATTGGTGCGCCCACTTGTGCCTATTGTGAAAAAATGGTGTACAACACGTGCCAGAGAAACAACTTGTAGTTACCGACAGATCATTGCGAAGTCCTATGAAAACTACTGAGAACAGCACAAAACAAGACGTAACTGCATATGTTAACTGTATCCCATCGTCAGGAATCGAAACAGACATGTAATTACAGGAACTCTATGACAAGACAGAAAATGATCCAATTTTGCAAGAAGTGATTCATTTCACTAATCAGGGTTGGACAGATAGAGAACGGAGTGTTAGACTCGAAATCAGAGTATATTTTGCATTTCGTCAAGGTTTCTCACACAGTGGCCGATAAGTGTATTTTCACAACCGAAGAGTTATTTCAGGATCGACGAGAGCAGAGACTCTACAATCAATACATAGTGGTCATCTGGGACTGCATAAGTGTAGGGAAAGAGCAAAGAGAAGTGTTTGGTGGCCAGGAATTTCGATAGATATAGAAAAACTCATCAATAGCTGTGAATTATGCAATACTCATCGTCAAACACAAAAGAAGGAACCTCTTATTTCTACACCAATGTCTGATCGCCCATGGCAACGTATCGGTACAGATCTTTGCGATCACGATGGAAAACAACATCTCATTGTAATAGATAACTTCTCACGTTTTATTGAAATTGTGCATCTAAACTCCATAACAAGTGCAAATATTGTTGGAAAACTGAAGAATATGAATGCTAGGTGGGGAATTCCGGATAAAGTTGTCAGTGACAACGGTGGACAATTCGCATCTACCAATTTTCGTGAATTCGAATTACATTATTGATTTAAGCATATTACTTCGAATCCGCTATACCCTCAAACTAACGGACAAGCTGAAAGCGGTGTAAAGATGCAAAGCTCATACTTAAGCAGCCAGACATATTCATTGCACTGATGGCGTACAAAAGTACCCCAACACACGCAACAAGAAGTAGCCCAGCAGAACTTATTATGGGAAGGATGATGCGAACAATCATTCCTATACATAATTTAGAACCGGAGTGGCCGAATCTTGAGTTAGTACGCAAGAATGATGCACACAAAGATTCGTGGAGACTTTAATCTCTCGTACTGAACACTGACAAGTCTGACAAGGAAAATCACTGGACCGACAGAGTAGTTGTTGTATCTGCTAACTATCGAAACCGATCGTATGAGGTCCAAACTAATCATGGAAAGTTTCTATGCAGCCGACGTCACATTTTACACACCGGCGATGAATCATGGAAATTGGTACCGACTCAGGAACATATAAGTTTTCCAATGCCATACATTTCCAAACCATCAAGTGTACCGAACTCAGTTTCAGACACAATCGCACCCGTCAATCAGGATAAATTATTCGTATCCGGAAGTGATGACAGACGCGACTCAAATCAAGGATATCGCACGCGCAGTGGACATTCCGTCGTAAAATCTAAATACCTTGGTGACTATGTCATATGACTTGTTTCCTAATACAAGAACTATATAACGTTTGACAATTTTATATGATTAAATTTCAAACTGTGCCAGAAAGACATTTCTTTATTGGACTCGTGTTATAAGCATTACATATACAGTCAAACTTGTATATAAAGACCGCTCAGGGGGGATTACAAGAACGGTCTTCATAGGCAGGTGGTCTTTATATACAGAGTCACATGTGATATCATGAAATCCAAGGTATCGGAGATGACTTTCATTATTTCCAAATACATATTTCTTCCCTGGTTGGATGTTTCATTTAGTAATTAAATGTATAAATGTAGACGTATGCAACTGACTTCAAATTTGAAATGTTATTTTTCAAATATTTTATTGTTTTGATTTCGGGCAAAATCTAGATACAGATTCCAGTTCGCTGTACATCATTCTGTAAAAATAATTTGACAAGAAATAACATTTTAAACTTAATAAGATGAAACTTAAATATAGCATTCGTTATTTTGAGTAAGCAGTAAATGTCTAAGATGTTTGTAATCGTTAATTCATATTTGCTGCTCAAAATTGTATCTTCCCTTGATGCATCTGTACCACATGTGGTAGACTGGAAGCGACCATGTTACACGAATACACGAAATATTTTTTTTTCAACTAATACACAGCGGCATCCTTACAAAACAGTCCTGTTTCATTTGAAGATCTTCTCCTGCCTATGGTGTTTTCATTTCACAACATATACGTTATGCCAGGGCATGCTCTTCTTATGAATGTTTTATTCTGAGAGCGAAACGACTCGCCAATAACTACTTACACAAGGTTACGTTGTTGAACGCTTGAAATCGTCGTTTAAGAAGTTTTATGGTCGATACGGAGATCTTGTTAAACGTGATGAAGTCACACTCTCAGAAATAGTATATATTATTCTGGAGCACGGCCAAAGACAGTGACTCCCTTTTCGCCAATTGTGCTTTTCCCCGAACTTGACCTCTTCACCAAACTTGACCTTTTCACCGAATTTGACCAGTTCATCATACTAGAAAGGTTTCCATGGAACATTTGCGATGAGTGTGGCATGCCAGCAGAGGATGCTGACTCCTTCCAGACACCTGTCCATTATGACCCGTTTGTGATTCGCATTTATGTTCTTCATGTTGAGACCATTACGCAAACATCTAATTCTTCGTTGTGTTCTAATGTACTTGATGCTTTTACCTTAAAATCGAGCTTGAGTATTAATTGGTACTTCGGGCCCAGGTCCTCTTCATATTTACTTCTGATCCAAGGTCCATAGTAAATGATAATGCTGTAGTGATATTTGTGCTTTATATATACTTGTATTTCTCTACATGTATCGCATTCGATCCATTGTCATTTGCGTTAGGGTTAAACACCTTTCACCTCCATCTCTGCGACCGAGTTCTCATGTTCGGAATTCTAATCACCGCAATCAAAACATTTATTTTGTGAATGCGTAGGTGGCCAAGTGGTTGGGAGGTCGTGCATGAGAGCCAGGCGGTTGGTGCTGTAGGTCGAGGGTTCAAACCCAAGCCGGGGCATGGTGAGTTTGTAGGTACTTTGTTATTTCTGTATTTGTGCTTTATACACACACACACACATACACACACACACACACACACACACACACACACACACACACACACACACACACACACACACATATATATATATATATATATATATATATATATATATATATAGCGATAGGTTTTAAAATTTCGATACACCTGGCAACTTATCTTATCGTACACTCTATTTAACACAGTCTAACAATTTATTTACAAGTATTATTTCATTCTTTTTGTTAATTATTTGAATAATAACTATACTGCTTGTGTAAAAATCCGAACTTAAAAACATTTTGATACAAAAATAGTAAATTTATGTTACTTGTCAATACAATACTATGCCAACAATTTGAATAAATTGGTCTGATGGTTCGAATAATTTTGTTGTGACATCCAGTATTGCTGACTCAACTGATCCTTTATCAGACCCATTTCTATTTATTGATTGTTGTTGTCAAATATATAAATGACGTGAACAAAGATTAAGATATTTGATAATTTCATAATCTGCTTATTGCTATCATTTTGACTGCGCATATGCTTAAATGAACCCGGTTGGAAACTAACGTCCCAATCAACAATCTTTCACTCATATGGAGATGTCACCAAATGCCAGTGAAGGGCTTCAAATTTTGGCCCATGCTCGGCACTTACGGCCATTGAGCAGTGAGGGTTCTTTAACGTGCCGACACCTACTGCGACACGGGACCTCAATTTTTACTCTCTCATCCGAAGGACAGGAAACCAACCTGTCGCCGGCTGGACTTGAACTCACGACCTTTCAACTGACAGAATTCGTAGACAGCTTGAGGTTTTCTAGAGATCGATGGTTCGACTTGCGAGCTGAGGGTCCCGAGTTCGATTCCGTGACCGGGAACCAAAGACTTTAAAAATGGTAGTGAAAATTCCTCGGCCGAACCCGTCATAAAAGTGAAGGTAACGAGTCTTTCGGATGAGACTGAAAACGGAGGTCCCGGGTCGCGTGAGGATTGGCACGTAAAAGAACCCTAACCCACGTGAGTCCATTGCACAGGCGAAAAGATTCATATAACCTGGCGGAGTGGAGTTTAATTTTTTAAAGTAGAAAAGCATAACGACATGAAAATATCGCTAGCAAGATTGATCGTTCTTGCTTTCCCTCTATCTACCAGTGTCCAGTGTGGAATAAAGATTATTAACAATATAAAAGTTAAAGTCTAACAATAGATAAATGGCTTTTCCCACGAGGTCTGAATAAACCGAAAAGTGAGTAGATTCATTGGTATGATAATCAAAGTATCAAGGTATTGCCAAGTTATGTGAGTTGATTGATCCAAAGACTGGATTGTGTAAACATGAGGGGTATAAGTGTACGATAAGCTAAAGCATTTTTAAAGAATATTTTTCTTTACTTTGTTTATTTCCATGCTCATTGTATGTGTTCATATATGCCAGTTTACTTAAGAAATTTGTGTTCTTTATTTACTGGTATGTTTATAACAGACTGATATTGTTGGGAATAAGACGTGAAAATATATTCTTATAGATGAGACAACTCCAAAAAGACAAATTGTTAATGAGTCACGGAAAATCAGAATGAATTATCCTACTGTAATCCTATTGCCAACAACTTCCTAAAATGTTTTGATCTGAAGTTTTATGGAATAATCTAATCGGAGTCTAAATACCTTTCTTGCTGAACTGTTTTACACTAAAAAGAAAAATGTTCCTGAAGGTAATTCTGCACATCAATTCTATGACTATGCTTACTCCTCCATGGCACCTGATCCCACCTCTTGGTTTCCAGAGGTCCGTGTTTGTCCATTTTTACCGGATTTGTATCTATGTCCTGGACATTCTATTGATTTATACTTTGGTATCTGAAATGTTTTACATTATAAATACATAAATGGATAACACAGTCAGAAATTAGCTGCTTGACAGGTTTATATTCAGTGCCTTCAATATAAGTAACCAGGTACTAAGAACAATGCCACTTAAATGTTGAATTCTCTTTTCTCGAGACTCATACTTCTTAAGCGAGCATTTAACACAGAGGATTTACTTGACCTCTATTAAGAACGTTAAAGTTTTTTGGACAAATTATAGCATAATCTGGCAAAAACCTGAACACGTTTGTCATTTTATCGGTAAAATATTCTACATTATAAATATATCCCTTTTAGATGACGACAGTTGTTATCTGACAGAGAGTCAAGATGCGATTACTGGTACAAATATCATTTGTAATTCTTTTTCTCCTTGTTACAAGTAAGTATAACCTCATTACTAATTAGAGTTGACGTTATCAGAATGATATTAAATTACCTGACTCAAGTAGTCGTGTAGTTATTTTTACGTATCACCATCATTTCATGTACACTACATCGAAGCGTAAAGAGCTGTAGTAACAAAAAGTTTGATCTTTGCATAGAACTGACGACGCCAACAGATACTATAAACGAAGGGACATAACTCCAATGCCGCGAGAAGTTGAAACACAACAAAACCCGTAATATATACTATAAAAAATACCAAAGTTATAATGATCAAGACGATCGATCCTGTCAAATAGACTTCATCAGTTGAGCACCAATTTGAAGTAATTTTTTCTGAAGAGAAAGTGGTATTATACAAGGCCAAAATAAATCTAAATGCATAACCAAATTCGACCAAGAGTAACTACTGTATAAAGATGACTATCATAGCTTTTGAAGAATTTAGAATTTGACTGGTGTTTTCAGTGCGAAATATTACTTTAGTTCAAGATTATCAGCTGATACCAAAATATCAGGTTACGGTATCTTTGACGTGCAATTCCACACAAGAGCCGCATCTGTCAACTTATTTTTTTAATACATAGGGACCTACATATTTATTGCGGTGAAATTTCACGTGTGTGGGGGTGAAAATGTTATCTTTAGTTTTCCGCCTACAAATCATAATCTCAAATAAATTTTTATCGCAGAAGTTTTATTTATTCCTTTCACACAGTTTTCGTTAGCCCAATATTATGGTGTCAATTCCAGGAGGCGTGTACAAGAGCCTCTACCAAGAGAATTACGAGATATATCCAAATATTGTCCATTCCGTCATCATGTCAGTTCTATGCAAACTTCTGGAAACGTATACGTGTGAAAACGGTTGTTGGACACGTAAGTACCACATTGCTGACCACTATAAGAAAACGATTCACTTAAACGCTTATTAACATTAATTCTACAAACTAACTGACTGTTATGAATATTTTGAATACAAAAGTTTTATTATTTTCACGCGCCATTTGCATAACAAGCACCTCCTACTCGATGCTATCCCCTCTATTCTGCTTTTGTTTTTGTTTCCCATGGATTAGAAAACATACATATTCTTGAGAGTTTAATAGAAATTGATTTAGCGTGATGTTACTATCAGCGATATGTAATTATTTTTATTTACACCGCTGTATTCTTGTAGCTGCCGATATCAATACGATGAATGGCGGAGTAATACTGCCATTTCTCTATTACAACCTCAAGGCAGGCTCAAGCCAGTCAACGTAGAATCTTTTTAGTGGGATTTCTATATATATAATTATGAGATATTTCATTTAATGATTATTTACACTAGTTTTAATTTCATTTACACCAAAATATTTGACGTTTCTGTAAAAGTTGAATTTTTGAGTTGGACTATATTTTTTAGGAAGTGCAAATGCAACCCCTTCACTTTATCTCTTTTGCTGACCAAACTTCTAACACATATTAAGCAAGGTCTTCTGAAGTACTGTATAACGGCCTACTCAAGAGGCGGAGTCAATCTGATGTGGATCCTAAAGAATTCAAAGGGACTGTTGGAACATTTAAAATCTCCAAATTTCAAACATATTACAAGCATCAAATCTTTTGATTTTTCGACCTTTTACACAACAATCCCTCATCAAAAACTCAAAAACAGATTAACATCTATTATACAAAACTTTTGTATACAAAAATGGAAATCGCAGATATAAATATTTAGTGTTAGGTCATGAAAAACCTTATTTTGTCAAGGAACACTCTGATACCAATAACAAGTACACTGAAGATGATATTATCAAGATGCTGGGGTTTCTAGTAGACAACATCTTCGTGGTTTTTGCGGGAAAAGTTTTCCAACAGATTGTTGGCATTCCAATGGGTACCAATTGTGCACCTCTCTAGACTGACACATTTTTGTATTCATATGAAGTGGAATTTATAGTCTCTGCTCTACAAAGGAAACAAACAGCATCTCGGTTCAATTTTACTAACAGGTATACCGACGAT
Source organism: Atrina japonica (assembly GCA_030159075.1). Taxonomy (NCBI): domain Eukaryota; kingdom Metazoa; phylum Mollusca; class Bivalvia; order Pterioida; family Pinnidae; genus Atrina; species Atrina japonica. The sequence continues at coordinate 636,092 of BROG01000404.1, read as the reverse complement.
GTTCTGTCCATAAATAATTCATAATTTCAGAATTACCTCGGCCAGATGTATCATGTAGAGCTAGAGATCAATGAGACGACAGAGAGCAACACATCGGCTTCTTACCTAGATGTACTCCTGTTGATTGGAAAAGACGGTCAACTTCACACATCCCTCTATGACAAACGAGAAGATTTCAATTTCCAATATCACAAACTTCCCGTTTCTATGTAGTAATATTCCATCTTCTCCTGCCTATGGCGTTTTCATTTCACAACTTATACGTTATGCCAGGCATGCTCTTCCTATGAATGTTTTCTTCCGAGAGCTGAACAACTAGCCAATAAACTACTTACACAAGGTGACGTTGTTGATTGCTTGAAGTCGTCGTTTAAGAAGTTTTATGGTCGTTACGGGGATCTTGTTAAACATTATGAAGTCCCCCTCTCAGAGATATTAAATAATATTCTGGATCATGGCCACAGACAGTGACTCCGTTTCACCAATCATACTTTTCACCGAAACTTGACCTAATCACCAAACATGAACTTTTTACCGATTTTTACCCGTTCATCGAACTAGAAAGGTTTCCATGGAACATTTGCGACGGGTGTGGCATGCCACCATAAGATGTTGACTCTTTCTGGACACCTGGTCTTATCCCGTTTGAGATTCGTAATTGTTCTTCATGTCGAGACCATTTGCACATCCAATTCGTCGTGTTATAATGGACCCGAGTTTTTTATTATTGATTAGTACTTCTTCAATTTTACTGCTAACAGGATAGCCCTTGATGAAAAGTCAAAGTAAACCCATAATAGGTTGTTATTACAGAACAACCCATAATAATTCAAATGAATATACAAAGGGGTGCAATTGGTGTCCATAGGATGACGGACAGTGATTGTTCACTATAGCATTTGGCTCAGGGGAGCTAAAAATCTTAGAGCAACTTTAATACTTGGCAACTTATGGTAAATGGCCAATTCTCAGCGAAATCAATAATTTCTGATTTTATGAAACACTACATGTTCTATAATCATCGACAAAGACACAATTCTGAATGACTGAAAATCAGTCTTCCATATCGGCATACAACCCTTACACAACACAATGTAATTTGTCTTTGAAAAAATATTTGCTGATTATCCTTCCACCTTGAACGTTTCGTTTATATATATACATTGTCAAAGGTAGGAGATGTTATGTGTATCAACATTCCAGAGCATAACACTAAATTACAAAGAAAATGTATAACTGATTTATTTAGTTAATGTTATCTAGCATGCATATGATCATGTTAGGAAAGAGAAATTGACCAAAAGCAAACAAGTAATTACAACTCAATAACCACAATATTCACCATATAAAATAGTTACAGTCTTAATTCTAAATAACATATTCAAACGTAATCTGTGTACCATTAGATCTACATTGCATAATTTACCAAATCATTTTATTATGTCTGTAAGTTAGGGATTTTCTTTTAAGAGCATATATATCTGTTTGTTCATTTATTGTTGTTTAATGTCCCACTAAAGTATATTTCACTCATATGGAGGTGTCGCCAAGCGACGGTGAAAGGCTTAAAATTTTTGCCCATGTTTGGCACTTACGGCCATTGAGCAGTGAGGGTTCTTTAACATGCTGACACCTACTGTGACACGGGACCTTGGTTTTTACTGTCTCATCCGAAAGACAGGAAACCAACATGCCGCCAGCTGGACTTGAACTCATGACCTCATGATCAAGAGTCAAGCGAGCTTTCGACTGAGCCAGTATACATCTAATACTTCATAGGATTATAAACCTTCCTATTTAGTATCACATATAAAAAACATGTTGATTTTCCACGTTCTAAATGTGATTTTTTTTAATTTATTCTAATGGATGGATAAACTCAAATCAAGATAAAATACTTTATAAAAAGATCAATGTAAATCTTATCAAAACAATACTACACATTAACAATAAAGATGACAATGGCAACTCCATAAATAAGCATATGGAAATGTACATTAATTTTTGTAAAAGGAACTAAAATCTAAAATCATTTGCCAAATTACTTGAAAGAAGTACAATAAGAAATGCAGGAAAGCTAATAAATTACAAAAAAGAGTTGTTTGATTTTAATCGCCAACACAATTATAGTTTATATGGTGGGGACAGGTTTTTTAACCACCTGTGGAACCAATCAACAGGTAACTTATATGGAGGTATTTAACCATTTTACTTTATCAATTATTTTCCTCAAAATTAATGCTCAACATATAAGCAATGAAAACCATATCATATAACACAAAGAAAATCTGTACAACTTGGTGTTGTGGAGAAAGCAGAGGAGCTACAGAAATATGGGCTTCTTTAAAGAAGAGCTCAAAACCGGAAGGAACTCATATCTCATACTCAGTGGTCTCTTCCCATGTGCATTGTGACCGGGTTCTCTCCGCACTATCAAAAACTGGCTGCCACCATATAAATGAAAAATTGTTGAGTGTGGCGTTAAACACTTCAAAATTATAATATTTCTTTGAAATTAATCCTTCTTCATAACAAATATGACAATTGGCCAAATGATTTTCAGAAGACGTTAAATCAAAATTTTAAGAACATCACAAATCCACTGTTATATATGTTGAATGATAACATTTGGCAACAGACCACAATGCCAACACAAGTCAATAAGAAATAAAAGTAAACCATTAAGATATTATAAAAAAAATACCAGCTTTATAGGTTTAAAAACATTAACCAAAAATAATGCTATAGATGGTCGTTTCTGTCAATAAGGATTCATCAGTTGAGCTCTAATTTTGAATTTATCTTTAGTTTCCGACAGCAAAAATAGGCATAAGACAGAGTTAAATACTAATACTGAATGCATTTGGCAAATCTATGTAATAGTTACTACTGTAAAAGGATGACCATTTCAAATCTTACAGAACAATCTATACAAAATATTACTTTATTACAAATAATAAATCTACTGAAATATGCTCTATTTAACAATCTCATAAAGTATCTAAAAAGATAAAAACTGTATCAAAGATGTTTAAAAGAAGCGTAATAACTACTGAAAGATGAATAAAATTGGGTTGTCTGTGCAAGGATTTCTCTTCATTTTTATATAACATTTATAACATTTTAGGTTGCACACTTTTTGTAGTGGGAAAAAATTAATAAATCAAAAAAGTATTGAATTTATCATATTTTTCATCATACATAACACAGATATTTTCTAAACATTTATTTTTATTTAAAACAGGAAATTGAAACAAAAAGGTTTAGAGATGAAAAATTTGAACAGGGTGTCCAGAATCGTAATTAGGTAGATAAATAGATTGTCAAAAACTCCCTGATATAGAAGGGGTAAAAAACAATGCTGAAAAAATATTTCAATTATTGAAGATTGTAGCGTTGGTGGAATGTGGCAGAAGTTATGGAGGATAACATTTTAACAGATTAAACATATAAAAACTGTAATAAAACACTACTGTTATTATCAGAGTACTACTGTAGTTTACAGAAATAACATACTATAATTTTCCATTATGACCTCACAATTAAATAGCCCATAAAAAGACTTGTGTGACTATGACATCACAATTGAATGACATCACAACTGAGGTCAATTATATGGCTTTTCAGAATTAACATTAATCAAATATGGTGAACACAAAACAGCATTATGTAAAATTCAGATTTTACACTATACTCATGATAATTATGCAGTTAGCCAATTCATGTAATTAAGACATCACTGTGTGATTTTTGCATTACTATTAATCAAACTTTGCAGATACAGAAGTATTGTGTAATAACTGGGTTTTGCAGATCTGTAAGTTGTATATAATTTTGTGGCTCCAGAATTACCACTACTGAGGTGTTGAAGATCTCTAAATATAACATAATTTAGTGGACCTACAATTACCATTAATAAAGTTTTGCAGACCTCTAAATATGACCTAATTGACCTAGAATTACCAGTAATGGGGTTTTGCGGACCTCTAAATATGACATAACTGTGTGGACCCAGAATTAACATTAACAGAGTTTTGCAGATAGTTAACTACACCATTATTGCGAGGATCTATATACAACAAAAATCAGAGTTTTGCAAATAAAGAATTATGATATAATTTTGTGGACCCAGAATTAACTTAAATACAGTCTTACAAAAATAAGGGTCAGCACAATCATAACTAAAACTATTGGGGGTTTGAATGTATATGAACTAAGGCAATGCCTTGGAAGCAAAAGTAGCTCTGTGTCTTATTAAACAATGAATTAAGAGTTACAACTTCCCCACAAAATGATGTCACAGTTCAATTATGACAACAAATATTTTGAACATATACAGTTCTGGTAAATATGTGTTACCATTAACTTAGCAAAACATTTGCTAGTACAGTTGTTCAGTACCTCATCGTCTATGTTTTTTAAAGTAATGACTTTTAGGCATTTGTTTTGCAAATACATAAAGATAACTCTACTATGTGGACATATAGTTAACATTCCTGTGGTGTTGTGATCTAACTTACACAAGGGATGAATATTTAACTTCATATTAATAATGAATATATATACACGCTTAAAAAATAAATGGATACACAAGCAAATTAAAATCTACGCGTAAAATACCCAATGCAAATAAAAAACCAAAACAAAACTGCAGCCTAAAATTAAACACATTAGATCTGGAGTATATACTGTATATATTTTATGAACTTAAGGTGAACAGAATTTCATCATTTCTAACCGATTCCTAAGCTAAAAAGTGAGGGGGAAAACACAACAGAGGTAAAAACTAAAGTAAAACAGAGGTACTGACAACAATCATGACAATAGGTTGATAACAGTACTGTCATACCAAGAGTAACATAACTCACAAGTTACAACACAGAAAATCCCCAAAATGATAGACAAACACAAAACTACAATGACGGTACTTGGTGGCATTAGATAATGGATATACATCCTGACAATTGTCATAATTCTGTCATATTGAGGTGTGCCACCATACACAATGAGAATATTACAAGTCAAAGAATTTCAATAAAATTCCCATATATTTGAAAACCTGACTGCAGGATCATTTAACAATTTTATTGATTTTATTCAATATTAAGAGATTCTTGTTACAATTACATGGATGTCATTAACGGCCGTATTAGACATATCACAAATGTATATTCTGATGTTTACAAAATCTGTGTTTAATTTGTTGTCAATATTCATTCTTACTGATGATTGACATTTTCTCTCAGACCTCTTCAGTCATGGGAAGGTTATAGAATATATTAAGCAGATGAAAAAGAGGTCATGGCAAAAAGTCAGTTATCATTTGTGACATAGATATTTCATCAAAAAGAGGTTTCTCTGGCTGTGTAGTTAGAGCATCACATTTTCAAACATTAAATCAATTACAATGTACCTCAAAATCAATGTACCTAGCGCATCATATATTTTGTCTGTTTACATGCAGATTTTATCCAAGAACATTGTTGGCAAGATTTTTCCCCCAATTAAAAACTGGCAATAAGTACATAAAAAATTAACATGGTTAAATAACTAAAACAATAATTCATAACAGCTCAACTAAAAAAATATGTAAGATAGATTTCAAAACAATACTTTTACAAGAACATCCTCAAATAATAGAGAAATATAACCAACATTGTCAGTTCAAACTGAAAGACGCAGGTACTTTCCTGTTTTGTGAATGATCTTATGATCATTCCTTGTTGAGTTAATAAGCGATGTGTATAAAACCATACCCTATTTCAATTAAAGTGCCTGCTAAAGGCTCATTTATGAACATATTTCAATTTCATTTGCAGACATTGTAGGTAATCATGGTAATGACTTATAAATAATGTATATCAAACTCCAAGAAATCTGATCATTTGTTCACGAGAGGGAGATTTTTAAAGATTAACTAAGTTTTGGCCCTTTTGGAGCTCCTATAGATAATAACTCCCTTTTTGTTCACAAACTTGGAGCCCCTTCCTAAGAGCAAAATTCCTGAAAATTTGGTTGAATTTTTTTCTCATGCCTCTGATAAATTATTTAAATGGAAATATTAAGAGGAATGACAGATACAGACATTTAGCCACAGCAATAGCTAACTTAGTCCTTCAAGTCAGGGATCTAAAAATGTTGAGATTATCACCAAGCTATGTTATTCACAGAACTTGCTGAATTATTGATAAAAAATCAAAACACATGTATATATCAAAAGGGCATTAGCTGTGTTATTCAAAGCAAAATATATATACATTTTGATTTTACTACTTAAGCTTGATGTACAAGAAGATATACATAGGCAAACAAATTCTTATATTCCTATATATTTTGTGGAAATCAGTCCAGATCCAGAGTTGTATGCATAAACAAATAGTAAGGCTGAATCAATCATTTGCACTGATAACACTATTTAAAATTCTAAATTCTTCTAAAGCTAAGATAGCCATCTTTTTACAGTGGTTACTCTTGGTCGAATTTGGTTATGGATTTAGATCTATTTGGCCTTGTCTAATACCACTTTCTCTTTAGAAAAACTACTTAAAATTGTAGCTCAAGTGATGAAGTCTAATTGACAGAAACGATCATCTTGAGCATTATAATTTTGGTAATATGTTTATAATATTTGCAAATGTATAATTGGCAAACATGGTTTTTAAGCGATTTTCACAAGATATACAGGAATTCAAGAATTTGTATGCCTGTGTATATCCCATTTTGTTATTTTGTACAACAATCTATGAAGCAAAAAATGAAAGAATATTTTTTTTTTTTTTGGGGGGGGGGGAACACAACTAATGACCTTTTAATATAGGTTGCATTCATTGCATGGTGTATTTGTAGAATGTGTCAAGAATAAAGCCATTTTATAAATGATTTTATTGCAAAATATTGCTGATCAAAAATAAATACTTTAAATATTTTCTCTTTTAGCTTTCAGGATTTTCCTCCTGTCATCTTTCAGGTAACATGAATTCCCAATAATGTAATCTGGGGTTTACCAGATTATTTGAAAGAAAAATATTTTATAAAAATTAAAAAACTATAAATACCCTGTAATAATTGAGCAGGTATACAACATTGTCAGGTATTTCATTAGAACTATATTTCACATATTTTGCTAAAAATCTTGTTCAGTACTTTCACAACCCAATCAGTCATGTTTATACAACCTATTTGATCACTTAAGACAAAGAGTTTGCGCAGACTTTTTTTTCAAAAATTCTTGAGCTTTATACAAAACAATTAAGTTGTATATATTATAAAAATTAAAGCAACAAAAATGATTCTAATCACACATCACTTCTTGATCTGTATGTCAACCAAGACACAAGCAGGAAATTTTAACAAATACAGAAAACCATGTCTTCATGTAAGTACATACATATATCTAGACATAGATTCAGTGAAGTTTGTCAAATATAGTACTATCTAAATCTAAAATATCAAACCAAATTCACTCCATTGAAGAAAGGTGTTCTTTCACTTAATTTTCTAAAATGTTTTAAATATCTTTACCATGAAATATTTAACTCATTCATCCCTCAAGACACATTTGGGCTGGCCTAAGCCATCCATTTACAGAAGAGTCCATTGTTTTTTTTTCAGGGGTTGAAGTGTTACAGATATCAATTCATTCTTTTATGGACTGTATTCACAATGAAGACCACATTGGAGAGAAAGGATTTCTTGTTTGAGATACAATGAGAGTGTTAAAATAAACTTTATAAATACATCCAAAAAAGTAAAATAGCTTATTTTTCATAATTTATATTGTTTTAAATTAATGTGGGGTTGCTGACTCAACGATAAATTACAGAAACAATTACTTACTGTGGAGAAGAATTACAAACATATTACTTTACGATCTATGAAAGAGCACTTTTAAAGAGGAAAACGATCCTGAAATTTAAGAACAGATAGTTTTGATAAATATTTATGTGCGAGTTATTCCCCTTTAGCAGTCATTCATTTCCCTTTGTCAATCAGCCAAATATAGCAAGGGTTTGTAGTCACACCACATATTAAATCACCTTTGATTAATTGATAAATCTAATATGGCTGACAAAGGGAAATAACTCTAGCAAATTTACAATTTCTTAAAACTACCTATATCTGATTCACAAGGCAATAACGGCTAATATATTTGTTAACACGAATAGCTGCACTCCAGTAACAACCCAGCTGATGTATCTATTGATGGACTATAAATCATCAATACAAAATATCTTGATTGAATAAGTTTCATTACGAAAATACAAAATATGAAAGTAGATGTAATTCAAAAATCAATTAATATGAGAATGTGACCATTACCTTATTATGTTTTTTTTACAACTTTTCACAACACAAAATAAATTTGTACTAAAAACACATAAAATCACACATTTCAGTAATCATTTAAGTTCAAGAAAATATCATCAAATTTTAAACATCAAATCTAAGAGACCAAATATTTTTTTAAATATGTAAAATTCCCAAAACTCATACAAAATATTCAATAAATTTTAAGTAACAAAGTTGGTACCAAAAAGGATAATAAAAATACTTCTGTCATACAACAAATGATACACAACACTGAATATATATATATACAGTAAAACCTGCTATAGTGGCCACCTCTATATAAGGATTACCTGTTTACAAAGGCCAGTTTTTTCAAGTCCCTTGACTGCATACTTCAACTAAATTGAACCTGTGCATAAGTGACACTTGCACATTAAGGTCAATATTTTCTGGTCCCTTGGGTGGCCTCTATATACAGGTTTCACTGTGTGTGTGTATATACATATATATATATATATATATATATATATATACACCTAATTTAGTGGTAAAATGTAGATAAATTTTCAGTCCTTTACTTTCTCAAACTGATAATGGTTTAATTCATTACATCTTCATTGCCAATGATTGACAAATATCCTTCTGGAACTGGCTAGTGGTTTAAGGTCTATTCTGGCCATTCATCAAAATACGTCCAACCAAGAAGTTCAATATGTACATTCATATAACATCTACATCTGAACAAATTACATCTGGTGTTACATTATAATACATAAGAATAACATATTTTTTAAATAGGTCACATGACAGTCTAGTGGAGAAATAAAAATTATACAAGTATATATATATAAATTAATAAATTATTTCTCAGTTTAAAGCAAATAGTTAAATCACTCATACAAATGTTTACAAATAAAAAAAAAAAAACACTTGTTCGTGATTCTCTTCTGTAATGTTCTGATGGCATTCCCTCAATTAAGTGAACAATTCCACAATACATTTCTGTCATTCACATTGCCATGGATACCTCAAACTTCATTTTAATTTATTGGGTATGGAGGTGCTGTTGGCCCACCTGAAATTTAAAAAATAGAAAATTATTTTTTAATATGAATGTATAATCATTAGTGAATAGCTCCAAAAGGGTAAAATATTGAATATTTACATATCATGTGGATTTCCCCATATGGAAATTGTGCTACAAAGTCCACTTCATATCCCAATTAACACAAGATCTATCACGTTACACAAGCATCTTATGTGGAAAGCATGCAGATGTATACTCATTTCAGGGAACCCCCTTTTCTATTCATAACAAACATTTCCATCAATTTATTTTTTTAACATGTCATTTTGCTCTTGTTTACCTTTATTTTTCCTTTTTTGTGTGCATATATAATTAAACAGGTGGATATCAATAGATATTCCAAATGAGGCAAATTATTTCTTTTTACTTGAAAACTACACTTCAGCACACAGTGGTGATTAGGCCCTATCTACCTTGGTACATTCACGTTATTGTACTACTTCTCTGTAAAAATTATCTGCTTTCCTAAAAAAAAAATATTTTCAAAATCATAATATGTCAGACTACATAGATATGCTGACTTTACTCGTGGGTAAGCTAGGTAGTTACAAATTAAAACTGACATCGGGGATGAAAATGTTTTTAATTACAACTGTCAGCTGAGTGTGCCCAAACGCCAAGGCCAAGCTAAAGCATGTTCTCGTAAAACAGAAGTTTGTAATTCTACAGAATGTACAGAACATTCATTATATACAAATTTCCAGTTTTCCTACTTTCACTGTTGACATCAAATTATGAGTCGTCAAAACACCTGTTCTTTCATATGATGGCAGCCAGGCCAACCGTTTCACGTCTACAGAATAACCTTCCACCTTTGATTAAGCCCCATGATTACGTGGTCATATCTTATACATTTCAAGCCGTCCAAATACATTGGGATATAAAATTTGAGTTAAAACTATTCTATATTGGATTTTTTTTCCTGCAAAAATCAAATTAACAGAGAAATATTTCTTGAGCGCCGGCAAATGTTGGCTTTTCTATCCCTATTACTCCTACCCCATTTTTGAACAGTTTTCGAATAGAAATTTTGGCATCACAAGGGAGATGGGTTGGTGCAATGTAGTTTACATATGAAAATGACCAAGAATGAATAACATACAAAACATAAAATCATGACTTTATAAAAGTGTATCACCCATTTTGTATAAGTGTGAGATACAAGGTCACATCTTTATAAATACATGGCAAACACCGATCATGAAGGAGATGTCACAGGACTTACCTGGATGTGGACTTACCTGGGTGAATAGCATGCAAATGCTATTCACAAGAAAAGGTCAACCAAGTGAACAGTAACTTACCAGGAGGTGGATAGGCTGCCGGTGGATTGCCTGCTGGTGGATAACCTGCTTGTGGATTTATAGGATAAGGCAAACCATCACTAGTATCGTTTGTAGGCAGTGGTGCTTTGTAACCATCTGAAAACAAAGGAGAATACAATAAGTGAATACTTGTGAAAGTAAGAAACCAAGTAATAACTATAACTTTACCTAGAAACAATATAAATATAATTGTGTTTGCTTTACTAGTGTTTTGTACCACACTCAACAACATTGCACTTGTACAGAGATGGCTAGGTGAAATGATGGAGGAGAAAACTAGTTTACCAACCCCTGAAAAATAATGGACTCTTCTGTAAATCAATGATTTAGGCCAGTCCAAATGTGTCTATAGGGGTTACTGAGTTAAAATGTGTCATTATGTAATCAGTGTAGTTTCAGCTGGTCTTAAACCTGAACGGACTCAAGGTACTTGATTTTGTGGCATAAATGTGGCCAGAATAAGTCAACATATATGCAATGAAGGGGTTTTTCACCCTATCATAAAGGCTGAAATAAGGCCCTTTCCAATGCAAAAACTATGCATTTTCCCCTAATTGGCAGTCTAAATTTCCCAACTGAAGTCATATGACAATGAATTTGAATAGATTTTTGTATATTATAATTTGTGTATTTCCAGCTTTCCCAATTTAAAAAAATGTAGCTAAAATTCCCAACTTAAAAGGCCCAGGCCCCATTCCCAATAGAGTGTTGAAAATCCCTGCAGTTTGTTGAACATGGTGGTTCTGATTTAAACATGTTAAACTACTTCATGTAGGTTTGCATGTATGAATATATGTGAGATAATCATACACATAGTATACACCTAAATATATCTAGACATAGAAAAATCAAAACTGAAATGAACCCTTACACATTTATAATATTTGCCACGATATGTACAAATAGTTCAAGATCTATAGCTATATTGAAAAGCACTACACACTTTGAGGACTAACAAGTAGTATCATAATAAATACTGTCTAATGTTGGTCATAATCAAATCTTAGATCTACCAAATTTGGTAGAAATCTAAGGAAATATTTTGATGGAAAACAATCTTGCAAACAGATAAACATACAAACCAAAAACAAGGTGCCCCCTGATCTTTTGGCCTCCGCGATATAAAAATAGAAACTTCTGTGTAATTGATATCATAGCAAGTTATACAGTGGAACCTTACATATCATCATCGTAAAATCATGTTCCGGATACTATGCTCTCTCCTACCCATGATTTCATGTGCCCCAAATCATTTGTGCATACTTGTATTATTCATGAAGCCTCAGCCAATGTGAGTAAGAAGTGCTTGCATTTGTCAACAAATTAGATTGAGGCTTTTAAACCAATTCAGGATTATATTAGATCAATGGCCTATGCAATAACTTCCGCTGCTGATCACACCTACCGTGATTGGATGCATAGGACACACCTATTCCTTATGAATATTAATTAAATACAAATGATTTTGGGCACATGATACCATGGATTGGAAAGAGCATAGCGATTTTGGTCTGTGGTTTTATGACGATGTTTGCGTACAGTTCATCTCACATTTAAGATGATAAATATTCAATGAAATGAAACTTTTTGACATAGATTAAATAAGTGCACATCCTCAATTAGTAGACCACCTCGCTAAACAGACCACAATGAACCAGTCATGTAGGCGGTCTTAATAGTGAGGTTCCACTGTATTTATACACTTAATGTTTGGTTACCTACCCAAATGTTAAAATGTTTATCAAGTATGCATGTTATAGATGAAGGTCGAAAATACATTGTGTTTTAGAAGCACCCCCCTCCCCTCTGAGGTAATTCATTCATATTTATTTTGAAGTACAATAACTCTGGTAAACTGCTGACCATAATATCTATGTGTAATTGATATACCTTGTAAAACAACATATCCAACTTTATCTATTTAAGTTATTTCATAGAATGTTGCAAAGGGTTGACGAACTGATGGGGAAATCACTGTAGCTACCCCATCCAAAATAAAAAATAAAGAAATGACATGTGATTTTTTGGTTTCAAAAGCATAAAGGTATCAAAGAATGAGAGAAATACAAAATGTTAATAAACATCAAACAAAGCTGTTAGGAAACTTTACATGTTAAATATCCAAAATGTTAGAAACATGACGATATAGCTAAAAGTTTACCGCAAGAAATGAAGGTAGGAAACAATTAGTATTGTACACAATTACACGTATATCTACAATCTTATCCGCATTTTAAGACAGGTATTGTTGTGGAAATCCTATGCCTAAATTGCCCAAATTATCATATCTGCTTCCTGTGTAAGTAATTTTTAACAGTATGGTTGTTTGTGAAGAACTACCATAGGAGTCAGACTGACAATAATACGAAATTTTCAGTCACCTGAGCACTCAACAGTTCATAAACTATTGATTTTGATTTGTGTTCTTGTTTTTAATTAAATTCATTTCTGTGTCAATAATTACTTACTGGTGCAAATATTTATCTCTTAAACAGTTTTTATATCGAGCTCACATTTCAGATACAAATAATCAATACTGTACAACACGGACAAGTCAGCTATACATATCGCTGTTTTGCATTGCTTATATCAATTTACACGTAAATTTACATGCAGTTAGTACATGCAAACTATAATTTACAGATATGAAAAAATTCTATCTGAACAAACACAGAGAACACAATTACAGACTTTATGAGATGTAAAGATGACCAAAGCTGGGATAAATGTGTACATAAACAAGATAATCTAGCATGTGTTAGTGTACTGTAAACGTGAAAATTTACGCTGGGATAATTTACACATAATACGCGATGAAGAGGTTTTTTGTGTAAATTACTCCCGCTTATCTAACCAGCACAACAATTATGCTAAGAATTTAACAGTTTGATAAAGCTGTAAAGGAAAGCTTATAGCAACTTGTGACATCACGTAAAAATCCCCCATGCTTATAGCAACTTGTAACATCACGTAAAAATCCCCCATGCGCATGGTTTGCACAAGAAAATCTCCTAATTAACAACATGAAGATATATCCACGTTTACAGTATACATAAACTACAAGACAAAACACACAATAATGACCATGTTCTATCTGAATTATACATGTTATAGGCTATACCTGAATTATACGGATACAAACTCTCTGCTGGGGTCACAGGTATCTGCTGTTTCACTGCAATCAAGCAGTTAGGTTAAAAATAAAATCTCAAAAACAAACAAAAAATATGACAGATACAAATCAAACTTAAAACCATACATCATGACATGCAACAAGATATGCTGACTCAGTAGTTTACTTAAGTTAGGTCACAGATATACTGACTCAGTAGTTTATTTAGTGTAGTCAGAGATATGCTCACTCAGTAGTTTATTTAGGGTAGTCAGACATATGCTGACTCAGTAGTTTACTTAAGTTTGGTCATAGATATACTGACTCAGTAGTTTATTTAGGGTAGTCAGAGATATGCTCACTCAGAAGTTTATTTAGTGTAGTCAGAGATATGCTCACTCAGTAGTTTATTTAGGGTAGTCAGACATATGCTGACTCAGTAGTTTACTTAAGTTTGGTCATAGATATACTGACTCAGTAGTTTATTTTGGGTAGTCAGAGATATGCTGACTCAGTAGTTAATTCAGGGTAAGTCAGAGATGTACTGACTCAGTAGTTTATTTAGGATAGTCAGAGATATGCTGACTCAGTAGTTTATTTAGTATAGTCAGAGATATGCTGACTCAGTAGTTTATTTAGGGTAGGTCAGAGATATGCTGACTCAGTAGTTTATTTACGGTATGTCAGAGATGTACTGACTCAGTAGTTTATTAAGGGTAGTCAGAAATATGCTGACTCAGTAGTTTATTTAGGCATGTTAGGGTAGGTCAGAGAAATGCTGACTCAGTAGTTTATTTAGGGTGGGTCTTTATTTTCGAGGTCATTGTGTTTGTAAACGTGCTAATTTCTCTTGGTACTATAATGTACACAAGTATTTACATCCAGACAAAATAACACAGGAGCGATTGGTCAGGTTACGTGAAGGTTACAAAAAAATACAAATCATGTAACCTCCTTTTCGTTCTCAATGAATAACATTTTGAAGTCTTCATTATTTTTAGCGTAACCTGCAGGTTACAGTCATTCCTTTAAGTGCCACCTGCAAATGGGTTACAGGTTTCCTGTAATTTCCTGGTCTGAATTCTGTGATCAACACTCAAGTAACTAAAACTGAGAACGGAGAAAACGAAGAACTACATCTTCTACATCCTTGATAACAGTAATTTTTAATTAGTTCATTCCACTGTCGTGTCATTATGATCACTAAAATGTCAAATGTTATTCCATCAACTATAATTTGAATCTAGATGCATGAGAAAATATGCATGTGTTAATTGTTAGTACATAACAACATTCAACACACCAGGAAAATGCCCCCAAAAAATAGTAAACAACCATCCAAACAGCCAAACAATACGTCTATATACCTGCAAACCCATAGCTTGGTGGATAAGCATTATCCGTATTAGTGGGACCTTGTGGATATGTACCTATGGTAAAAATACACATAATATGAACAATGAAATGAAAAAAAATAAATGTATCCGCACGACATTCTGTGATAAAGTTATCCACATGACATGCTGTGACAATGTTTTCCACAAAACTATTTGTGACATAGTTATCCATATGCTACTTATGACACTTTTATATATCCATTAAAATGTATGACTTTCATATTTTTCAATGAACAAATTTCTTAATTAACATGGTTAAGTCTGAGTTGCATATCAACTGATGAATTCATCAACAATGTATACAATAATGCCAGTAGAAGTTCTGTTAGAGGGAGGTAATAAATGTCACAGGGCTCGAAGTCACCAAATTTACTCAATACTCAAGCTCAACTTAAATTTCATTATTTTGAAAATATAATTGGTGTAAATCTTTTGGGTTTATAAATTTTTGCATCACACTTATGATTTTCCTGTAAAACATGAATCAATATGTTGAGTACAGTATTCAAAACTTGAGTTGGTACTCAAACATTTTTCTAATATTTCTGAAGTTTCCTTCAAATGAGTATTAATTTTACAATTGTATGCCAACAACATACAATCATGTCCAGTTACAGAATGAAGTTCATTTGATTTTACCTTAAAATCATGAAAAGTTAGTTAAGCTCGGGTACTGAGTAAATTTGGTTATTTCAGGCCCTGGTAACAAAATGGGTTCACAAGAATCCATCCCCCCTAAATTATGTGGATTTTACTAAATATAGTTATATTGTAAGTGAACAATGTATTGTGGATGGCATGAAGGAGGGACATGGAATAGCATTTTACTGATTGCTCTGGCATACTATTTCTATACATACCTGGATTTACATCGTATGGGAGAGCACCATTTGCTGTGGCAGATTCATAAGATGGTGGCACTGGTGGCATGACTGGATCTGATGTGTATCCTGCTGGTTGTGTGGAGTAGGCATTGGTCTGTAACTGTTCAGGAGGGGAGTACACAGCTGAAATAAAACAAAAGAACATCCTTAACTCATACACCTCTAAACACACAATTAGACTAGCCTAAACCATTGACTAGCTTGCATGATTGATCTCTAGAAGAGGCCATTATTTTTCAGGGGTAAATGAACTGATGCTTTATGAAGTAGGTACCAAATAAGATTGAATTGGTTATGGAAAGATACCACCTATAAAAGAGTAAAGGTCAGGAGAAGGGTCTGCCAGGTAATCATTACATATATTTTTCAAAATTAGAAAAAACAATAGTTTTAAACTCTGATTGGCGAAAAAAAATTTTGTTGTTGAGCATTACGCTTAATACTGTAGACCTGGAGATTTTGACAGCCCTTTATTTTCAATAAAAATCTGTTCTATGTTTATTTGCATGACTTTATTTTTGGGGATTAGCACACTCATATTTTAGCACTCTCAGAGAGTATAGACTTATTGTATGTGTATTTAAATTAGCACACTCGTATTTTAGCACTCTCAGAGAGTATAGACTTATTGTATGTGTATTTAAATTAGCACACTCGTATTTTAGCACTCTCAGAGAGTATAGACTTATTGTATGTGTATTTAAATTAGCACACTCGTATTTTAGCACTCTCAGAGAGTATAGACTTATTGTATGTGTATTTAAATTAGCACACTCGTATTTTAGCACTCTCAGAGAGTATAGACTTATTGTATGTGTATTTAAATTAGCACACTCGTATTTTAGCACTCTCAGAGAGTATAATCTTATTGTATGTGTATTTAAATTAGCACACTCGTATTTTAGCACTCTCAGAGAGTATATGTTATTGTATGTGTATTTAAATTAGCACACTCGTATTTTAGCACTCTCAGAGAGTATAGACTTATTGTATATGTATTTAAATTAGCACACTCGTATTTTAGCACTCTCAGAGAGTATAGACTTATTAGCGCAATCTTAAATTCATGCAATTATTTTCCTCCCCTTTCTTGTGTATACAGAAATATAGAATGACAGGATGGAGAAATTTCAACACTGCCCTTGAATTAGCGCAATGACTTAAGCGCAAAAGGCACTAATATTAGAAAACCACTAAAATTTATTTAGTACACATACAGTGTTATCTTATGTCATTGCAAAAGTTGTTATCCATACAACCGGGGTCTGAATTATGAACTCACAATAAACATCAACTGTCTTCTAAAAATCCAACCCAAGAATATTGCATTTTGCCTTTCAGTTTCTCTTTCAATATCAAGTTAGAAAGTTAAGCCAGAATTTTATTTTCGCAAGTGAGAGCTCTAGTGAAATTAGGCTTAAAAAAAACTCTCGCAAATAAACTGGATTTACTTAATAGAACACTTGCTGCCTGATTATTGATTTATCAACAAAATCTTAATAAGATTACAACAAAATATAACATATTCCAATATCTGTAGCATAAATCTGGCATCTGGATATTTACCTAATAGAACATGTATAATGTAGATTTGCTATCTGCTTTTGATGACTGCAGTATTGATTATTGGTCATGACTACATAGATGGTAAAAGGAAATGTAATATAATACATTCTGATGTTAAATATGCTTCTGCACAAAGTGTCAGAAAAAAATGTGAAAATTTCATAATTGTGTTTGTTCTTTGTTTTAACTAATCAACCCCTGAGAAATAATGGACTCTTCCATAAATCAATGACTTAGACCAGTCCAACTGTGTCTTAAGTGGTAAATGGCTGTTTTTGAAATTCACCAGTCATACCAGAAAAACCAGTAAATTTTACAAAAATCTGGTGAAATCTATCTGATAGCTGGTCAAAATGACCAATAATTTTCCATTTTATTTCAATTGTGTATATATACAGACCAGTAAAAAAATTTCTTTGCCCAGTGAAGTTCCTTTATTCACTGGTCCGATTGACCAGTAATTTTTTTTTATTTTAAAATGTCTGAAATGGGTTAATAGTGTTTTGTGTCACATTCACCAATTTTTCAATTACAAGATAGTGACAATTTAGAGGAGATACACTGATTACAATTTACAATTTTCCTGCAAAAAGACTGCCAGACTCCGCAAGAACACGTAAAACTGGCAAACTTTTTCACAAAATCAGCTTGGGATCATGTCCCCTGCTTGTGCTCGTGTTGTTTAGAGGTGAAATAAAATATGATGCTCTAATCAATATGCCCTTTGGTAGAGCATTACACTCACAAGTGAAAGGCCCTTGAATCAAGTCAAAGTATTGGAACCCAGGGTCATATCCAAACTTTGTGAAAAGAGGTACAGATTGTAAGTCACAGAGCTTTTAAATGAGACTACAAACCATGGTGTCATGTCATAGCGACAGCAGTTGTGGCATGATGATGTTAGAAGCACCTGTTCATAGCACAGGTAAAAATTTGTGCATTTTATCTATATCAGCAGGGTTCGAAATTAGTACTAGTCTGCCAGTCCGAGACTAGCAACTTTCGTAGCGGACTAGTCAAGGTTGTACTTCAGCTAGTCCTGTTGACTAATAGAAAATCGGTATAATCAGTATAAACATGAGCAATGATTAATGAAAGTTTATAATGTACTTTGAATATCACCTAATCAGCTCCTTAATTTTTTTCTTAACTCAAAAAAAACATCATAGTTGTTCTGACTTATGATAGTTCTGAAACACAAAATAGTACCAATTCATTAAATAAATGACAATTTTTAAATTGTTCATATCTCTTTGGGACTAGTGAATTTGGTGTAAGACTAGGAAAATGTCTTTACAACTAGTCCGACTGACTAGTGAGACACAATTGCTAAATTTGACCCCTGTATCAGGTGATGTATCCATACATGTATAAAAGAAAAAAAATTCTTAGCGGGGTGTTAAACAAAATAAAATAATCTTACAATCCAGGTTATGGGAGTCTAGTTTAAATATAACCACAAAAGTCCTACGCATTACCGATAATACATATTTGACATAAAATACTAAAACGATATACTAAAGGAAAATCAATTTTTAGATGGAAAAATTATAAATTATTAAGAGTGCAACAAAATGATTGCATCTTCTTAAATGGATTTATTGATTTTTAAATGGCACAGTATCGTTGTGCTACCAGCCAAATAAATTTTAGTTTTAGATCTTTACAAAAAAAAAAAAAAAAAAAAAAAAAAAGAAGAAAATATCAGTTATCAGTTTGAGAAACAAGATGTCCCAGTTGATTAAGTGACTCATTAAGAATTTAAAGCTCCCTAACTATAAGAAATATTGTGAGAAGAAAACAACAATAAATAGAACTCTGTGGAATGTACAGTGGAACATAGCTTAGAAGACCACCTCGCTTAGGAGACCACCTCACAATTAAGACCATGAATTTCCAGTCTCTTGATAAAATGTATAGAAACTCACTTACCAGACCACCTCATTAATCAGACCACTTTTAGTCAGTCACTTAGGTGGTCTGAATTGTGAGGTTCCACTGTACTTCACATAAAAAGTGTTCATTTACAGAAATTCATGAAATTGTATTTACCTTTGTTTTAATAAAAGATAATTCTATTAATTGAAAGGATATCAATCACTACAATATCTAAAACCAGCTCTCCCTAATTAAGTCTCAGAGAGATCTGAATGTAGATAAAAACTTAAGCAGAAAAGTGCCAGATTTTTAGATAATATGAACTAAGGCAATGCCTTGAAAGTGAGGGCAGCTCCTTGTTTTAAAAATGCTGGAAAAAGTATTCATTGAGAGTCTATTTGCTATCAAAAGAGCAACACCTGTGCAGCAAAATGACATCACAGTTTAATTGTGATGTCAAATATTTAGAACATAAGTACTTTCACAAAAATATGACCATAAAATTAAATCTCAAAAACGTTTGATTTGAATAGAGTAACTGGTGAAGTGTCAGATTGACGTGGTCCACCTTCGGCCATCATCATGACCTTGGCTGGAGAATTATTTAAGGCTCTACAGCGTATAGCTTCTGACACAGTCCTGCGTACACATGTTATCTATGAGTTTGCTTCCCTGTACTCTTTATAACTAGTGTTAGGTTAATGTAACAAATTTTACATATTCAAAAAACATAAATAAATACTAAATAGAGTAAAACCTTTTTATACATGTTATAATTCTCCTTGTTTCATTTGCCTCCTCACTTTTATGCCACAATTTTTTCAAAATCCACTTTTCAAATTTTCCCCATTATTTCATTTCAGGATTCCTTCAACCTATCGCCAAACCCCTTTTTACTGCCAAATTTGGACTAAACAAATTTTGACAGTATAATGAGGCTTTACTGATTTAAACAAGCACTAGTGTGAAAATAAAATCTTCACTAAATAACAATACATATATACTGTATGTAAAAAGGCTAGTATAAATCTCTAATAATCGACAACCCCAACCCTCCCCAAAGGTTGTCTCACATAAAAAATTATGTGATTATGCTGCGTTAATCAACTCAGAAGGCTAAGTATTTTATAAAATAGAGTAAAACTTCATTATACATGTTATACTGCCACAAGTGGATTTTAAAGAATTGTGGCATAATTAAAGTGAGGTTGCAAATGAAAGGAGGGGCATTATAAAGAGGTTTTACAGACAATATGGCAAAGGCTAGCAAAAATCTACTGGATTAGACAGGATTTCTACACACAGTGTATATTGAAATTGAAAGAGATCACCAGATCTGATAGAGCATTTACATGTAGTTGATATTTACACATTTCATATAAACAGTATTTTATATTTGAAAAAAACTGTACTGGTCGGGGACCAGTAGCCAGCTAGGACCAGTATTTCTTTAGTACATGTACATGTATGTACCTCGACAATATTTTTTTTCTTCTGTTTGAAATAATTGTTCATCATCTTGTGAATTATCTAAAAAAAATCTCAAAAATCATGTCTAAATAGCCGAAATCATACAATATCCGGTTACTGGTCCTAGCTGATTACTGGTCCTCTCGCAGTAGCTGATATCTGTTATGTAATGGAAAGTGTTAGTTAAAATTTGTGAAGGGTATTTACATACAACTGTATAAGATAAGGGGAAGTCTGTCAAATTATACAACTGAAATCTACATACATGTATAATGCAAAGGAAAGTTTGATAAGATATGTATGGATATCTATAAATTATGTTAGGGAAAGTGTCAAAAATTTGTAATGGATATCTACATTATATGTCAGTGAAAGTGTCGAAATCTGTAATGGATATGAACATATTATGTAATGGAAAGTGTCAAAATCTGTAATGGATATGTAAGTGAAAGTGTCAAAATCTGTAATGGATATGAACATATTATGTAATGGAAAGTGTTGAAAATCTGTAATGGATATCTACATAAAATGTAATATGAAATGCTCCATTTATACACATGATACATACATGTATATACATTTGTACATTTATAAAAACTATTAAAAAAACAGTATACAGTAAAACCTGCTTTAGTGACCATCTGGTCACAGAGACTGGTTTTTACTGTCCCAACTATACCATTTTTATACAAATCAACCAGGAACTGACCTGGCTCAGTCAGTAGCGCACTCAACTCTTGATTGTGAGTTTGAGTCCAGCTGGCGGAAGGTTGGTTTCCTGTCTTGCGGACTGAGACAGTAAAAACTGAGGTTCCGTAACACAGTACATGTAGGTGTCGGCAAGTTAAAGAACCCACACTGCGCAATGGCCTTAAGTGCCCAGCATAGGCCAAAATTTGAAGCCTTTCACCGGCATTTGGTGGTGTCTCCGTATAAGTGAAAGATTCTTAAGTGGGACATTCAACAACAATAAAACGAAAAAACAAATCAACCTATATATAAAGACCACCTCCTTAAGAAGACTTAAGGTTTTCTTGTGTCCCTAAGGAGGTCGTTCGTTATATACAAGTTTCACTGTACATGTTTATATTGCTATAGTGTACAAACATTTCACTTACACAACCACCAAACCAAAGGTTGATTCACACAGTGTCACAGTGTAAAAGCAAAGTCAAACAGTAACAGATAACATATTACCAAACTAATAAAATTACAAATGTACAGTGTATGCATCAGTTAAATATCTTTTCTGTCTCCCTCAAATTTTTCCCAAGCCATGCTGGAATATGTTTGCATACACATTTTTTTTTTTCATTTTTAATACTTTTCATAACATTATAACTTAATAATGCTTTGCTTAAATAATAGTTGATACAGTTGACTGTTATTAATGCCAATCAAATGTAAAATGAAAACAGGAAGACCAAAGACAACACTCCACCTTCCTTTCCAGAGAATGAAAATTGTACCCGTCCATTCGTTCTGGACCAGTGAAAATGGCATAGAGATGAGTAGTAAGGGGCCCCTGTGACATGAAATTTTTCTTCTACATTTAAAACATACATGCATTAACATGGCACATTCAAAATCCATCATTTCCATTTTAATTAATTATAAGACCTACATGTGCATCAGAGAAATTGTAGAATAGTTAGTGAGTCTAAATGGTTCTATTAAAAATTGGGACTGCATGTACCTGAAGGTGTCTCGGGATGAGTGGCCCATAGGACAAGTGATTTTTAATCATGTTTTCTCACCCTCTTATCTTAAATACCTGAGGTATAAGTGATCTACGATACCTGTAACTTTGTTGTAAGAACTTGTGGACTTAACGTTAAGTCTTTATATGTTTATATTTGTTAGTAAATCATCTACATTAGTGAAAGCATTACAAAGGCATTTCTACGTAATTAAGGTGCACAATTATATCTTACCTGAATATTCTGATTTTGATGTAAAACCTAAAACATGGTGGAACACGCACATATATATTGTACATTTGCACACATGACACATATAACAATCCAATCAAATTCAAATCTATCTTTCGCAGCTCCCATTTTTTCATATGTCACGTACAGAATCTAATTCAATCCACTATGGGGTCATGTGTGGATGACCTCTTGTAGGTGTATAATGTTTGACCAATAAAATGTGACTTACAAAATCTTGAAAGTTTGAAAAATTTCATCATGAAATCTGGAATATCTTTGGTGATTCGAGCCTATCCAATGTTATGAAAAGAGTTTTGTACTTGTAGATTTTGTGTGCTAAGTGTTAGTTATAATGTTAAAAATGTTTATATCTCTTTGCTATTTGATAACTTACAAGATTGTGTAAATTGCAATTTTATTGGTAAAAAATGACAAACCTTCGAGGTCATCTGCACATGACCTCACAGCGGATTGCCTTAGACATATCAGAAAATGGGAGTGATTAGAGATAAGTTTTCAGTTGGATTGTATATACATCACAAATATAACAGATCATACTGCAGAACAAATAGAATTAAACAAATTGACTTGATTTATAGCAGGAAGAATTATGCAGGGCTACTGCTGGAACACATTAGGCAAATGTCGAGCCTATAGAAGAACCAAGAAAATATTTTACCTACATGGTATTGCTGGAATCTGGAATTATCTAAACAACCAGTGGATTAGGCAAATAACTAGACAATGGGTGAACCAAACAAATACAATGTATTTGTATTTGACCTAATGGTTTTACTGGACTCTGAAATTTACACTACTGATGGACCAAGCAAATAATCCACTTAGTGGTGGACTTGTATATGGTACTTTCATTTAAATTTGTATGTTGTTTTTGTAAAATGTTCAAAACTGACTTGTGAAAATACTGAGACTTGGGAAAGGGAGACCACCCAGTGAAACTAGCAATCAATATGTAAAATCTCCATGAAATATTTATACTATTTTACTTTTATCATGTTGAGGCTATTACATTTCTGTCAGGGTCTCGTGAGGATCAAAGTAATTATATGTATCAGATGCAAACAATTAAACATTATCAGCAGCAAAACAATTAGTTGAGAGCAACATGGAACAACACTCGGGACATGCAATTACTGTTAATTAGCAAGCTAGTGCTTTTAATATTATACCAAACATACATTGATGTGAAATACATGTATAGACAATCAAAATAATTAATGTTGAGCATCACGGAAAAAAGAAAGATAGACAATCACAATGATTAATATGATGTTGAGCATCACAGAAAAATAAAATAAAATATATATATTCCTGATCATAAAGTCCCTATTTGCTGTGCCCAATAGTACCAGTTGTGTACAAATCAACCTCTATATAAAGACCACCTCTCTGATTTTCTTGTGTCCCTAAGGAGGTTGTTATATACAAGTTTCACTGTATACTGTTTTAAGAGCAGAAACATAAGTTTACCATGTGTATGCAAAATTAGAATTATTATCTTAACAGCCTGTGAAAGAGTGCCATTATACATCTCATATGAAGACTATGACATACAAACCTTTGGACGGCACAGAGTTGTGTGACCCACTTTTGAAAACTCTTCCATGACTTCCCTTGTTTCTGCAGTGCTTACACAAACAATAAAACAAGACAAAAATAGCAACAGCAGCAATTATGATTCCAATCACGACACCAGCCACACGACCTCCACTGAAATAAAATTGAATGCTATGAGTATATGGCATAGTACAAATAATGTATTTGTTGAGTATTGCTAATTATGTAGACGAATGTACATGCAAAGGTTAAACTTTTTCATTCCCATACATATGGTTGACATAATGTCCATATCAACCCTCCTTATATTTGTTTAAATTCCCCAATTTCCTCATTGAATATTCCACTATTTTTGTATGAATAATTCCATTAATAAAACAATAAAAAAGAATTAAATTTTCTACGTTCAGTCATGTATCTCCATGAAATTATTGTCCATCAAAACAAATACTAGTATGATTTGTATAGGGAAATGTTAAACATACATTTCAAACAACACACACAGTTACATGTATTTTATTTGAAAACAATAAAATGGATTCAGAATCTACTGAAAAAGGCTAGGATTCCCGCATTGTCTCTGAAATATATCAGTTGGTTAATTGATAGATAATTTTTAGTCAGCCCAATATAAAATGACATTAAGCAGAATTTATGCCACTACATGGGGTCGAATATCATCAAAATTTCTACATGTCCTCCAGGACAAGTAGTTTTGAAATCTATACCAGTACTTGTCACAACACAAAAATTGCTTGTCCCAACATCAAGTGTAACATTTAAAATATTACTTTGCATTAAAGTAAGTAATTTTTATTGAAATAATTCATGTAATTTTTGTCCTAAAAAATTTCACTTGTCAGACACTTCAGTTTTTTAACAAACATCCATTTCAAAGTGTCATTTACATATATCTCAATATACTACCATTGATTGGGGTTAATTAAGTGGCTAATTGGTCACTAGCAGACCACAAAACAACATGGGAATGCTGGGAATTATTCAGGTTACATGGAGGTAACTACGTAACCTCTTTTTTGTTCTCAAAGAATATGATTATGAATGGGTTGCGATGATGACTAGAGATCAAAGGCGTAAAGTTGAGCAGCAGTAGTAAGTACATGTTACAGAATAATTAATTAAACAAGAAAATTAATATGAACTTTAGTCCTGTTTTCTCTCCATAAATAAATATGTATGATAACAAAGAATGGTAACTCTATTTCCCCACGATGCAGGGATTCAAGTCATTGCCAAATTTGATATACCATCATAATTTCTATATAACAAAAGGGGGCAGTTTATTGAGAATTGGAGAGTCCTTGTGGCTCCTCAGTAGAGTTCTGGAATTGCAACTTGAGGGTGGCAGATTCGAGCCTCGGCCAAGGCGGCAGGCTTTTCCTGTCCTTTAGATGAGATGATAATAATCAAGGTCCTGTGTCACAGTAGGTGTCGGCACATTAAAGAACCCTCATTGCTCAATGGCCATAAGTGCTGAGCATAGACCAAAATTCGAAGCCCTTCACCGGCATTTGGTGACCGACATCTCCATATTAGTGAAAGATTCTTGAGTGGGACATTAAACAACAATACAACCAACCTGCCAAAATATTGAGAATTGAATGTACTTATATTCTAAAACAACCTACTTGTCCCAAAAATTGCAACAGAATTGTTTTCCTTCATCTCCACAGCAGTAGCTATAGTCATCGCCCATGGTGTCATCAAGTGGACAGACAAAGCGTCCATAGTACGAGACATTGCCAGTATCATTGTTGATGTAATTATCATTATAGCATATCTCTGGTACTGAAATTATACAGTAAATACAATAATAAAGTATTGGTATCAAAAACTTCTGAGCTTCACTATGGTACAATCATTTGGTTTTTTTTTTTAAATCTAACTGTAGTAAAATCTAATAATACATGGAAAAGGCAAATGTGAAGATAAATTCTTTTTGTTTGTGGATCTGACATATGACTGCTATGAACTGTTCAAACTGTTCATATTTAGAGAAACTGCCACTAGGTGTCATTTAAAAGAAACTTCCTGTTCAGCAAGTTCAATAGTTTTTGGAATAGGAGACAAGTTAGATGTGACAGTGTAAAGTACTTTAGCAAAAAGTATAAATAGCTGAACTCTGTGTACTAACATGTATATCCGTACATAGAAATCAGCATTTTTTTTTTCTGAATACATGTAGAAAAGAAAGTGGCCAAAGACATCCTGACACTACTTTTTGTAAAAATAATCTACATATTTTGTCAGCCATCAGTTTTTATTGAAAGGAGCTACCAGTTTCTGTCTAATGGGTAAATAAAAACTGTATTCAGCCATGTGTGCTACCACTTTTCCGCTCTCAAACAGAATTTAACATCATGTACATACAGTAGAGTTTCTGGGAGTCAAATGTCTTGATGTTTCAAGGTATTAACAAAGCCTGGAATGATGATATCACCAGTACTACTTAGCAACCATTTATAAATCCAACTTTTAAAGAGCATCCCGAGTGAAAAGTGAAAATTTCTGTATTTATGCAACTCATGACGACATCACTATAAGAACAACATTAAAAACCTGATCAAAATCGGTAAGGATGTTCTCAAGGTATTGACAGCCAAAGTGAGCGACTTTCGGCAAACTAATTAAGAATTCATTCCACTTCCAGCAAACCTGTGAGTTACACTGTGACGTCACAGAATGGCCATAGGATGACTACTGGCATGGTGGAAATTAAACGTGGATGAGAAAGCAAGTCATATTCATTGTTGGTAAAATCACATAATTTACTACCGATAAATAAATCATTATTTTGACATGTCATATAACGAACATGATTTTGACTTTTTCAGTGTGTAACATTTAAAGACGGATGGTTTAGTTATGCTTGATTTGGTGTATCACCCTTTATTTTGAGTTTTTATCCCTTAAGTTTTTCTTTTGTGCATTCTCTTGTTTTATAAGAAAAAAGGACAATGGCCACTTGTGATGTATGCTATTTTTAATTCTTAAAACACCCGCTTACATTTCACACTTTCCAGTATATTGCCATGTCATGTAACCGGGCCGGAATTCTCAGTGGGTGGGTTTGTAGTCGGAGATAAATAAATCCCTTACTATTGTGTATAAAGCTACATATGATTTTTTATGTCTGAATGAATTTCAAAGAAGCAGCGATATTTTATAATTCATGTAAAGTGAGAAATTAATAAAAAGGTAAATAAATAGATAAATAAATAAATAAATAGAAAAATAAACATATAAATACTGACTGATGATTGATTAAAATTTTAATGATCATAATAGATATGGGTGACGAAAATTGTTATTTTTTATTGATAAATTAATCGTATGGATATCTATTTTGATTATGTTTTACATTTAACTAATAAAATACTATAAATATCATTAGAGTCTTTAACATGTGTCTCAGACGGAATGCAAAATATATAGATTAGACAGAATAAAAAAATTACAACTCTGTGTGTTGTTTGTTTGCAAATAATCAGAGTGTGAAAGTATAATGCAGCTTCCATTTGGGACTCAATTAGAATTTATATTTCCGAGATTATTGGGTGTAGTATTAGCCTTGTAGGCATTTGGCAAAACACACCTTTATATATATATATACATGTATATATATATATATATATATATATATATATGTATATATATATATATATATATATATATATATATATATATATATATATATACATTGTATATATATATTAAAATTGATTTTTTCTAGTAAATTGACAATTTTGTAAAATACAATTTACATATAAAAATACTGCATTTTAACCGATTTTTTTCATATAATAAGACAACTCATATGTTAATTTAATTTATGATACAGTATGTTTCCGTACAGTATTTTACTCTGGGGAAAAAGTCATTCTGGTTTATTATAAAACTGTACTTTCGTTAAATTTCCATTTTCATCACAGTTGATGTTGCTCTCAATTTCGTTACATATACACTTTATTTGCTCTGCCAATAGCACAATACGATATTTACGGCAGCTGTCTTTTCAAAATAACATACAATTTACGCCTTCTACTACGATATCAGTTTATAAGAAAATTAAGAATATTCAATTATTTTGTTTTTACAATTTAATTCCACAAAGTTTATATTTTAATTATTTGTTCTCCGTGGATGACAATTATGCTATTTAACACAGAGAGGTAAGCATAAATTCATAAATAATGAAAAAAGCCAGATTTCTTTATGTAGAATATCACTGCCTAACAAGAAAAATGTTACAACTTAATCTCATTTTATTAATCAATTAAAAATTCCTAAACAAAAATCATGACTGTGACATTTTTTTAATTAAAAACAATTATTCCTACATTATTGTACATAGAGATATATGCACACAATGAACCACCAAGTAATTGCCGTCCACGCCTGAGGCACCACCGATACAAAGCCAATAGTGAAGCACATACTTTGCAACCGGAGTCTGCATTGTGATGTCACACGAAGCTGTGTCTCTTTCTGACTACTTGAGCTGTCCGTAAAGGTGAGTTTTGCAGTTTCTCGCTAATATCTCAAAAACGCATGCACCTATTTTGATCAGGTTTTAGATGTAATTCTTAGAATGATGAGTTTAATAAATACAGAAATTTTCATTTTTCACTCAGGGTGCTCTTTAAGACCGAGTCAAATTTCTCACTGTTTCCAACAAATTTTTCAAATTTTGCTATAATTACATAAAAAAAATGCCTACATATACATGTATGTAAATCCAAGTTGAAATTTACACGTGTGAAAGAATGCCTCACAGCAATAATATATTTGCACCTGAGCCAAATCCCATCTGTTGAAAACGTTATGTAATAGGGCCAGAACGTCTCGACACATGACCTCCGAGAGATTGCGAGAGTAATATGACATTGTTAAAAATATATAAAATAATGAAAATAAATATTGATACGGATCTATATCATTCGGATATTAAAAGCCGAACCTTCTTCTTCAAAATCAAACCAAAGTTACGTCTGTGCAAGCTACACTCACTCATGGAAACGAGTTTGCATTTCATCCATGGCCATTCTGACAGTATGGGTTATCTCCCGTAGCAGTGAAACTTTCCCGGATATGTTGGCTGCCATGGTTACAGTTGCCTCCTCCAAAGCATCCAACATATCAAGGTCTGATTCACGTAATAAATAGAAGATGCACGACAACAAAGTGTTTAATAAACATTGCTTAACGAGTAATTGTTGTTAAAAGTACTGGAAATAGGATTATTCTGCCAAAACTGAAATCAATTTTATGCTGGACCTTTTTCCACTTCGCATTTTCGAATCTGCCTACAACTTCCGAATTTCTCGGGACTCTCCCTTTCCTCTGTGATACAATAAGGAGAATTTCAAGTAAATAGTATTGAAAAACTGCTGAACTAAATACAATCTCTGACATCGATTGATTATAACTTTGGGGAAATTAACAAAAGTGTTTAAATAACATACATGTATCTTAAACTTTATATATCGCTGATCATAAAAATTAAATTGTTACCGATTATTTGGTGCCCAGATTTCATAAACCGGAAATGAATATAAACAAAAATTTCCAGCCCTATTATATTCATGTATACCTGTACATCCAATAGACCAACTGCATTTTTGTATCATATGGAAGAAAAGGATTTCTTTATTTCATGAATACCATTCTTGAGTTGAAATTACAATTAATGTTTCAGTTTTTTAAACTCATCGAAGTTTTACTATGCACTTACTTGCTAAGGGTTGATTGGTAAAGTTTTGATGTCTCTTCCTACATGTCATCAAAAGCAAACTTAAACTTGAATTAAAGGCCACCTCAGTATAAACCGCACCTGCCTATAGAGGCCATTAAACATAACCTTCGTTTACATTTTAATAATGAATAAACCTCTCTATAAAAGCACACCTGTCTTTAAGAGCTTCTTTTGTCCGTTCTTTTATGTGGCCTTTATGTGATATGTGATAAGTTTAACTGTACATAGCATGAAGAAAATCACTTACATCTACTGTTATCACTTCTGTAGGATCGACGCATTTTCCATCGTGTTGCTCCATAAACTGTTCCTAACAAAATTGCATTTCTTATGGAACTCTTGGAACTTAGTCTGTATGCGCTATATTTGGATCTGTAACTTGAACTTATTCTCGAACCTGATCTACTTCCAGATGATCTATAACTTCTACCACCTCGAAAACCACCACCACCACCACGTCTGGCCTCAGATAACTCCAGAACTGAAACAAAAATAAATATTTATACATGTACCTGTGAACATGTAAATGTACAATGTCATTGCTCAACAATCTGGTCTGTCCGGTTATACGAGAAAATTAAATTTTGCAGTCGAAAAAAATACAAAAATGGACAATACTTCTCACATTTCCAAATTTGTTGAAGACAAAGATTACATCAAACATTTGACTTTCAGACTCGAGTCAATTATAATTAGGCAATGGGACAAGTATATTTCAATACTACTGTCTAAATGTAGGGCTGAATATTTATAGGAATCTAAGCTGGGCATGCTAGGATAACAATACTGATTAGATCACAAAGAACGCAAACAGCACCTTAGCCTTCCGAGGCAGGAACATCAGCCACTGCCCAAACAACAAGGCACAGTGTTACACCACCATGGTACATCCAGCCATCAAATACCAGTATTCATCAAATGTGTGGAAGTCCCAAACAAGAAACACACTGGTACCGTCAACAAAATTGAAGCAGTATAGTGTAGAGGGACCAGATTTGACACAGGTAATTATCACAACACAAGCAGTGTAGAATCAGTGCTTCATCAGCTACAGTGGTAGTCACTACAGTTGAGAAGAGAGGCTGGCCAGGTAACAATGATGTACCGGCTACATGTAATATACTGTTTGTAGACACTTCCTAATCCCACATAAGCCAGAACCAAAAGCTTAAAGCTGAATTAGAGTCATAAAAAGCTGTTGAACTTTTAATAATAAAAAATAAATGTGCTAAAAAATTATGTTTTGAAACATTCCCACTTTATCTCCCAACACGCAAACATATTCGTAAGTGTTTCACCACGAAAAAATTATAAATATGTCTGCTGTGTGGGGTATGAATATTGATTTTTCTATGAATGAACAGTGTCGGCGTGTGTAAAACTAGCTAGTCCAAAAATCACACCAGACAACAACTTCCCTGATAATATGTATATAATACATTGGTCATCACATTCTGTCAATAATTACGTGTACCACACACTGAAACATTTCAAAGTCATATAGTTATATATGTCAGTCTTAATTCTAGTCTAATCCATTGCCTTTGATACTGACAGTAGGTCTACCACAACGCTTCAACTTCAAGTTTAATGTCAGGTTATCCAGACAAAGCATACAGATTGGCCTGTTAATGTCACTTCATAATTATTTATGCTTATGTGAATGATACAATGCTCGATATATATCTAGCATTTACATTTAAAGTAGTGACCTAGACTTAGTAGGCTCAAACACCGATATCTCTTCTGCATCATCGGTAGGCCTACTCGGCTTTACATGTATGATCCACTACGTCAGTATACTGTAAGTTAATCGCAAACCTTCAAAAGAGTTGCATGGAATTGTACTCTCAAATATATAAATTCCAGTGCATAAAAATCGACAAGAAAACACATATCTTAACAAATATACAAATAACATCATCATCACAAACAATGCCCAAATCCAAAGTAACCCGCATCATTTATGATTCAGACAGTGATCGAAAGTTAATCCACTTTCACAACAAACCGCTGACCAACTTTTCCTTGTACACGTATGATGTGACGTGACTTGAATCTGTGAACTCAACTCTACTTGTATCTCTAGCAGGGGCTAAATGTCTGTTTCATAACTCATAAATTACTCAATGCAGACTGGAATGGAGTGAAACAACAGCCAAATTCAATAATTTGACAGCACTGATACATTACTCAATGCGAGACTTGATGGAGGCTTAAGTTTAAAAAGCGACACAAAGAACGATAAAACGTATCAATAGGCCTAGTGTTGAGTATTGAAGGCACTGTATCACATGTGTTACAATCGATATGAACTTACTTAGTTAGGTTTTATTGCCTTTCAGTATAATAAACAATTATTGCCCTTGTTTTTGGATGACCTGAATATCTACCCACCCAAGAGGTGTTAGTTTGACATAACACCTCTCAGACACAATTCATGTCAACGATAACAACGGCATCAATTAATTGCCTAGTGTTGAGTATTGACAAGGAACTGTTATCATTACATTAAAGTTAATGTCAGGGAAGTATCGATATGAAACTTACTTAGTTATGTTTTATTGCCTCAAGTAAAAAAACAGTATAATAAAGCGATTTATTATCGCCCTTAAACTGAAAGGAAAAACATCATATGGAAGGACACAATGTCAATAAATATACATTTTTGTTTCACTACAAGAATGGAGCGAAACATCCCGTGGCGAATCATCTCACTCTAAGAAACACCCTGACCCCTCCCACGTCGTCGAGACTGGGATCCAACGCCGGTGTGTACTTATGGTCAGTTGAGACTAGTCTATCCCACCTATGTATATACAGACTAAACCATAAACGTCCCCATCCTGTGGCAGTGGTGATGACTGTCACACTCACAGTCAGTGTCACTCACCGCTCGGATTCCCTGGCTTTTATCTAGTTTTCGTTCTTGTGCCAGTAAAATCAATTTTACTTACTTATAAATAAAACAAAAATTGCTATTAAAGTTGCCTTGACAGATATTTTCCCCATGATTATCTTCGTAGAACAGAAAGCGTCAAAGAGGCACTTCCTAGTGACAGCTCGCAGCACCTATAGCTCAGTCCTACTATTTAGATCTATTTCTATGGCTGAACATTGCGTATGACGTTATTTCCGTGTGGGGCACCAATGGGGTATTATTTACCTAAGTGAAAGATAATTATGATCTTTTGATATAATGTAGTTTCTCCCGATTTTAAAGATAACAGTTTCTAAAGAAATAATATCTTAGTCAAATACTTATCGTGAATCAATACAATTGTTACATTTTTTATTATTCTTAAAAGGGAAATGAACGCGAGACACCTCTCTGAACCCCATATCGGAGTGTTACATAGGTGTATTTTAAAATACAAACATTTCGAAATATGAGGTATTTTGGGGGCGCCTTTTTAGTATTTATTCACAAAATTAATTTTTTTATATCAGAAATTCTATTTCTTTATATCAGGAAATAGGTGATTTTTTATATAAGAAATTCGATTTATTTATATCAGAAAATTATTTTTTATATCAAAAGATGAATTTTTGATATCAGAAAATAGTGAAAAATACTAAAACGGAACCCCATAGATATTGCGTAAAATGAAATTATGTTCTTGAAATTAATTATTCAAATAAAGCGTTAACAATATCAGCGATATATATAGGCCTAACTTCGCTGACAGCATCTATGCTACATGATGCCAATGACAAATTATATGAAAATTTAACTTTTCAATTTCACAACTTCCTCATAAAGTAAACCTGGGTACGTACGTGACATCTGTCCAGGTGTACAATATAGTTAAACTGTGTGCACAATATAACTAACCTGGCACATAATATAAATAAACTGCGCAACATATAGCTATGGTAAGCCGTGCGCACAATATAACTAATTTAAGCAAACAATTTAAGTATATGTAGAGAGATATTAGGCTAAAAAAAACTAGTGTTATAGTTGATCATTGTGTTTATCTAACTCGAGCTCGTGTCTTTTCCAATTTTGAAAATTAACAAACTCAGTTAGATAAACATGATAATCAACTAACACTTGTTGTTTAATCTCTCTCAAAGTCAAAATAACACTTGTTTTAAATAATGATTTTTCCAAACTGGGAAATGTTCATAACTATGGGGCGCCGTTTTACTTTTTAATACCAGTTAGTGATATCACTCTTTCGAATATTCAATAAGTAATATCACCTATTCGAATGGGTGATACCATCTATTGGAATACCGATTAAGTGATATTACCTATTCGAATAAGGGATATCTTCTATTTGAAAGAGTGATATCACCTATTCGAAAGAGTGACATCACTTTATACGGTTTTACAGGAGATATCGCCGAAATCATACCGCCGACTCCTGCCATTTTGAACTAGGGTCCGATTTCCGCACAAAATTGTTTTAAAGGAGATTGAACTTAAAATACCCTATATAATTCTTTGGACCAAATGTAAGGAAACAACAACAACAAAAAAACAGATAATTTATAATGCCCAATATGACACAAGTCAACTTTTTGTTAGAGCCAGGAATACATTTTATTTTTATGTAGGGAGCATTCACTGGCATTGATTCATAAGTGATATCCCCTATTCGAACAGGTGATTCTTTACAAAACGAATCGGTGATATCACGTAGTCAAATATGTGATATCACTTATTCGAATAGGTGATATCACTCATTCATTTGAATAGGTGATATCACACATTCGAATAGGTGATATCACTTAAGAATTTATAAAAGTGATATCACCCATTCGCATAAGTGACTTCACCTATTCGAATGAGTGATATAACCTATTCGGAAGAGTTATATCACTAACAGATATTAAAAAGTAAAACGGCGCCCCATACATAGAGTTCTCAGTACGTCACGTCACCCCTTTAGTGACAAACGATTCCGGCAATGACAGTGATATATAGGCCTACCAAATTTGAAAGAAAACTAAACATTGGCCTATGAGAAGTAGAAGTATTATGTTTATAATATTTAAGGTCGCAAAAACTACAAGACAAAAAGACGACATTCGCGGGGCGAAAAGACGACAATAGAGTCTCAAATTAGTGGGGTGAAAAGACAACAAAAGTAAGTCGCTAATTTGCGGGTTATTTTGTCGTCTTTTCGCCTCAGTTTTGTCGTCCATTCGTTTTGTCGTCTTTGCATCCCGAAATAACGAAAACTCGACATTACACAAATCAGGAACCTTAATTGTCATCAAATAAATGAAAACATTTTCAGGAAAGTATTGATTACTTCCTATTAAGTATCATACAACTAATAAAATGACACTTTCAGTAACTTAATTTTAAATTACTGTTGTGTATTATTATATTAAACTGGTGCTGATTTCATAAATCTGATATTTTCCAGGAAATGAATTATAACTTAATTGTATTTCAATCCCATGGAAATATACTGTCATCTATCCCAGAGTTTCTTATTTCCATACGACCTACTAATGCATAAATCAGAAATAATTATTGGTGCTGTTTTATCAACTGCGTATCTGTCCACATAAACTTCTACAAAATTGTTTATTACAGTGACTCAGTAAGATTGTTGTGAGAAAAACCACAAATTAGCAAATAACAATTCAGTTATGTGTGGTAAAATAAAAAAAAAGCATTGCCGTAAAATTCAAATACGATGATTAAATGTATTTCAAGAAATTTAGTAAAACGCATCTTTCATTGGACTATGCGCACTATTAATTACATGAACATGTTCAAAATAGAAATTTTTCAAAAAAATTAATTGTAACTGTTGAAACTATCATGTTGAATAATAAATTGTACATTAATGTGTGTTTATCTGTGTTTTTATTTCAATGACATCTGATGTCAATCCCAAGTATACACCTTCTTCATTACACCTAATTGTGATAATTTTAAAATATTCTCAAGTTGTTGTGTGTATAAAACATCTATATAAACACTTATTGTTAATAATAAGAAGAAACTTTGCTGAACTAATTAACTTAACACTTTGTAAAATGTTCCCAGTTAAGCCCTGATATATTAAAATGATTTAAAATTACACACATTCATGTCCATATGATATTTAGTTTCCGGCTAATACGATGCAAAATACCAAGTCATTACGATTTACATTAATGTTTTTCACATGCTTATATATTCCCCCGTACTATTCAAATATTTGAAAAAATCAGATTTCTCCTGTTCGAACATTCTATTAAGAATAGAGTTTGTTGTTACTACAGAATAAGTGGCATCTTCCACACTTCACCCCATATTGACTTTTTCAGTCATTCCCCAAACGTTGAAAATATAGTGATCCGGCTTTCTGTCGCCAGGTGAAGTGAAACTCCAAGGTCTTTTGGATGGCCGCTCGATGTCCTGTGTCAAAACAGGCACGGCACGTTTAAGATTCTCCTTCACTTAATATTAATTAAGTAAATATTACCGGTCACCATCCCTATAGCTCCACCAATAGCTGATGGTGTATCCGTAAAAAATGACGTCTTTGTGAGACTTTAAAGAATATTACACAAAACAAACAAACAAGCTAATGAAAAGACGCCCTCTGTAATATTGCCTTTCTAAAATAGTATGTCCTTTTGCTACCATTTCGAGTAAGTATGTAATGTAATTGTTATAATCCTGATATATAAGACAATGGAATATCCCACGGACAGTTTTAAATTGTATCATTATGCATGTCAATGCTGTAGCTCACACTGCTGTTACTGTTTACAACATTTTCATTCCATTAATGACAGTATTAATTTCCCTCCTAATTTCAAAGTCCGTTTCGAATTGTTTCGTTCCGTCACGGTTCGTCGTAATACTGCTCCGTTTTTAGGGAAATTGTTGGCTTCAAGGGATATTAGCTGTGTTTACCAAAAAACAATTATTGAGACTTTTTCTACTTTTATTACTTGTACTTGATATACAAATACAAATAAGTTATACACAGGCATAAACAATCTTATATTCCTAAGTAATTTTTGAAAATAAGATCAGGTCCAGTGTGGTATTCATATACGAATAGTATGGTCTAGTTGAAAAAGTGACAGACTAAAGTTTCTCAAGCAATTTTTACAATATATATATATATATATATATATATATATATATATATATATATATATATATATATATATATATATATATATATATATATAGATAGATAGAGAGAGAGAGAGAGAGAGAGAGAGAGAGAGAGAGGGAGTAATTTAAGATTTTTTATGCCTATGCATATCATTTATTTATATATTTATATTTATATATATATATATATATATATATATATATATATATATATATATATATATATATATATATATATATATATATTTTAGTCATTCTATATCAATATAAGTAGTAATACAAGAGACCCAAAGAGCACTTTCTGTCACAGAGAAAAAACAGAAATTTGGGATTTACAATGTTTCACTATTGAAAGGTATGGACGAAAATTACCTCAGTCTTTTATCTTTCCGTGTCTATGAATAAACATTCATCAATAACAAAAAGACCATATATGATAGGGTGATAGGACACAAGGAACAAGGAAATATATGGTTTGAGGGTGGGTACCACAACGGATTCTTAGATAACGTAGAAAATTCCATATTTCACCTAAATAAGATACTTCTTTAAAGATTATAACAGATTTAAGGTCAATTTCTCTTCAAATGAAGATTTTGCATACCTATTTTTCTCATTTCCAATATTTTTCAACTTTAGCCCCCAATTGTGGCCTCATCTTGACCCCCAGGGACCATAATTTAAACCATAAGTAATAGTGCTTCTCAATATGACAAATTGTACACTTACTATTCTAGTTAGAAGGGAAGTGCTTCATATAAAATTACATGCCTTAAGTAGCCTTCGGAAATATTTCTTGTATAAGTTTCAAAAGAGATACTGTAATTCAAATGATTAACTTAATGAATATACCATTCTGATACAATCTGTATCTGAAAATGTACAAAAAGGGAATATGCCTCCTGCATAAGAAAAGTACACATGTACTCAAAGCAAAGAGTAATATGATTTAAAACCAAAAATTACATGCTTCTTGTATGTATATCAGAGGGTCATCATAATGTACTGTAAGTATTCTATACAACAGTATACCAAACAGAAAGTAGTGCATCTGTGTCCTGTTTTGTCCCAGGGGGTTTAAAACAAAGGAAACCTCATATTTCACTCAATTAAGAAACTTCAAATTAAGATTCTGTGTACATTTTTCTCAATTATGGATTTTCTCAAATTTATAACCCTATGGTGGCCCAATCCTGACTCCTCCGGGGGGGGGGGGGGGGGGGGGGGGGCATATGAACAAACTTGAATCTATACTATATAATGATACTACCATAATTAATAAATTGTACACTAACTGTTCTTGAGATATTTTTCTATATAAACCTATGTTTAACTTTGGGCCCCTATTGTGGCCCCATTCTAACCCCGGTGTCAACCATTTGAACAAACCCGAATCTACAATATATCATGATGCTTCCATATTAATTTCTCAAACTGCACATCAATTGTTCTTGAGAAGAAGATTTTTAAAGATAATTCCCTATATAAACCTATGTTAAATTTTGGACCCCTAATGTGGCCCCATCCTGACCCCGGGGGCCACCATTTGAACAAACATGAATCTACACTCTATCAGGATGCTGTCACGTAAGTTTTGTCATTTTTGGATTTTTTAAGACACACTCAATTCTTATTTTTTTTTTTTAAATATCTTCCTTTTTGATAAGGGCCTGACCCTTTATTTATACAATTTTGAAACCCCTTTACCCAAAGATGATTTGTGCCAAGTTTGGTTGAAATTGGCTCACTGGTTCTGGAGAAGAAGTAAAAAATGTGAAAAGTTTACAGACAGACGGACGGACGACAGGCGATCAGAACAGTTCACTTCAGCTTTCAGCTCAGGTGAGGTACAAAGGAAATATTTAAAATAAAAACACAGATTATGCTCCTTTAAGTTGTCAACCATACATATATTAGCAGGAATAATGATTACACGCGAATAAATGGCCAATATGTTACAAGTAAGTCTATAAGAAAAAGGTGACACTTGTCATTTTTGATGAAAGAACATTTAGCTGATTTTTTTCCCTCGCAGATGTATTATCAAGTATCGTCAATGTAAATAATACGTCACCGGAAGTGATCAAGGCCAGTTATTACGGCGAAACTGAAGATAATGGTCTATTAAGGCCCAGATTCTGTCCCATTTCCCAATGAAAAATTGATACTTTTTCCCAAAATGATTATCATTCTCAAAACAAATGTTAACATAATTGTCCCAAAAATTTGAAAACCGAAAATCATGTAATACCATGTCATAGTAGCAGGGACAAATATAAATGGTGAAAATGAACATATTTTGACATATCGTACAAGCCCAATGACTGATATGCTAAATTGATTAAAATTTCCTGTGGAAAAGCATTTAAATCTATGTTTCAAGAATTTCAATCAAATAAATTAAATTAAACTTGTGGTAATTGCAAACCAAATAATTAATTTGACGTAAAATTCGTGAAATAATGACTTCATTCCTCATGGCATTTAAGTACCTGTAAATATGAAGTACATTAAATATACATTTATTTACCCACCTTTTTGTGTTTAAACTTCTAATAAGATCCATCTAAAAGCTTTTAGTTTGTTGTAGATGTTTTAAAGTTTACATTTTTGGAATGAAATTAAGGTTTTACTGCACATCAGATAAATCATAATGGAACAGAAACAAGTTTATACTATTACCAGTTGTTGTATTGTTGTTTAACGTCCCACTCAAGAATCTTTCACTCATATGGAGATGTAAAACGAGGCCTCGCTTTTTACTGTCTCATCCGAAGGACAGGAAAAGCCTCCGCCATGGATCGAACGCTCTGGTTACGAATCGACCACTCCACGGCAGGGCCACGACAGTCCTCTGTGCTATTACTGGACCACCGATCTTTCGGAAATCAGGGATGCCAAAGTATCGATCTTTTGTCTAGGACACACTTTACAAATCTGGTGAACATTGAACAAACATTGATCTCTGGAAGTCCAGACGTTGGATCAGGTGCCATGGAGTCGTAAGCAACCCTGTTGACCGATCACACCCGCTGTGAGTCATCAGTAAAAGTTAAATGAAATAAATTAGGAATAAGTCCTGGTCATAATTTGTAAAAACGAATCAACAGTCGCTATTGTATAAGTAACTCAACATTTCATGTTGTGAAACAGAGTAATTTCAAACAAGGTAATTATACGTTGACATCAAACGCGATTCTAGATATCCCTGTGACAATAACTTATCAGTAAGTTGTTAACCTATTTATATGAAATGTTCACATGCTGAACAGCATGACACCTCGGATCATTTGCGAGATATAAACAACGTCGACAAACAATGGAAAATTGACGAAAGGAAAGCCGAAATTGTCGCATTTGTCGTATAGCCTGCTTGTTGATTTCCAGTTGGTGTATATCGTAGTTTTAAATTTATAGTTTGTTAGTATATATCGCATTTACATATGGCCATTATAAATTATATAATAAAATATAATTCATATAAATAAATAAAGGTACAATAGGTGTCCATGGGACAATGGACAGCGATCGCTGAATATAGCCTTCGGCTCAAGTGAGCTTAAAATCTTGGACCAATTTTAATACTCAGCAACTTAAGGTAAATGGCCAATTCTCACATAATTTACTTTATAGTAATATATAGAGGGATCAATGTAAATCTCATTAACACACATTAACAATTGGAATGACAACTAAAATGGCAACTCCATAAACAAAAATAAGAAACTGTTTATTAATTTTTGTAAAAGGGACTAAACATTTGTTGCCAAATTACTCGAATGAAGTGCGATAAGAAATGCAAGAAGCTTGTAAATTACAAGAAAAGAGTGGTTTGATTTTAATCACCAACACAATCGTGTTTATATAGTGGGGACATGATTTTAACCACCTGTGTAACCAATCAACAGGTAACTTAAAAACCGAAGGTATTTAACCATTTTAGTTTATCAATATTTTCAACAAAATTAATGCTTAACATATAACAATGAAACCAAATAACACAGAAAATTCGTACAATTTGGTTTTGTGGAGGAAGCACAGAAGCAATGGACATATGTTTCTCCTTTACAGAAATGCTCCAACCAGACGCTACTCTTCTTCAATATTCACAATTATATTACTTTGAAAAGGGACCTCCGTGGCTGAATGGTTACAGCATCATGCTTTGAACCATGTAGTCTCTCACTTCAGCATGTTCTGGCAACCGAAGGACCCAACTTGCTAGAACCTTTGCTGATTTTTTTTGAGAAAGCTTGCCAGTTTACTTGTGGAAGGTCGGTGGTCTCTTCAAGTACATTGTGACTGGGTTTTCTTTTCACCATCAAAAACTGGCCGTCACCATACAAATGAAACAGAGAAAAATAAAAAAAATAACCACTAAGCTCACCTCCCATGTTAACTTTGCCTCTATGCTGATAATCGGATTACAAGCCATTTACTTGACCAAAGACAATACAGCTGTGTCAGATCTTATTTTCTTTCCAAGAAGACACGGACATTCAGCTTCCATCTAATTGAATGATGATAACTTGTCACACTTAAGAAGTGCAACTTCCAGTCTTCACAAATTACATAGCTCACTTTATACAGGCAAATTGGCTTTGTATTCATGACATTTTAATCTAGATAAATAATGATAAAGTGAAATGTCAGATACCAAATCTACAAACTGCAAGCTGATATCTATCAACAGTCGCATCATCCATACAAGTTTGGTCTGTCTAGTGCTACTACTTTCTCAGATAATGCCCAAATTAATTCTTCTTAACGTGGTCACTCACCCGTGAAATGTAGGGCAGACGCAACATCTGCAACATGCAAGCTGATAGTCATCATATGACACATCATCCAGGCAATCTTAATCTTCTTAACGTGGTTACTCAACCGTGAAATGTAGGTCAGATGCGTGTCATTAGATGCATCATCAGTGTAAGATTGGGAAGTCTAATCTTTCTACTTTCCGAGATAAAAATCAAATCTGTAAAACTGTAAGCTATCAGGTATTACAAGACGCATCGATATCATCACTGCAAATTATCACCAGTCGCATCATCTATACATGTTTTGTACTACATTCTCTGATAATGCCCAAATCAAATCTTCTTAACACGGTCACTCAACCGTGAAATGTAGGTCAGATGCAACATCTGCAACATGCAAGCTGATAGTCATCATCCATGCAAGTTTGGCCTGTCTGAGGCTACTTTTTTGTTAGAGAATGCCAAAATCAAATCTTCTTACCGTGGTTACTCGACCGTGAAATGTAGGTCAGATGCCAAATCTTCAAACTGCAATGTAATGCGTGTCATAAGATGCATCATCAAAGTAATATTGGGAAGTCTAGTCTTTCTAGTTTCCGAGATAATGCTGACAAATCTTCTTAATGTGATCACTGAACCATAAATCTTTTTAAAGTGGTCATTCAACCGTGAATTGTAGGTCATATGAAGCATCAGGAACCCGCATTCTGATGCTAAAAACTAGATGTATCATGCTTTTAAGTCTTGTCATTCTAACTCTACTGGTTACAAAAGTGTGGACAATAAAGCGGGTGCCGGGGGTATAGCATAAGCTCCCATTCACTTTGTGAGGCAAGCTAAAATTTGTTGAGAGTGGTGTTAAACACTAATTTAAAATTAAAATATTACACCATTAAGATGTTATAAAGATAATACCACATTTATAGGTCAAATCAATCAAAAATATTGCTATAGATGGTCGTTTCTGTCAATGAGGATTCATCAGTTGAGCTCTAATT
Organism: Atrina japonica; assembly: GCA_030159075.1. Taxonomy (NCBI): domain Eukaryota; kingdom Metazoa; phylum Mollusca; class Bivalvia; order Pterioida; family Pinnidae; genus Atrina; species Atrina japonica. Next base: position 592,954 of record BROG01000404.1, on the reverse strand, counting down.
TTGAATTTATCTTTAGTTTCTGACAGCAAAAATAGGCATAAGACAGGGTTAAATACTAATACTGAATGCATTTGGCAAATCTATGTAATAGTTACTACTGTAAAAGATGTCCACTTCAAATCTTACAGAGATTTAGAATTCAAACAACAGTACAGTCTATACAAAATATTACTTTATTACAAAATAATAGGTCTACTGAAAGACGCTCTAATCAACAATCTCATAAAATATAAAAAGATAAAAACTATATCACAGATGTTCAAGAATGGTAATAACTACTGAACGATGAATAAAATGCGTTGTCTGTGCAAAAATTTCTTTTCATTTTTATATAACATTTATAAAATTATAGGTTACACACTTTTTGTAGTGAAAAAAAAATTAAATCAGAAAAGTATTTAAATTATCATACTTTTCATCGTACATAACACAGATATTTTCTAAAAATTTCTTTTTATCTAAAATGGGAAATTGAAACAAAAAAGGTTTTGAGATGAAAAATTTGAACAGGGTGTCCAGAATCGTAATTAGGTAGATAAATAGACTGTAAAAAATATCCCTGATATAAAAGGGTTGAAAACAACCCTGAAAAAAAATACTTCAATTATTGAAGATTGTAGCGTTGGTGGAATGTGGCAAAAGGTATGGAGTATAACATTTTAACAGATTAAACATAAAAAAACTGTAATAAAACACTACTGTTATTATCAGAGTACTACTGTGTTTTACAGAAATAACACAAACAAAATTAAAACAGCAGAAGCTTTTACAAGCATGTCAAGTATAGGATAATTGACCTATCGCCAAATGCCAAACACAGTACCTTTTGGCAAACTTTTCCATTATGACGTCAAACACTTGTGTGATTATGACATCACAAAAGCACACGGAAAGCCATGTAGCAGACACTTGGCGATAGGTCAATTGTATGGCATCTCAGAATTAACATTAATCAAATTTGGTGAACATGAAGTAGCATGATTATGTAAAATTCAGAATTTACACTATTATGCAGTTAAAGGGGCCTTAGCCATGTTTATCTAAAACATTTATTTAATTTTTTTTTACTTTACTTCTTGTACTTGATGTAATAATAAATAAGAGCCATATACATTTTGTACAAGCTTAAAAAAATCTGATATTCCTATATATTTTGTGAATATAAGGTCAGGTCCTATGCGGTATACCTATACAAATAGTAAAGTAATCAATTGCAAGAGAATATTTTCCAAACTGGATTACTCTAGCAATTTTCACAAAATATATAGAAATTTAAAAATTGTTATGCCTGAGTATATATCTTTTTTTTGTTATTGTATAAAAGTAGTAAAAATGAATAGAATTTGTTTTGAAAAAACACAGCTAATGCCCATTTAAATAACATAAATAATTAAGACATCATTGTGTGATTTTAAAATTACTATTGATAGAGTTTTGCAAGTATTGAAGCATGTTGTAATTGTGTAGGGATCTGGAAGCAATAACGCAGTTTTGCACATCTATAAATAGTACGTAATTTTGTGGACTCAGAATTACCACTACTGGGGTTTTGATAATCTCTAAATATGACATAATTTAGTGGACCTAGAATTACCACTAACAGAGTTTTGCAGACCTCTAAATATGACATAATTTAGTGGACCCAGAATTAACATTAACAGAGTTTTGCAGATAGTTAACAAAGACATAATTGTGTGGTTCTATAAACAACAAAAAATAGGGTTTTGCAAATATAAAATTATGTCATAACTGTGTGGTTCTATAAAGATCAAAAACAGAGTTTTGCAAATATAGAATTATGTCATAACTGTGTGGTTCTATAAAGAACAAAAACAGAGTTTTGTAAATATAGAATTATGTCATAATTGTGTGGATCTTTAAACAACAAAAAATAAGAGTTTTGCAAATACAAAATTATGACATAATTGTGTTAACTTTAATAGGGTCTTACAAAGATACAGGACACCACAATGATAACACGACCATGCAAACAATTAAAACTATTGGGGGTTTGAATGTATATGAACTAAAGCAATGCCTTGAAAGCAAAAGCAGCTGTGTTTTACTAAAATATGAATTGAGAGTCTATCCCATCTCAGAAGGGCAACAATTTCCGTGCAAAAATGATGTCACAGTTCAAATATAACAACCAATATTTAGAACATACGCAGTTCTGGTAAAAATTTGCTACCATTAACCTAGGAGAACATTTGATGGTACAGCTGTTCAGTACCTCATCATCTATGCTTTTTAAAGTAATGACTTTTGGGCATTTAGAGAGAGAGTGTGTGAATGAGACAATGGTATTAAAATGCATTCTGGGTAATTTCTAATCATTAACGTTGTTCTGATCAAAAGGCTCTTCAGCCCATATCCAGACAGCGCTCTCTATTATGATATTTATACATTAGTTATTACTAAGGGGATTGGTGAACATTTTTGCTTGGATACATTAATGGCATCACAAACATTATTATTCACTTATACAATTAAAGATATGGGTTTTTGCAAATACTTAAAGATAAAACTACTATGTGGACATATAACTAACACTCCTGGGGTGTTGAATTATATTTTATGAACTTTATGTGAACAGAATTTCATCATTTCTAACCGATTCCTAAGCTAAAAAGTGAGGGGGAAAACACAACAGAGGTAAAAACTAAAGTCAAACAGAGGTGGACAACAATCATGACAATAGGTTGATAACTGTCATACCAAGAGTAACATAGCTCACAATATACAACACAGAAAATCCCCAAAATGATCGACAAACACAAAAATACAATGACAGTACTTGGTGGCATTAGATAATGGATATACATCCTGACAATTGTGATGTTGCTTATTCTGTCATATTGAGGTGTGCCATCATACACAATGAGAATATTACAAGTCAAAGAATTTCTATAAAATTCCTATAAATTAGAAAACCTGATTGCAGGATCATTTACCAATCTAAGATTTTAATCAATATTAAGAGCTTCTTGTTACAATTACATGGATGTCATTAACTGCCGTATTAGACATATCACAAGTGTATATTCTGATGTTTACAAAATCTGTGTTTAATTTGTTGTCAATATTCTTACTGATGATTGACATTTTCTCTCAGACCTCTTCAGTCATGGGAAGGTTATAGAAGATATAAAACAGATGAAAAAGAGGTCATGGCAAAGGTGAGTTATCATTTGTGACATAGATATTTCACAAAAAAAGAGGTTTCTGTGGCTGAGTAGTTAAAGCATCATATTTTCAAACATTTAATCAATTACCTCTGGTTAAAGTAGTTTCAAGCCCAACATCTAGGCACAGAATATATTTTGTCTGTTTACTCACAGATTTTATCCAAGAACATTGTTGACAGGATTTTTCCTCCCAATTAAAAACTGACAATAAATACATAAAAAATTAACATGGTTAAATAATAAAAACGATAATTCATAACAGATCAACAACAAATAGTATTTAAATTAGATTTCAAAAAAACACTTTTACAATAACATCCTCAAATAATAGAAAAATGTGACCAACATTGTGGGTTCAAACTGAAAGACGCAGGTTCTTTCCTGTTTAGTGAATGATCTTAAGATCATTCCTTGTTGAGTTAATAAGCGATGTGTATAAAACCATACCCTATTTCATTTAAAATGCCGGCTAAAGGCTCATTTATGAACATATTTCAAATTCATTAGCAGACATTGTAGGTATTGACTTAAAAATAATGTATACCAAACTCCAAGAAATCTGATCATTTGCTCATGAGAGGGAGATTTTTAAAGGTTTACTATGTTTTGGCCCTTTTGGAGTTCCTATAGATACTAACTCTCTTTTTATTCACAAACTTGGAGACCTTCCTAGAAGCAAGATTCATGAAAATTTGGTTGAAATATTTCCCATGCTTCTTGAGAAATTATTTAAATGGAAATGTACAATAACAGAAAAGAGATATACATAGGCATACAATTCTTATATCCCTATCTATTTTGTGGAAATCAGTTGAGGTCAAGTGTTGTATGTATATACAAATGCAAACAGATAATTGCCAAACATGGTTTTTTACGCGATTTTCACAAAAATATACAGGAATTCAAGAATTTGTATGCCTGTATATATATCCCATTTTGTTACTGTACAATAATCTATGTAGCAAAAAATGAAAGATTTTTTTAAAAATAAATAGAACAAAGGTAATGACAATTTAATGTAGGTTGCATTCATCGTGTGGCATAAATAAAATTTCATAAATGATTTTCTCTTTTGAGCTTTCAGGATATTTTTTACTCGTTTTCTTTCAGATAATGTGAATTCCCAATATTGTAATATGGGGTTTACTAGATTTAAAAAAAAACATTTTCTGAAAATTATGAAATGTTACAACATTGTCAGGTATTTCATCAGTGCATTATTTCACACATTTTGCCTCAAATCTTGTTCAGTACTTTCACAACCCAATCAGTTATGTTTTTACAACCTATTTGATCACTTAAGGCAAAGATTTGGCACAGACTTTTTTTTGAAAATTCTTGAGCTTTATACAAAACAATCAAGTTGTATATAATATACAAATTAAAGCAACAAAAAGGATTCTAATCACACATCACTTCTTGATCTGTATGTCAACCGAGACACAAGCAGGAAATTTTAACAAATACAGAAAACCATGTCTTCATGTAAGTACATACATATATCTAGACATAGATACAGTGAAGTTTGTCAAATATAGTACTATCTAGATCGAAAATATCAAACCAAAGTCACTCCATTGAAGAAAGGTGTTCTTTCTCTAAATTTCAGAAACTGTTTTAAATATATTTACCATCAAATATTTAACTCATTCATCCCTCAAGACACATTTGGGCTGGCCTAAGTCATTCATTTACAGAAGAGTCCATTGTTTTTCAGGGGTTGAAGAGTTACATAGATCAATTCATTCTTTTATGGACTGTATTCACAATGAAGACCACATTGGAGAGAAAGGATTTCTTGTCTGAGATATAATGAGAGTGTTAAAATAAACTTTATAAATACATCCAAAAAAGTAAAATAGTTTATTTTTTCATAATTTATATTGTTTTAAATTAATGTGGGGTTGCTTACTCATCTAGAAATTACAAAAGCCATTACTTAATGAGGAATAGAATAATGACCATACTATGGAATACCTATTTCAAAGAGGAAAAGAAAACGATACTAAAAATGAAAGTACAGATAGTTTTGACAAGTATTTGTATGCGAGTTATTCCCCTTTAGCGGCCATACAGTTTCCTTTATCAATCAACCAAGTGTATGGCAAGAGTTTGTAGTCACACCGCATATTAAATCACCTTTGACTGCTTGATAAATCTACAAAGGGAAATAACTCTAGCAAATTTACAATTTTTTAAAACTGTCTGTATGTGATTCACAAAACAATAATGACATATACATTTGTTAACAAGAATAGCTACACTCCAGTAACAATCCAGCTCATGTATCTATTGATTTAATATATATCACCAATACAAGATATCTCGCTTGAATAAATTTCATTATGAAAATACAAAATATGAAAGTAGGTTTAATTCAAAAATCAATTAATAAGCACTAAAAGCACATAAAATAACACTTCTCACTAATCAATTAAGTTCAAGAAAACATCATCAAATCTAAGTGACAAAATGTTTTTTTTAATATGCAAAATTCCCAAAATTTATACAAAATATTCAATAAGTTTTAATAACATAGTTGGTACTAGGACGGTCATTGATGAGAAATTCTATATCGAAAAGTAAAAAATATCAATATATATCGATAAATCGATAATATGGTACTTCTATGAATGCATTCAAAATACATGTATAAAGACTGATCATTATAATATTTTACTATTTGATGATTAAAAAAATATCATTGTAAAGAAAACATTGTTTATTTGAACAAATTGAACAATTAGAATAAAATATAATACAGTTCAAGAATACGAAGTAAAACAAATGGAAAATTTTGGAAATTCTAAGAAAGTACACACTGTGAAATGCATTATGAAATGTACTGATACTAAAAAAATATATCGATTATTGTATCGAATCAATTTGTATATCAATACATCGATATCGAGTCTATCAATGAAGCCCTAGTTGGTAGCAAAAAGGATATTATAAATACTTCTTTATCAATGGCAGCCCTAGTTGGTACCAAAAAGGATAATATAAATACTTCTTTCATACAACAAATGATACACAGTAAAACCTGCTTTAGTGGCCACATGTGTATAAAGACCACCTGGACACAAAGACCTTTTTTCAAGTCCCCAATAGTATCATTTGTGTACAAATTAATCTCTATATAATGACCACCTCCCAATAAAGACCAGGTTTTTTTTTTGTCCCTAAGGGGGTCACTATATACAAGTTTCATTGTATATATAAATGGACCTAATTTAGCTGTTAAATGTAGATAATTTTCAGTCCTTTACTTTCTCAACCTGAAAATGGTTTAATTCATTACATCCTCATTGCCAGTGACAATAAAATATCCTTAAAACGTACAAGTAGATCGCTTGTCTATTCTGACAATCTATTATAACATCTATGTATATTATAAACATAATACCAAAGTTATAATGTCTGAACAAATTACATTTGGTGATACATAAAAATATTTAAGAATAACAGATTTTATAAAAAGGTCTCAAGACAGTCTAGTGGAGAAACAAAAATTATGCAAGTATAAATATATATATAAATAAAATATTTCAGTACAAAGCAAATAGGAAAATCACTCATATAATGTTTGCAAATAAAAAAAAACACTTGATCGTGATTCTCTTCTGTAATGTTCTGATGGTACTCCCTCACTTAAGTAAAAAAATTCCGTAAAACATTTCTGTTATTCACAATGTCATGGATACCTCAAACATTTTAATTTATTGGGTATGGAGGTGCTGAAGGCCCACCTGAAATTTGAAAAGTAGAAAATTATCTATCACATTACACAAGCATCTTGTGTGGAAAGCATGCAGATGTATACTTATTTTAGGGAACTCCCTTTTCTATTCATAACAAACATTTCCATCTATTTATTTTTTTAACATATCATTTTACTCTTGTTTACCTTAATTTCTCCTTTTTTCGTGCATATATAATTAAACAGGTGAATATCAATAGATATTCCAAATGAGGCAAATTATTTCTTTTTACTTGAAAACTACACTTCAGCACACAGTGTTGATTAGGCCCTATCTACCTTGGTACAATTACAGTAAGATTATTGTACTACTTTTCTGTAAAAATTATCGGCTTTCCTAAAGAAAAACATTTTCAAAATCATGATATGTTGGACTACATAAATATGCTGATTTTACTCGTGGGTAAGCTAGGTAACAACAAGTTAACACTGACATCGGATGAAAATGTTTCTAATTATAACTGTCAGCTGAGTGTGCCCAACCCCCAAGGCCAAGCCAAGGCATGTTCTCGTAAAACAGAACATTGTAATTCCACAAAATGTACAGAACATCCATCATATAAAATTTCCAGTTTTCCTACTTTCACTGTTGACATCAAATTATGAGTTGTCAAAACACCTGTTCTTTGATATGATGGCAGCCAGGCCAACCGTTTCACTTCTACGGCATAACCACCCACCTTGGATTAAACCCCATGCTTACGTGGTCATATCTAATACATTTCAAGCCGTCCAAATACATTGGGATATAAAATTTGAGTTAAAACTAATATAGTATAATTGATTTTTTTTTCCTGCAAGAATCAAATCAACAATTGTTCTTAACACAGAAATATTCTTGAGCGTCCGTCCCCATTACTTCTCCCATGTAAAACAGTTTTTGGCATCACAAGGGAGATAGATTGGTGTAGTGTAGTTTACATATAAAAAAAATTTCAGATACCAAAGTATAAATCAATAGAATGTCCAGGACATATGAAAATGACTTAGAATGTATAACATGTAAAACATGAAAATCATGACTTTATAAAATGCATCACCAATATTGTATAGGTGTGAGATACAAGGTCACATCTTTATATAAATACATGGCAAACACCGATCATGAAGGAGATGTCACAGGACTTACCTGGATGTGGACTTACCTGGGTGAATAGCATGCAAATGGATAACAAGAAAAGATCAACCAAGTGAACAGTAACTTACCAGGAGGTGGATAGGCTGCCGGTGGATTGCCTGCTGGTAGATAACCTGCTTGTGGATTTATAGGATAAGGCAAACCATCACTAGTATTGTTTGTAGGCAGTGGTGCTTTGTAACCATCTGAAAACAAAGGAGAATACAATAAGTGAATACTTATGAAAGTAAGAAACCAAATAATAACTATAACTTTACCTATAAACAATATAAATATAATTGTGTTTGCTTTACTAGTGTTTTGTACCACACTCAACAATATTGCAGTTGTACAGAGATGGCTAGGTGAAATGATGGAGGAGAAAACTAGTTTACCAACCCCTGAAAAACAATGGACTCTTCTGTAAATCAATGATTTAAGCCAGTCCAAATGTGTCGATAGGGGTAGTAGTAATCACTGTAGTTTCAGCTGGGCTCAAACCTCTACTAACTCAAAGTGATTTGTGGCATAATTGTGGTCAGAAAAAGTCACCATAGATGCAATTATGGGGTTTTTCACCCTATCATACGTGCTGAAACAAGGTCCCTTCCCAAATAAAAAACAATACAATTTTCCCCAATTGGCAGTCTAAATTTCCCAACTGAAGTTAAATGACAATGATTTTGAATACATTTTTGTATATTCACATAAAGTTTTGTGAATATCCATATTTCCCAATTTAATAAAATGTAGCTAAAATTCCCAATTCAAAAGGCCCAGGCCCCATTCCCAATAGGGTGTTGGAAATCCCAGCAGTTTGTTGAACACGGTGGTTCTGACTTAAACATGTTAAAATACTTCATGTAGGTCTGCATGTATGAATATATGTGAGATACACATACGCACAGTATACACCTAAATATATCTAGACATAGAAATAGCCCCTTACACATTTATCACATTTGCCACGATATATACAAACACAATAAAAACTATTAGTGACATAGTTATCCATATGTTACTTATGACACTTTTATATATCAATTAAAATGTATGACTTTTATATTTTTCAATGAACATATTTCTTAATTACATGTAACATCGTTAAGTCTGAGTTGCATATCAACTGATGAATTCAACAACAATGTATACAATAATGCTGTTAAAGGGAGGTAATAAATGTCACAGCTATAAAATCCAGAGAGGGTCCTGATAACCTGTTTTATAGAATCTCTACAATACACATGGACATGAATTATAATAATAATTTTATGTGATCATCTGTGATAAAATATATGACTAAATATTTCCAAAATTTGTGAAAGCAAACACCTTGAATAAATTTGTCTGAGTACATCTCATTTAAGTAATAAGAGCACTGCCAAAATTTTATTGTATTAAGTGAACGCCATGGAAGATTCAGATGGCCTGCACAGACAAAATTTTGATTCATAATGAAATTAACGTGGCATATTACAGGAACCTCAGTGCCATTATCATTAGCCTATAGCATAGATCAATTTTTATGGTACTTCACCTAACTAATGACACCATCATGTAATGTCTAATACATATAACTAGCAGGGTGTGGTAACCATTTGATTATCATACAGATGTTCATACTCACTTTTCGGTTATGACAAGCTTCACAGGAAAAGCATTTTTATTTCTAAATGGATACAAATAGGTAAGATGACCAGTAGGAACAATTACCAGGGCATTAGAGCAAAAATAACACGGGGCGAAAATAATGCTGTATACAGTATACAGATTTTACTAAATACTTATAGCTGTAAGTGAACAATGTATCATGGACAGCATGAAGGAGGGACATGGATTAGCATTTAACTGATTGCTCTGGTTTCCTATTTCTATACATACCTGGATTTACATCGTATGGGAGAGCACCATTTCCTGTGGCGGAATCATAAGACGGCGGCGCTGGTCGCATGACCGGATCTGATGTGTATCCTGCTGGTTGTGTGGCATTGGTTTGTAACTGATGAGGAGGGGAGTACACAGCTGAAATAAAACAAAAGAACATTTTTAACTCATACACCTCTAAACACACAACTAGACAAGCCTACATCATTGATCTTCAGGGGTAAATGATCTGATGCTTTATGTAGTAGATACCAAATATGATTGCATTGGTTATGGAAAGATACCACCTACATGTATGAAAGAGTAAAGGTCAGGAGAAGGCCCTGCAGGTAATCACTACATACATGATATAACAATATTTCAAAATTAGAAAAAAGCAACTGCTATTTAATTCTGATGAGTCGAAGTTCAAGGGACCGTCTAAAAAAGTTCGAAACATTGGGACTTCGACTCATGAATGGTGATCGAGAAATCTAAAATTTACTCCATAACGCCATGCCACACAAAAAATCTATTGTACGTGACTGTGTAACTGTATAGGTGCTGGGATCAAGACTTAGAATCGAATCCACTAAAATCATTTACGGCTTATTTAATGTAGATACAGTGTATTTATTCAGCAGAAAAATCGTAATCCAAGCGCCTATACGAGAAACACAGAGAAGCTAAAATATTTTGTCACCAATTTAATTATCAACACAAAACGAAAGTCAATAGATGTATCATGCAGCACTAGTCATTACACATTAAAATATTTTTTTTTCACATCAAATTGCCGATACCGTTCATTTCATGTTGTTTTTTTCTTTACAAGTGACACTTTGAGTTTGAGTAGAAAATGTTTACTGTATATTATAGGGTCATTTCGTTTTCTTTTTACAAATCGGTAACTTATGACCCAAGCTACGAGATGGTAAACAACCACCACAACCGCCGTAATTTGCATATTTGAGTCTGACAAAGTCGCAAACAATCAATAATCAATTAGCGTCTGCTTATTACTTTTAATTACTTAAATCATGTTGTTATTTTTATACTGTCCTGGGTGTTTATCAATAAACACGTGTCCATTGTTCAACGTAGTCGGATAGGTGTGAAAATCGCCACGGGTACATCTTGTATACAGGTAAACTTCGACTTCGATTCATTTGTATGAATTTTCGATGTTTTTACAGTGATGGGACTGCCAGTTTTGTTCGACACACCGAGAAATTCGACTCATGAAAATTCGATTTATAAATTGTTTTTTAGTAAGGATATATAATGAAATAAATCGGGACTTTGTAAAAAGTTCGAAACAACGAGAAATTCGACTCATTGAAGTTCGACTCATCGAAGTTCTACTGTATATTCGCGTGATAATATTTTTTGCAATTATGAATGTATTTTTCTTCATAGTATTATCTTATGTCATTGCAAAAGTTGTTATCCCTACACCTATATTCTGAATTATGACCTCACAATAAACATTAACCATCTAAAAATCAGCCAATCCAAAGAACATTGCATTATGCCTTTTAGTTTATCTTTCAATATCTGGTTAGAAAGTTAATTAGATTACAACAAAATATAACATACTCCAATATCTCTGTGGCATAAATCTGGCATCTGGATATTTACCTAATAGAACATGTATAATGTACAGTTGCTATCTGCTTTTGATGACTGCAGTATTGATTATTGGCCATGGTTACATAGATCAGGTAACAGGAAATGTAATAATACATGTTAAATGTGCTTCAGCACAAAAATAAAACAATATAAAAAGGTAAAAGTTCCATCATTGTGTTTGCTTTAACTCAACAACTCTTGAAAAACAATGGACTCTTCAATAAGTCATTGACTTAGCCCGGTCCAAGTGTGTCTTCAGTGGTAAATGGGTTAATTGTGTTTTCTGATACATTCACCAATTTTTCAATTATATGATAGTGACAATTTAGAGGAGATACACTGATTGCGATTTACAATTTTCCCACAAAAAAGACACATGTACATGTAAAACTGGTAAACGTTTTTCACAAAATCAGCTTGGGATCATGTCCCCTGCTTGTGCTCGTGTTGTTTAGAGGTGAAATAAAACATGATGCTCAAATCAATCGGCCCTTTGGTAGAGCATTACACTCACAAGTGAAAGGCCCTTGAATCAAGTCAAAGTATTGGAACCCAGGATCATATCCAAACTTTGTGAAAAGAGGTACAGATTGTCAGTGAAAGTCTCAGCTTTTAAATGAGAGTAAAAACCAAGGTGTCATGTCACAGTGGCAGCAGTTGTGGCATGATGAAGATGTTACAATCACTAGTTCATAGAACAGGTCAAAATTTGTGCAATTCATCTATATCAGGTGATATATCCATGTATAAAAGAAAAAAATCTTGGCAGGGTGTTAAACAAAATAAAATAATCTTAGAATCAAGGGTGATGCCCTTGCCTTGTTATGAAAGTCTAGTTTAAATATAACACAAAAGTCCTACAGGTTATATGGAAATTTCTAGCATTATCTGTAATACATATCTGACATTCAGTACTAAAATAATATACAAAAGGAAAATCAATTTTTAGATCTAGCTGGAAAAAATATAATTTATTAAGAGTGCAACAAAATGATAACATCTTCTTAAATGGATTTATTCATTTTTAAATGGCATTTTAATGTAATAATACATGTATGCAAACAGCACTTATTTCCCTACAGTCACCAGGAAAGGCATTTTATGAAATAACATAGGACTGCACTTCAAAATGAGATATATTTACATAGAAAATCCACATTTTACTATGCAATAAAACAACAGCAAAACAAATGAAAACAGACATCCAAGGTAAACAATAGAAATTTAAAATGTTAAATTGTTTTGAATTTACACACCATGGAAAGGACCCTCTAGTCAAGCTCACATTGAATTTACACAAATTTATTTGACAGATTAAAAAAATAATAAAGAGAAATATTGTAAAGATTACAATTGTTTATCTAACTTGTCTATGTATCGTTGTGCTACCAGTCTAGTAAATTTTAGTTTTAGATCTTTACATAATAAAAAGAAATCAAGAAAACGTTATAAGTTTGAGAAACAGGATGTGAGAAGAAAACAACAATAAATAGACCTCTGTGGAATGTACAGTGGAACCTCGCCTAAAGACCACCTCGCTTAGAAGACCACCTCACAATTAAGACCATGAATTTCCAGTCTCTTGATAAATAAAACAAAAGGTCCAAGGTGCCTTAAGTCGCTCACTGGGCAAAATTGGTCAACACTGAAGAAAACATAAAAAATGTGTAAAAGATAAAATGGCCAAGAAACATTAAAACAGTAGGCTCATTGGGGGCCTTAATAATCACCTGAGTGAAATGTATTTTACTGACACTGAAAAGCAACCAAAAGCTTGAAAATTTCATTGAAATGGAAATCAACTTGCATAAGGGTAGACTTGCCTTGCCAATATTTTTATAGATTTTTCAAGATAATGTGCAATAACAGTAGAAAACATGCAAAATTCATTTAAAAGGGGAACTTACTTTTACAAGGATCACCAGGGTTAACCTGACATTTTAATTCCAGTTACTTTTTCATAGATCTTTGCATACTGAACATTTTTGCTTCTTTCTCTTTCTCTCTATCTATTATACTTTTCAAGACAATAGGACAAACTGTCAAAAACATGAGAAATCCACTTAAAGGGGAAATAACTCCCATATGGGTCGACCTGACAATTTTGGCCTGATTGAATTTTTTGTACTTTTTTTCACTTTCTCTCCATCTATTATACATTTCAAGATAATGTCAAAAAACATCCAAAAACATGAAAAATCCACTTAAAAGGGAAAAAACCTCTCATAAGGGTCAACCTTACAATTTCGGCCCAATTGACCTTTTTGTAAATCTTTGCATGCTGAAAATTTTTGCTTCTTTCTTTTTTACTCTATCTAGTATACTTTTCAAGACAATGTCAAAAAACATCCAAAAACATGAAAACTAACTCCCATAAAGGGCAACCTGACAATTTCGGCCCTGTTGATTTTTTTGTAGATCTTTGCATGCTGAACATTTTCTTTTCTTTCAGTTTTACTCTACCTATTATACAAGATAATGTCAAAAAACATCCAAAAACATGGAAAATTCACAAGGGGAAATAACTCATATAAGGGTCGACTCGACAATTTCCACCAAAATGAAATATTTGTAGATTTTTGCAAGCTGCTCATTTTAAGGTTACGGTTTTTTCTCTAGCTTTAATAATTTTGGAGATACATTTACATGTATTAAATAAAAAATATCTCATGACTCATTCGTTCTATATTTAGCCATGGCAGCCATGTTTGGTCCTAGCCCCTTTTCATCTGCAAATATTATGCGGCTTTACATGGATATACTTCCTGTCAAGTTTGATTCAAATTGGTCCGATGGTTCTGGAGAAGTAGTCAAAAATGTTGAAAATTTTACCAAAAAATTTTTTTTTTATTTACTTAGGTGCTTGTGACCTTCACCTTTAACCAGATAACCTTGAAATTTTGTCAAAATGATCCTCAAATAATTCCTAACAACTTTCTCATATATTTTTATATACAAAAAGTCGATCAGTTTGGGTTATTAAACAATTTGTAATACAAATATACCCTGTGTTACTGAAGCGCCCCCTAGGACAGATTTCATTTTCGTTCACAAACTTTGTAGATATTGACATAAAAATCATGCATACAAAATTTGAAATTCATCTGATCATTGGTTCATGAGAAGAAGATTTTTAAAGATGTAACAAGTTTTGGTCCTTTTTGACCACTTTTAGGGCCCCTATTGGTCTTATCTCTTTTTCATTTGCACACTTTATGTGGCTTTACATGGGGATGCTGTATGCCAAGTTTGGTTAAAATTGGCCAACTGGTTCTTCAGAGAAGATGTTTAAATGCAAAAGTTAACAGACAGACAACGACGGACGCCGGATCTTTGGTTATAGCAATAGTTCACTTGGCCATTCAGGCCAGGTGATCTAAAAGTAAAAATGTATAGAAACTCACTTACCAGACCACCTCATTAATCAGACCACTTTTAGTCAGTCACTTAGGTGGTCTGAATTGTGAGGTTCCACTGTACTTCACATAAAAAGTGTTCATTTACAGAAATTCATAAAATTAAAATTTGAAAAGTGAATTTAAAAAAAATTGTGGCACAATCAAAGTGAGGTTGAAAATGAAAGGAGGGACATTATAAAGAGGTTTTACAGACAATATGGCAAAGGCTAGCATAAATCTACTGGATTAGACAGGATTTCTACATTCAGTGTACATTGAAATCAAAAGATGATTTTTAATCATGTTTTCTCACCCTCTTATCTTCAATACCAGAGTTATAAGTGATCCGGAGCTACGATACATGTAACTTTGTTTTGAGACCTTGTGGACTTACCGTTATGTCTTTATATGTTTATATTTGTTAGTAAAACTTCTACATTAGTCAAAGCATTATAAAGGCATTTCTATGTAATTAAGGTGCACAATTATATCTTACCTGAATATTCTGATTTTGATGTAAAACCTAAAACATAGTGGAACACGCAAATATATATATTGTACATATCACACATATAACAATCAAATCTAATTAAAATCTATCTCTCACCGCACCTGTTTTATGATATGTCACGTAGCGGATCGAACACAATCGACTATGGGGTCACATGTGGATGACCTCTTGTAGGTGTGTAATGTTTGACCAATGAAAATGTGACTTACAAAATCTTAAAAGTTTAATGAATGGGAAAGATATGTCATTTTTTTTATAAAAAGGAAACCGTCATTCTGCAAAATTCCATTGGAAATATCTTTAGTGATTCGAGCCTATCCAATGTTATGAAATGAATTCTGCACTTCTAGATTTTGTGTGCTCAGTGTTAGCTATAATGTTAAAAATGTTTACATCTCTTTGCCATTTGTTAACTTACAAGATTGTGTAAGTTGCTACTGAATGGTCGAAAATGACACACCTGTGAAGTCATCTGTACATTATCTCATAGCAGATTGCGTTCAATCCTATTCGTGACAAATCAGAACATTGATTAGAGAAATGTTTTAAATTAGAATGTACACTTACATCACATATATAACATATCCTGCTGCAGAGGGAACAAGATCCTTACAAAATGAGTTGATTTATAGCAGGAACAATTATACAGACCTACTGCTGGAACACATTGGGTAAATATCTAGCCTATGGGTGAACCAAGAAAAATATTTCACCTACATGGTATTGCTGGACTATCTAATCACCTAAATAACTGTTGGATTAGGCAAATACCAGCAAGCAAATATTTTACCTACATGGTATTGCTGGACTCTTGAATTATCTAAACAACTGATAGACCAAGCAAATATTTTACCTACATGGTATTGCTGGACTCTGAATTTATTTAAACTACTGGTAGACCCAGCAAATATTCCACGTAGTGGTGGACTTGTATATGTTGTAAATGGTACTTTCATTCAATCAATAAAAAGAACATCTTTTTTCATTTAGATTTGCACGTTGTTTTTGTAAAATGTTCAAAACCGACTCATGGAAATATTGAGGCTAAAATGGGTAACGGGGACCACCCAGTGAAACTAGCAATCAATATGTAAAATCTCTATGAAATATTTATATTATTTTACTTTTATCATGTTGAGGCTATTACATTTCTGTGGGGATCTCATGAGGATCAAAGTAATTATTTGTATCAACTGCAAACAATTAAATATTATTAGCAGCAAAACAATTAGTTAAGAGCACCATGGAACAACACTCGGAACATGTAATTACTGTACATTAGCAAGTGCTCTGAATATTATATCAAACATACATTGATGTGAAATACATGTATAGACAATCACAATAATTAATGTTGAGCATCATGGAAAAAAGAAAGACAATCACAATGATTAATATGATGTTGAGCAACACAAAATAATAAAATAATATGTTCATTTTTACTGTGGAATAGACCGTTTTACGATAACTGCATTCCTACTTATTTCACCTGTTCACAAATACTTCTGAACAGCATCAAGGAGTTTGTGCCTAAAACAAATCGAACCCAATGAAAGACAAATCATACACAGGGTAAAATTTGTTTTCAATGGAAATTTTTTGGGCACGAAAATCCTTGATTTTGTCCGGAACTGTTAGTGCACAAGCGAAATTAGTAGACATGCTGTTATAGTGAAAAGGTCTATAGGGCTGTCATGATGAGAAATTCTATACTAATAAGTAAAAAATATCAATATATCAATAATTCAAATAATTTGGTACTTCTATAAAATGCATTAAAAATAAATATATTCATTATAATATTTCAAGGTTTTATTGTGTAGTTGACTAGTCAATGTAAAAGAAAAAACATCCAGTGAAATGCAAAAAAATGCATTTAATATTAAAATAAATGTATGGATAGCATATTGAATTATTTTATATTGATGATACATCTATATCAACTCTATCAATGACAGCCCTACTCTTGACTATACATAAAAGGTACTCTTTCATTCCATCGGATTAAATCCTATCTTTTACATGTTTTAACACAAAATGTTTTTATTTTCTAAAATACATCTCATTGTATTGTTTTGAAAATTCCAATCCCAACAGGCATGAAAAGAGCTAAACTGTCTAAGACACTTTGAGGGTTCCTTATTGAGCCTGCAGCCAAGAAAAGGGTCCTTACGACATAACCAATGAAATGCCAGGAAACAAGGAATTTTATCCGACATAATTTATTTTGTATATTTTTCACACCAGACACAAAAAGTGTTGCTCTTGCCTGCACTCATTCCTATATATTTTTTAAGTCTAATGTATCACATGTATGTTCAAGTTTCTGAATCATAAAAATAACAAATTTCCCCCAAATTGTCTAAATACCCTTTTCTCAGCCCCTGGCTTATATATACTGTATTGTCTTAAGAGCGGAAACATACATTTACCATGTTTACGCGAAAATCGAATTTTTATCTTACACATAACAGTCTGTGAAAGAGTGCCATTAAATATCTCATAAGGAGAACAAGCTATGACATACAAACCTTTGGACGACCCAGAGTTGTGTGATCCACTTTTGAAAACTCTTCTATGACTTCCCCTGTTTCTGAATTCGAAGTGCTTGTACATACAATAAAACAAGACAAATACAGCAACGGTAGCAACTATGATTGCAATCACCACACCAGCCGCACGACCTCCACTGAAATAAAATTGAATGTTGTCTGTAAGTATGGCATAGTACAAATATTGTATTTGTTTAGTATTGCTAATTATGTACACTAATGTACATGCAAAGGTTAAAGTCACATTCTGGGGATGCTATTGTAATTTTAGGGACATATTGTAATTTTTGACATTTTCATTAGAAAATGACTCCTAAACGATGAAAATGAAAAAGATTTCAAAAATTTGGATGTATTAATGAAGTTATTTGGGGGGAGATTCCGTAGGAATTCTCAAATTTACCCTGGTGATGAGTGATATAAAGGGTGTGCTTGATTCACCACAAGAGTACTATTCCGGCACAGTCTCAGCACATTTTGCAATCGAATGTACAGGGCAGGAAGTAGTTATTTCAAAGAAGTCAATAAAATTTACATAATTCACGAAAGTTTGTGGTTAAATTGCTTGCCCAGGACAGTGTTCCAAGCACTTGGCCAGGACAGTGTTCCAGAGCATTTGGTTGGTGTTCCACTTGTTTGAGTTGTCCTGGACAGCGAAACAAACCTGCTAAGTAGAGCGTCATCACGTGACCGGCAACACCTTACCTGTTATAAATAGATCAATGTGTTTGGTGTCTCCCAAAATTAATTAACTAATTAGTTGGAATAGGACTTTAAGAATATGACAAAAGTTCATGCGAATACACAGAAAAGTTTATTTATGGACAATACTCCCCGGAATGTGGGTTTAACCTAGGTCATTCTCATACATATGGTCGACATAATGTCCATATCAACCCCTTATTATATTTGTTTAAATTCCCCAATTTACTCATAGAATATTCCACTATTTTTGTATGAATAATTCTATTAATGAAACAATAATAAAGAATTAAATTTATGTACAGTCATGTATCTCCATGAAATTATTGTCCATCAAAACAAATACTAGCATGATTTGTATAGGGAATTTTTGAACATACATTTCAAACAACACACACAGAAAGCCTGTTTACCTTGGGGTTGCTATGCAAAATGATATTCTTTCTAAATTGATCCTGTTTATACCACTGGGGTCAACAAACATAAAAACTTCTACATGTCCTGCAGGACAAGTAGTTATGAAATCTATACTTGTCACAACACAAAAATCACATGTCCTAATATCAACTTTAACACTTAACATGTGTAAAGATATTATTTTGCGTTTGACCAAGTAATTTTTATTGAATTAATTTTTGTCCTAAAAGAATTTCACTTGTCAGTCACTCCATTTTTTGAACAAACAACCATTTCAAAGTGTCATTAATCTCGATATACTGTCATACATATAGGTGATAGAGGTTAATAAAGAAGCTCATTGGTTACTAGCAGACCACAGGCATAAAGTTGAGCAGCAGTAGTAAGAACAAGTTATTGAATAATTAATTAAACAAGAAAATTAATATGAACTTTAGTCCTGTTTTCTCTCCATAAATAAATATGTATGATAACAAAGAATGGTAACTCTATTTTCCCCACGATGCAGGGATTCAAGTCATTGCCAAATTTGATATACCATCATAATTTCTATATAACATAAGGGGGCAGTTTATTGAGAATTGGAGACAGCTGACTTTTCCTGTCCTTTGGATGAGACAGTAAAAATCAAGGTCCCATGTAACAGTAGGTGTTGGCACGTTTAAAAACCCTCACTGCTCAATGGCCGTATGTGCCAAGTATAGGCCAAAATTTGAAGCCCTTCACCAATATTTGGTGATATGATAAAGACATTTCCATTTGAATGCAAGATTCTTGAGCGAGATGTTAAACAACAATACAACCAACCAGCCAAAATATTGAAAATTGAATGTAATAATATTCTAAAACAACCTACTTGTCCATAAATCTGCAACAGAACTGTTTTCCTTCATCTCCACAGCAGTAGCTATAGTCATCACCCATGGTGTCATCAAGTGGACAGACAAAGCGCCCATAGTACGAGACATTGCCAGTATCACTCTTGATGTAATTATCATTATAGCATATCTCTGGTACTGAAATTATACAGTAAATACAATAATAAAGTATTGGTATCAAAAACTTCTGAGCTTCACTATGGTACAATAATTTGGTTTTTTTTGTGTTACTTTCAAAAAATATAACTAGCAAAATCTAATAATGCATGGAAATGGCAAATTAATGTGAAGATAAATTCTTTTTGTTTGTGGATCTGACATATGACTGCTATGAACTGTTCAAACTGTTCATATTTAGAGAAACTGCCACTAGGTGTCATTTAAAAGAAACTTCCTGTTCAGCAAGTTCAATAGTTTTTGGAATAGGAGACAAGTTATGTGACTGTGTAAAGTACATGTACTTTAGCAAAAATTATAAATAGCTGAACTTTGTGTATTAACATGTATATCAGTACATAAAAATCAGCATTTTTTCTGAATACATGTAGAAGAGAAAATGGCCAAAGACTTACTGACACTGCTTTTTGTAAAAATAATCTACAAATTTTGTCAGCCGTCAGTTCTTATTGAAAGGAGCTACCAGTTTCTGTCTAATGGGTAAAAAAAAACTGTATTCAACCATGTTTGCTAACACTTTTCCAATAATATGAACAAGAGGCCCAAGAGGACCTTTATCCCTCACCTGAGAACTATCTACAAATGTGGAAAGAAGACCAAGAAGAATATGTACCGGTACATGTAGGCTGATTTGGCCAAGAAACAAAAATATTGCTGTTTTAAGAAATTCATAAAAAATTCTAGAAATAAAATTTCAGCAAAATTCTTGCACAAAAACATTCCTTTACTTATATAGAAGTAAAACAGTTTGATGATCATTTGATCATTGTGATTGCAAGGGGAGATAATTAAGGAAAGCATGCAAAAATGAATGAAAAAGACCTCAAAACAGCGTTTTAAAAAATTAATATTTTCCATTTCAATGAAAAATACAAACATGAATCATACATTCAAGTAGATCACTCAGAAACAATCTGTTTTTTAATTCATGCAGCAGTTCTGGAGAAGAATATTTTTTAAGAGGGATACCTTTTGGGACATATTCTGCCCCACCCTGGATCCACTTCTGGGGCAACCTGGCTGAAACAACAAACTTGGTAAAGGACCTTGAGCACCCCTCCCCCTTTTTTTCCAGTCTTAAAAAATTCATAAAAAATTCTAAAATAAAATTTCAGCAAAATTATTGCACAAAAACATTTCTTCACCTAATTACAAGTAAAATACATTAAATGAATGCATAAAAAAGTGAATGTAAGGGGAGATAATTGAGGAAATCATGCAAAAATGAATGAAAATGACAAAGTCTGAAAAGACCTCAAAAACTTGTCAAAAATAAATATTCTGATTTTATGAAAAATACAAGCTTGAATGATACATCCATGTAGATCATTCAAAAACAATCCGTTTCAATTCATGCAGCGATTCTGGAGAAGAAGATTTTTAAGGGGGGTTACATGTACCTTTTGGGACTTATTCTGCCCCGCCCTGGATCCATCCCTGGGCCAATCTGGCTGAAAACTACAAACTTGGTATAGGACTTTGAGCACTTGCTTCCTGTCAAGTTTCGAAAAAATCCTTTCTGTTGTTTCAGAGAACAAGCTGAAAATATGAAAAGTTTACGGACGGACGCCGGACGATGGACAGGGAGTGATCACAATAGCTCACTTGAGCCTTCGGCTTAGGTGAGCTAAAAATCATGCTCTCAAACATGGGTAAATAAAAACTGTATTCAGCCATGTGTGCTACCACTTTTCCGCTTTCAAACAGAATTTAACATCATGTACATACAGTAGAGTTTCTGGGAGTCAAATGTCTTGATGTTTCGAGGTATTAACAAACCCTGGAATGATGATATCATTAATGTATAATGTACATCCGATACACCCACTGCATTTTTGTGTCATATGGAAAGAAAGGATTTTTTTTATGCATGATGACCATTCAGGAGTTGAAATTACAATTTATGTTTCAGATTTTTCTCAATGGTCCCTTAAGTTAACCTCATCAAAGTTTTACTGTGCACTTACTTGCTAAGGGTCAATTGGTTAATTTTGGATGTCTCTTCCTACATTGTACATGTCATCTAAAGCAAACTTAAACTTGAATTAAAGGCCACCTCTGTATAAAGGGCACATTCAAATAGAGGCCATTAAACATAACCTTCATTTACATTTTGATAATGAATAAACCTCTCTATAAAAGCACACCTGTCTTTAAGAGCTTCTTTTGTCCGTTCCCTTATGTGATATGTGATAAGTTTAACTGTACATAGCATGAAGAAAATCACTTACATCTACTGCTATCACTCCTGTAGGATCGACGCAATTTCCATCGTGTTGCCCCATAAACAGTTCCTAACAGAACTGCATTTCTTATGGAACTCTTGGAACTTAGTCTGTATGCGCTATATTTTGATCTATAAGTATAACGTGTGCGTGAACTCATTCTCGAACTTGATCTAATTCTAGATGATCTATAACTTCTACCACCTCGAAAACCACCACCACCACCACGTCTGGCCTCAGATAACTCCAGAACTGAAACAAAGACAAATATCTATACATGTACATGTGAATATGTAAATGTACAATCAGGGCTCAGGAAAACCACTCGTCTGCGAGGAATGAAAATCAGATTTGGCAAATGGTTTCAGAATAGCACTCGTCCAACAGAAGAGTATTTAAAACAATAGGCCCAAGTTGCTCACCTGGCAAAATTGGTCAACATTGCAGAAAACATAAAAAAAAATGTGTGAAATATAAAATGGCTAATAAACATGAAAAATAGTTGGCTCATTGGGCCTTAATAATCATCTAAGTGAAATGTATTTTACTGACAATATACTGAAAAGCAACCAAAAGCATGAAAAATTCATTGAAAAAGATAATTAACTTGCATAAGGGTAGACTTGCCTTGCTGACTTTTTTATAATTTTTCAAGACACATACATTTTTGTATAATGTGCAACAACAGTTGAAAACATGCAATATCCATTTAAAAGGGGAAAAAACTTTCCAGATTTCCAGGGTTCACCCTCACAATTTCAGCACAAAAATTATTTTGTAGATCTTTGTGGTGATCACTGGATTAAATAGGGAAAAATAGTCCAAAACATGAAAATATCCACTTAAAAGAGTAAGGATTAACCTGACAACTTAATTCCTGTTGACTTTTTTGCCTTGATCTTTGTGTACTTAATATTTCTGTTTCTTTCTCTTATTTTCTATCCATTATACTTTTCAAGATAATAGGACAGAACTGTCAAAAACATGAGAAATCCACTAAAAGGGGAAATAACTCCCATAAGGGTCGACCTGACAATTTCGACGCTTTGTCTTTTTTTGTAGATCTTTGCATGCTGAACATTTTTTCACTTCTTTCACTTTTACTCTACCCATTATATATGCTTTTCCAGATAATGTCAAAAAACATCCACAAACATGAAAAATCCACTTAAAAGGAAAAATAACTCTCATAAGGCCCGACCTGACAATTATGACATTATAGATCTTTGCATGCTAAACATTTCAGCTTCTTTCACTTTTACTCTACCTATTATACTTTTCAAGATTAAATGTAAAAAAAAACATCCAAAAACATGAAAAATCCACTTAAAAGGGGAAATAACTCATATAAGGAATGACCTGACAATTTCAGCCCTATACACTCATTTTAAGGTAATGGTTTTTTCTCTAGCTTTAATAATTTTGGAGATACATGTACATGTATTAAATAAAAAATATCTGCTGACTCATTCGTTCTATGTTTAGCCATGGCAGTCATGTTTGGTCCTAGCCCCTTTTCCTCCACAAACTTTAAGTGACTTTACATGGTTATACTTCCTGTCAAATTTGGTTCAAATTGATCCAATGGTTCTGGTGAAGTAGTCAAAAATGTCGAAAATTTTACAAAAAACTTATATTTTCCATTTACTTAGGTGCCTGTGACTTTGACCTTTGACCCCATGAACTTGAAATTTTGTCAAAATGATCCTCAGATAATTCCTAACAACTTTCTCATATATCTTTATATACAAAAAGTTGATCAGTTTTGAGTTATTAAACAATTTGTAATACAAATATACCCTATGTTACTGAAGTGGCTCGTTAATGCACAGATTTCATTTTTGTTCGCAAACTTTGTAGATATTGACTTTACAATCATGGATACAAAACAGATAACAATGATGTACCAGATAATATACTGTTTGTAGATGTACCTGCCGAACACTTCCTAACCCCACAAAAGCCAGAACCAGAAGCTTATGTTTGTGTTATACATGTATATGTCTATGGCTAAATAAGCATTTAACTCATCAACCCCTAAAAAACAATAGACTCTTCTGTAAATCAATGACTGAGACCAGTCCAAATGTGTCTTTAGGGGTGAATGAGTTAAATGGGCCTAAATCACGTTGTCTTAAGATACGTCAGTCAGCAGAAAAGAAGCGTTTTATGACCCAGAAAACAGTTCCGGACCGGTCAAAACACAAAATATGGATTCCCAAGTATGATAACATTGCATTTAGGGTCGCAAAAATGGTGAGTTAGCTTAATTTTTAGTCATCATTTACAATTTTTAGTCGCATATGTGACCAAATTACTCACCATTTTGAGCACTGGAACATAATGAGAGCCGGCATTTTATAACTGTAAAGTGTTATTACATACCCTACTGTAGAGTTTGACTCTAATGACAATGACTTATTCTCATAAATATATTCTGTCTTTAAGTTAGTCAGAGTTATCTCCCAGAGGTATTGATTGTGACGACATGTCTTTACCTGAGAAAACGTCATTTTCACACAAACATATGGCGTCACAATTGATAACTTTTCTCATTTGAAGCACAAACAAATGTCATCACAATCGATACCTGCCACAAAGAGTGGTAACTCTGGATAACAAAAATACCTAATATACAAACATACAGTCATGGGACATAAATATTCGCCACTTATGTTATTTTCTTATTTGTTTTATATAAAACCAACAATTTTTAAATGCTGGTAAAATCCACAAATCATACCAGAATTTGACTTACAAATTTATAGTAATTTCATTTTCTAGAATTATATATGCAATTTTAAATTATCATGTTTATTTACAGAAATGAAAGTATTTTTCTCACAAATTTTGTTAATTCCATAATTATTCTTTCAGTCTAATGAAATATATCAAAATTTACCTGCTCCACAGAATCATTATTTTCTCAAAATAAACAACGAGTTTATCTAAATTTCAAAAAAGATTAAGAATATGAATTCAATTTCCTTTATGTGAAAATAATATGTTTGAAATATTGCTTAAATTAATGGATTCTGTGGGCATTTAAAAATTGTTGGTTTTATATAAAACAAAGAAGAAAATAACATAAATGGTGAATATCTATGTCCCATGACTGTACATTGTA
This sequence comes from Atrina japonica, assembly GCA_030159075.1. Classification (NCBI taxonomy): domain Eukaryota; kingdom Metazoa; phylum Mollusca; class Bivalvia; order Pterioida; family Pinnidae; genus Atrina; species Atrina japonica. Next base: position 567,407 of record BROG01000404.1, on the reverse strand, counting down.
GAGAGGAGGTTGGAAAATATAAATCACAAATAATCCTACAATATCAAGTTTTGAATGATAAATAAAATTCAACCACTGGTAGCCTGCTGCCTACATGTGTTTTTTTTTCTTTTGCATGGTTTCTTTGGTAACGTGTTTCTTGTGGTTAATAATTTTTTTTATTTTAAAAAAAATTGGTGAGTTTGTTACTGTTAATGGCAAGACCTTAGCCCTAGCTTGGAATGTGATATCGATACTGAGAACAACCATACATATAATGTTAAAGAATTTCAATTAAATTTTATTTTAACTTTTTACTTCTAAGTATTTTTTTTTTTTTTTTGAGAAGGATAATCAATAAGATTTATTAGCGGATTGCGTAAGGCATATTTTTGCGTCTGGAAGCAGAAGATGCATCTACAGAATTCCAAATTTCACAAATTTTCTGAAAGATACGTAAAACTTGAACCACAAATGAAATATTGCGGCTTGCCTCATAATTAATCCATCACTTATATTATGAGCAGTGACCAGGGAGGGTTTTAGGCGGCAACACTGAGAGTGTCCTCCTCAAGTTGATAAAATAGATGTAGAACCCTTAATTTTTTTCTATAAAAAATCAGGAAATTAATAACAAATTTTCCCAAAATTTTCTACATTTGAACCCCTTCCAAATTTAAATCCTTGGCCAGAATTAGGTGAGATATTATTTGCATACATGTAGGCTCATAGTCTAACAGTTGTGCTGCAGTTTTGAAAAGTATTTTTATGTCACCAACCTCACCTTCCTCCCTTTTTGAAAATACTCTAGAACTGACAATGCTGTATATGTTTATTACATAATCAAAAGGCATATGAAATCATTTTTTTACCAGGGAAAATAAAATTGTTCACACCCCTACATACTGTTGATGGGGACATCCCGATAGTCCGACGGTTCGATAGTCCGACGGGTCAAGTTTCGATGAACTCGCTGCAGAGGAGAAGCAGTGTCACCACGCAATTTGTAATAACGACACAATTTGTAATATTTCAAAATCAGAGAATTATTTTAAAAATAGGGGGAAAATGTTGGGGATGATCTTAAGACACAATTTGAACATTTAATGGAGAAAAGATGGGTTTGAACCCAATAAGATGGCTTTTAAAAAGTTATTACAAATTGCGTGGTGACAAAGCAGACACTGCGTCAAATATTTAAGTGACTTTTTGTTCTGTTTAATCCTCTTGATAGCCATGAGATTTAACTGTCGGACTATCGGACCGTCGGACTATCGGACCGTCGGACTATCGACATGTCACCACTGTTGATATGCTTCCCGTTAACGCCACTGTATTGAATATATTCATTGTCCATTAATGGGTAATTATCAAATAACATTAACAACAGTGGCGAGTGTTTAACATTATAAATATTTCTAACAACAACATAAAATTATCTAATCCATTTATCAATGGGACTAATTCATGTACCACGTGATACCCGATACCGTTTGTGCGGGACTATTGTTTCTATTAGTGATGGAATGACGCGCTATCAGTCGATAGCGTGCGGTAACGTCATTTCAGCGAGAAGATTACGTAGAGTTACGTTCCACCACCATTTGTATAGTAGCCTACCGCACAAACGTAATCGGTTGTCATGTAGTACATGAATTGGTCCCATTTCTCCTATAAACGTTGTATGTATATCATTATGTACTGTGATATTTACCAGCGTACTACCTGTATACAAAATTAATAATCGGGGCGAAACCACCTGGGGCGAAGACGAATCGGGATGAAACCACCCGAGACCCTGTCCCATGCTGTGGTAGGCGTTCGGCCTAAGGCTGTGGTGACGACTGTCACTCATCGCTCGAATTCCCCGGCTTTTCTCTAGTTTTCGTTCTTGTATTAGTAAAATCAATTTTACTTACTTATAAACAAAACAAACATTGCTATTAAAGTTGCCTTGACAGATACTTTCGCCATGATTATCTTCGTAGAACTGAAGGCAGTACCTAGTGACAGCTCGCGGACCTACGGCTTACTATTTAGATCTATTTATAGAGCTGAATATCGCGTGTGACGTTATTTCCATGTGGGCACCAATGGGGTACCATTTACCTATAAAAAAAATATAATTGAAAGATCTTTATGTAATAAAATGTAGTTTTCTCTCGATTTTAGAGATGTACATTTCTAAATAAATAATATCTCAGTATAATACTTTACGTGAATCAACGCTGACAATCGTTACATTTTTTATTATTCTTAAAAGGGAAATGAATTATAGGTAACCGTTATTCGTCGGAGACCTCTCTGTCAACTCTGAACCCTATATTGTATAAATAGGTGTAAATACAAACATTTCGAAATATGAGAAATTGCGTTAAATGAAATTTTGTTATTAAAATTAATTGTTACGGGTCATTCAAATAAATATGTAGGCCTAACTTAGTTGACAATATCTATGCTCATGATGCAAATGACAACTTTTCACAACTTCCCCAGTAACCTGGGTACGTGTCATGCAGTAATCTCGGGTGAAACTGAAATACCAATTCCAAATAAACTCGGAGTCGAATATATACACCATGTTGAGAGAGAGAGAGAGAGAGAGAGAGAGAGAGAGAGAGAGAGAGAGAGAGAGAGAGAGAGAGAGAGAGAGAGAGAGATAGAGATGATAAGTCAATATAACACTTGTTTTAAATAATAAAGTTTTCCAAACTACCAGTGGTGGATTTAGAGAGTATGGCAGGCCCTTTTCGCCAAAAGATTTTAAAGCATAATAAGGTTTAAAAATAAATTATAAATAAATTTTAAATTATGCCTACCGAAACCCAGGAGCTCGTTTTACAAAATGAGTTAACATTTAGCTGAACCAAACTTCTTATGAAAAGGGTAAACAATGTGATTTACTAGGCGTATTTTCGCGTCTGAACGCAAAAAATGCCTATGCATTTTTTCGGCTTTTGAACAATTATTAGTGCACATAGTCCGATGAAAGAAAGGTTTTACTAAATTTCTTTAAATACATTGAATCATCGTATTTGAATTTTACGGCAATGTTTTTTTTTTATTTCACCACACATAACTGAATTGCTATTTGCAAATTTGTGGTTTTTCTCATAAAAATCTTACCCAGTCACTGTAATAAACAATTTTGTAGAAGTTTATGTAAACAGCACCAATAATTATTTCTGATTTATGCATTAGTAGGTCGTATAGAAATAAGAAACTTTGGGATACATGACAGTATATTTCCATGGGATTGAAATACAATTAAGTTATTTTTCATTCACTGAAAAAAAAATCAGAATTATGAAATCAGCACCACTTTAATATAATAATGCACAACAGTAATTTAAAATTAAGTTACTGAAAGTGTCATTTTATTAGTTGTATGATACTTAATAGGAAGTAATCAATAATTTCCTGAAAATGATGACAATTAAGGTGGCTGATTTGTGCCATGTCGATTATTCGTTACAGACGACAAAATAACCCGCAAATTAGCGAATTACTTTTGTCGTCTTTTCACCCCACAAATTTGATACTCTATTGTCGTCTTTTCGCCCCGCATCTGTTCGACCTTAAAATGTCGTATTTTTGTCTTGTCGTTTTCGCGACCTTAAATATTATAAACATAATACCAAAGTTATAATGCTCAAGACGATCGTTTCTGTCAATTAAACTTCAACAATTGAACTACAATTTGAAATCGATTTGCGAGGCGAAAAAACGACATTTTAATATCGCAAATTTGCGGGGCAAAAGGACGACAATAAAATCGCAAATTTGCGGGGCGAAAAATCGACAAAACGCCAGGCGAAAAGACGACAAAAGTAAGTCTCTAATTTGCGGGTTATTTTGTCGTCTTTTCGCCTCAATTTTGTCGTCTTTTCGTTTTGTCGTCTACGACAAAATGATAGTTTGTCATCTTTTCGTTCTGTCGTCTTTTCACCCGGAAATAACGAAAAGTCGTGATGTCACAAATCAGCCACCACAGACAACTCAAAAAGTCTAGTGGAAGACTGTTTTCAAGGCTTAGGTCTAGCTTCCATAACCCAGTACCAGGCCATAACTATTTTTTACTTAATAGGTGGACGTTCTTTGTCAAGTGTGTAGCATTAAAGCTAAAATAATTCAAATAGGTGATAGAGTCCTGGCATGATGTGAAACAACATACTAAAGGACTGTTAACTTTAAACCAGTGTTGACTTGAAATTGTGAGATGATCCCTCATTGAACAGTCTGCATGAATTAAGTGTGTGTCAAGTTTGACATATGTTTCCAGTGAAGAAAATGTGTATTTCAAGTCCTATGTTAGAATTATGTGCATGTCCTATATATTCATCAATATTAGCACAGCAAATTTATATTGAATCAAGGGATTTATGTATGTTTATTCATGAGGGGTATTGCATATTAAGTACAGGCACCCTGACTGATTTAGATAAACGTGTGGTTTGTTTAAATTTACAGCAATATGGTTATTAAATATATCGCATTTACACCCACGTAATTTTTCTTGAAATTTGAAAGAAATCTTATACTTTTAGTAATGGGAAACTTTCCTCATTGAATTGTTTGATGTAGTTGAAATTCATTTTCAATTATGTATAACTATTGGAATAACAAAGATTGCCATCTTAAATATAACAAGAGTTGTCAGAAGACAACAAAGTTTGCCGAAATGGGTGTAAATTTACAAAATAGATATTTGACCCACAGCTGCCAGGTTTTAAGGTCAAAGGACTGGTAAAATTTTAATTCCTTTAGCTCAGGTAAAAAATTTTGAAAAGTAGGTCAAGGTCACTAGGTCAAAATTCAAGGTTCCAAATGAAAGCCCAGGTCATAAGAAATCTATATGTGGAATATCAATTCCCTATCAATCATGGATTAAAAGTAAAGGTTTTATAAAGTAGGTCAGAGTCCAAGGTCACTAGGTCAAAAGTGAAGGTAACAAATGAAAGCTCTGGTCATAAAAATCTACATGTGAAATATCAAAGCCCTTTCCCTCATGGTTTGAAAGATATATCCAAGGAGTCCTAATCGACACGAGAGTGATTCTTCATTTTCGTTGCGTGAATTGTTCTGTAGAAAATTTGTTCAAAGTCACTAACACAATAACAAATATCACAGCAGTCATTTCGCAATCCATTCTCAACATCTCGGAAGGATTTGGTAACACCTCTTGTATGACGTAGCAGAAGACAAATCATGTAATCGGATCGATATATTTCGCACAACATTACAACTTATTGGGGACGGCCATTCATTCAAATAAATAAAGTGACGTAGTGACGGACCAATCAAAATAGATCATAGACATTTTATAACAACAATTTAACATCTTGGAACTATTACAAATAGTTTTATTCAAAAGTATTATATAACAAATGACAAAATGTTTACTTAAAAGTTTACTAAAATGTTTTAAACGTTTATTAAGTAAACATATTGTGAAAATCTTCTTAGTTTACCATTACAAAACATCTTCACAAGCACTCAGTTTTATACCTTTTTAAAATTTCATGTGAGTACACCTAACTGTTCAGACTTTGTACAATCCGAAACTTGCGATCCATAATTTAGAAATGATCCAACAAAAGCATCAAATAACTGTAGACTAGTATCCGGACTTAATTTATGATGTAAAATTTATCATAAACAAACAGGTTAATTATTGTAAAATGACCGGAATTGTTGAATTATTATTATTTCTAGATAATTGAAATAATTTAAAACATCTATATTTGCATCATTATATACCCACGTTTATTGGGATATGCATTCCTCTTTTTCCGAATACCACAATTTTGGTCGTCTATACATTTACTAGTTAACCCCATTTATAACAGGAATCTGATAACAAATTGCCCCAAAGGTTCTGGAGAAGTAGTCAAAAATGTCGAAACACATTACAAAAAAGAAACATATTTTCGATTTACCTAGGTGCCTGCATGATATTCTCATACACAGAACGTATTATTCTAAGTGACTTTCCACCAAAACCAAGCTTGTATAGCTTTAACCATAATGCATTTCTATTCACCGAATCATAAACCTTTTTGAAATCAATATAAGCGCAATAAAGTCTATTTTTAGAATTCAATGTTATATCAATCAAGTTTTTCAGTAAAAATACAGCGTCAACAGTTGAACGTCCATTTCTAAATTCAAATTGTGCCTAAGATAAAACATCATGATCTTCACAAAAAATTACAGCTCTTGTATTTTAAATAATACCAAAAACGTTTTCCTAAATTACTCAATAAAATAATATCTCTATAGTTAGATAAAATATTCTTCTCTCCCTTCTTATGTAGAGGAATAATACATCCCTATAACCATTTCCGAGAGAAATGACCTTTATTAAATACATGCATAATTCTGAATATATCTATGTGCCCTGCAATTATATCTGCTGCTTCAATACAGAATTCATTAATCAAATGACTGGACGGGGCAAATGCCTTACTTTTTATATAAAAGTATTTAATCGCATCTATTACCTCATTCACAGAAACGGGCTCATCCGGTTCTGCAAATGAGGTACTTATTTCGTGAAAATTATGCGTTTCGTTAGCATCGAACACGTTAGAGTGACTTATAGTCAAATAATCATGAAATTACGATAAATCAATAACATTTGAAGACCCCTTTATTGGATGAAAAATGATTCCAGAATTCTCTAGATTTAGAATATTCATTTTTAAAATTTCTTTCGCTTTCCTAATGTTAACAATTTTCGTCTTTTTCTTTTATATCTGTGTTTTCTTATACAAAAGTTCTCTCTATTTTCGAATGATTTGGAATTGTTAAACATAAATAAGACCTCTTTATATTTTTTTTGTCTAGCTTCGTAAGACTCGAAGATTGTTTAGAATAAAATCTTTGTAAAAATGACCCTGGATGTTCAATACAATATCCTTTTTATATAAATGTTCTACTATACCATATATCTTGGAAGAAAAGTGGACGTATCACATATATAATCAAAAACGTCTAGACCACCTGTAAGATTGTCATGCAATGTAAAATCGGGTTTATTTGTTCTTGCATTACAGTCACCAAAGGACAGCTTCATACTGCCGATACAGAAAAACATCATTGTGTAAGATAAATATATCAACATCATAAAACAGAGTCGCTTGAGAGTCATCAATCCATAAATACATGGTACTTATATTAGTATCAAACTTGAAAAAAATCTTTATCAAATTTCAACCAAACCAAAGTGTCAAAATCATTTTTAACTACAGAGATTCATTTTTTAAAGACAAAATTTACAGTAAAGCATTATCCCCTCTATTTCCGAGCTCGAAGGGTTTCCATGGAACGACGGATGTGGCATGCTGACAGGGGACGCTGACACCTTCCGGACACGTAGTCCCATCCTGTTTGGGAATGGCAATTGTAATTCATATTCATTCCAATTATGTAGACCTGGTATATCTATATTACTAATCTCATGAAGTTCATGTTTCAAATAAAACAATAATGCCAATCAATACAAAAAGCTTGACAGAATCATAATGTTCAAGTTTGTTCCTGGTTAAACCATTATGATGATAACAGTTCCATGCACACACGTGTAACCCTCCGTCAGCGTCTCCTCATACCGATTTCATAGGTTTTCTGTCTGTATACAGAATGCCATAACTTATCCATGAACGTTTTTCCTGTCTTATTGCTTCATACATTTTGACAGTAAAGTACCTCTTTTATCTACTATCTCTTGTGGGAACTGCTCATATATGTAAAGGTTTGTATTCCTAGGATTGTCTCTTTCTTTGCTTATTGTGCCTCTATCATTTAACATATCAAATTTGCAAACTCTATTCCTAACACGTCGGTTGAGATATGGTCCAATCCTATTTGCTCTCTCAAATTTTATTTCTGTAACTCGTTCTTGTGTTAACTTTAGATAAGCCACCAAAATGAGCGTAGATTTGACTCTGTTCTGTCCGGTTTCTTATTCTGAGAGTCTGGTATATTGCAGAAAACTAGATTATCTCTCATTGGTTATGCCAACAGATATATAGTGTCTTAAATTTATATACTACAGCCCTGCTATAAGTGGAACATTATTCAAAAAGGTCAACTTGAAGATGCCCTATTTAAGTATACTGGCGACATGCTAAGTTCGGGGAAAAATACACGAGGTCATTCATAACCATGTCATCTACATTTTGTAAAATTATTAAAAATCACAGGTATCTGGCTCATTGTTGATGTGTTTCCAATAATGTTTTTTAAATCATCATATTTCTAAGGCACCATTTCAAACTGTTTCTCCTTCTGTTTGTAAAACTATCTTGTCATTTAATCGGCAAATAATTTTATATTTATAAATTTAAAAAAATGAAAAATGTCATTGAGCAAAATAGTTTTTCATTTACCTCTTCGTAGAAACCTATAACTATGGTCTTCCATGTACTGTCAAATTTCAAATACTGTATGTGTATTTAAATTAGCGCACTCAAATTTTAGCGCTTTTAGGAGGTATATACTTATTAGCGCAATTTTGAATTCGCGCAATTGATTTCATTAACTTTGTCGTGTATACAGAATGACAGAAGGAAGAAATGTTAGGGCGAAAGGCGCTAATATTAAAATACCGCTAAAATAAGTACACATACAGTATTCACTAACATCACTCCAGAGAGTATAAGTAACGATACATTTGAAAATTAAATGCTTATTTATTATTATCCCCTTTCTACTCTTGTGATCTGAAATGTTTCGGATGTATATACTTATATATATATATATATATATATATATATATATATATATATATATATATATATATATATATATATATATATATATATATATATATATATATATATATATATATATAGATTACTGAATAAATTTTATGGGGAAAACGTCAGAGGCGGATTTAAGTATGTAAATCATATTGGCAATGTAAATGGATGTAAGTCACAAGAATTGTTTTTTTGACAAATTTAAAAAATAATTGGATTTGTCAATATAAAATTATAATAACACCAAAACTGTGTGTGATTGTATTTTTCATGAATTATTTTGTTATAAATCTTTTGTGTTACACTTACACAAGCCATCACTATCAAGAATGTTCAGCATATAGAAATCATATTGGTGTTTAATTCACTAACAAAAAGTACTTAGTAATACGACAAACTGATTGCTGAATTTAATTTTTAAACTCTTAAACAACTTATTGTCAAAAAGAGTTTATATAGGTAAATGGAAAACAAACATAGATAAATTATGTATCTCATGTACTCATTGAAGATGATAAGCATTTAATTTTCAAATGTTTTGTTACATACACTCTCTGGAGTGATGTTAATGTATTTTTTAAATTTGACATTACATGGAAGAACATAGTTATAGTTTTTTAAGAAGAGATAAATGAAAAAACTCTTTTGCTCAATAACATCATTTCATTTACAGCTTTTCATATTTAATGAATTAAAGTTGCACTAACCTAAAAACTTTTATTAAGTAGTATGAAATCTCATTGGCCAAGCAGACCAAATTTAGAATATTTTAGTCACATACTTTAGTGCATTTAAAATTTATGTACAGAAATGATTTAAATATCGCTACAGAATATTGTATAAGATTAATGAGTTTATGACTATTTCAAAATAAATTAAATTGTATCGACCTAGTTCATTGCAAGACTTTCTCAGTTATGTAATAAGGGTACATACAATAGTTGCGAGTATTCTTTATCGCCAGGTCTACCTTGACACGACATCTCAATTTTGAATTATAGGTCATGCAAAAATTGTGAAGGTTGTTCAACGCTAGGCTCTCCTAAGCACTGCATCTCAATTATGATGGATGGGTCATGCCAAAGTAGTGAGGATTCTTTTACGCCAGGTCTTTATAGCACGGTATCTCAATTTTGTAGTAGAGAATCATGTGGTGGTTTAGTTAGGGTCATCGCTATCTTATCACGACATCACAATTATACAGTATGGGTCATGCAAAACCTGTGAGGAGTCTTTAATATCAAGCCTCATTTAACATCTAAGTTATGCTGAAGGGGATTAATTCTGCAGAAAAATCATACAAAGCCTATGAGGAGTTTTTAATATCACACCTACGTTAAGACGACATCTTAATTATATTGTAGGATCATACAAAGGCTGTGAGGAGATGTTGATACCACGCCTACGTTAACACGGTGTCTTAATTAATCATACTGTAGGATCATGCAAAGGCAGGATGTGAGGAGTCTTTAATATCACGCCCACGTTAACACGGCATTAAATGTATACTGTAGGGGGTTGATTATATAGTAGGATCATACAAAGGCTGTGAGGAGTCTTTAATATCTCGCCTAAGTAACCACGGAATCACAATTATACTGTAGGGGATTAATTATACAGTACGATCATACAAAGGCTGTGGGGATTCTTTAACAAAGGCAAAGTATCTTAAGTATATAATAGGTCTAGGGACACATGCCAATGTTGTGACGTTTCTTTAAGGCCACGCCTACCTAAGCATTCCATTTCAAGTTTGTTGTCGGAGCACATGTCAATCCTGTGACCATTTTTATATTAACACTCAGTCTATGAAATATTGATACATTATATACCGATGTATTTATCTTCAGGTGGTTCAGGAAACAATATACAAATCTGGTTATTTATAGACACACACCTCTCTGGAAATCCATAGGTAAGATCAATTGTTATGGAAAAGTAAGCATCCCCTGTTGACAGGACCTATCCACCACCAGTCCAAAGTTAAATTTAAATGAAAGTGAAAAATTGGTACAGACGCCTCAACAACCGAACACGTGGCCGAGTGGTTTGACCATCAAACTTGAAACCATGAAACTTCTCACCTCTATCTGTTGCTGGTTCATGCCCCATAAGAAATTAAGCTGATTTTGCGAGACAAAAAGAATGTTTCAAACAAATGGTGACGGCAGTTTGTATTGGTGGAGTAGAGAACCCAGTTACGATGTAGCCGGGATGAAACTACCGGTCATTCACATGTAAACTGACAATATAAGCTTAAATGTTGAATTGGAACCATGCTTTCTTGGAGTGAGGGACTTGATAGTTAAAGCGTAATGCTCTAACCACTGGGCCACGGATACTGTTGTTTCTAATTTCTTGTTGCTCTAAGTCTAATTCAGGTTAAAATGACTGAAAAAAATATTTATATATAGCATTTTAATAACAAGCTATAATGCAAAATATCAGCAATAAATTTTAAAAAGTTGCATAATAGACAAAAATATATACAGTACTACCTATCTGTACCACTATATAATTAAATCATGTACTAAATCAAACCATCTAGTTTACTGGCGGAAGTCTGGTGGGCTCTTCCCGGTTTACATTGTAACCGGATTCTATCATCCACCATCAAAAACTGGCCGCCACAATACGACTGAAAAACTGTTAAATGTGGCGTAAACCTTCATTCGAAATTCAAAGATTCAAACCATCTTTTATATATGTAGATAGTTGGATTAAAACTCAAATGTTTTGTTCAATTAATATATATATATGATTGGTTAGATAATTATAAATCTTAGATACATGTAATAATGACATTTGTAATAAACACGATACATAAACGTATAAAAATGAAAAATTATTTTTTTCAAAAAATATTGAAAATAAAATATTTTGTATGAAATATAAAAAGCATAGATACTAAAGTATCAACAATCAGATGGCCTTGTCGTAATGTCCTAATAAGAAACATTTTTAAGTAAACCATCATGTACAATTTTGAAATAAAATATTAAATGTATAGTTTGTAAAAATTGGAATATACAATTTTGTTGATAAGAAGCAAAACACAATTCAATAAATTTAAACGATTTACCAAATTCGTCAATTTTAAAATTTCTCAATATTGAAATATGATTGTTCTACAATATGTTTTTATCATTTGACAGCTATTTACACCTGTAATTATTCTTGTGTTTCTAAGTTACAATTTATATAATTTGATATCTTCATACAAGTAATCATACAGGTAGAATGTTATTAAATTATGATTTCTGTATACCTAGACATTATCACACCTGATCATTTTTGCTCACTGGCATTTCTTTGTTTTATCTTTGATTTTCTTCCTTTTTACTATTCAGAAACATAATTATACACTGGCATGACAATTCTTCAATTCCTATATACCTTGTAAAAATTGGTTAAGAAACCCAGGTTTGGCACTTTATTTATTATCATATAATTATTTAGCTTTGAAATTTTGCTTTCATTTTAAATTCACCCTCTCATCTAAAGACGAAAATGGCGAACATTAAATTTCCAATAGCTCATTTCACAAAGAGTCAAACGTAATTTCTTTTACTTAAGCATAAAAGTTTCCCTAAGTCATTTTCACAAAAGTTCGTAAGTAAAATTCCTTAAGGAAATTCCTTAACTTTAAGGACACATAAAAGCTGTCGAAAGTCTTAAGGAATTTCCGTACGTGCAATTTTTTTCCATAAATCTCTCTTGTATTATGTCAATTGTGGATTCGATACTTACGGGAAAAAATATGTAGCATTTACACATTTTTTTAAGTTACGATGTATTTTCTGAAAATGACTTAAGTATTTCCTTAAGTAAAAAAACCACTTACGGAAAAACTTATGATTCTTTGTGAAATGGGCTGCAGATATAAAGTATTATTTTGTATCAAAATATATATCTTCCACTTCAAAAAATAGGTTGGATCACTTTTCATATTTTATCCTCAAATATATAATGTACAGGAATGACGAGTAGTATGTTACAAAAACTTTTGTGCTACAGATAAACTCATGCAGTAAGTGTATTACCTACACTAATAATACATATTATTCAAACTCGATGACGTAACGTTCAACTTATCAGATAACTAATAAAACATAAGTTTACGCCAAAATAAAAATTTGACCTAACTATAGTCCAACTTGAGGGGGGGGGGCGAGGTAACCTTTTGATTATCAGGCGGATGATTTTATTCACTTTTGGGTAATGACAAGCCTCACGGATAAACATTGTATGATGACGAGTTGGATCGTATACTCTTACCAATGTATTTCAATGACAAAATGTCCAAAGGACAAACATGATCGTGATAAAGAGGGTTCATTGTAATATCGTTATGCTTTATAACCTAAAATTACACTCGTCTAGGTTAAGAAGGGGTTCACGAGACTCCACCCCATAATTTTACCTATAGCAGGCAATCCATGAAAATGTATCTTTAGTGTATTTCAATTGATACAATGATTTTTAAAATATGAAATATTGGAAATATGAAACATTGAAAAAGTAAAATACAAGTATATTTGATATAAATGTAAAGATATATATATATATATATATATATATATATATATATATATATATATATATATATATATATATATATATATATATATATATATCTGTCATCGAAATTAATGAAATCTATTTACAAGTATCAAGGAATTTTATCAGATCTATTTCCCAGACAAATATCTTATCAGATCTATTTACCAGACAAGGATCTTATCACATCTAGTTACCAGACAGGAAATTTATCAGGTCTAGTTCCCAGACAAGTATCCTATCAGATCTATTTCCCAGACAAGGATCTTAACAGATCTATTTCCCAGAGAGGAAGTTTTTCAGCTCTATTTCCCAGACAAGTATCTTATCAGATCAATTTACCAGAAAAAGATCTTAACAGATTTATTTCCAATTCAAGGATGTTATCAGATCTATTTACCAGACAATTCTTTTCGGATGTATTATCATCTGTATTTCCCAGACAAGAATCATATCAGATTTATTGTCTACACAAGGATCTTATAAGATCTGTTTACCAGACAAGGATGTTATCAGAATTATTTTCCAGACAAGGATCTTATCAGATTTATGTACCAGGCAGGGATCTAATAAGGTATATTTAAGTAGTAGTTTAGTATTTTCCGGGAATCAGTATCATTTTGTTGTCCAAAGTTACAGAGCAGCAGTTATCACTTAACCCTTTAAACCCTACATGCCATAATAGACTTCTCTAAACAATAGAAAAGAGCATACCATCTAGGTACTAAGGGTTGGAAGGGTTAAAGGTGTATATATATATATATATATATATATATATATATATATATATATATAATATATATATATATATAATATATATATATATATATATATATATATATATATATATATATATAGTAAACCTAGAAATTACGTGCACACAAATAAGTTTTAGTTTATAAATGTGTACCTGCAAATTTTCACCCTTAAATTTTCTCGCCGTTTTACGACATAAAACATTAATCTTGAACTCGTCTTAAATCACCATAGTCTCAGGGATTGTATGTATGTGCGCTTTAATCATTTCGCTTTGATTTTAAATTCGCCTTCTCTTCTAATGGAAAAAAAATGGAGATAATTAAACTGGAGAGAAAGTTTCCAGGTATGGCATATTGTTTTAAATCAATACAGTTCAACTCGCCAAGTAAATAGTGAATCGAAACAAAATAAGTTTAGATGAATAAGAAGTTTGATCAAACACACGGCAGTCAGTGGAAGATCTGTTATTTCAATGTTAGACTTGACCACGTCAAACATCTAGTGTTGTTGATTTTCAATATTAACATATGGAGAGGGTAATGGGTCATTTCAAAGTCGTTCAGAAAGTACAACACTTCAAATCTTGTTTATGAGTTCTTCATTTTCAACTCTGTGACGCAAATGCTGATGTAGATCTTCTAGTAGAATATATATACATGTAGTTAATATCTAGGTGTTAATGTACAGACTCTCCGAATTCAGGTACTTGTCAACAACGGTATACATGTACTCGTACTGTTCCTGTAAATTAAAAAAACAATCAAACATCAATGTTGTATTCTGTAATGATGAATATCAAATGAACAAATGACTTCCTGTTTTCCCCCTTTTCCCAGAATTTGGTATGAAATAGTTATACAATTTATAATAACTATTTTCTCAATAAGAGATAAATAAATCATTCGAACTAAATTCATAAGCTCATGTGAACAATGTATTTCCATAAGCAAATGATGTTTTTTTAAAAAAAAACAAATTCTTTTCTTTTTCACTACTTAAATTGATATACAATAACAAAAAAAGAGATACATTGTCTGATTCACATATGATGATGGGGTGGAGTAACCTTTTGATTATCATACGGATGATTCTATTCACTTTTCGGTTATGACAAGCTGCACAGCAAAAACGTTTTAATACTTACTGGATACTATATGAAGTATGGCGACAAGTAGGAACGATAACTCTAGCCAGCGTAATTTTGATGTTATGCTTTATTAGTATTACCTAAAATTTAAACTCGCCCAGGTCAAGAAAGGGTTCACAACCGTCCCGCCAGGTTATGTGGAGTTTACTATAAACAGGCATAATATTCTTCAATACCTATATAGCTTGAGACAATTGCTTGCGAAACCAACTGTAACAATTATTCACCTGCAATTGCTCAACTCAACCTTACTATTTGTATATGAATACAACACTGGGCCTGACCTTATTTCACAAAATATATAGGAATATAAGATTTTTTCACTTTCACTGTGAATAGCACTTTTTGTTATTGTACATCAAATACAAGTCGATGTAGTAGAAGTAGAAAAAATCCAAATAATAATCTTGATAAACGTAGCTAATGACCCTTTAATTCAATCAAATCGGAAAATTAAAGCTGAACTACGAAGATAAAAAGCTTTTGAACTTTTAATTAATAAAATGTGTGTTGAAAAACATGTTTTGAAACATTCCCACTTCATATCCCCATACAGCTGACATATTTGTAATTGTTTCTCCGGAAAATTAAGTCCTATATTGGTGGACAGCAAGGTTTTCCGAAAGAACTAACATGGCTCAATGGCCGAATGAGGCAGATCGGTTTGTTTATGTTTTGGAAGGGGCTTGATCTTTTGAAAAATGGAATAACTTTTGGATTTACTATGGATTAACTAACCATTTCCCTGTTTGTTGCTGTTTGTACGTTGCTGAAAACTTCACTGGATGCAACAGATGTATATTTCTCTTGGGACAGCTATAGACACGGTATACACAAACGTACAGGTAATATTCGATGAGTATTGTTCAGCCTCTGGGACAGATATACAATGAAACCCAATATAAATAATTCGCCTTTTATACCTGCTGTGGGACTTGATTTTCCGGAGAACAATTACAAATATGTCAGCTGTATGGGGATATGAAGTGGGAATGTTTCAAAACATTTTTTTCTCAACACAGTTTGTTTTTATTAACAGTTCGAAAGCTTTTTAACTTCGTAGTTCAGCTTTAAATAGAGGAAATAACATACACAAGGTCTTTGGTACATGAGATTTAGAGTTTCAAACAAATACTTACAATACAATTTATAAACTCAGGACGTCTAAACTGCAACTGACGGGTTGCATATGCCACTGCGACCTCGTTTGTCACATCAAGTATTTTTCTAATATTATAAAGCGTACAAAAGAGTCCGGACTTCATGGAACCATCCCTGTCAAAGAAACATTTGGCATTTATAAGTAGACGACACAAGCTTTAGATGAAGTGCAATAACTAAATGTGCATATTTAATTATTTTTTGCTAGATGGATGTCAATATAGTTGGGTATTTCAACGTACCACAAAAACAATGAGATAGCTACTTCTTTTATGTTCTATTGTAAATAGCTATGTAACCGTGTAGGCCTGAATACGTTTGAAATACCATACTTTAAAGATAATTACATTTAAGTATATAGTATACTTATGTAACATAGATACTGAAAAAGGCTGTTACAAACCCTGAAGTGATGTGATATTCTTGGGTTATAAAAATACTCCCAGAAAAACGACATTTACATGCCTGTTAGGTAATGTGGTATATAAGGGTATAGAAATACTCCCAGAAAAACGACATTTACATGTCTGTTAAGTAATGTGGTATATAAGGATATAGAAATACTCCCAGAAAAATGACATTTACATGTTTGTTAGGTAATGTGGTATCTTAGGGTATAGAAATACTCCCAGAAAAACGACATTTACATGTCTGTTAAGTAATGTGGTAAAAAAGGGTATAGAAATACTCCCAGAAAACGACATTTACATGTCTGTTAAGTAATGTGGTGTATAAGGATATAGAAATCCTCCCAGAAAAACGACATTTACATGTCTGTTAAGTAATGTGGTATATAAGGGTATAAAAATACTCCCAGAAAAACGACATTTACATGTCTGTTAAGTAATGTGGTATATAAGGGTATAGAAATACTCCCAGAAAAACGGCTGCTTAAGTCACCTTCGGTAATGTGGTATACCTAGGTTACAGTAACACTCACATATAAACGGCCAATTATCGGTAAGGCCAGTTAGGTAGTGTGGTATTCTAGGGTGATAGAAGTACTCACAGAGAAACAGATGGAAATGTGATTAGGTAATGTGGTATTTTAACTCACAGACATATGGCTGTTTAAGACCTGTTAGGTAATGTTGTATTCTAGGGTTTTAGAAATACTCACAGACAAAATGTTGTTAAAGGCATGTTAGGCAATGTAGTATTCCTAGGTTACAGAAATTCTCGCACAGAAACGGCCAATTAATGCCAGTTGGGTAATGCGGTATTCCAGGGTTATGGAAATACTCACAGACAAATGGATGTTTAAGGCCCTTAAGTAATGCGGTATTTTATGGCATATAAATACTCACAAACAAACGACAGTTACAGGCCCCTTAGGTAATGTTTCTCTGACAATGGTCGTCCTCTGTATCAAGTTAAGCAGAGTCTCTGGAGTTTTGGGGGTGCTTTTTCTCCATGCCCATCCTGGAGTCTCCAATACTACCACTGTACTGGGTTTATTGTCATCCTTTTAAATGAAAAAGAAACTGGGTACAATGTTGAATATATGATGCCAATGGTAACCCACGTGAACAAAGACTTACTATCAACTAGACATGACATAATAATGCACCAAAAGAAATCTCTATTTCCATATCGGCCTAGTGATAGCTGTGCGGTCTGTCAGACAGATAGATGCCATTGATCTATATACCAGTGCTTATAAGGAAAACAAAACATGGCATGTAATACCGATCCGAAAATTTTCGGAAGTACCTACAAGATATGCAGAGAGAGAGAGATAGGTGCCAGCTATGACAAAACATGGGTGTAATCGGCCTGCTTTAACATCTTGTTTTATGATTCTTTTAAAAAGATAAATAAAACTCTTGTTAGACTGGATAGAACTAAAACACAGCTATTCTGTCCTGATGTAAACAAAACAACTACGCATGAATATGAAAGCTGTTTACACTTTTCAAACAAAGCAAGAGACGGAAATGTAATTTACGGGAATGTTATATCTTTTCATAAACATGATGTAAAGTTGATCAGTGATCAGGTGAAAAAAGGGACTGTTAATCGGACTATCAATATATCCACAGACATTCTTCTGAATACGTCTTTTACGTAAAACAAATGAAACAGAAGCTGGCATTTCCTTTATTATAAAGTATCAGGTAGCTCATGGAATTCTGTTGTTTTGGAGCCATTTTAACTTTCCTTATCAATATGATTTAGTACTCAACATTACCTTCTCTGAAACCGTAACATTTATCTGGCGGATCTCGTCTGCCAACGTCTGTGATTTCTGATATTCTACTGACAGTTTCCCACAATCCAACACTCGTTGCTCCGACGAAGGGCAAAATTTGACTGACTACAAAAGGATCATCAATCATATATGGATGTAAACTGAGATATGTACATGCATTTATTTAGGTTTTGCAGTACAGCTGACCTATCGCCAAATGTCTGGCACGTGGCTCTCTATGTGCGTTTTTGATGTCATTCAATTGTGACGTCATAATCACACATGTTTGACGGACCATTTGATTGTGACGTCATAACGGAAAAGTTAGCCGAAAGTTGCCGTGTCGGACATTTGGCGATAGGTCAATTATATGTTCATGGAATGTTTTTTCACTGGTAACATAGGAACATTGCTATGAAGACCTTCAAATTATTGCCTCAAATTGCTCTGAATAGTGGGTTGGTCTTTCAAGTGAGCGTCTAAACCTATTTGACATTTGAAAGATATATAGTCTTAGCTGTGACGTGGTCTCTTAAAAGTAAGGTTCTACTGTATTTTTGGTCACATCACAACCTGTGAAATTTGCCCTAAACTTCTTTCCTATGACTCTTTATATATTTTAATTTTTTTTTTCATTCATGAAACGTTTGTCCTTCCAAAGGACAAAAAGGCTGAAAATCTTACATAAACCGTGTATAATGGTACTGAATATTCAGTCGGACATGCACAGTCTGAGTAAAGTCGAAAACAATACACAAACAAAAATGTGTTTTTGTAATCATTAAATGCGTATCATAAATAACACGCATACTGAATGTAAAATAGCTTGATTGAGTTATTATAGAAGTGTCAGAGCTTCTGAAAAGACATTGATAAACTAAAAGGGCATATTGTTAACTACAGATAAGACATGGCGTACGAAGTAAATCAAGGCATATGAGGTATTTAAGAAACAATATTTGATTCAAACTAAATAGAATGTTAACGTAACTTATCAATCTTTTTAAAGGCATATTATCGCTCAATGTATAAAACATTTTGTTCTGTTTTAAATGTGGTAAATCGGAAATTTGTGAAACATCTTTCATACATATCAACATTTCGATGCATTTCAACTAACATTAGGTACAGAATGACACAAATTTGATTTGATTCCGAGCATCTATTTAAATGACCTACAGTTTGAATTCGATTGTAAAGTTTTCGTGAGTGCTCAACTACGTAAACACATACAAAGATGTCGGAAAGAAACAAATCCAATCGCATGAGAAAGTGATGGCTAATATATTCTGCAAAACAAAAGGTATTTTCATCGTCTCCCTACCGTCCTTCGTACCTCACTACCCATGATAAGAATCTAGGTCATTCATAATACGATTATGAGAGATAATACGCCTTTAATATCTTCACGTTTATGAACACCATCATACACATTAGCAATTATATCTGTATATTTGAAATTAAAATTAAAGCTGTAAAATGTGCTTCTTACCTCTTTATTCTCTTCCAGTATTACAACCAAGCTTGATTCATGGTCATATATCAAAGTCCAAAAGTCGTCTACAGTACTATGTAAGGGATATTGTGTAACTATGAAACTTGGGTTTTCTTTCAAAGACTACAATATATATATATATATATATATATATATATATATATATATATATATATATATATATATATATATATATATATATATACATACATACATACAAAAGCAAACTTAGTCTTTATTTATATATTTTATATTTTAATATAGCCTAATGAGTCAAAACACGATTGATAACATATGTGTTCATTTATATGACGTAGATATATATGTATATGTATGTATTTTAATGCCATTTTACATGGATTTGTTTTTGTATATTATGCTGCAGTAATGATTGGTACTTACAGGTAAAAACACTGCATTTATGTAACTCCCTTGAGTCATCAAGTATGGTTTATATTTGGATACTGAAATATAATTTAGAATAAAACAATAAATTATCATACTGAAAATACAGCATTTATTTTCACATGCTTTAAACAAACAACTCAGTAATATTTAGTCATGTCTAACCTCATGTAATCTCGAGGTTTTTAATATTACAGTTTTGTTGTGACACGTAGACATTCATTGAAAAGAAAATACAGCTGAAGATAAAAATAATTACTTTATTTTTTACGCTCACTAATGCGAAGGAACCTGAATAATTTGTCTTGTTTCACTTTTTTTAATTTGAATTTGAAATTTAACAAACACGGACCTAAGATGGGATGGGTTCAGGTGTCAGTAAGTATCCTTTGTTGACCGGTAACATCGAGTGTAGGTCCATAGTCAAATTAAAATGAAATAAGTGAGGTATGAATCTTCGTCACAGTCGGTATAGATAATTCAATAAGTTTCAGAGAACTATGTCAGTCATATTATAAAATATTATCATGGCATGCTGTTTACCTGGAATGATCTTATTTCGATTTTTGCACTTATTTTCCTCAGTGCAAGCTTCTGAAATGCTTTTCTCGTCTATCAAGGGTCGTACCGAATGCAATATCTGTAAAATAGTTTAAATACATAAATGAAAAGATCAAAGTTATTAAATATTTTGTGTTGAAGTTGTGTTTAGTACTCTGCACATTGGAACTTAGTGAGACACAAATTCCCTCATAATGTTTTTTTGAAATGGATTTACCAATACCAATAGCGTAATATATTTTAGATCGAAACTTAAAGTAGAAAGCGATTGCATATTTGATGTAATCTGTTTCAGAGGACACGAAAATATGTTTTAGATTATGCGATACGGTTTTGACTAATCAGATGTAAAGACATGTATTAGAGATATAATAAAATGCATTGCCTTTCAATTCAAACATCAAATCACGGATTATGTCCATTATGGTCGATACGAACAATCACTGAAAGTAAGGGGGTGCAAAAAAGTTTCACAAGTGTAATAGCGTGTACGACTGCCATTTGCAAGGAGGCATTCTTCACATCTACGACGCATTGAACGAATCAGGTTACGCAGAAATGCCTTGGAAATGTTCCGCTATATGCGCAATGAAGAAGGACACAAAGCATCTAACGTAGGAGGGGGTTTGGCTCTTGACGTAGACGTAGTTCCATTTCCTCCCAAACATGATCTACAAGCGATAAATCCGTTCAACAAAGGATAAATATGTTCTTCATAAAGCATTTACAGTGGTAATATGAACTCCAAATTGCTTTGAGATATCCCAGCTCCCAGAATCCCAATAGCACACAAACGATTATTTTCACTCATGCGAGGCATCTCTCAATCAAAATTTTATTCCAAAAACATATGTTCTTCTGTTTCAATACATTGAATACTGTCAATGAATGCAGGGAATTCTGATCGATTATCAACCACGTGTCGCTTAGGCTCTCAAAAAAGCTTGCTGTGGCCATCAAGGCGAATCGAACGCAATATTTAACAAATTGAGTACTCAAACACACGTTGAGTATATTAAATATGCCTTTAAGAACAAAGAGCGATCAAAGAATACTTGTTATGTTTTTATTTCACTTTGAAGTATACACAGTTACTTTTTTCCACTAGTATATGATAAATACATATATTACTTACCCGGAAATCATTCCGTGCATGTGCCTTGTTCCTGGGAGCACTTTTATTTTCCATTTCCGCGCATATTTCGTAGAATATGTCACGTGAATGGAAAGTCTTTTCTAGCATGAAAGCTTCAGCTAAAGCGTGATGCAGCATAACGTATTGGTCCTGTAAAATGCATACGTACCACAGTAACATAACAATGACCTCTAATAACATTGAAGTCCTGATCATTTTTATTAATTAATAAGTATTATATTAACGTTACATAACAAGCTGCATCCATCCAACTCGCTGATAAGGATTTGGATTCACAATTTATTTTCATGTGTAATTTACAAAATATATAACTTATATCTACTCTCGTTTTTATAGCTATAAAGTATATCTAACACGAGATGAACCTTTGATACAAATATATCATAACTGATTAACAATTACATTTGCAGTCGTTTAACAACAATCTGAAAAAGCATACAAAAATATTTTATGCTCAATGTGTAATCCTACAATTGACAAATCGTGGACCATTGCTATGGAAACATTCAAACTGGGTTATTTAAAGTGTCCAGCTTACTGCGGAACAGAACCCTTGACGTGTTATGTGTTTATGAAGTCTTTATATGATCTAGGGCCGTATGTAAATGTTTTTAGACCAGTGTTTCTCACTCCATATGCTCTAGTGCCATAAAATCAGATCGGTGATCCTTATTTTTTGTTTATTTTTATTCGCCAAGAATATTTCACTAATATGCAGATGTCACCAGCTTTAGGTGAAGTACCACAAACTTTGACCTGTCACATGGCTATAATTACACATGACCTAGCGCTATCCTCAAATGTTCGAAAAGACCACTGGTTTCCTCTTCCCTAGCATAAAGCCTAATTTTTTCAGACCATGTACTCTCAAACACAACTTTTGAGGTTATAATTACCTTTGTTTGAATCATATTTAGTCTACAGCCTCTCATAGTCTCTACATATGAATAAACATCCACAGTTTCGTTATTACGCCCACTTTTCAGCAGAGCATCCAGTCCAATGTATGTCCCTGTGCGTCCTATTCCGGCACTGGAATACCATCAACTTTATCATTACGTGTGTCGGATAAATGTTTGCCACAATTATTGGTAAATGTACACATTTGTTTATATACCAGATATTTTTCCTTCAAATTCCGTTAACTTCATTTTATGTAATTCACCATTTCTTAAACTTAATGATTTAATTTACACCGCAAGTTATTTCCCCTGCTTAGTATACGGTTTATAGAAAGAATGTAAAGCAGCAGATACCAAAGTTTAAATCTGACAAAAGGTTTTAAAAAGAAGCTAACGCTAGTTTTTATATAATTTACCTGCAGTGTACAATGTCTGGGCCTTCCAGGTATTTTTCAGTATGAGCTACCTCGTGTTGAAACAAAACAAGATCTAAAACATCTGGAGTTCCGTGGTCCGGCCAAGCAGTGAAATGGAACTGGGTAACATCCCTTGTTACCGCAGTCTGAAAATAAGGTATGGGTTTAACCAAATGCTAAAAATCTTTATATCTATTTGCTTTCCGAAATATATATAAAGGTTTTCTATGGACACTTAACAACAACAACGACAACAAAAACAACAACAATTATAATAATAATAATAATAATAATAATAATAATAATAATAATAATAAATCAATCAATCAATAAATAAAGATAATAATTATAATGATAAGAATAATAATGGAATTACCTCTGTATCAGTTATTTTGAAATTTCGAATTGTGAACGCACTGTAAACCCTTTCTCGAGTGAAATCCACTTTCAAATTGTATGCCGAAACTGATTTTTCTGACGAAGAGGGCCAGTAAGTGTAACATTTAATCTTAAAGATGAAAAAATAGATAAACGAAAATAATTAATATATAATAGTTTCTTTAATTCCACAAAAACGTAATCTCACAACTTAATGATTATATATAATTCATTTCAAGAAAGGTCCCTAATATACACAGAAAATATATTTTCTTCGTTTTGGAGACAGGCCCTGAGTATACACAGACAATCTTCATGAAAACTGCCATTATATTACATAATTCTGACAATTTCCACCCTGCTAATCTTTTTATTGAAATTTGCATACCGAAAATTTTAGGGTCTTCATGTATTAAAATATACATTATTATATACTCAAACTTATACATATCAATAAGACTGAATTCTGATATATGGACCACAATCATACTAATACTGCAACATTATTATTTGTGAATACGTATATGATCGATATTGGTTTAGACCAAAAGTTGAGACTAGGACCCTAGCTGGGATCTGTTTGTACTTTGTTTTTATGTTTGTGTTAGGTTTATGCTATCATATTCGTCAAACCTTCGTTCCTTCTTTGACATTTGTTAGCATGATGATTCTCTCCGCACATGTCTCCCATACCATTCTCCAGAAGACCATGGTTGTTTGCTTTAGCGGTCCTTTAAATTTGTAATAAGGCAGGATAAAATTATTATACAACATCTGGTTTAAATTGTGTTATTTCGATGTGAAAAATCATAACATGATACTAAAGGTTAATATTGAACAACGCGGACCTTTTGAAAATATAGAGATGTGGTATACACCATGGGGGACAGCTATCCCCTGTGCATGGTGATGTTACCTGTTTTATGTGAGGAAACAAATATTCTGACCTGTGCTATGGATCGATGCCAATGCAGTGACGTGTCACGCTTGCCGTTTTACGGGACCTCGTGACTAGTGAATTATACTTTGCATTCTGAGTGATCGACGAAATACAAGACTTTTTAAATTCTTAGATCTGACCTTGTGCTAGAAATCAAGTCCAGAACCTACCACTTCCGAGTAAAAGACTACCACTTAACCTCACACGCAGGTCAATAGTGCTAACAATAACTATAATAATAATAGTAAGATGAATTGTGATGCTCTGGTCTCAATAGATATTTTAATTGTTATGAAAAGGTTGGGCTCATGATGACATAGTTTTACCTTTAACAAGAACAGAATCAAAAATAGAGTACCTGAGTTAATAATATGTCAATTAATAAATAGGATTAAAAAGAGTGTGATCAAAATGTTTATACAATTACCTTGTGTTGCAATATAGGACCTGTGGGCATTAATTCCCTAAAATAAAAAAAAATACCGGATATAAAGCACTCAAAATGTCCATACTGACTACTATATGCATATACAGACATTATTCATATTACCATGCAAAACAGATTATTAATGATTAAACAATTATATGCTTATATCACTTGATTCCTAAGACACAATCTAGTTATCTTTTTTTTTGTTATAGTTGTTCTCTTATATGTCACAAGATTTCGGGGAAATTAGCATTTTAGATATTTCCTATCAATTGACAACATTGCACAATGTATCATTTAAAAAATCCACAATGTAAAGTTTTGTTATTCGGGAAAGCTGACGGCAAATTTCAACAATCCTGTCGCTATCTATCGTTTGTATTTTGTCATTCATGGCATAAAATTCATGAATTCATGAGAGGTAAGTCTTATATGACTGCATTTAGCGGGGGTTTAAATACATAAATAAAATCTAAATACAGTCATATAAGACTTACCTCCCTTTATCACAATGACGTCACGATATCTATGACGTCATGAAATATTGTTGATTTAATGTAGTTAAGCATCTGGACCCAGTTGCACAACACATCGTTAAATTTAGCGTACTGTTAGCCCATTGGTTAACTTTACGTTAAAGCTAACAACCTGTTGTGCAACTGGGTCCTGAAGTTTAAACATGAAAGCGCTAATGCTAAAGTATAGCTCAAGTGTTAATGTTAGATTATATATATATATATATATATATATATATATATATATATATATATAGATATATATATATATATAATATATATATATATATATATATATATATATATATATATATATATATATATATATATATATATATATATATTATTGCAGATAAATACATACATCAATATAATTAGCGTTTATGTAATCTGAATTTTTCTTTCCAGGCAGCTGCGACAACTGTACGATTGAGTGGTCATCTACAAGTGTATATTCATGATTAGAGAAATAATTCGTAAGATGGTGGATGAAAAAGATTTAATATTACATTTAACGTCTTATTACGAAATTTAACTTATATGGTAGTGTGACTAATTATAGGTAAAATGCAACAGACTAGACTGTGAATAATAATAATAATAATAATAATAATTATAATAATACTAATAATAATAATAATAATAATAATAAGAAGAAGAAGAAGAAGAAGAAGAAGAAGAAGAAGAAGAAGAAGAAGAAGAAGAAATAGAAGAAGAAGAATAGAAACAAAGAAAAATATAAGAAAAAAACAAGAAGAAGAAAAAAACAACCTGAGAAATACTTTAGAGTAGTACCAAATTATTTTGTGCTTACTTACAAGGTAATGTCGTCTTGTAACGATTTTTCGAAGTGTTCTCTGGGTATTTCGAAATATCGTGTGAAAATATTAAACCCTTGGGTAGTCTCTACAAAATATCAAATTATATTAATCCAAAAGGATACATGCTTATATTAAATATTTTTCTTGTAAACTTTCAGAGAAAAATCTCCGAAATAATATATTAGGACAAGTAGCTGCAAAACATAAGTTTTTTCAACGCTTCATTTGAATTTTGAATAGTGTTTTCCGGTACAATCAACAAGTATTCAGTTATATGGTGAAGGTCAGTTTTTGGTGGTGGGGAGAGAACCCGGTTACAATATTGATTGGTTGTGTGCAAGTTTTATACATATTACTCTAGAAATATGCAATAGCTAGTCATAGAATGAAACACCATATGCACCCGTTACAACACCAGTGGTCAACGTTAGATAACTCGCAATCATGTCATGCAAGCTTGAATTTTGAGTGTTGGAGCAGTCATTAATGTTGAATTTGACAAATATTTGTTTACAAGATGCCGTCAGCCTTGCTAGAGACTGTCAATGCCGGGATGAAAAAGAAGTTGCATATTGCTGACAGAGACTCTTCATCATGTTTTTATTACTGTGGGATATCTTGACCAAGTTCTTGGCCAAACAGACGACGTATGCGGCCTGATTCAACATGTATGACTGTAATGCGACATGGGGCGTTACGTCATTTGACCTTACTGAGTAACGTTAGTTACACCTGCAGAAGGGTACTGATCATGTTTAATGGCCTTAATAGTAGTTTCATACTTTTAGAATAATAGACCTCTGATTATATATATATGATTATATACAAGTTTCAGTTTCAATTCCGAAACTTTGAACAAACAAAAGAGCGAAATAAGTTCCGAAACACGGATATTTATTACTTGTTTCAAATTCACACTCAAAACTCACGCATACATAAAACCAGCTAAATACATACCAATACGCGTACTATTCGTTTTTAAATCTTGCGCAACATGGTGACAAGTGGAAACTACATTTATCCTTTTGGCAAACTAAAGAGTAAGTTTAAAGATTTACTTGCTTGGGCAAATGTTCATAACAATACTGTGGCTACCAATCAAGCATACCCCTTACTCATGCTGTGTGTATCATCAAAGTTGTCAATGGTCGTGCTATTTTTTCTGTTTTGAATGAGAGTGTGATACACACGAAACAGACATGTACATCAGACTTGACAAAAAATATTAGTCAAATTCAAGTGGCTACATTGCCTAATGACCGTGTGAGCCCTGCTTTCGTGCATTTAGAAACGGACACCCTCATGAATTTATTAATGAATACATAATAAGTACATAAATCAATTCATGAGAGTGTTTGTTTCTAAATGCATGAACGTATTGTATCTGGTACGTGTGTTGGCATTTTCGTATTTATTGAAATTTATGTCTTCTTACATTAAATTCGTCCTGAAATATATTTTGTTCCGTTTTCCATTTTATTGTGTCTCTTATACCCGGAACAGAAATAATTGTTTGAGAGAGTCTGGTGTTGCAGTACAGAACGTCATCTTCCATATTTTCGTTTGGCATCACTATGTCCCCGTTATTCAATTCCAACATAGGCTGCATCTGCTCCGAGTTTCCAACGTTAATAAACACATTACTAATTGCTGTAATTAAGGAAGTTAATAATTATATATTAAGTCTGCATTTAAAAAGATGTTTCTTTTCTGTGTACCCTTTCAACAATACAGACAACAAGAGACTGGTCTCAAACAGCAGAAAAGAGTATACAATGTACCACTCATATATTACACGATGGATGGGTTCCCGATGACGAATCTAATGAAAAACGTACGTCCTTCGTGTACATATTAGGGTCCATATAATAATTGCCCGTCATCCTTAAACCTAAGGAAGTATAATAAAAATAACCATGATGCTTTATTTCATATTACACAATTAAAAGAGAATACAAAGTAGCGATTTCAAATTTTCATTTTTGAAAATTATATAATATCATTTTCTTAGAAATTCACGAGATGTCAGTATGTAGGAAGATAAGACAGTCTTAGGCATTCATGCGATGTCAGTATTTTGTAAGATTAGATTGTTTTAGACATTCACAGGAATTTAGTATGAAAGAAAATCAGACTGTTTTAGATATTCACAGGATGCCAGTATGTAAGACAACTGTTTTAGGTATTCACGGGATGTCAGTATGTAAGAAGATTAGACTGTTTTAAGTATTCACAGAATGTCAGTAACGATCAGACTGTTTTAGGTATTCACGGGATTAGTAAGTACGTTCTTCCTCTCTTGCTATAAATAATATCAAATCAAAGACGAACGTAAACAGAACTAGTACCAAACCACACAATAAATTACGTTTCTACCAGATATATTGTTTTATATGTTAAAATGTTTTAAATAATATTTACCGACATCTTTATTCTTTGTTTTGGAACTGTCGGCATTAACAGCTGATCGTCGTCTGAAAGCAAATAAGGAAACAGGATTACTCATTACTGCGAAATACATATTACTAACTGCATTAGTCTTCTTCTTTCTTCCAAAACAATTATTTTATTGAATGTACATAAACTACTTTAAATCAAATTGTGACCATTTCGTTACTGCCAATTCGTTTATTTTATATATAGAGGTATTCTTTCACAACATAAATTTCTTTTAGTACTTTGGTAACTCTCTCTCTCTCTCTCTCTCAGATAGTTTACATTTACAAATAACCAACAGGGCTGAATAAACCTGAATGGCTGAAC
Source organism: Atrina japonica (assembly GCA_030159075.1). Lineage (NCBI taxonomy): Eukaryota > Metazoa > Mollusca > Bivalvia > Pterioida > Pinnidae > Atrina > Atrina japonica. The sequence continues at coordinate 538,063 of BROG01000404.1, read as the reverse complement.
CCGCACTACTGCTGTAATGAAATGTTTGTACATGAAGTTGCACAGACCAGTTGTCGGCGGTCAAAGTTAGCAATTAAATTTTTGAAGGGTTTCCTACCTTTGACATATTGATGTAATATTTAGATTGAAGTGACGTACAAGTTTGATGCGATCATGAGAGTCCGAACCCGATAGTGTCTATACGAGATGTAATCCATACTAACAATCAGTGGTTTTCAGTTTTCAAGTATAAACAGTAAAACAATTCGTGTAAGTTGATCATTATGTTTATTTAACTCTCGTTAGTTATTTTAAAAATTTGAAAAGACACTCGGTAAACCCCGTGTGTTTTCAAATTTTGAAAATTCACTAACTCGAGTTAGGCAAACATGATAATCAACTAACACTCATTGTGGAATCTCTATTTATATTGAAATATAACTATGTTAACTGACAAGAAATAGTTCATAGCATTTAAAAAGAAATGCAGTTACCAATATAAAATCACATAATTTGAAATCTGATCTGTTACGTATAAATGCAAAGGGTTTCACTAACCTTACTATAAATAAAATCAATACAATAGCAACAATCAAAACAAAAAGGCTGATAGAAACTGCTGTGACAGTCACTGTAGATAATTCTTCTGAGGTTCCACCACTTGTAAGACGTTCAGCTTAAAAGAAAATCTGGGATTAATAGTTCAATCCTGTACAAACTGTCTTTTGTATGTATAATTACAAAATTCAATCTCTTCGTATTATAATGATATAATTAGAATAGAAACTTTCGAGATATCTGAGTTGGAAATAGGAATTAGCAAATATGCTGCATCTTTTAGTTTAATCAAAGCATCTTTCCTATGAAGAGACCATTGGACCCATTGCGGGTTTCTTGCTTTTAGAAATTCCCACAATTCCATCTGATTTGTGGGTATATACTTAAAACATTGATCACGTGGTAATGAAAGTCCACTTAAAGTGGGATATCAGAATCAGCATATCATTACTTTAATTTTTTGATAAAGATATCAAGGTATAATCAGTTATTTTGTATATGGATGAGTGATATCTTATAAAGTTTTGCTAAACTCATCAACCCCTGAGAAATAATGAAATGTTCTATAAATCAATGACTTTAACAAATCAAAATGTGTCGTAAGTGGTGTATGAGTTGATTAGATAATTTTTTAAATTTAAAAGATACAAGCAAATATATATGTTATAAACCTATAGACAATTTATTGTTATTTCTGCTTGCATTACCTGAAATAGTAAATAATGTTTAATTTTTCATTCCACAAAACGCCAATGTAACATCTGACTGTACATTCCAGTACAATCGGAGTGGACTTTTTTTATTCACTTGCGACTACTAAATGAGTTTTCTCAGGATGCAATAATAAACCTATACACTGATTCTTCCACTTGTGACTATGCTCTTCCCTTTGTTATAATGGATATTTTCAATCACATACTATCCAAACCTTCATGTGTCCCCATCCCGTCGGACGCGAGGGAGGAATTGTGGGTTGGGGCTTAAGCCCCAATCCAGATAATTAAAGTGCATGGTTCAAATTGTTTTGTTATCACACACAAAATGTTTCTTGTCGTCTGCATTAAGGAAAAGAATCCTACCCTTTCCTGTAGCCTCAACGTCCCCAACTCCAATATGAATTTTGTTCCGACCGGCCTGTTTATAGACGATAACTGTTCAGAACATAAGCATATATTTTCTTTAAAAAATACTTGAATTTGCAAATGACGGTATAGATGCTTTAAATATCAACAATTTTTAATCGTAAAAATACGCAATCCTACTGCTGTATCTGAAATTAAAGTATGTAATGACATGTATTTCATATAACTATAAAGGAACAATTGCATCCAAACTATGTAATTACAAAACATTATTTTCGGTGCCTAGATATCTACCATCTCTAACAAAATAAAGTCAAATGTCATCCACTTTGTCTTTCGTCAAATAAGATTCCATCTGACATGGCATTACTGGTGATATTTCTATCGGTGAAAATGATATTTTAAAGAATCTTCTCTTAAGACGTCCACAAACTTCAGTAAGTAAAATTCTATAGAGAATAATACAAGACGATGGATATAAAAAAACACTTTTTATTTAAAACTTTACAGTAGTCGATAAAATATCGCATGGGTAAACAAGGAAACAGTAAAACACATAATCCGTCGAGCAAGAAAGATGGCATGATTATTAGATGTTGATTCCCAGCAGACAATACTTCAAAAAACATATTATTGGTAAGACACAATACTTTGATTGTCTATTACAAATTTTGACTGGTCAACACTTAATAATCCATATGACATCTGATTCAAGCCTTAGATCTTCGGAGGTCGTGTTTATCCAAATCTATAAGAGGTCGTGTCTCTCCAATTTTCACTGCATTTGTTTATTTCTCGTAGACCACCTGATGGTAAATACTTTGGTACTGTATCTGTGCCATTTTATGTTACAGATAAAAAAAAAAAATGACATCGATACAAATTATACTGTACTGTTATACACACACAACGGTACGTGTTGTTAAATGCATCAAAACTTATTGCCAATTGTGGAATTGTGTTACCTTGATTACAGTTTTCTCCGCTCCATCCACTTGCACATCCCATAATGCATTTGCCAGTTACAAAGTCACAGGGAACTCCAAGTCGACATTTTCCACACTGCTGTGAGCAATTTGTTCCATACCATTGCCTTTCGCATTCTGCGGGAATAATTATCAGTTTCTATTTCATATAATACAGTTTCGGGCTTTTGTGGTGATGAGCATTATATAATAAGAACTTAATAGAAAAGAATTTCTCAAGGCGTAATGATATTTTTATTTTTTTTTTTATGTTTCACTAGGTATAGTGAAAGAAGCACATATTTTGTTGTGTTTTATGCAGTTAAGCAATTGCCTTTTCGAGAACGGCACCTTTTGGCAGACTTTTCCATTATTTCATTTTTCGTGATAGGTCAATAACGAGAAAGGTGTTTGAATGTCCAAATCCCTTTGAGACGCCTTAAATTGAAGTCACATAACAAAGACCTGTGAGTTTGTATTTGAATTTGAAGATTGTCTTACGCCACACTTAATAATATATTCGTCATATTGTGGTGACCTGCTTTTGCTGATGACTTTCATTTATACAAATACATGGATATTATTAACATAATTCCAGATATATATTTTCCAAAGAAATGCCAAAGCAAATGCTGAAGACGATCGTGTCAGTCCATACGACTTTATCAATAGATCCTTTAGCAATAACTGCGGTCCTGTGACTTTTCCAGTCTGCAAAATGATACAGATTCTCGTAAAAAATGACGTCAAGAGAACATCAGTTACTATAACTATATGTTTTTGCCGGTATCTTTTTCATTTTGCCAACCGGAAGACCGACAAAGTCACAGGACTGCAGTTACTGCTAAAGGGTCTATTGAGTTCAAATTTTAAAATGTATATCTCTAAAAGGAGAACTCAAAAAGTGGAATCACACAAGGCCAATTAATATACCAATGTAAAAACAATATCTATTGTAAAAAATGGCTGTTAGTCGAACCTCCGCTTGGACCATCGCAGACAAAAATGCTATTCAGCAGGAGCTTATTTAAACTAGTAGATCAGAATGAAAGAGCACATTTAAGAAGTCGGTAATTAGATAAAAGTTGTATTTGTTTCCCTATATGCCATACTAAAAACTAAACATCAATAAACATTCTTTCACGAAAGTATTTCTTCACCTAACAGGTAAAACTTGTAAAGTTAATGCATCGTTATGAATTCACGGTAAAAAATATCAAAGACATCATACAAGACAAAATTCAATGAAAATAATAAAGTCTGAAACGCGATTTCAACGAAAATACAAAACCTGGAATCATACATCTATGTAGATCACTTATTCAATCTATACAGCTGTTCAGAAGAAAACAATTCTAAGAGAGGTGCTCCGTGAGGCCTTTTTGGTCCAACCCTGAATCCACCCAATCCGATCAGGCCGAATAACTTAGATTTGGTTGAGTATTATTGATACTTGTTTCATCTGAAGCTTCGTCAAAATATGTATGTATGTATGTATGTATGTATGTATGTATGTATGTATGTATGTATGTATGTATGTCTGTCTGTCTGTCTGTCTGTCTGTCTGTCTGTATGCATGCATGTATCTATCTATCTGTCTATCTGTCTGTCTGTCTGTCTATCTATCTATCTATTTATCTATCTATCTTTCTATCTATCTATCTATCTATTTATCTATCTACCTATCTATCTATCTATCTATCTATCTATCTATCTATCTATCTATCTATCTATCTATCTATCTATTTATCTATCTATCTATCTATCTGCATGTGAACTTTTATGTTAACTGCTCCCTATCTACTACCTACTAGGAGGCCGAGTACAATTTAAAATAGGAAAACTTCTGTTGTAGCGATTTTGATCAAATTTGTGTCATAAAATCTGTACTATTAAAATGATTTAAAGAGAGAAGTAGAAATTAAGAAGTATCAATTACTAAACGAAGCTCAAGGCCATTAGATCACGACGAATTAGATATGCATTGGTCTCAGCAGGAAGAACAATTGCGAATACCAAACGGGATAGGACCAGGTGTCCAGAAGGATTCAGCGTCCTCCACTGGCATGTCACACCGTTCACAACTTGTCTCAAAAGTAATTTAACCTAATGTTTTTTTTTTAATGACAAATTAAGACTTTTTCATTATTTTCATATGTCTGACCTAGCTTTTTAAACATTCGTAATATATGTAAAAGCCATGCTCAGATATAACTATATGAAGAAATAAAAACAGGGGGTTGCCGTGCATTAGTTCTAAGGGGTCATATCAAAGTTTCATTTATCCATTCCTGACCTCTTATTGGTTGGTCCATTTCCAACTTCTCTCTACAATCGCTGTATGTATTTCAATGAAACTTAACAGGAAATAATTACTCAATGTGTTATACTAGAATTGTGTTCGAGGTGTGAATCCATAAAAAACATGGCAGTTGTGGCCTCTAATTGGCTAAAATTTAATCAGAATTGCGTACGTGCTTCTCAGTTCTTTTTATGACCAGTTGCACTGGCACATCATGTTTTGCAAAAAATGAAGATGACGTCATAATGATGGAAGAGTCGACTTTGCCTACATCCCCTTTAGTCTACACCACGTCATGTGAATGAACTTGCATGAACGAATATTGCAGAGTGGTTTCAGTTTTACTTTCATATTCATATCCAAATATAAAAATAAATTTCCATAACGCTATCACCCCCAAAATAGATAGATAGATCGGAAAACGGACAGATAGACAGATAGAAGTTGCATTCACAGTGGCGGATTCAAGTGGGACGTTGAGGGCATAGGCAACACTCTTTCACACTAAAATATAGGTGTTGTGTAAGTAAAAATCAACATAAAACCATGGAATTACACACAAAATGTTTAAAACCCATAATTTATTTTAAATAAAAAGTTGAAAATTAATAAAAATAAATTATCATACTTTTCGCGCCTCGCTACTTTTATACACTCTCCCTTCTCTGTAAATTGAAATCCTGGACCCAATCTGGCTTTGTCTATCCATTTAGAATTCTATAGCTTTTGTCTACGCTTTGTTTTACTTTACTTTATCTCTACATATAGGTAAATATATAAAAAGTCTCAGATACCAAGGTATAAATCATTAGGATGTCCAGGATATACGTACAAATCTAGTAAACAAAATGGACAAACACGGACCTCTTGAAATCAAGAGGTGGGAAAAATTTTATTTGCTTCCACATCCAACTCTGTCCCTTGAAAATATGGAAAATACCTCACGAGACAGTATGTATAAACTACACAGATATTATAAATATTCGAAATCAACATATTCAGCTCTAGCACTCTGGACTAAATTTCTCGAAAAAATTAAGTTTTAGATCTATCTGAAACTTTATTTTAAACACAGCTAAGACTTTTATTAAATTTTGTAGAAGTATCTCGAAGCAAATTTAGGTCTAGTCATTGTTCGGCTGAGCCTGAACGATTTTTTTATCTGGTAATTGTTTTGTTTTTGTGGGTTTTTTTTTTGTTGTTATGTGTTTTTTTGTTTGTTTGTTTGTTTTCTTTTTCTTTTGTCCAAACGATCATTCTTTTGGCAAACCAATTATTCTATCATTTTAATTAAAAACAAATAAAGTTTATTTTGGTAACAATGTCCACTTTTATGTAAATTCCATCTTTTAAACAGGTGATGACCTTAAAATCAAACGTTCTAGGCCTAAACGCATTCGTCATCCATTATCAACGGAAAATACAGAAGGTAAACATTGACATCTTCATCAAGGGTCGATAAAGGATGAGAATGCTTGTAGTGGTATTGTTTAATAATAAAAATTAATCTACCGTAAAAACAATCTAGTTTTATGTCTGACAGAAAATTCGACTATAATGGCAGTAGTATTGACAGATAATTATTAAATTTATTTAACCTTTCAATCAATTTATTTTTATTGTGTTTACTAGTGCACCCGTTCTGTGCCCCATATTGCGTCACATTTACTACAAGCTAATATTTACAGGGCATAGGCCTAATATTTGGTTTAATGCATCAGATGACGGTAATAATATTGGTATTATACATCAAATATAATATATGAAATATATCTTACAGAAACCCCCACCCCCTCCAAATTCTTTTTCTTTGGTTATAGATGTATTTACTGTGTTGAAACGTACTTCTGTACTTATTGAATATCTTATTTGACTAGCATTATAAAACCCCCAAACAATGCCTCATATTACGTCATTTTGACTTTTATATTTATAAATAAACAGTGTGATAATTTTATATTAACTCAACTTATTATAACAAGATATTATGTCCTTATAACAAGATATATGGTCGTAATAACGACATATGAATTATCTTTTATAACAAGATATTATGTCGTTATAACAAAATACTATGTCGTAATAACAAGATGTTATGTTTTTATCACGAGATAGGAATTATCTTGTTATAACAAGATATTATGTCGTAATAACAAAATATTATGTTGTTATAACAAAATAGTATGTCGTAATAACAAAATATTATGTCGTAATAACAACATATGAAGTTGTTATAACAAAATATCAATTATCTTGTTATAACAAGACATTATGTTGTAATAACAAGATATTATGTTGTTATAACAAGATATTATGTCGTTATAGCAAAATATTATGTCGTAATAACAAGATATTATGTCGGAAGATATTATTTCCTAATTACGGAGGCGTATTTGGGTCACAAGTTGAATTTGACACGATGCACAAAGAATGCACAGTGCCAAACCTCTAATTATACTCGCCCTAGTTAAATTTGGACGTGTATGTAAATATTATATGTGTGTTTTGGTACCACATTTTATATGAACTCCATACTAAATACTGGGTGTTTACCATCAATGCACGTTTGCCCGTGATATCCATCTTGACATCCATTTACACATAGCCCATCAGATTTCTGACATATTTCCTTATTTTTACACTTTCCACAGTTCTTGCTGCAATTTGATCCAAATGTTCCATCTCCACATTCTACAAAAGAAATCATATTTGTACTTTAATGATATAAAAGAAGTCCATATCACATCTTTAATTATTTTATGATGAAATTGTCTATCTGTGCATTTACCCATATATTAACTTCTCTAACTTTTCATTAGTGTATATGTTTGATGTCTGTCTGCTTGTCTGTATGTCTGTCCGTCTATTTGTATGATGTAAATGTATACCCCTGTCATGAAGCCAGTTTGTTTTTCTGTCTGTTTGGTACGGAAGCCGATACGTCCCATAGGTAATAATACAAATATGTTGTCAAAAGAGATATATATTTTGTTAAAACGACTTAAAATGTCGTTATAACGATATGTGTATTATCTTATTATAACAAGATATTATGTCCTTATAACAAAATATTATGTCGTAATAACGACATATGAATTATCTTTTATAACAAGATATTATGTTGTTATAACAAAATACTATGTCGTAATAACAAGATGTTATGTTTTTATCACGAGATAGGAATTACCCTGTTATAACAAGATATTATATGTCGTATAACAAGAATATTATGTTGTTATAACAAAATAGTTATGTCGTGTTAATAACAAAATATTATGTCGTGTAATAACAACATATGAAGTTGTTATATAACAAAAATATCAATTATCTTGTTATAACAAGACATTATGTTGTAATAAAAAGATATGATGTTGTTATAACAAGATATTATGTCGTTATAGCAAAATATTATGTCGTAATAACAAGATATTATGTCGGAAGATATTATTTCTTAATTACGGAGGCGTATTTGGGTCACAAATTGAATTTGATACGATGCACAAAGAATGCACAGTGCCAAACCTCTAATTGTACTCGCCCTAGTTAAATTTGGACGTGTATGTAAATATTATATTTATGTTTTGGTACCACAATTTACATTTATATATATATATATATATAATATATATATATATATATAATATATATATATATATATATATATATAAATATATATATATATATATATATATCACAAGTATGATAATTTTATATGAACTCCATACTAAATACTGGGTGTTTACCATCAATGCACGTTTGCCCGTGATATCCATCTTGACATCCATTTACACATAGCCCATCAGATTTCTGACAGATTTCATTATTTTTACACTTTCCACAGTTCTTGCTGCAATTTGATCCAAATGTTCCATTTCCACATTCTACAAAAGAAATCATATTTGTACTTTAATGATAAAAAAGAAATCCATATTACATCTTTAATTATTTTATGATGAAATTGTCTATCTGTGCATTTACCCATATATTAACTTCTCTAACTTTTCATCAGTGTATATGTTTGATGTCTGTCAGCTTGTCTGTATGTCTGTCCGTCCGTCCGTCTATTTGTATGATGTAAATTTATACCCCTGTCATGAAGCCAGTTTATTTTTCTGTCTCTTTGGTACGGAAGCCGATACGTCCCATAGGTAATAAAACAAATATGTTGTCAAAACAGATATATCTTGTTAAAACGACTTAAAATGTCGTTATAAGGAGATGTGTATTATCTTATTATAACAAGATATTATGTCCTTATAACAAAATATTATGTCGTAATAACGACATTTGAATTATCTTTTATAACAAGATATTATGCCGTTATAACAAAATACTATGTCGTAATAACACGATGTTATGTTTTAATCACGAGATAGGAATTACCTTGTTATAACAAGATATTATGTCGTAATAACAAGATATTATGTTGTTATAACAAAATAGCATGTCGTAATAACAAAATATTATGTCGTAATAACAACATATGAAGTTGTTATAACAAAATATCAATTATCTTGTTATAACAAGACATTATGTTGTATTAACAAGATATTATGTCGTTATAGCAAAAATTATGTCGTAATAACAAGATATTATGTCGAAAGATATTACTTCCTAATTACGGAGGCGTATTTGGGTCACAAGTTGAATTTGACACGATGCACAAACAATGCACAGTGCTAAACCTCTAATTGTACTCGCCCTAGTTATTTGGACGTGTATGTAAATATTATATGTGTGTTTTGGTACCACAATTTGTACCATAATTTATATATATATATATATATATATATTATATATATATATATATATATATATATAAATATATATATATATATATATATATCTCAAGTATGATAGTTTTATATGAACTCCATACTAAATACTGGGTATTTACCATCAATGCACGTTTGCCCGTGATATCCATCTTGACATCCATTTACACATAGCCCATCAGATTTCTGACAGATTTCATTATTTTTACACTTTCCACAGTTCTTGCTGCAATTGGATCCAAATGTTCCATCTCCACATTCTACAAAAGAAATCATATTTGTACTTTAATGATATAAAAGAAGTCCATATTACATCTTTAATTATTTTATGATGAAATTGTCTATCTGTGCATTTACCCATATATTAACTTCTCTAACTTTTCATCAGTGTATACGTTTGATGTCTGTCTGCTTGTCTGTATGTCTGTCCGTCCGTCCGTCTATTTGTATGATGTAAATGTATACCCCTGTCATGAAGCCAGTTTGTTTTTCTGTCTGTTTGGTACGGAAGCCGATACGTCCCATAGGTAATAATACAAATATGTTGTCAAAACAGATATATATTTTGTTAAAACGACTTAAAATGTCGTTATAAGATGTGTATTATCTTATTATAACAAGATATTATGTCCTTATCACGAAATATTATGTCGAAATAACGACATATGAATTATCTTTTATAACAAAATATTATGTCGTTATAACAAAATACTATGTCGTAATAACAAGATGTTATGTTTTTATCACGAGATAGAAATTACCTTGTTATAACAAGATATTATGTCGTAATAACAAGATATTATGTTGTTATAAAAAAATAGTATGTCGTAATAACAAAAATATTATGTCATAATAACAACATATGAAGTTGTTATAACAAAATATCAATTATCTTGTTATAAGAAGACATTATGTTGTAATAACAAGATATTATGTTGTTATAACAATAATTAAAATATTATGTCGTTTATAGCAAAATATTATGTCGTTAATAACAAGATATTATGTCGGAAGATATTATTTCCTAAATACGGAGGCGTATTTGGGTCACAAGTTGAATTTGACACGATGCACAAAGAATGCATAGTGCCAAAGCTCTAATTGTACTCGCCCTAGTTAAATTTCGACATGTATGCAAATATTTTATGTGTGTTTTGGTACCACAATTTACATTTTTATATATTTATATATATATATATATATATATATATATATAATATATATATATAAATATATATATCTATATTATATATTATATATATATATATATATATATCACAAGTATTATAGTTTTATATGAACTCCATACTAAATACTGGGTGTTTACCATCAATGCACATTTGCCCGTGATATCCATCTTGACATCCATTTACACATAGCCCATCAGATTTCTGACAGATTTTCCTTATTTTTTTTACCTTTCCACAGTTCTTGCTGCAATTTGATCCAAATGTTCCATTTCCACATTCTACAAAAGAAATCATATTTGTACTTTAATGATAAAAAAAGAAATCAATATTACATCTTTAATTATTTTATGATGAAATTGTCTATCTGTGCATTTACCCATATATTAACTTCTCTAACTTTTCATCAGTGTATATGTTTGATGTCTGTCAGCTTGTCTGTATGTCTGTCCGTCCGTCCGTCTATTTGTATGATGTAAATTTATACCACTGTCATGAAGCCAGTTTATTTTTCTGTCTCTTTGGTACGGAAGCCGATACGTCCCAAAGGTAATAAAACAAATATGTTGTCAAAAAGATATATCTTGTTAAAACGACTTAAAATGTCGTTATAACGAGATGTGTATTATCTTATTATAACAAGATATTATGTCCTTATAACAGGATATTATGTCGTCATAACGACATTTGAATTATCTTTTATAACAAGATATTATGTCGTTATAACAAAATACTATCTCGTAATAACACAAAGTTATGTTTTTATCACGAGATAGGAATTACCTCGTTATAACAAGATATTATGTCGTAATAACAAGATATTATGTTGTTATAACAAAATAGCATGTCATAATAACAAAATATTATGTCGTAATAACAACATATGAAGTTGTTATAACAAAATATCAATTATCTTGTTATAACAAGACATTATGTTGTATTAACAAGATATTATGTCGTTATAGCAAAAATTATGTCGTAATAACAAGATATTATGTCGAAAGATATTACTTCCTAATTACGGAGGCGTATTTGGGATCACAAGTTGAATTTGACACGATGCACAAAGAATGCACAGTGCTAAACCTCTAACTGTACTCGCCCTAGTTAAATTTGGACGTGTATGTAAATATTATATGTGTGTTTTGGTACCACAATTTATATATATATATATATATATATAAATATATATATATATATATATATATATATACAAGTATGATTAGTATATAGACAACAATATTATAGTGTTTTATCTGAACGTACCATACTAAATACTGGGTGTTTTACCATCAATGCACGTTTGCCCGTGATATCCATCTTGACATCCATTTACACATAGCCCATCAGATTTCTGACATATTACATTATTTTTACACTTTCCACAGTTCTTGCTGCAATTTGATCCAAATGTTCCATTTCCACATTCTACAAAAGAAATCATATTTGTACTTTAATGATAAAAAAGAAATCAATATTACATCTTTAATTATTTTATGATGAAATTGTCTATCTGTGCATTTACCCATATATTAACTTCTCTAACTTTTCATCAGTGTATATGTTTGATGTCTGTCTGCTTGTATGTATGTCTGTCCGTCCGTCCGTTTATTTGTATGATGTAAATTTATACCCCTGTCATGAAGCCAGTTTGTTTTTCTGTCTGTTTGGTACGGAAACCGATACGTCCCATAGGTAATAATACAAATATGTTGTCAAAACAGATATATCTTGTTAAAACGACTTAAAATGTCGTTATAACGAGATGTGTATTATCTTATTATAACAAGATATTATGTCCTTATAACAAGATATTATGTCGTAATAACGACATATGAATTATCTTTTATAACAAGATATTATGTCGTTATAACAAAATACTATGTCGTAATAACAAGATGTTATGTTTTTATCACGACATAGTAATTACCTTGTTATAACAATATATTATGTCGTAATAACAAGATATTATGTTGTTATAACAAAACAGTATGTCGTAATAACAAAATATTATGTCGTAATAACAACATAAGAAGTTGTTATAACAAAATATCATATATCTTGTTATAACAAGACATTATGTTGTATTAACAAGATATTATGTCGTTATAGCAAAAAATTATGTCGTAATAACAAGATATTATGTCGGAAGATATTACTTCCTAATTACGGAGGCGTATTTGGGTCACAAGTTGAATTTGACACGATGCACAAAAAATGCACCGTGCTAAACCTCTAATTGTACTCGCCCTAGTTAAATTTGGACGTGTTTGTAAATATTATATGTGTGTTTTGGTACCACAATTTATATATATATATATATATATATATATATATATATATAATATATATATATATATATATATATATATATATATATATATATATCACAAGTATGATAATTTTATATGAACTCCATACTAAATACTGGGTATTTACCATCAATGCACGTTTGCCCGTGATATCCATCTTGACATCCATTTACACATAGCCCATCAGATTTCTGACAGATTTCCTTATTTTTACACTCTCCACAGTTCTTGCTGCAGTTTGATCCAAATCTTCCATCTCCACATTCTATTAAAGAAATCATATTTGTACTTTAATGATAAAAAAGATCTGCTCGCATCCCAATATTACTAAATCATTAATTATTTATGATGATCTGACTCTGTCTTGTGATGTCTGTGTCTATCTATTTGTGATGATGTAAATGTATACCCCCCATATATTAACTGTTCTGTTGGTTTGTACGGAGCCGCATAACGCTCCCCATAGGTCTAATTACAAATATTTTCATCATATTTTGTTGAAAACGACTTAAAATGTCGATTATAACGTAAGATGTGTATTTTTGATGGTATACAATTATGTGGTCCGTGTATGCTTTGTCGTAGTATGTCTGTCCGTATGTCCGTCCTATTGTCTAATTTGTATGATGTTATAAATGTATATTGTAATCCACAAAATAGTATGTCATGAAAAAATATTATGTCGTCAATAACAAACATATGAAGTTTTTCAATTATCCTTGTTATATACAAGGACCATTTGTTGTATTATACATAGGATGATTTTGTTTTATCGATACTAATTAAGTCCAAAAATAGTTAGGTAAGATATTAATACAAATATGCGTGTCTGGGTAACAAATTGGAAGAGATATATATGCCGAACCTTAATTTGATAGCTCGCGCCTAAAAATTTGGACGTGTGAATGTGAAAATAGCCGGATTATAGACGAGATGCACGTGTATTATGACATCCATTTATAACATACCCATCAGATTTCTGACAGATTTCCTTATTTTTACATCTCCAACATGCTGCAAATTTTGATCCACAAATGTTCCATTTCCACATCTACAAAAGAAATCATAGATAAAAAGAAAACATCCAGTAATTACATCTTAATTATTTATGTGAAACTGTCCCTATAACGACAATATGAATTATCTTTTATAACAAGATCTGTAGCTTGGTCTGTATGTCGTTATAACAATTTATACCCTTGTCATACTAGTTTATTATGTCTCTTTAATAACAAGTAATAATACAAATGTTAGATATAATTTATCACGTGAAAGGTTATAACCGAATTATCTTGTTATAACAAGATATTATAAGTATGTTCGTAATAACATGATATCTTTTATGTTGTTTTAACACAAAATAGTATGTCGTATATAACAAAAATATGTTTTTATCACCGTAATAACAACATATGAAGATATTTGTTATAACAAAAATATCAATTATCTTGTTATAACAAGACATTATGTTGTAATAACAAGATATGATTTTGTTATAACAAGATATTATGTCGTTATAGCAAAATATTATGTCGTATTAACAAGATATTATGTCGGAAGATATTTTTTCCTAATTACGGATGCGTATTTGGGTCACAAGTTGAAATTTGACACGATGCACAAAGAGATGCACAGTGCCAAACCTTAATTTGTACTCGCCCTAGTTAAATTTGGACGTGTATGTAAATATTATATGTGTGTGTTTTGCGGGTACCACAATTTACATTTATATATATATATATATATATTATATATATATATAATATATATATATATATATATATATATATATATATATAAATAAATACGGAAAAATGTTTAGGAGTCCACACAAGGGTGAAACCGGTAGGAAATTTAGAGATGTAATTTACTATATTTTTTATGTTTTATATTGTGGAATATCTTCTATAAAGACTGAAGTGTATTTTCTACTTCTTTTATATATATATATATATATATATATATATATATATATATATATAATATATATATATATATATATATATGTATATATATTAAAAGTATGATAATTTTATATGAACTCCATACTAAATATTGGGTATTTACCATCAATGCACGTTTGCCCGTGATATCCATTTTGACATCCATTTACACATAGCCCATCAGATTTCTGACAGATTTCCTTATTTTTACACTTTCCACAGTTCTTGCTGCAATTTGATCCAAATGTTCCATCTCCACATTCTACAAAAGAAATCATATTTGTACTTTAATGATATAAAAGAAATCCATATTACATCTTTAATTATTTTATGATGAAATTGTCTATCTGTGCATTTACCCATATATTAACTTCTCTAACTTTTCATCAGTGTATATGTTTGATGTCTGTCTGCTTGTCTGTGCCTCGTGTCTGTCCGTCCGTCCGTCTATTTGTATAATGTAAATTTATACCCCTGTCATGAAGCCAGTTTGTTTTTCTGTCTGTTTGGTACGGAAGCCGATACGTCCCATAGGTAATAATACAAATATGTTGTCAAAACAGATATATCTTGTTAAAACGACTTAAAATGTCGTTATAACGAGATGTGTATTATCTTATTATAACAAGGTATTATGTCCTCATAACAAGATATTATGTCGTAATAACGTAATATGAATTATCTTTTATAACAAGATATTATGTCGTTATAACAAAATACTATGTCTTAATAACAAGATGTTTTTATCACGAGATAGGAATTATCTTTTATAACAAGATATTATGTCGTTATAACAAAATAGTACGTCGTAAAGACAAAATATTATGTCGTAATAACAACATATGAAGTTGTTATAACAAAATATCAATTATCTTGTTATAACAAGACATTATGTTGTATTAACAAGATTATTATAACAAGATATTATTCTCGTTGTGTTTCTAACCAGATATTATGTCGTTATAGCTAAATATTATGTCGTAATAACAAGTTATTATGTCGGAAAGATATTATTTCCTAATTACGGAGGCGTATTTGGGTCACAAAGTTGTATTTTAGGTCAGTGCCAAAGTTGAATTTGAGCCTCTACGTTACAATTTGCACAGTAAATATTAATGCTGTGTTTTGGTACCACAATTTAAAAACCTCTATATTTATATATTTATAATATATATATTAAATATTGGACGAGTATGTAAATATATATTTCTGAACAAGTATGATGTTTTATGGGACTGTACCACAATTTCATACATTTTATACAATATATTATGTCGTATATACTATATATTATTTGTAAATATATATATATATATACAAAGATATTAGGGTCGTATTACAGAATATATATATAGTTGAATTTATATATCAAAATGGTATAAACTCTAATTTTATATGATTTCGGACATCCATACTAAATACTGTGTATTTACCATCAATGCACGTATTGCCCGTGATATCCATCCTTGACATCCATTTACACATGAGCAGCCCATCCAGATTTCCATTTGACACATAAGATCAGATTTCCAGATTTCCTTTTTTACACTTTCCACAGTTCTTGCTGCAATTTGATCCAAATTTTCCATCTCCACATTCTACAAAAGAATATCATATTTGTAGTTTAATGATAAAAAAGAAATCCAAATTACATCTTTAATTATTTTATGATGAAATTGTCTATCTGTGCATTTGCCCATATTTTTACTTCTCAAACTTTTCATCAGTGTATATGTTTGTTATCTGTCTACTTGTCTGTATGTCTGTCCGTCCGTGTATTTGTATAAAGTATATTTATATATCTGTCATTATGCCAGTTTGTTTTTCCTTAGTAACAAGTTATTTATTCTAACGACTTATCGAATTATCTTTTATTGATACGGACTATGCCTAAGATGAATCACGACAGATTAGAGATTATGCTTTTTGCAAGATATGTCGTCTTTATAACAAAATAGTACGTCGGTAAAGATCAAAATTATTATGTCGTAGTAAAGTTGTTATAAACAAAATAATCAAATTACAAATATAACAAGATATTATTGTGTCTATCAAACAAGATTATAACATAACAATATGTCGGAAGATATTATTTCCTAACTAGTTAGAAATTAAAAGAGAATCGCACCGGTGCCAAACACTATAAATACGCGCCTCGCCCTCTAAGTTACGTATGTAAATAAAATATGTGTTGTTTGATATTTATATATATATATATATATATATATACTTATATAATATATAGTATTATATCTCGAATGTATAACAAATTTGTATGTGAACATAAATGTACTGAGTATTTACGGTAGGCCCGTGATATCCATCTGCATTTATTGACATTATTTTTGAAGCAAGTTCTTTTTGATCCAAATTTTCCGCATATCCTCTCATTCCACGTAGTTTAATGGATATAAAAGAAAGATTACATCTTTTAAATTTATTATTTTCACCTGCATATTTTTACTTCTCGCTAACTTTTGTAGCATCTTTGTCAGTATGTTCTGTCCGTCCGTGTGTAATTTGTATCAGAAAATGTTCTTCTGTTTTGAACGGAGCCAGAAAAATGCCACATGGAATCACTAGAAGTATTATATATATATTATTCTTATTTATATATATATTATTTATTTACATCATATGACTGCGTCAATCGACACATTTTTATCAGCGTCAAGACACTAAATTACGTCTGTCTACCTGGCTAATACAGTGGTGTAGGAAGCAAATCAAAAGGGGGGATGGCAAATTTGTTTTCTGAAAATGTTTTCCCCTGTTAATCCGGGAGGCGTCTATGTAATATGTCACACTCATTTTCCATCAAAACTAAAACTGTTTCAGAAAACATAATCCATTCCTGTGATAGACGGATCAAACCACCAAAATGAAATGAAATTCAATTCGGCTAGGGAATTCTAGTGTATGTTCCCTTTATTGGAAGATGCAAATGTAGGCAAGTCATTCAACTTGAACCAAGTAACCACATGCTGTTCTGTAAGTTTGAAGGATGACTGACTCTAGTCTCTATGTCTGCAGGGTTTCTTTTTGACAGAAAGTAATTCCACTGGTCCGGTTCACTAAAACTTCATATCTTTGCTACACGGTTGGCTACATATACGTAAAACTGTCTCTTATCATTGTGAATGTAGCCTAAGACCACTCTACCATCACTGAAGAACATGACGTCATCGAAATGGATGTGTAAGTGATCAAGAGCACACTGAGCGACATCTGCGAACTGCAGAGCACAGCTCCAGTCTGGAAATTGTGGTAGATGATGGCGGAGAAAGTTTGACTTTTCCGAGAATGAAACCAGTTGCGGTCGAGCAGTCCAATACTGAGCACAAAGATAACAAACAGCTGCAGTTGCGAGTTCTGACGCATCGCAATAAATCAAAAGTTCCTTTTTGACAGCTTTGTCAAAATTTGGTACAATAGTTCGGGTATACGAAAATCCTCAAAATAGGGTAGAGTCTCGCGCCATCTAGTCTATTCTGTGAGTAAATGTTCTGGCAATGGATCGTCCCAATCGCTCTTGGATGATACGATTTTTCGAAGGATAAGTTTTCATTGCATTGTGATAGGTGTAATAAATCCCATCGGATCATAAAGACTATAAACGACTGAGAGTATGCCCTACGGGTAGGTGATTTTTGTTTCATTGGAAATGCTGAATTTGAAGGCGTCAGATCCTAGATCCCACAATAAGCCCAAGCTTCGTTGTGTAGGTGTGTCACTCTCAAAGTCCACGTCAATGAGTCCTTTGGCTAGATCGCCAGGTTCGAATGTATCCTTGCTATTGGAGGCAAATATGTGCAAGCGCAGATCACCATGCATTTTCATGGCTTCTTGTGTTCGGCGAATTACGTCGAAGGCGTTTTGACTTGATGAACAAGACTTCAAACCATCATCCACGTAAAAGTCAATGACGATGAATTCCTTAACATCATTACCGTGCGTTTCAGCTGCCAAATTACCTATTCGACGTAGTCCGTACATGGAGATAGCTGGCGAAGGCCTATTTCCGAATACGTGCACACGCATACGGTAAGTCACAAGTGGGTTTTCGATTATATTGTCTTTGTGCCATAAAAAACGCAAAAAGTCACGGTGGTCCTCTTGGACAAGGAATGAATGGAACATTTGTTGGATGTCTGCAACTACTCCAACCATGTTTTTCCTGATCGAAGGCGTTCACCAAGTAAATTATTCATGAAATCAGGGCCTTGAAGAAGTTGCTCATTCAGTGAAACATTGTCATATTTTGCAGATGAGTCAAAGACGCCGCGTATTTGCTCTGGTTTACGCGGATGATATACCCCAAATAGGGGAAGGTACCATCGCTCTTTCTCTGGAGGTGTGTATGGGGCAATCTCAGCATGATGACTGTCTATAATTCTCTGCATGAAGTCGAAAAGATGCCTCTTCTTTGTTTCATTTTGGTGTAAAGAAGCATCTAACGATTTGGCGCAATTGAGTGCCAGCTGATAATTATCTGGTATAGGTAACGAAAGGGTAATTGGGCTACCCATTTCTTCCATTATATTGAGAAACTTGCGGTCTTCGATCGATAGTCCAAGTTTGTTATCCTGTTGAGTAGTTTCGAAGCTTGACCATCTAGACAACTGAGATTCCTCACGGTGTATGAAAGTCTTGCTAACGTTGACAATTTGTTCACAAGGTTTCAAACGTGAGGGTCGCCGATTGTTGCTGATATAAGTTTGTTGCGAGTCACTTAACGAAGGACGATGCTGTCCTGATAAACATACATTCCCTATAATAGTCCAACCAAGGGGTGATCTTTGAACAAAGGGTGAACGCGGTGGTCCTAACCCTTTTTCAATAACGTGATGGACCTCTGGGAGGGCGCGACCTGAAAGTAACATAATTTTCATAGAGTCGTCATTCGGATCCAGATGATGAGATATGTCGCGCATGTGCAGATAATGGTGAGCAATGTTCGGTGTCGGAATTTCAGCCTCATTATCAGGTATATTGTCACATTCTAATACGAGTGGCAATTTAAGATGAATGTTGTCGTTGATACCTTCAACAGTTAGTCCATCAATAACACGGCCATTGCTATATGACTTGCCTGAGCACGATTCCATTGTGTATTCCACTGGGGAACAATTCACTGACAAACTATCAAACAGGCTACTTTTGCCAATTGCTCTATTGCTCTGATCGTCCAGCATAGCATATGTGTAAATGGGTTTTGTTCCACCTTCTGAAAATATACGAACGGGTAGAATTATTGCACTCTACTTGCCCGTAAACCTAGAAACACCACAAATTTCAGTACAGGGAGAGTTTACTTCCTTGCCTTGCTTTTGCGTAAAGTTGACAATGTTTTGATTAGCATTGTCGTTACTGTTAACATGAAGAGCGGTGCAATGAGACACACTCTTGCAAATCTTACACCGTAGTGTTGCCCGACAATTCTTTGCAAAATGATCAGACGTTTCGCAACAACGAAAACATAGATTATGACTGCGTAGTGTACCTTTACGATCCTCTAAACTCTTGGCTCGAAAAGCCTTGCATTCTTTTAGAGTGTGTTTCGATCCTGGGTGAATCAGGCAGGCTCGTTTGGTGTCACTGTTCGCAGTACTAAAACTACCGGTAACATTTGATTTCTTAGTAGAGATGCGAAATTGACCTCCAGATTTGCTCATTTTGGTTTGTTGTCTACCGGGTCTCCTAGAATAATTCGTGTTTGTAGGCATGTCATTTTTCAGTCCTGAGTCGTTCCGAATAGTACTCATCTCACTGACGAATTTGACAAATTCACTAAATGGCGGAAACATGACATGTGCGTTCTTCTTATAAGTAACCACTCGACTTACCCATTTATCTTGTATACACTTGGGTAGCTTCTGAACAAGAGGTCTTATGCTCAGAGATGAGTCCATGTGAGAAAATATGATGCGATACTCCTCGATATTCTTTACGGCGAGAATTTCGCTCAAAAGGTCATTGGGACCATAGCGTGCTTTACGGTCGATAATGCCGGGAAAATCAATCAGCTAATTTGTCAAGGTAGACTCCAACAACTCAGCCGGGTCGAACCGTTCATCAAGTCGTTGCCATATGTTTATTAAACACGTCTTCGGGTTGTCAGCACATGCACTCATGACAAGGTGGTATGCATCTGAATCCTTACAAATGCAGTTAGTCAATAAAGTTATTTCTTCTACCGGAGAGCATTTGATGACAGCGACCATAACTTTAGATTGTTTTTTCCACACTATATATCTGTCTGGTTTGTCATCAAACCTTTGTTGCTGAAAGCTTTCTTTCTAACAGTAATTTGTTCTTAATTAGAAATGTTGATGATAACTGGGCTTCCATACTTTGACTAAGATTATGTTGACATGTTGAACCCATTATATTGCTATTTTCAACTGAATGAGTTTGCTGAGATTGTTGTTGTGTAAAGGTCGTTTGTTTTGGCGTGACAGAAACGGTACGCCGTAGCGAAGGGGTATAAGCAGTTACATCTCTTTGCATATCGTCGGATGCAGCAGTAGGCACAAATGGTTTTGCTTCAGCAGATAGCGGTTTATCATGTGTTGATTCAGGAGTTAAATTACCTAATGTAAAGTACGTTCAAAGGGACCTAACTCTTCTTTATACAAGCTTAACGATACATGTTCCTTTACATCACTTTGAGAATGCTTTTCCAAGTATGCTGCTTCTGCGTCGGCTGCCACAACAGTTTTCCGTTGTGTGAGAATTTCTAAATCTAATGATTAAGCAAATTGTTTTTGTTTTAACTTAGCTTCTCTCTGTACGTATTGAAGTTTAATTTTCTCTGATTCGGCTATTGCCCTTCTGCTTATGGCAAGCGATTCTGACTCGGATGAATGTGTTTTATTTGACCTATACGTGTGACCTGAACCATGTGATTTCACTGATTTAGTTTCGGCGGATTCTTTCTCAACTTGAATTTTTTTTTCCATTTCAGAATTGTACGTTACGGTTTCATCTCCAGCTTCAGGTTTTCAATATCGAGAGAGAAAATCTAAATACTCTTTAGCATTCTCATCGTATCGTTTGTAAACATTGAACAGATCCGTTTCAACACTTTCTAATGTTGTGAGTGATTTTTCTTGTGTTTGTAAGTTTTGTATGCTGTCATTTAGCATATAACTTGACATTTGAATTCTTTCCACGAGCGTGTCCTTCTGCTCCCTATAGCAGAGACCCCCTTTCTCCGTCATAGTGCTAGCACAGATTTCCCTGTCTGTATCCTTCTCGTAACCGTCTGTTGACATGGCGGACATGTGTCAGTGCGTTGTGAGAATTCGCCAAGTTTTTTACTGTGCTGCCTCTAACTAACGCAGACAGCTAACCGTGGTTTATGATTTATTGAATTTTATATTCAAAGTAAATATCATAATATGTAAATGAGTGGTAAAAAACTTTGATTTGGCAGAATAGACAGAAGAATGAGTCCCATATGCTTCTTTTCCGGAAGATCACTAATAACATAAAGAATCAAACCGGACAATTATTCCGGAATCAAACTGTCACAATTTATAATTAATGCAAAAATAATGGTATGTAGTCTATCAGGATCCCAACTCCGCCACTGTGCCCCCCCACCCCCACTCTATTGACAGGAATCGGATTTCTGTACATATACATGTCATACATATTGATCAGCGACTTACCATCGATCCAGTGCTGAACGATCATTAGTAAACAACAAATATAATTTTCTTAAAAACAGTTTTAGCCTACTTTGTTTCTGTGCATCGTGGAACAGCTGATTTGGATACGAAAACATTAGATTCAAACGCTTCAGGTTACTAACGCGTGAAAGGCGATGTCATAAGCACGCGCATGATTAATTATGCACGCCTACAAAAGTAACTTTTCAGTGTGAAGACAAGAAATCTTCGGTTCAATTATATACAATGTAACACACACACACACACACACACACACACACACACACACACACACACACACACACACACACACACACACACACACACACAAAACAATAAGGACAGACATCACCAAATATTTTCCCATAGGCCTCAATGCTAATTAACAAAACTTCAGGTCATCTCACTCCCATGTTATTAAATGTGGGCCAAACAAGTACTCTGTGCTGAAAGATCAATATTTTTGATAACAAAATATGCAATCAAAAGTATAGGTTGCCATTGAATTTTTACTTAAAATTTTCACTTGTTTACAACTCGTAGTATTCCACACCAAAGCATTAATATCTATTCTCATATGACCCCTCCCTTCAATTTTACAACCTTCAACCCTATAATTTCTAAAGTACTACCAATATTCATGTATGTTTTTTATCACCTTAATTTCACTTATTAATGGCAAAACTAATTTTTTCATTTAATGACCAATCAGATCGCTGGGCTCATTTGACTCTCCGCAAAACTTTGGGTTTCCAAAATGTCTGCGCCCATGTTGTAAACAAAGCTGTTTTTCCATAACAAAAAAAACTATCATGTATTGTATACAATATCAGTGATAATATGAATTAAGGCAAAGCCTTGAAAGCGAGCGCAGCTCGGTCATTGTTTGGACATTTTTAAAAGTAAAACTTCTTAGTGAAATGCCCATGTATCGATGCATCTGACAAGTGCTGAAAATGATATGCTGCTCCACAGATACAACATTCAATCCAATAAGCATCCATGTCCCTATTCATAAGCTTATAAGTACCTCTCCCCTTTTACATGTGATCAAGTACATTTCTTAGCCAATTAACAAGGCAATATGGGTCACAAAAACGTAAATTACAGTTATCTTAGCCCCATACAACACAAGAATGTCAATAGGTGTCCACTGTATTAACTACAACAATTTTACCACTGACCCTTGAAAAAAAAAAATTTCTTTTCTTTTTCTTTTTTTATCGTAGGCGCTTATTGGGTAGAATACGGTATTGGCAATAAGAGACATACATGTAATGAGTGGCATTGTGCTATAGATCAAGCATTTTCCGTTTATTTCTTGACGCTTTGTAAACTTTTATAAAGTTTCTTTGTTATGTTCATAGATATACCGAAATTCTGCACCTTATTTGACATTTCTTTCCTTGTGATCCTTTCATTAAGACAATGAGACAGCAGGTTGGTGGCAAGTGCAAACTACTGGTTTATATATACATGTTGCAAATTTTTGTCAAATTCTAGTGTTGATTTGATTGGCCAATGAGATAACTTTCAAGAAATCCTGCTAGCGCTGTTACAGTGAAAATTATCCTTGGTCTTACTCATGCCAGCAATATAGAGAGCCCAGGCTTTATTTATCAGTGGTCAAACTTATTTGTCTGTGATCGCTCAAAATATGCACCAAACAGGAACAAAAATTAGGCAGAAAATTAGCCAATTTTATGTTTAATCAATGCTGAGAAAAATGAATCCATGGCTTGATGAATTATTGACTAATGCCAGGGTGAGCCCTTGTAAAATATATCTGTATACTTAAAAGAGCATCAGAATACGAACATTTAACAAAACTCTAAAATGTATCACAATTATGAGTGACAATTAAATTGTTTTAAAACAATGGAATTCATTTTAATAATGGAATTTTGGATGCAGATTATGCAAAAATATTAGAATTCAAACTGCAGAAGTAATGTAAACAGACAGATGTTTGTTAGATCGGAAAATACCATGATTTTTTCCTTTACTTGAGTCTTTTTGTTGTTGCATATTATTAAATTTATGCTAGAATAAAAAAAATGTGTCGATAATAAATATTGGTTTAGATCCAAATGATTAATGGAAACAAGTATTCAGACACAGTGTGAAACACAATTATAGTAGTTGTGAGATAGCAGTGATAGATTTTCTAAAAATATCTATTCATATTATAACAATGATGTTTAAATGAGAGAGAGAGAGACTCTTTCACGATTTTTTTTTCTAGAACTTCTGCATATATTACATTAAAACAATTTTGTTGATCAGTTCATGGAGAAAAAATTATCAATCTGTAATTGACAATCTGATGAAAAGTGTACTGGCAATTGAAAAAGCCAATGGAAATTCAAACCACTCAAGCAAGGACACACACACACACACATTAATCAATGCACTGTAAATATGGTTTGTTTTTGTTCTGGTAAAATTGATATCAATTCCAGAAATTATTGTTTGGTAATTTATTTCCCTATTTGAGACAAGGTGGCTGCCCTTGGTACTCCATGACAGCATTTAGTTGCTCCCACAACACGTCGCTAAAACCAATCAAACAACGACGAGGGGTACAAACCAGCCTCTGGTTACAATTTTTTTTTGAAAACTTGTGTATTGTTTCATGTGGTGGAAATATTACGTGTCATTTTTTAATTGTTGGGACATTTATCGTTTTTGGAAGGAAAAATTAATACATCGGGTTTTTAAAAGAATCACCGGAAGATCGGGAAACGGGGTCAAAATCGGGTGTCTCCCGCGGAAATCGGGAGTGTTCGCAAGTATGTATAATACCACTCTACGTATCAGACAAGTTGTTCTATAGAGCCATATGAAATGTATCCCCCTCTACATATTTCAGTAGACTACTGGAGAAGAACATTTTATATTGGTGTACAGCATATTTTACCTGTTTGTGTATTTGATTGGGGGTACATTTTATATGAGGACATTTTACATTTACATGTATTTGATTTCTGGAAAAAGCATTTTATTTGGGTGCATGGACATTTTACATACACATGTAATGGTATTTGACTACTGGATGGAATGCATTGTATAATATAGGAGTACAGGGCATTTTATTTTATTACTGGAGGATCAGTCCTATGTATACAGTGCTTTCAGAGGTGAAAATGGTTCAAAAAAAGTTTCTCATTGTCATAGACTTAAAGATCAATTTATCCAGTGTTGGAAAAGTGAAATTCTCAATTCACCAAAGATCGTAATCATTGAACATGATCTAGAATTAGAAACATATCTGAAAAAAGCCTTTCAAAATTGCTATCCATTTTTGTAAATTTAGAACATGCAATGTAAATTAACCAGTTGAAGTGGGAAGATGGAATAGTATCCCTAGAGAAGAAAGGATTTGCAAATTTTGTAATTTTATAGAATCAGGTGATGAATTTCACTGTTTATTTAGATGTACAAATACAACTTTTAAACTTTATAGAAACAAATATTTAGTAAATTAATTTTGTAGAAACCCAGATGTTACTTTTATCAAATACTCAATGTACAAAAACATCAACAGTATTTTCTAAATCTAGTATTATAACAGAGCGAGTCTCATCTCCAGGTTAACTGCATATATAATATTTCCGAAAATTCTTTAAACCATGTATCACTGACACACACATTTTGGTTATATAATCTTGTATGTATATTTTCTCAACACCATATGACTGTACACCAGCTGATAAGAGAATACAATTTTGTCATTGTCAGAGGAATAAATTATTTTATACAAATGATTCTGATGCAGAAAAAATTAATTACTGTCAAGTGATTATTTTATCTGATTTTGTGGGTGAGAAATTACTATCATTTAGTTGGAAAAACAAGTAAACAAAGAAACTTAAAATTATGATTATTATAATGTTTTGCAAGGTAAAAGTATTTATTAAACTGTAATTAATAGGTATTCTAACTATATATGTAAACAATCAAAATGTGGCAAATCGATCAAAATAATACACCAATCTAGATGAAAGTCATAATTATCATTCCCAATTATATAATATCTGATCAAACAATCATTATTTTTTTTAAATCTAAAATTAAAAAACCTTATATACTTGTGTTATGAATTAATTAATAAGGAATAATCATTATGCATTTTACTTCTTCACTTAATCTCAATTTTGTCTATTTGATTATTTTTTACTTGATCATAATATTCATAATGTAATTAATTAGCTGATTGCTGTATCCAGTGACTCAATTTATTTTCCACGAGCAGGTAAATATACATCATATACCGTACAGTTGCTGGTAATATTGAGATATCATGTCGGGATATCTATAGGGAACGTACTTTTATGACCAGCTGTAGTTTGACTACCCGCTGTCCATACCACAATAAGCGATAAAAGACACCGCTGTTGGATAAGATAAGGCGTGAACAAAAATACTGGTTATTAAATGCCGGTTTAAAGACATGACTGACTTGTTTTTCATCTGCACTTTTGTTTTTCATCTGCTATTATAAATATATTAAATCTGTTTTTCAATTAATTATTAAACGAAATTTTGGTCGTACTAATGTCACAATATCCGTAAAATAGATGGATTAGGCCTATAATTTATACTAATGATGCACATTGTTTTCAATCTAGCTACCTGTGTTACAAAACATTTGCATCCGGAAAAATAGTTCGGTGGGGATTTCTTATGTTATGTAATACGTGTTTTTTCCTGTTTTCGGTATCAGATGTTCCCGATGCGAAGAAATTATGTATGCTAAAACAGTTTTTGCGAAAATTATGTTTGTTGTTTACTAATTATTGTTCAGCATTGGATTATGGTACGTCGCTGATCAATGTATATGACATGTAAATGTACAGAAATCCGATTCCTGCCAATAGAGTGGAGCGGAGTGTTTGGGGGAGGGTGGCGGGGGTGCACGGACATGGTGGGGGTCCTGATAGATTACATGACATTGTTTTTGCATCGATTATAAATATACAGTTACGCTATTTATTACATTTATCAGAAATTCAAACGGGAATTATCTCGGAATGAATGCACAATAAAAATAAATTCAGAAATATCTAAGGAATAAGCTCAATATTTGGAATTATCACTGTTACAATTAATGATGATAATTTATTACATAATAGATTAAATGTATGGAATAACCAGAGAGTCTGGATTAAATACTTACACTGTTTTTTCAAGGAATAATTTTTTTTAAATATTTAATGTGTATATGCTTAAATTTCAATAAGCATAAGAAATTATTTTATGTTACAAAAATGAGATGCATGAAACTAAAACAGTTTTTTATGCGAAAATATTACATTTACCTTCCATTGGCTAGGGGAGTATATAAAGATTACTGGTGACCAAGTGCCATACACACTGAACTGGATTATGGTAAACAACACATATACATCATATTTATAGACACTTCAAACATACACATGTATACTTGATCATATGTAAAGCTGTACTTAAAATCTTACAACTCCAAACAAAACATTCACATGTATAGAAAAAAGAAATAAATGGAGCAATTTGTGATTAGATTTAAAATAAAAAATTAAAAAAATAAAATGTATAAAAAATTAAATATTAAACTTTTTTCAATTTGTAGTTAAAAAATCCATTTAATAATCAATAACAAATATAAAGTAATCAAATACAATTGATCTATTTCTTTTATTATATCCTGTACAGTGATAATTCCCCAATCATCATATACATGCAGTAAAAGTCACGGGTGACAAACACATGTGGAAAATTGCCCACTAATTTCCTAAATGGCTTTTTTTCTCCTAAGACTTACAAATGGGAAA
This sequence comes from Atrina japonica, assembly GCA_030159075.1. Taxonomy (NCBI): domain Eukaryota; kingdom Metazoa; phylum Mollusca; class Bivalvia; order Pterioida; family Pinnidae; genus Atrina; species Atrina japonica. Next base: position 509,471 of record BROG01000404.1, on the reverse strand, counting down.
AAATTGCTTACAGTTTTAGGTGGGTTTTGGTGGGCGAATTTTTGCCTTTGATCAATATCTGCAGGTATTAACAGGTAAAACCTAAATTTTAGTATATGTATTATTTTTCATTCCCACCATCTACCACAAAACAATTCTGCAGCTACATTGGAAATTAAAAACGGACTTTGTCGTGTCCGGAATTAAATATCTCAGTGTTCACTGGAATGCAGCTTTACATGATACTTTCTGTCAAGTTTGGTTCAAATTGACCCAATGGGTAAAGAAGTAGTCTAAAATGTTTTACACCAAAACAAAATTCCGCTTACTTCAGAAATATCCTTGAAGTCAAAATGATCCTTAGATAATTCTTAACAACTCAATATTTGGATCAATTCAAACGGGAATTATGAATGCACAATAAAAATAAATTCAGAAATATCTAAGGAATAAGCTCAATATTTGGAATTATCACTGTTACAATTAATGATAATAATTTATTACATAATAGATTAAATGTATGGAATGTCAACCAGAGAGTCTGGATAAGTAAATACTTACACTGATTTGAACTTTTCAAGGAATAATTTTTTTTAAATATTTAATTGGCAAATGTATATGCTTAAATTTCAATAAGCATAATTTTTAAATTATTTTATGATTACAAATGAGATGCATGAAACATATTTTAAACCTATTTTTAAGGCAAATGGCCCGGATATTTACATATACCTTCCATTCCCACCTGGCTAGGGAGTATATAAGATTACTGGTGACCAAGTGCCATACACACTGAACTGGCATTAAACACAAAACAACACATATACATACATATTTACATAGACACTTCAAACATACACAATATACTTGATCATATGTAAAGCTGTACTTAAAATATACTTACAACTCCAAACAAAACATTCACATGTATAGAAAAAAATTAAATAAATAAATATTAATATTTTTTTTCAATTTGTGATTAGATTTAAAATAAAAAATTAAAAAAATAAAATGTAATAAAAATTAAATATTAAACTTTTTTCAATTTGTAGTTAAAAAATCCATTTAATAATCAATAACAAATATAAAGTAATCAAATACAATTGATCTATTTCTTTTATATTTTTAATTAATCGTGTACAGTGATAATTCCCCAATCATCATATACATGCAGTATAAGTAATATAATCCCATCAATGAAAAGTCACGGGTGACAAACATCTGTGGGAAAATTAGTCCCACTAATTTCCTAAATGGCTTTTTTCTCCTAAGACTTTACAAATGGGAAAAAATTGCTTACAGGATTTTAGGTGGGTTTTGGTGGGCGAATTTTTGCCTTTGAAAATCAATATCTGCAGGTATTAACAGGTAAAACCTAAATTTTAGTATATGTATTATTTTTCATAAATCCCACCATCTACCACAAAACAATTCTGCAGCTACATTGGAAATGGTAGGTAAAAGTCCGGACTTTGTCGTGTCCGGAATTAAATATCGCAGTGTTCACTGGTGAACGTAATGCAGCTTTACATGGTTATACTTTCTGTCAAGTTTGGTTCAAATTGACCCAATGGTTCTAAAGAAGTAGTCTAAAATGTTTTACACCAAAACAAAATTCCGCTTACTTAGGTGTCTGTGACCTTGACCTTTGACCCCATGACCTTGAAATTTTGTCAAAATGATCCTTAGATAATTCTTAACAACTTTCTCATATATCTTTCTAATTTATACAAAAAGTCGATCAGTTTTCAGTTATTACACAATTTGTAATACAATTGTACCATGCATTACTGATGTGCACACTACTGTCTCATTTATGAACAGATTTCATTTTCATTCGCAAACATTGCAGATATTGGCTTAAAAATCATGTATACATAATTTGAAAGTCATCTGAATATTGGTTCATGAGAAGAAAATTTTTTTAAAATGTACCATGTTTTGGTCATTTTTGGCCCGTTTTGGAGCCCCTATGGGTCCTAGCCCCTTTTCATTCGCAAACTTTATGCGGCTTTACATCGGGATGCTAGTTTGTCAAGTTCAATTGAAATTAGCCCATTGGTGCTTCAGAAAAGTCGAAAATGTCTTAAAAAAACTAACAGCGCACGACGGACGATGATAGACAAAACACGATCGCTATCGGGCACCCTGAGCTCCTGTGGTAGAATAATAAATATAAAAAATAGAAGTAAATATAGTCCCACAAAAAACAGTACCAAGATTATATTCGATGGTTTTGTCCTCCCATAACTCCCATAAGGGATGATCAGACAATTTTGGCCCATTAACATTTTTGGAGATCGTTGCGTGCTGAACATTTTTGCTTCCATCACTTTTACTCTAGCTATAATACTTTTCAAGATAATGTCAAAAAACATCTAAATATGAAAAATCCACTCAAAAGGGGAAATAACTCCAAAAAGGGGTGATCTGATAATTTCAGGCCTATAAACGTTGTGCACATCTCCGCATTTTGAACATTTTCGCTGGCATCACTTTTACTCTAGCCATTATACCTTTCAAGATAATGTCAAAAAACATCCAAAAATATGAAAAATCCACTAAAAAGGGGAAATAACTCCCATGCTGTCAGGATAGTTTGGGCACATGCCTATAGTGTTTCAGCAATTGTAGAATATGAACTCAGTAATTTGTTCTCCTGTGGAAGAATAATTAATATAAATAACAGAAGAAAATATAGACCCCAAAAAATAGTACCAAAAATTTGACCGATGGTTCCGTCCTCGTGGAGTTTGGACAAGTTTGACGATGTACTTTTATAATTTATATGGTTCTGGTAAAACAAGATGATCTTTTTACCCAAATGCTAAGATTGAAAAATAAAATGTGTAGTGAGAACAAATTCTTTTAGCATTATCAAGCAAACAATTTACCTTTGATACAGCGTGGGTACTGAAAACCGTCTTTACAACCAGATGCGCAAATCCCATCGGTAGTTCTACAAGGTTCCCCGTTTTTACATTTGCCACATTCGTAACTGCAGTTTGAACCAAAGGTTCTATTTACACACTCTAAAAAATATAAATCTTTATACTACAACTGTCGATAAACAGTGTTTGTACATTCATTTCTTGATTTAACAAGATAAAAAGATACAAATTGCCACTATGGCAACCATTTGGCCAAAATTCCTATTCAGAAATAAACTTTTATGAATTGTGAATTAACTTGTGATAAGTAACTCTTTTTGAAATAATCTGTATAAAAAATAACCAGAAGACAACATTGAATTAACAATTGTCTTCGATTCATTAAACTTTTAAATAAAGTATTCATAGAGGAATAAACTATTTTCACGTTAAGTATTGACATAACCGTAAATTGAGTTGAATCATAAGGTTACTCGGCCCACAAAGTTGAGTGAATCGGAGTACAGTGCCACGCTATATATTTTAAAAAGTGATATTTTAACATATATATATATATATATATATATATATATATATATATATATATATATATATATATATATATATATATATATATATATACTTATAGTAGTGCCAAAGATTTAACTCGTACAAAGTTGGAAAAGCCGAGGATAAAGTTGAAAATTCCAAGAATGAAATTGGGAAAGACAAGAACTTTTTATCAACTTATTTCATTTTCATTCACAAATGTTGCAGATATTGATGTATCAATCCCGTTTACATAATTTGAAAGTCATCTGATTATTGATTCATGAGAAGAAGATTTTTAAAAGATGTACCAAATTTTGGTCATTTTTGGTCCCCTCTTGAGTCCCTATGGGTCCTAGTCCCTTTTCATATGCAAATTTCATGCGGCTTTACATAGGGATGCTACTTTGTCAAGTTCGATTGAAATTGGTCCATTGGTTATTGAGAAGAAGTCAAAAATGTCTAAAAAAATAACAACGCCCGACGACAGAAAAAACACGATAGCAATAGATCACCCTGAGTTTTGCTCCTGCGGTAGAATAATAAATATAAAAAATAGAAGTAAATATAGTCCCACAAAAATAGTACCAAGAACATGCTCGATGGTTTCGTCCTCGTTGAGTTTGGACAAGTTTGGCGATGTACTTTTAGAATTTATATGGTTCTGGTAAAACAAGATGATCTTTTAAGCCAATTGAAAAGTTTGAAAATAAAATGTGTAGTGAAAACAAATTATTTTAGCATTATCAAGCAAACAATTTACCTTTGATACAGCGTGGGTACCGAAAACCGTCTTTACAACCAGATGCGCAGAACCCATCGGTAGTTCTACAAGGTTCCCCGTTTTTACATTTGCCACATTCGTAACTGCAGTTTGAACCAAAGGTCCCATTTACACACTCTGAAAAATATAAAAATTAATATATTCCAACTGTCGCAAAACATTGTTTGTTCATTCATTTCTTGACTTAACAAGATAAAAAGATACAAATTGCCACTATGGCAACCATTTTGCAAAAATTCCTATTCAGAAATAAAATTTTATGAATTGTTAAATTACTTGTAATAAGTATTTCTTTTTGAAATAATCTATGTAAAGAAAATAATCAGTAGACAACAATAAATTAACAATTGTCTTCGATTCATTAAACGTTTAAATAACGGTTTTTCGTATTCTTTATTGCAATAACTGACTTATAATGTTTTATCGGTAACTAACAAAACCTATTTAATCTAAGGTTTTCAGTATAACTTCCGATGACAACATATAATCAGTATTCGTATATTTCACATTAAGTGGCACAAACCCAAACCAATGCCTAGTTACTATAGTACAATCCATGTAACCTGGCGGAGTGGATATAGTGAACCCTCTCTTGACCTGGACTAGTGTAAGTTTTAGGTATTGAGCAAAAAATTAAAATTTCACTGACTAGAGTAATCGTTCCTAATAGTCACCATATATGAAATAAAGTATTCATAGAAGAATGAAATATTTTCACGTGAAGTATTGACATAACCGTAAAGTGAGTCGAATCATAAGGTTACTCGGCCCACAAAATAGAAGTGCCAAAGATTTACCTCGTACAAAGTTGGAAAAGCCGAGAATAAAGTTGGAAATTTCAAGAATGAAGTTGGGAAAGACAAGAACTTTTCATCAACTTATTTCATTTTCATTCGCAAATGTTGCAGATATTGATGTATCAATCCCGTATACATAATTTGAAAGTCATCTGATTATTGGTTCATGAGAAGAAGAGTTTTAAAAGATGTACCAAGTTTTGGTCATTTTTGGTCCCTTTTTGAGTCCCTATGGGTCCTAGCCCCTTTTCATATGCAAATTTCATGCGGCTTTACATGGGGATGCTAGTTTGTCAAGTTCGATTGAAATTGGTCCATTGGTTATTGAGAAGAAGTCGAAAATGTCTAAAAAAATAACAACGCACGACGGACAACGACAGACAAAACACGATCGCAATAGGTCACTCTGAGCTTTGCTCCTGTGGTAGAATAATAAATATGTAAAATAGAAGTAAATATAGTCCCACAAAAATAGTACCAAGAATATTCTCGATGGTTTCATCCTCGTGAAGTTTGGACAAGTTTGGTGATGTACCTTTACAATTTATATGGTTCTGGTAAAACAAGATGATCTTTTAAGCCAATTTAAATGTTTGAAAAATAAAATGTGTAGTGAAAACAAATTCTTTTAGCATTATCAAGCAAACAATTTACCTTTGATACAGCGTGGGTACTGAAAACCGTCTTTACAACCAGATGCGCAGATCCCATCGGTAGTTCTACAAGGTTCCCCGTTTGTACATTTGCCACATTCGTAACTGCAGTTTAAACCGAAGGTTCCATTTACACACTCTGAAAAATATAAAACTTTATATTCCAACTATCGAAAAACAGTGTTTGTTCATTCATTTCTTGATTTAACAAGATAAAAAGATACAAATTGCCACTATGGCAACCATTTTGCCAAAATTCCTATTCAGAAATAAACTTTTGTGAATTGTGAAATTACTTGTAATAAGTAACTCTTTTTTTGAAATAATCTATATAAATGTAATATCCAGTAAACAACAATGAATTAACAATTGTCGTCGATTCATTAAACGTTTAAATAACGGTTTTTCGTATTCTTTATTGCAATAACTGACTTATGTTTTATCGGTAACTAACAAAACCTATTTAATCTAAGATTTTCAGTATAACTTCCGATGACAACATATAATCAATATTCGTATATTTCACATTAAGTGGCACAAACCCAAACCAATGCCTAGTTACTATAGTACAATCCATGTAACCTGGCGGAGTGGATATCGTGAACCCTCTCTTGACCTGGACTAGTGTACATTTTAGCTATTGAGCAAAAAATTTAAATTACACTGACTAGAGTAATCGTTCCTAATAGTCACCTTATTTGAAATAAAGTATTCATAGAGGAATAAACTATTTTCACGTGAAGTATTGACATAACCGTAAATTGAGTTGAATCATAAGGTTACTCGGCCCACAAAGTTGAGTGAATCGGAGTACAGTGCCACGCTATATATTTGAAAAGTGATATTTTAATATATTTATATATATATATATATATATATATATATATATATATATATATATATATATATATATATATATATACTTATAGAAGTGCCAAATATTTAACTCGTACAAAGTTGGAAATGCCGAGAATAAAGTTGGAAATTCCAAGATTGAAATTGGGAAAGACAAGAACTTTTTATCAACTTATTTCATTTTCATTCACAAATGTTGCAGATATTGATGTATCAATCCCGTTTACATAATTTGAAAGTCATCTGATTATTGATTCATGAGAAGAAGATTTTTAAAAGATGTACCAAATTTTGGTCATTTTGGTCCCCTTTTGAGTCCCTATGGGTCCTAGTCCCTTTTCATATGCAAATTTCATGCGGCTTTACATAGGGATGCTACTTTGTCAATTTCGATTGAAATTGGTCCATTGGTTATTGAGAAGAAGTCAAAAATATCTAAAAAATAACAACGCCCGACGACAGAAAAAACACGATAGCAATAGATCACCCTGAGCTTTGCTCCTGCGGTAGAATAATAAATATAAAAAATAGAAGTAAATATAGTCCCACAAAAATAGTAAAAGAACATGCTCGATGGTTTCGTCTTCGTGGAATTTGGACAAGTTTGGCGATGTACTTTTATAATTTATATGGTTCTGGTAAAACAAGATGATCTTTTAAGCCAATTGAAAAGTTTGAAAAATAAAATGTGTAGTGAAAACATATTATTTTAGCATTATCAAGCAAACAATTTACCTTTGATACAGCGTGGGTACTGAAAACCGTCTTTACAACCAGATGCGCAGAACCCATCGGTAGTTCTACAAGGTTCCCCGTTTTTACATTTGCCACATTCGTAACTGCAGTTTGAACCAAAGGTTCCATTTACACACTCTGAAAAATATAAAACTTTATATTCCAACTGTCGATAAACAGTGTTTGTTCATTCATTGCTTGATTTAACAAAATAAAAAGATACAAATTGCCACTATGGCAACCATTTTGCAAAAATTCCTATTCAGAAATAAAATTTTATGAATTGTGGAATTACTTGTAATAAGTATTTCTTTTTGAAATAATCTATATAAAGAAAATAACCAGTAGACAACAATGAATTAACAATTGTCTTCGATTCATTAAACTTTTAAATAACGGTTTTTCGTATTCTTTATTGCAATAACTGACTTATAATGTTTTATCGGTAACTAACAAAACCTATTTAATTTAAGATTTTCAGTATAACTTCCGATGACAACATATAATCAATATTCGTATATTTCACATTAAGTGGCACAAACCCAAACCAATGCCTAGTTACTATAGTACAATCCATGTAACCTGGCGGAGTGGATATCGTGAACCCTCTCTTGACCTGGACTAGTGTAAATTTTAGGTATTGAGCAAAAAATTTAAATTTCACTGACTAGAGTAATCGTTCCTAATAGTCACCATATATAAAATAAAGTATTCATAGAGGAATAAACTATTTTCACGTGAAGTATTGACATAACCGTAAATTGAGTTGAATCATAAGGTTACTCGGCCCACAAAATAGAAGTGCCAAAGATTTACCTCGTACAAAGTTGGAAAAGCCGAGAATAAAGTTGGAAATTTCAAGAATGAAGTTGGGAAAGACAAGAACTTTTCATCAACTTATTTCATTTTCATTCGCAAATGTTGCAGATATTGATGTATCAATCCCGTATACATAATTTGAAAGTCATCTGATTATTGGTTCATGAGAAGAAGAGTTTTAAAAGATGTACCAAGTTTTGGTCATTTTTGGTCCCTTTTTGAGTCCCTATGGGTCCTAGCCCCTTTTCATATGCAAATTTCATGCGGCTTTACATGGGGATGCTAGTTTGTCAAGTTCGATTGAAATTGGTCCATTGGTTATTGAGAAGAAGTCGAAAATGTCTAAAAAAATAACGACGCACGACGGACAACGACAGACAAAAAACGATCTCAATAGGTCACCCTGAGCTTTGCTCCTGTGGTAGAATAATAAATATGTAAAATAGAAGTAAATATAGTCCCACAAAAATAGTACCAAGAATATGCTCGATGGTTTCATCCTCGTGAAGTTTGGACAAGTTTGGTGATGTACCTTTACAATTTATATGGTTCTGGTAAAACAAGATGATCTTTTAAGCCAATTTAAATGTTTGAAAAATAAAATGTGTAGTGAAAACAAATTCTTTTAGCATTATCAAGCAAACAATTTACCTTTGATACAGCGTGGGTACTGAAAACCGTCTTTACAACCAGATGCGCAGATCCCATCGGTAGTTCTACAAGGTTCCCCGTTTGTACATTTGCCACATTCGTAACTGCAGTTTAAACCGAAGGTTCCATTTACACACTCTGAAAAATATAAAACTTTATATTCCAACTATCGAAAAACAGTGTTTGTTCATTCATTTCTTGATTTAACAAGATAAAAAGATACAAATTGCCACTATGGCAACCATTTTGCCAAAATTCCTATTCAGAAATAAACTTTTGTGAATTGTGAAATTACTTGTAATAAGTAACTCTTTTTGAAATAATCTATATAAATGAAATATCCAGTAAACAACAATGAATTAACAATTGTCGTCGATTCATTAAACGTTTAAATAACGGTTTTTCGTATTCTTTATTGCAATAACTGACTTATGTTTTATCGGTAACTAACAAAACCTATTTAATTTAAGATTTTCAGTATAATTTCCGATGACAACATATAATCAATATTCGTATATTTCACATTAAGTGGCACAAACCCAAACCAATGCCTAGTTACTATAGTACAATCCATGTAACCTGGCGGAGTGGATATCGTGAACCCTCTCTTGACCTGGACTAGTGTAAGTTTTAGGTATTGAGCAAACAATTAAAATTTCACTGACTAGAGTAATCGTTCCTAATAGTCACCTTATGTGAAATAAAGTATTCATAGAGGAATAAACTATTTTCACGTGAAGTATTGACATAACCGTAAATTGAGTTGAATCATAAGGTTACTCGGCCCACAAAGTTGAGTGAATCAGAGTACAGTGCCACGCTATATATTTCAAAAGTGATATTTTAATATATATATATATATATATATATATATATATATATATATATATATATATATATATATACTTATAGAAGTGCCTAATATTTAACTCGTACAAAGTTGGAAATGCCGAGAATAAAGTTGGAAATTCCAAGAATGAAATTGGGAAAGACAAGAACTTTTTATCAACTTATTTCATTTTCATTCGCAAATGTTGCAGATATTGATGTATCAATCCCGTTTACATAATTTGAAAGTCATCTGATTATTGATTCATGAGAAGAAGATTTTTAAAAGATGTACCAAATTTTGGTCATTTTTGGTCCCCTTTTGAGTCCCTATGGGTCCTAGTCCCTTTTCATATGCAAATTTCATGCGGCTTTACATAGGGATGCTACTTTGTCAATTTCGATTGAAATTGGTCCATTGGTTATTGAGAAGAAGTCAAAAATATCTAAAAAATAACAACGCCCGACGACAGAAAAAACACGATAGCAATAGATCACCCTGAGCTTTGCTCCTGCGGTAGAATAATAAATATAAAAAATAGAAGTAAATATAGTCCCACAAAAATAGTAAAAGAACATGCTCGATGGTTTCGTCCTCGTGGAATTTGGACAAGTTTGGCGATGTACTTTTATAATTTATATGGTTCTGGTAAAACAAGATGATCTTTTAAGCCAAATGAAAAGTTTGAAAAATAAAATGTGTAGTGAAAACAAATTCTTTTAGCATTATCAAGCAAACAATTTACCTTTGATACAGCGTGGGTACTGAAAACCGTCTTTACAACCAGATGCGCAGAACCCATCGGTAGTTCTACAAGGTTCCCCGTTTTTACATTTGCCACATTCGTAACTGCAGTTTGAACCAAAGGTTCCATTTACACACTCTGAAAAATATAAAACTTCATATTCCAACTGTCGATAAACAGTGTTTGTTCATTCATTTCTTGATTTAACAAGATAAATAGACACAAATTGCCACTATTACAACTATTTTGCCAAAATTCTTATTCAGAAATAAACTTTAATAAATTGTGAAATAACTCTTTTTGAAATACTCTATATAAACAAACAACCAGTAGACAATAATAAATTAACAATTGTCTTCGATTCATTAAAATTTTAAATAACGGTTTTTCGTATTCTTTATTGCAATAAATATATTATAAACATAATACCAATATATAATATATATATATATATATATATATATATTTATGTATGTATGTATTTGTTTTTATAAAAGTGCCTAAGATTTAACTCGTACAAAGTTGGAAAAGCCGAGAATATAGTTGGAAATTCCAAGAATGAAGTTGGGAAAGACAAGAATGAAGTTGGAAAAGCCAAAAAATAAGTAAAGGCATTATTGAAGTTGGAAATGCCAAGATTAACATTCGGAAAGCCAACTTTAAAGTTGGAAAAAACGAGAAATAAAAAATCGTAATATTAATTCAATTAGGTTTTATCCATTTGTGAGATAGAACTCAATAATCATGTCTTCATTTCAAAAATATATGACACAATTATTTATTACAGATAAAAATTGTTGCAGAAAAAATGTAATTAGAACACTTTGAAAATGTGAGAGCAAAGGAAAACCCTTTTCATTAAGCTACACTGGAGCTTGTATGTATATGTATATATGTGTATACATTGGTATATGTATATTTATATCATATGTCTTAGTGTGTATGTAGGTATGTTCATACGTCAGTTTATGTGAAAATCTGTATGTATAAAACTATTATTGTTCACGTATTATTGTTATATGGTGACATTAGGACACCACAATGTCAAAAATGTGCATTAAATATTCTCTAAAATTTGTAAAATTAAAAGCTAATGTATGGGTGCATGCAGGGGTGCAGGATTAATATGTAAAAAAAGAATAAATAAAGTATAATATAACATACGATTCGAATATATTTGAATTATTATAATTGGATGTATTAATTCAGTCAATATATAATTTCTTAAATGTGTACATCTGCATGTAAATGACAAAACGTTTAAAATATAAATGTGGATACATTTATGTGATTATATGTTCTATACAGTGTTGTAGGAAGCAAATCAAATGTGGTAGACTTTTTTATCTCAGTAAAAATGTTTTCATATTATATTTGATTATGCAATAAACACATACAACAGACTCAGATCTAGAAAAATTTGAAAGGTGGGTGTTTATGAGGCTGATGACAAAAATTATTTGCGATGTAATGTATACACCATCAAAAGCAGATTGAGAGTTCAAAGTTGGAGTTGGTGTAAATTTAAAATACTTCACCGAGCGGATATTTTGGGAAATTTGTTTTCAGATCCGGGAATTTTCAGAGAGGGGCTGTCAAGACCCCGTGCATTTGAAAATTCATTCGGTGTAAAGAATTGAATATCATGTCATTAAAAGAGGTTGTAGAAGTATTGATGATCATTATTCATTTAGTTTGTATCCATTGGGGATACTGTGCTTAATAATTATGTGTTCAGATTTATAGAATGTAAATATCCTGGTACAGACGACTCCCGAAAGTACTTTGTTCTGACATTGTCTTATCGTGATAAATGATTGCAAAACCTCGGAAATTGGACTTACCGAAGTAATGAAATTGTTAACCATTACATTTAGTAAAGTAGACTATTATTACATAAAAATGGAGTTTCATCTACCCAGACTAACGATTAGTATAAATTTTATACAAATGTTTGCAGTAAGGGTATTGGCATAACAGGTTACAAACCCTGGAACAAGACAGTAGGGAAAGAGCGGAGAAGTATGGTGCAGAGCGCGATGTGCAGAGGTGACGAAAAGCAGCGACGAATAAACGCAGTTGAGCTTGGTCAACAAAAAACATGGACGAGGTGGACAGCCCCAGAGAGGAAACTAACCTGGAATGAGTTGTGGATACTAGAGCCCATGCCAATCTCATAGACTTGTTTGCGATTACTTTGTTTCGCTGGGTAAAATGTTGGGTTGCCTTTTCGTTGGCGGTTGGTGAGACGTCAGTACCAATTGTGACGAGGATTCACTCCTCGGGTGTTTCATTGGACTTGACTGTGGACTCACGGCGGGTGTGACCGGTCGACAGGGGATGCTTACTCCTCCATGGCACCTGATCCCACCTCTTGGTTTCCAGAGGTCCGTGTTTTTTCATTTTTACCGGATTTGTATCTATGTCCTGGACATTCTATTGATTTATACTTTGGTATCTGAGATTTTTTATATTCTTATGAAGTCTGTATACGATGTCCTGCCTTCACCAACAAACTTGCTGAGATGGGGTATGACTGAGACACTTTTTTGCCATTTTTGTGGAGCGATGGGTACTTTAGCCCATATTCTTACTGGATGCCTTGAAGCACTTCAGCAAGGAAGATACAGGTGGCGTCATGATAAGGTGCTCATAGACACCCTCGATAAGGAAAGTATAAAGAAACCATGCTCCAAGACGAAGAGGACTGCCATCCAGTTTGTTCGAGCAGGAGAAAAGACACCGCTATTCAAAGCAGAGAAAAGTAACATCTTTAGGGTGGAAGATGCAAGTTGACTTTGACTGCAAACTTGTCTTCCCTGGTGTGGTCCAGACACCTCAGAGACCAGACTTTATCATATGGTCAGACACAAAAAAGAAGATGATAATTATAGAGCTTAATGTGCCATGGGAAGAAAGGTGCGATGTGGCCCACCAGAGGAAGAGTTCCAACTACTGGAGCTTAAGTATGGAAGACCTGGCTGTTCCCGATCGAAATAAGTTGCAGAGGGTCTCCAGCCCAATCGATGTGTAGAATGCTGACGGTAGTGGGTATCCTGCTTTTTCTTTTTGTGTCATTTAAGAGGTTTCATTTCGAAAAGAACTTGGGTTTTTTTTTATTCCTCGCCATAGTGTAATTGCTTTTCGATAAGCGGGAAACTGGTAGGTGACACTCTATGTAGCATTAACATATCTAATCACCATAACTCGCAAACCAATGGAAATTTCAGTTTTCAATGGAATCTCGATAATGTAGTATTAAAAATAATAAGAAGGTGTGAAGTGTTGTTTGATCTTTTTTATATCACAGTTTCTACAGACCTCGAGTTATCGTTCCTGTCTGTGACGTAACACGTGAACATTGTTGATGCAAGAATTCAGTGGATAGCGGTAGATTGAAGGATTCATCCAACTCTTATCGGCATCAGTAATTTATCTCAAAGGGAGAAGTGTGAAAATCGCTGAAGCGTGAAAAATTAGCTGTCTTAATGATATCTTACCTAACCGTTATCCGTGTTTTTCTAATGAGCCAGTTAACGTTTGGAAGAAAGTTTTTGATAACTTTTGATATAATTACAATTACTTTTCTTCTATGGTGGTCTTAGGCCTAACTGTTATCATCCGTAGATTAACTAACGATCGTATATAGTTGTATGTAATTCGGAGAATATGAATTTATAAAAACTGATAAATTATGAAGATAAAACTTATGTTTATCAATTGAATTAAAGCAATACGCGCAATCAAGCAATTTTATTTATACATTTAGATATAAACTTTTTTCTTCAAATAAACATCAGTAACTGTTACAGACACTTTAGATATTTAATTTTAGAGCGTTTCTCTAATTCCACTCCCAAATATATAGGCATTTTATTGCCTATTTTTTTATGTTAAAAATCGGTATTTTCTTATATCAAAAGATGAATGACCATTACTTACAAGCCATTTGGGAAATTTGTTGCCTATTTTGATACATGTATTGAAATCGGTTTTCTAATATTAAAAATCAATTGTTTAATATTAAAAATGGTTTCTAATATTAGAAAATAATTATCAATATTTAATGATCGATCTTATTTTTAAATGTTAATGACATTTTTTTTATATTACAAATTAAGTAATTAAATTAATACTACTGCATCCAAACCAAATCCTCACCTCATATTTTTAATCACCGAAAAAGAGAAACCCGTTCAGCGTTCACCAGAAATTGAGAAATATAACATACCTAAGTCACACTTTTCTCCTCGCCAACCATCGACACACCCATCTTTACATCTTCCAGTCGTTGGGTTACATCCCTGAGTACTACACTTATCGCATTTCCTGGTACAATTTTCACCAAAGTAACCAGCTTCACATCCTGACACGATTTAAGAAAATAAATAAATAAATATTCCATGTTTTTTTTATTAGGGAATTAATTTTTACAAGCAAGTTATTTCTTATACTCCCATTAAAATAGTATTTAAGCTTACGATCAAAATAATTCCCATTAGTTTAAACTCACCATATACTCTGACTTCACAAAGAATCAACGCTGCTCCATTTAGTCCATTTCCAGTCGCTCTGTGATTATTGTAAATGGTTACATATCGACCTACACTCTCACACGTATTGTTCTGATACAGCCTAGGGTATTCATTAGTTCCGGAAGAATCCTTGTAGCATTGTATGCCATTTGTCGGATTTTCACGGGGATTCACTTTCGAAACGTAGATAGAGTAACCCTTTAGTCTGTCATTGTAAGTATTTTTGCCTGAAAGGAGATATCAAAGCAGAAGCTAATCTTAGCTAGGATTAACAAAATATCAATATGTAAACTACTAAGAATGTCCATATATGAGTTAAATTGTTAAAATAGTATTTCCGTTTGGTTGTTGTGCTTTCCATTAATTGAGGTAGCTTATTGTATACCCCTTTTGTATTCATTTTTCTTTTGGATTTTAATTCTTTAAACTCAGTATAAAAAAGTTCTTGTAGAATGTATATTGATGTAATAGCTAACAACGAAACAAGTAAGTATTTATAACTACTGTTTTGGAGAGAGAGAGAGAGAGAGAGAGAGAGAGAGAGAGAGAGAGAGAGAGAGAGAGAGAGAGAGAGAGAGAGAGAGAGAGAGAGAGAGAGAGAGAGAGAGAGAGAGAGAGAGAGAGAGAGAGAGAGAATGAGAATTAGAATTTTTTATTTTAGGTCTTGCAAGATCACGGTAAAAAGTCATTTTCGGATCAACATATGTACATGTACAACGCATGAAGCAATAACGATTAATAATGCGTACACCTCATCATTTTAATAAGAACTGAATCCAAACATTTCAAACGTGGGAGGTGCCCATACTTGATTTTTTTCGATTTTCCTGTTTCTTTATCACAAATTTTGGTACATCAAAATCAAATTATTGAGTTAAACCAAGATAAACATACTTTCGACAATTAATCAATTTTTCTCCAGTTAAACGTATTTTTTACAGTTAGCCTATTTGTCTCTAGATGATGTGTATTTATAGGAAACCTACGTTTATTTGGAAATTTCAATAAACAGGAGAAAAACTTAGACAAACCAGATCTAACAGCAAAAAGCAAGGTTCAACTCATTAATGTGATTTTGGCACATTTACACCCGATTAAATTCACTTGAAAAAATCGAAACGTCCATGTTAAGCCGATCCTATTGAACAGTTATGGTTAAAGTTGGCTATATAATAAACATTGTCGACTTGAATCGAAAGGAAATAAAAGCACTGTGTAACAGATTAATAGTATCTACCCATACCTTGAGGTTATGACAAAGGAATCTCATACGAGGGTAAGATTCTTGAATGACAAACCCGAGGCTTGCCGAGGGATTGTCATTCAAGATTCTTATCCCGAGGATTGAGATTCCTTTGTCATACCCTGAAGGTTGGGGTTGATTATTTTCTCCCATTCCCTAAATATATGTCTATGTAGATTTACGCACATACATGTCTTTATAGATCTATGCATATCTAAGTCATGCCTAACATAAATATGTACTGCATTCTGGAAGCCACAGAAGTTCTACGCCATAGATTGTATTGTGACGTCATAACGCGTGAAGCTTGTCATCAATCCCCCTGTGGATGATAGGCAGATCATTTTACACCAGTTATAAGGATAACTCTGTGAATATGGGAGAAAATGGTATCTATATTGTATTCGTTGATAATTTACGGTTTGTAAACACCATATTAACAATAACATGTCTTGATTTTATCTCATTAATTGTCTAGCTCCCTTCACAAACTTTAATGAAGTTATTATTTTAACATTACTATTCACTATGTCGTCATCGAAATAGTGCTTCTGATGTTATATCCTTTGGTCTATTCGCCTTACGATGCTGGCTGTATTGTTGTTTCAATCATATGGATACATCACCAATGCCGGTGATGGTCTCCAAAGTTTGGCCTATGCACGACACTTACAGCCATTGAGCAGTGATGGATATTTCACCACAGGGGCTCGTATTCTAGATTCTAGATTGTTTTTATCTAGAACGCATGGTAGTCGACCGACATATACTTCCGACCAAAATACGAGCCCCTGTGATTTAACGTGCCGACACCTACTGTGACACGGAACCTCGGTTTTTACTTTCTCATCCGTATAACAGGAATCCAACAAGTCGCCGGCTGATTGACAAGGCAAAGCCGGTTCTCCACCTTACAATCATTCATATACAGAGGAAAATGAATTACTGAGCGATAAAATGATGCCACAAGGATAGTATAACCCTTCTTTTCGTAAGTACGTGTAATTGACACATCGCAGTGTCGAGTATTGTGATATTATCAAATCTAAACAAAGTTCGCGCATAAATGGAAAGATTTATTGCAAATCTTGTTTTTGTTTTCTTGTTTAGTAAAGATTCTCCCGAATGCAACAAAATAAGTCCACCAAGGTAAAGTAGTACGTCCAGTCAATTTTCCGAAAGTGGACTGTACAGGTAAACCCTTATTGTACCGTAAATTGGGATAATTTGGTGTCGCTAAAGCTTGGCCACTTTGGTCACAAAATGAAGATTTTTTTTTGTCCAGTTGAATTGTGGTCATTTATATCTATATCATGTTTAGAGTTTTCCAAACATCAGATCTCAATCTTGTCGTGTCAAACATTCCAGGTGTATGAAATATCAAAATATTAAAAAGTGCCAGTAGATTTGGTGCGTCACATGGTACTTGATTAAACCCCTACATAGTGTTATTCATATTTTTAAAAACATAGTTTGTTAATCTTTAAAACACTGAAATATTTTGAAACATGTACATTGTACAGTATGTACATATTTTGGATGGTTTAATTTTGACCATTTTAATAGATTGGCCAAATTGGCCAACATTAAACAATGGCCAAAATATCCCAGTTTACAGTATTAATGTAGCTCTAATATTTTTCTTGCCAAAAGCAAGTCCTTCGCCTCTATCTAAATTCCATTTACATTTGTTGCCTCTGTAAACCAATGCCAATTCACCTCGGTAAACGAATATTCAATACTGCAGCTCCATTTTAACGAGTTGATGGACCGTCAACGCAGTTATGTTATGCTAAGTTGTTTATTGGGAACAAGTCAAAGCACATTTTGCAGTATGGGGTTAATAACACATTATATTGACGCAAAAATACATATGTATGTGCAACATAAACTCAACTTCAAGATTGAAATTTCCAAATCACACTTTTATCCGTATATTTTTGCTTTTTAGAATGACGAAAATATAGTAACAATTCGCTGAAAAATATAGGTCTACAAGACTTGTTGAAATATATGCTATTAAAGGTTAGTTCAGTATCCTTTATGAATTTTTAGATATCATAAATTTGCTTTAGAATGTTACTTTTCAATTATTTTTACCATTATACTCTTGTTATAGAATTGACATTAAAAGCGATAAACTGGACTGTTAACAATATGTGCGCACGATTAATATACATTTCAGTTTTGGTCAAGCTTCCCTTACTGTGTATTGGTAAGATATGTCTGTGAAGTTGGACATCGAAGTTGCGTCATAACTCATTCAAATTATCGTAACTGATGAGAAACCTGCGGCAGTCTTTGAAGTTGGAAAAATGTTTTACATGTAAACGTATTGACCTAAAGATTTAAGGCTACTGATAGGAAGTATCAACGGCCGTTTGGGTCACAAACGGTATGAACTTACGCGATTACCACTTTCACGTTAAAAATCACTTTTAACGCGAAAAAACATAATTTTTGCATGGAAGTAATGACTTTTAACGCGAAAGACGTTTTTGCATGCAAAACCCATTTCATCGCGTATGTTGTGCTTGCACGTAAGTCATTATCAAATACTTGCATGCAAGTTTGTATTGTGACCGAGAGAAAACAGTCGATCAGAACTTTTCTTACAACATAAAGAGAACAATCAGAAATGTCCTGAAGAAGACAAAAAATGGAATTTGTATTTACGATATTTACTAAACGAATTAACGAAATCTTTAGATTTCATCTGATAATCTAAATACATATGCTGGAAATATCTGCACATGTAAGATGTAAAATGTCAAATGTTAGTACCTAAAAGCGTGACCAAATAACAATGTGTTTTGATCTCGGAGATGACATTTCCCGAATTGAATAAAATGTTATGTACAATTCAGACACCAATATTTACCAAATGAACCAATATTTTTAATCGAACTATTATTAGAGAAAAGATACATATTTAGATTGTTAAAAATATGGATATGAATAGACTATGTCCACATTTACTGCACAAGCTTTTGTTGTAATGAAAATCCATCTCAATATCTGGTGCCATTTCATTACTAATTAAACGAAACGAGGCATCTGATTTGTTAATTTCATCACATAAGTTCATATCGTATTTTGCCATTTCTAAAAACCTACTTTAAAATCAACACTAACACGTTAAGATATCCTCTTTCACGTTTAAAGTAAAATTGAAGAAGTACCAATCAATATCAAAAACTCAAGTCCATTATAACACGACGAATTAGATCTGCAAATGGTCTCAACATGAAGAACAATTACGAATCCCAAACGGGATAAGACCAGGTGTCCGGAAGGAGTCAGCGTCTTCTGCTGGCATGCCACACCCGTGTGTTCCATGGAAACCTTTCTAGTTCGATGAACGGGTCAGATTCGATAAAATGGTCAAGTTTGGTGATGAGGTCAAGTTCGTTGAAAAGCATAATTATTTTCATGCAAAAAGTTATTTTTAACGCGTTAAAAGTGAATTTTAACGTGAAAATGGTCATTGCGGAAGTTCATCCCGTTTGTGACCCAAACGGCCTTTCCTAGCATACCGAAAGGGTATAATTCTGCCCTGTTGCATAGAAATTTAATATCGATGAAACAGTGTTTATAAGCACATGGTTTTATAATCAGTTAGCTGATCTATGTAGTTTGCTGCATAATAAATAAGCCGTCACTACTCACGTTAGACCAAATGTCTGACCCGATTTTTAATTACTTTTTTTACCGAATTAAAAAGTATTCAGTAAACTGAATGTATTATACCTCATTAATACTTACGATTGCCATCAAATCGATTATTTTATTATTTCGACAGTGTACTTGTTTGTAATAATTCTGGTTGTGCCTAAAAAAGATTTTTTTCGCTGACAACAAAAGCAGTTGGCCAGTTTCATGATTGACCCATCAAAAATGAAGACAATACTTAGATACTCAAAATTTAGGTATGTTTTCAAATTCTGGTTTTATATTTCTGAAGGTTTTTCATATGAGCAATAACTGTAATCATTATTCACAATACACAAAATGTTGCAGCATCAATTATGTTTTCGTTTAAAAACATGGAAAGAAAGTAAAGTTGTTATATTTAGTAAATATTATAGACATAATACCAAAGTTATAATGCTCAAGACGATACCGTTTCTGTCAATTAGACTTCATCAGTTGAGCTCCAATTTGAAAAGTATGTGATTTTTACTAATGATATGACTCTGAACCCTGATTTTGTCTGATTTGGACACTTTTTAAGTTGTTGCTTAATTACATTTTAATATTTTGAAGTTAAAAAAATATTTACCTCTCATGTCAACATTTTTTGTTGCTGTTTGACACTGTTTTTCATTATAGTATGGTTCAGCGTGAAATATTTCAACTCTGTCTATCGTGTATATCTTTTTCAAGTTCACTCTCCACCATACATCGCTTTTACCGTTTGGCCTTGAATGAAAGCAACTGTTGCAAAATACATTTGTATTTGTGTCGCCGTCTACTGTTAAATTGCTACTCCAGTATGATCTCTTCCCATATATTTCCCTGGCCTTGGTAGGCTTGCCAAAAGCTAATTCCTCTACAAAAAAACGGAAAGTAACATACTCGATATACCAAACGTTAAATGGGTGTATGCCTGTTTGTTTTCCAAAGCAAACACTTTACTTCAAAAATGGATCTTTAGTAGATGGCGTTTCTTCATATGCACGTAAATACTCACTAGTAACCCCGGAGAATAAAATTAAAACAAGCGTAACACAAATCTGAAAAAAATACATGTAGCAGATACACTCTTCATTCATTCAACACGTGCATCCGGAAACAGGTCTGGCTGCGTCTAACGCTAACAACATAGATTAAGAATATTGAAACGGGGATGAATTTCAATGTACTTCTAATGTTCATATTTTTGCATTAAAATGACCCGGAACTGGGTTGAAACTACATTCGTTGTTAACCAATCAGAATGTAGGGATTCTGACCAATCAAAACGACCTTCGTGCTATATAAGCAGGCTGACTGATGATGTTAGTCAGTCGTCATCCGAGAAACGGAACCAAGGAGGTCATTTATTAAAAGTAAGTATTAAGTAAAGCTAGGGTAAGGGCAGATATAATACACTAGCACGTATTGTACACGGGGAATTGAGAATAGGTCATCAGTTTGTAGTAATCTTGAATAAGGATGAGGCACCTGGTGTCTTGAATCTCATTAGGAACCCGGTACGGGAATTTCGCAGTGTATGGAACCCAGCAACTGAAATAAAGTCCTTGAATATATACGAATAACGAATCCAGTACACACTTTGGCCTCTGATAAGTGATATACTTAATAGAATAGATAACCAAAATCCATGGTTCTCAGATAGAGAAAGAGGAAAATTTTATATACGTTCAATTACTTAGTTTATTGTTAATCGAATCATTAACACAAATTAGTGTTTGTTCCTGGTATTTTATTTTCACCTTTACCTTGTCCCCTCACAAAGAACCCAGTAACATGTTACAATATCATTGTAAATCTTGTGTTTGTGTATATGTATGTAGTTTTGTCAGTGTCGTTAGTAAGTTATTTTATATCTTTATACGTTCTTCTGAAAATGATGCTCCATTTGTCGAAGTCCTAAGGTCGTCACCGAAACTTGGAATAATTTCATATTGAATGGTATCACTACTGAAAACACACGGACTCGTATTTGCTGTCGATTACTTTAAAAAAAAGTTGCAATTCTCATTTGACAAGCATTTGTTTCTTCTACAGAATACTTCATTCAATGACTTCGGTCAATGTTGTCCATGATGGTACCATTCTTATACGTATTTGTGAGTTGTGAAAATTCGAAATGTCCATGATTAAGTCAAGAATTCAGAGGTGATACGTCGAAAACGAACCGTGTCATGGACACGTGACTGATGCGAAAATATCATGAAAACAATTCCCATGTCTTTTATTGGTATAGTAGTTCAGTCATGAGTTGGAATTTGAATGGTGTTTACCGTCACATTCAATAGAATTTAGTTACATGGTGGTGGCCAGTTTTTAGTGATGAAGTATACCATTTGTTTGTTTTTAATGGTGTTGAACGCAACACTCAACAATTTATCAGCAACATTTACCATATACCTGGAATAAACTGGCAAGGTTTCTCGCTACGTCACCTTAGGTTCCGCGCCTAAAACGACCCCTGCTATGACAGTAATGAGCCGAACAACACACACATATAAATATATATATATATATATATATATATATATATATATATATATATATATATATATATATATATATATATATATATATATATATATATATATATATATATATATATATATATATCTGTTGTATATTCTGCAGGTATCGGCCTTCATCAGGTAAATGTATATATAAATATATGATGATGATGATGATGATAATAATAATAATAATAATAATAATAATAATAATAATCATAATACAATAATTTTACTACTTAAATTGATATACAATAACAAAAGAGATATATACACAGGCATAAGCATTCTTAAATCCCTATATTTACATACCGACTGCAATTCTCTTTATTGCAAGTATATTCTTTAAATGCAGTCGCGTGCCCCGAGTATTAACCGCTTTACTTTTCAACGTAAGAATACATGAGCGAATCAATAAAGAATAGAATATCACATATTTATTTCTTATATATTTAATCTTAAAAGCCATACATTTGGCCTTCCACAAAACAAATAAAAATCACAGAAAGAAATCGGAAACACGATACTACATCTGTAGCACATTGTACAGCCTACAGGCCCATATCGCGATATATCTAGGTCATGTTATGACCAGAACCACAGACCACAGTCTGGCACAGAAGTGAAAGTTCGCTTTATAGTTTCAACAGAAAAAAAAAGAGAATAAGGTCTAGTGCAACTTTATCAAGCATCTCTTGATAAACAAATCGATTTGTTTGCCTTCACTGGATAGTCCTATCAGAAACAATTCGTCGCGAAATATCGTGTGAAATCAGGTCGTGTGAAATAGACCTACTTACGTAGGTTAAGTAACAATCAGTCATCATGGTTCCCAGCTGATTGGTAAAAAAATGGCAAATAAAATGGCTACTTTCAATTGTCATGAATGAATATTAGCTGTCTAACTTCTTGTAAGTCACACTCAAACTTTCTATAGTATATCCCATTAATAATATATCAGAATTCAAATACAAAGTCGTTGTAAATACATTATACATCATACTCATGGGCGCGGCCATTTACATTTTCAATTCTCTTCTGACACAATAACCTTCCGGTTGCCAGGCAGACGAATATTCTAAAATAACTTCAAAACAAATCTGAAGTGCTGCACAGAATTTTTTTCCATAATCCATTGCATTTATACTCGATACATTCCAAAAAATGAAAAACAATCCTTAAATATATTTTGTGAAAACTGCTTCGGAAACCCACTGCAATTGGTAAACTCAACTTTACTATTTATATATGAATACTACACTGGACCTGACTTTATGTTCACATAATAAATAGGAATATAATTTTTTTTTCATGGATGTGTATATAGTTCTTATTTTGCATTAAGTACAAGTAGTAAAAGTAGAAAAAATCGTAGTAAATTTTCCGATAAACAGTTAATGCTCCTTTAACTTAATTATTTATCTAAAGTATGCTCCTTTATTGTATTCATTTTATTCTGTTTAGGTTATGTTGCTTTTAACTAAAACTAAATAACCTAGCAAATATATATGTTAACATATATTACGTAATTGAACAAGTATACTGAAGTTGATATAAAAAGCATGCTGGAATTTCTAATAGATAATATATTTGTAATGTTCGGAGACGTGGTCTTTCAACAAACTGTCGGCATTCCTATGGGAACCAATTGTGCTCCTTTATTGGCCGACCTGTTCCTTTATTCATACGAAGCAGACTTCATTCAGAAACTGCTGAATCAAAAGAAGAAAAAGTTAGCGGTGTCCTTTAATTTGACATTTAGATATATCGACGACGTTTTGTCAATTAATAATGACAATTTTCATACATATGTCAATGCGATATATCCCAGCGAACTAGAAATTAAAGATACAACAGAATCAAGTACACACGCTTCATACTTAGACATTTTACTTAATATAAACACAGACGGGGAATTAGCAAACTAAGCTATACGATAAACGCGACGATTTCGGCTTTCCCATAGTAAATTTTCCACATTTAAGTAGTAATATCCCTCAGTCACCTGCATATGGAGTTTATATTTCACAAATGATCCGATATGCCAGGGCGTGCACAACATATGAAGATTTCATATACAGAGGTAAACTACTCACTGACAAATTACTGACACAGGGATATCGAAAACCGCGTTTAATGTCAACGTTCCGCAAATTTTATGGTCGCTATAATAGTCTTATTTGCGACTACTCTGTTTCACTAAGTGAAATGTTGAGTTGCCTTTTCGTTATATATATATATATCCAATAAAGTTTAATGTCATCCAAAGGGAAGTATCGGTATGCTAAAAACGGTGAAACACTAAAATTTCACGTTAAAAAATTTAATAACCAGAAATTATTAATTAATAATTATTAATTACATTAATTCAGAATGTGAAATTTGAGTGTTTTACTGTTTTTTTGTTTATATATATATATATATATATATATATATATATATATATATATATATACAGATATATATATATATATATATATATATATATATATATACAGATATATATATATATATATATATATATATATATATATATATATATATATATATATATATATTATACGTCAGTTACAGAGAGATTAAGATTGAAAGAGTTAAGGGAGACAAATCATAGATATAGTATAACACGTATGTTTTGGAAATAGACATCCGGTATGTGGTTTCGTACTCTTAAATACACAGTTTAAACAAAAGCAGTAATAAAGCAGAGGCAACTGCAACATGATCACACATCAAATGACTAACACATCAAAATGAGGTCATCTTACTGATGTTGATAACGGAAGTGAAGAAATACTCGACCTGCATATTGTACTTCCTCTTTGGAGCTTATGTTTACATTTGTAGCTATCATTATGTCATTTTAAAATTTAAAAATGTTTGTACCTTTTTAACGACGTGAAAATATAAAAAGAAGATTAATTCAATAAAAGCAGTTCTATCGGTCGTATGATGATAATAACAGAGATGTATAAAATAAAAGTTTCACCCAGTTGGAAACCAAAATAGAGCAACTTTAAGTATTATGTGATGTACCTTTTTAATGACCACAGAAAATGTGTAACCAACTGCGTAAGAGCAGACCAGCTAGTAACATGTAAGCATCCGTTCGTTAAGAGGCGAGAAAAAATACAATCATAAACTGTTAATTTAATGTTTATAAATATAGACAAAAAATGCACATAATGTTAAAAATATTTTTTCGCTAAAATGTCCACTTATACTGTATAAAAATAACAATACTATGAATAAAATAATACATATGTTAATTAATGGATCATATTAATTAAAATAAAAATATCTAAATGAAATATGTACTGATTTTTTGTGTTTTCTCTATAAAGATAGCCTTCCATTATTTTTTCCGTAAAAAACAGTAAACACACTCTATATTCACAAATTTTCGGCCCGTGGCTTTTATCAGTGGAAAGAAGACAATATCTATATGAGTTACATGGTATCAAGGCTTCGTAATTAATAGCTTCATTTGCTACTAACAATACCTAAAAAGCAAGCTATGCTACTAGACACAATACTATACTGGCCAGTGTTCATACGCCGTAAACTTTATAACGATTAATCATTAACTTTATAATCTTATATTCCTATATATTTTGTTCAAATGAGGTCAGGTCCAGTGTGGTATTCATATACAAATAGTAAAGTAGAGTAAATCAATTGTAATTGAAAAAGTGCAAAACTGTGTTTCATCAAGCAATTTTCACAAAATATACTGGAATCTAAGAATTTTTTATTTCTGTGTCTATCTCTTTTTTGTTATTGTATATCAATCTAAGTCGTACAGAATGGATATTTAAAAAAATAGCTTGTCCCTTTCAACTACTTGATGATTCGTATAAATATACTCAACAGCTGTAGTAATGAATAACTGGAAATTGTGGCCTCTGATTATCACCTATTACTATACATCTATTAATGTATCTTCATTTCTGATTAGTCAAAATCCTATCATGTGATCTAAAACATTCTTTATGTCAATCTGGACATTTTCGCCTCTGGTAATTAATTATTATGATAGACCTTCCTCTAAAATGTATCTTCACTTCTGATTAGTCAAAATCCTATCATGTGATCTAAAACATTCTTTATGTCAATCTGGACATTTTCGCCTCTGGTAATTAATTATTATGATAGGCCTTCCTCTAAAATGCATCTTTACCTCTGATTAGTCAAAATCCTATCATGTGATCTAAAACATTCTTTATGTCAATCTGGACATTTTCGCCTCTGGTTATTGATTATTATGATAGACCTTCCTCTAAAATGTATCTTTACTTCTGTTTGGTCAAAATTCTATCATGTGATCGAAAACATTCTTTATGTCAATCGTAAATTTTCACATTCTTCATTTTGTCCATTCATGTCACCCTGAAACATTTATGTCACCCTCTATGCCGAATTATATCACCCTCTCGTCCGCAGAAATGGATGTGCGTACGGTTGGTTTTTTTTATGAGTTATGAAACGGACATTTGCCCGATAATTATTGGCGTAGTATTATCAATTCTAATATGAAGCAAGGCATTGTCTTGAAGCAAGGGCAGTTCGGTTATTATTATATTATAATGTAAAATTTTATACATCTGTTTGGGAATATAATTTAATGCAATCGCGTGATGTTCTTGTGCATTATGAGAAGAAAAAGTGGAAAAGGTTATTCAAGTCAAAAGATGGCAGCGAAAAAAATCCCGAGTTTTCTGTTATGTTAGGGGACTATTCCTAGAATGTCACTAGCCATTTTATGGTAAAGCTGGAATAATTACATGTATTGTATTTTAGATCTGGTATAGGGGATTATTTTAGAAGGATTAAGAAACTTATTAAAATTATTCAGGAGCCAGGAGGGGTTTGATTTGACCATGGGCTTGAATACAAAGCGCCTATGAGACTTTACGTTAGCTGCCTTTCTAGAAGGTATTTATTATTCAGTAGTACATTGTATAGTTATTACAGCGTTACACGACGTGTAAGTATTAAGTAAAGTTAATTTATCAAAGAAAATCAAGACATGAAGATGAGTATATATTTTAGTACGAAGATACTATAGACTTAAATACTAGTGTACGACCTATATGCCACTGCGTAAATCTTTTATAGGTGTTTATAACTCCGACTACACGCAGTGTAAGTAGCAGCACTAACCATACTACCCCATTTTGCCGACATGTTCCTCATCTCTGGATCTACTAACACCAGTTCATACAGAGGATCAACTTTACATTCTTAAGATGTTCGTGGTCGACCCAAGAGATTTCATCGAGGTAGAGAAATTTAAAACAACTTTAGTAGCCAAAGTGTTTGTTCTCGAGTTCGTTGCAATATGCATGTTTGCCTCCAATGTCATAAAGAGCACTCTATTCTAAAATGTTTTCTTACAGTTTATTCGGCCTCAGTTTTTGTGCAATACTTAATCCAAGGTCTTCATACAAGGCAACGTGTGCTCCCTACAACTTCCACTATCAAACTATACATAGCAAATATTCGTTTTCACTATCTGCAGTCGGGTTGTCCTTATGATCAATTTTGTCAGTTCAGAAAGGCTCAGTCAGATATTAAAAAGTATTAAAAGAAGCCAATCATATTTACAATAACCCCAAGACTTCCAATTACTTTTCCGTTTACTACAAAAGATATGTGGTCTTCTGGAGAAAGACCATTTTCTCCAGATATTGATTTGATGTCTGTCAAATGGCATTTTGGGTGTTGGCGGTGGGTTTACAATTAGAATCAACACACTGGAGAATGACGCAGTTTTACTGGAAGATATAACTGTTTCCTATGTTTCGGATTCGTATATATAAAAATCTCAGACACCAAAGTATAAATCTTTAGGATGTATAGGATATGGATATATTATTCTATTGCTTTAGAGTTCAAAACAGTCAAAACACTGCGGCCACTCCTTTCGCACTGGAACAGCAACATCAGCTTCTGCATGTGTTTTTGAGGATGATATAATTCAAACGCTGGGTCGTTGGTTACTAATGGGTACATACGAGTGTCCATGCAGTTGAGTTAAATGTTCAGGGGTAAATGAGTTCATAAAACATTTTTTGCATTTAATTTCTAGTTTTGTTAGTTTTATCCTGATGATTTTTTGCTTATGTTGTATTATACATCATTAGATATTGTAAACATAATACCAAGGTTATAATGCTCAAGACGAATGTTTCTGTCAATTAGACTTCATCACTTGAGCTCCACTTTTCAATAGATTTTCTAAAAAGAAAGTGGTATAATATAAGGCCAAATAATAAATCTAAATGCATAGGACATCCGTCTAAGTAAAAAAGATGACCACCTTAGGTTTTGAAGAATTTAGAATTTAAATGGTGTTATCAGTGCCGTATATCACATAAGTATAAGATTATCAGCTGGTACTAGGTTTATGTATAAGATGTAATATATATATACTTGTATTAGACATTCTTTTCTTTTCTTATAATTATCTTCTTGGGGGCTCTCATGATTCAAATTACATTTAATTTATTCGATTTGGACATTTTCTAAATGTGAATTATCTTAAAGTGTTCAGCCCCATTCAGATAATAATATAATCTTGTGAATCCATAAAAGAAACCACTGGATGCATCCCACAAATTAATTTATAAGTACATCTCAGCCATGGATACTGGTGATTGCCTTACTGTCGGGCTCATCCCCGATACAAATATTACTAGTTGTGGTAAATTTTACTGGGTGCATCCCATTTTCTTAGGATTTAGTACCACTGCGCTCATTCCCAGTCCTTGTCTGTGATATCAAATCTGCAGGACTCATCCAAATCCTTAATTTTATTGTTGCACAAATAGCCCCCGAAAAGCCAAAGATAGTTTTGATTGGTATATCATGTTAGATAGCTCATTCATATTCATATTGTAATTTAGTTAGGGGTTTAAATAGGGTTTCTATGGAATGTGTGATGGTTTAGAACTTTGTACATAGTAAATGATGCGATTTTTTGTTTTAGTATTTCACAATATTTTATGAACATGTCTTATCATTATATAAATAATTAAACCCTATTTCTCAGATGAAATTGCCTTTACTTGCCTTTAGTATGTTACAGAAACACTTCTCTTCTGTGAAACCGGATAACATTTTGTACAACAGTATAAGTAACAGTAATACAAGCATCATGAGTACTCTTTTCTAGTGTAACAAAGTGATTCTGACTCTTTCTAGTATTTTATCTTCCTGGTCCTGCCTCTCTCAACAAACACAAACACACAGATAGATAGATAGATAGATAGATAGATATAAAACTTGAAATTGGGGTTTTGAATCTTAGCAGACGCACGCCAAAACATTAAACGGATAGTGTTTTGTCACCAGATATCGTTACTATTATCGAACATTCCAGGCCTTCTGTAAGTGAAAATAAAACGAATACTCCGCAACAGAGAGAAATATGATATAATGATGAAATCAATCCCTATCGTAAGGGCATGGCAAAGGATTCTGGGAGCCTCGGATATGGCGTTCAATAATCCTACCTCAGGATTTGTTGTCATACCCTGAATTTGTAATCTGATTATTTCTCATTTTCCTTATTATTATAGATAAAAATTCATTTAAAAAAAACAGCTGGTTGATAATTGATAGAGCATGTAAAGCATTTGTATTGTCAGTATTGTGTGTGGTGTCAAAATGCAGGGTTGATAATGAATTCTTCACCTGTAAAAATCGAGAAATCTGTGACTGTTGATACCACAGTATATATCTTTAGTATATATAGGATATAGATACAAACCTGGTAATTACCACATCCATATATGACTGTAATGGAAGTCTCTGGTTTGTCTACACTAACACGTGACACTTCCTTGAAATATATTCTGTATGAATTCTGTTAAAACCTGATAATCCTTTTGTCACACAATAAAAACTCTATGTAACTGTGATCAAGAAAGGAAACGCGTCCATGATCATCCATAATAATATATAAAACTGAGAATGTGTCTACATTTTAGATTAAAATATTTATCAAGTTCCGTACTTACCTGACGTGTCTGTCAAAATGATGAAATAGAAATATAAGAGAAATTGTATTCCGATAAAAAATTGAATTTTTTCCATTTTAAATGACGACCTATCTTTCCAGGGAAGTCTGACTGAGAATAGAGCTATGGTATAAATGATTTAAGTTTGATGGAACATAAAAAGAGGAAGTTGTATCAAGTATGCATACTTCTATCCATATTACGATAAGGGCATGAATAGGATAAACAGGAAATGTGACTGGTCAGTGATGGTCAGAAAAGTATAATTGTGATGTGTAAGCTAGCGAAACAAGTTACAACGACCTTCACTTAGTACTCATGTATTGAAGATAAACTCTAGCATTACTTTAGAAATCAAAAATATTTTATCATTACAACAAAAGCTGAATCAACTTTGTTTATATATATAGCGGGACCACTTGTCGTGGATATGATACTTAAAACTGAGTATTATAGCATGGCAATCGTTGAATCGTAAAATAACGTTCACTGAATTGGCACGAGCTCAAGACATGGCTCAAAAGTTTATTACAATGTAATCTGCCACTGTTATCCTCCTGTAACGGAATATTTAATATTTAGTCAACAACAACAGTTTTGCATCATTTCAAATTGCAATAGCTAAGTGCGTATTTAGGAACGATTTGAATTACACATCATATTTAATTACTGCAAGGGGCTGTATTTGATAGGTGTGTGTGTGTGTGTGCATTTCTGGAAATTCGAGCCTAAGTGACACGTGGTTAGTAATCGATTAGAATTTCTTGCATTCAATGACAGTATTCATTATCCTAGTACCTGGCTTTTTGCGGTACCAGCTGATAATCTTATACTAAAGCGATATTTTGCGCTGGTAACACCATTTAAATTCCAAAGTTTTCTAAAGCTAAGATAGTCATCTTTTTACAGTGGTTACTCTTAGACAGATTTCGGCTATACTTTTAGATTTATTATTTGACCTTGTATGATACACTTTCTCCTTAGAAAATACATATACATTTTAAATTGGAGCTCAACTGATGAAGTTTAATGGACAGAAACGATCGTCTTGAGCATTAGAACTTTGGTTTTATGTTTATAATATTCAGCTCATTGAAACAAACAAAACAACATAAGTGTTTTGAATATAATTTGGATTGAGCGATGCCTAGCATGATTGAAAATGATCGTTTGCGTGTTATTAGAATGCTAGAAGCAGTCGATGTCTAAAAGCAATTTGTCAAGGCAGTTTGGAGTTCATATTAATACTGTAAATGCTTTATGGAGACGATATCAGCAAACTGGAACCGTTCTAGACCGCCCACGATCAGGATGTCCCCGTTATTCAGCGCCATCAATTTGGCGGAGGGAGTGTTATGGTCTGGGGTGGAATTACAACACATGAAAGGATCCCTTTAGTGATAGTTGAGAGTAATTTTACTGGCGTACGCTACCGTGAAAAGATTGTATGTCAATTAAGTGACTATCTACAGCAGCAAAACGTGAATGTCCTACCCTGGTCTGCTATGTCATCGGATTTATCGCCTATAAAACATGTTTGGGATGAAATGGAACGATGTCTACGTCAAGAGCCAAACCCCCTTGATACGTTGACCGCTTTGTGTCGTTCTTTATTCCGCATATGGCGGAATATTCCCCAGGCATTTCTGCATAATCTGATTCGTTCAATGCGTCGTAGGTGTGAAGAATGCATCGGTGCAAATGGCGGTCATACACGCTATTACACTTTCAGTGGCTGTTCGTATCAATATAAATGGACATAATACGTGATTTGATGTTTGAATTGAAAGACAATGCATTATATTAAATAATAAATAATAATATACAAAATACAACATAATATTTTGTATATGAATCTATAAATCAAATTAATAAACCACATTTTTTTTCGTAGTATGTATCAAATTAATTCATTATACGAAATCTCTTGTCATAATCCTACTCCAAAAAGCACTTCCTTGATAAAACAATAAAAATGTTAAAATTTGCAATGCAGAGTTTATAGTTTGTAGCTTGTACTTGAAATACATGTTTCTCGTGAACTTCCAAAAATAGCTACACTTGACTATGACGAATGCAACATTTGAACGGATATACTCGCTATTTAATCTATGATTTCATTGAACAATAAATCAACAACAAAAAATACTCCAAGCTAGACACTTTCAACTTTGATATTATGTTTATTATATTTAAGTGGTATTGTATTTAATCTCTTAAGAAGTTATTCTCGCTTTCCTTCCGTCTACCATTCTCTCACCCTCCTTCCCACACCATCTTTAGATCTCTTGTTGTCTCTCTGAAAACTGATGTACGATATATAAAAAGTGATACTTCATTAAAGTGGCATGTGTTATACCCTTAACAAAATTAATCTGCATTACTAGTCTATATTTATTTTACTCTGTTGACGTTGATATTTCTTTGAACAATCCACTGTAAAAAGTGAGAAAATATATACAGTACCACAAGTTTTTGAGGCTGGATAACAAGCATTGAAAAAGTATCAAAAACCTATTTTTCAAGTATTTGCACACGCACACGTTTATTTCGAGAAATGGAACAAAAAGCACCACTATTTCCACACTCATGTAAACCCTAAATGTTGTTTTTTGTTACAATAGGTAGTTTTTATGGCATGGGTAGTTCTAAAATGACAAAGAAGAAGCAGATGACGGGAATCTTATTCTTCCAAATTGCTTCCTTTAAGCACAAAAACACACACATACTATATACATGTATATACATCAGCATAGCGCATCAAAATCATTTTGTCATTCCGTGTTCCGGAATAATAATATACAAAATACAACATAATATTTTGTATATGAATCTATAAATCAAATTAATAAACCACATTTTTTTTCGTAGTATGTATCAAATTAATTCATTATACGAAATCTCTTGTCATAATCCTACTCCAAAAAGCACTTCCTTGATAAAACAATAAAAATGTTAAAATTTGCAATGCAGAGTTTATAGTTTGTAGCTTGTACTTGAAATACATGTTTCTCGTGAACTTCCAAAAATAGCTACACTTGACTATGACGAATGCAACATTGAACGGATATACTCGCTATTTAATCTATGATTTCATTGAACAATAAATCAACAACAAAAAATACTCCAAGCTAGACACTTTCAACTTTGATATTATGTTTATTATATTTAAGTGGTATTGTATTTAATCTCTTAAGAAGTTATCTCGCTTTCCTTCCGTCTACCATTCTCTCACCCTCCTTCCCACACCATCTTTAGATCTCTTGTTGTCTCTCTGAAAACTGATGTACGATATATAAAAAGTGATACTTCATTAAAGTGGCATGTGTTATACCCTTAACAAAATTAATCTGCATTACTAGTCTATATTTATTTTACTCTGTTGACGTTGATATTTCTTTGAACATTTTCCACTGTAAAAAGTGAGAAAATATATACAGTACCACAAGTTTTTGAGGCTGGATCCAAGCATTGAAAAAGTCCTATTTTTCAAGTATTTGCACACGCACACGTTTATTTCGAGAAATGGAACAAAAAGCACCACTATTTCCACACTCATGTAAACCCTAAATGTTGTTTTTTGTTACAATAGGTAGTTTTTATGGATGGGTAGTTCTAAAATGACAAAGAAGAAGCAGATGACGGGAATCTTATTCTTCCAAATTGCTTCCTTTAAGCACAAAAACACACACATACTATATACATGTATATACATCAGCATAGCGCATCAAAATCATTTTGTCATTCCGTGTTCCGAATTTTGTTCCTCCGTTTCCGATTCCTTTTTGTATTAATCCGCCAATATATCGCATTATTTCTATAAATAAATCTACGACTTGTTTTCATCTTTGACCATCCGTCGTAAAAGCTGTTGCTTCAGGTGCTACCCGGATATGACAAATGTATTTTAAAACAGGGAACTGCACAATAACCGATTTTCTAAATTCTCCACTTCTTCCAAGGTAAATCATTGGATTCCATATGACAGAAACTTTGGCGAATATTGCTGGGGCTGTCGCCACTAGTAACGGTATACTGCAAGAACCATTGGTAATCGTATAGAACGATACTGCTGCATATGGACTCCATGATGCAAAGAAAACAACTGTAACATAAAATGTGACAAGTCATATAGTGCGACTTATAGTGAGAGAGAGAGAGAGAGAGAGAGAGAGAGAGAGAGAGAGAGAGAGAGAGAGAGAGAGAGAGAGAGAGAGAGAGAGAGAGAGAGATTCATGCATTAACAATTCAATACAATACGCCCATACAATAAAGTCTGATATAGAAACCCCGCCGGAATTGCATTTCTACATATAAAGTTATCCATCCAAAATATTGAAGACGTCTATTCCATTTATACAAAAGAATTTCATACTATTTTGTCATCAGTATATATTGCCATGTAGTATAAATGTTAAGAGAGGAATGATTTTAAATTTGTGTACATAATTAAATAAATAAGGGACGTGATAAATACAAACCACGCAAATATTTCTTTCCGTATAATAAAACGGCATTTGATCGTTGTAACGGAAGGGTTCAACTAGAAACACACACACACACACACACACACACACACACACACACACACACACACACACACACAGAGAGAGAGTGAATCTTGCTAAAACGATCTCATGCAGTCTGGTGATACGAATGAATGAATAAATATATATATATATATATATATATATATATATATATATATATATATATATATATATATATATATATATATATATATATATATATATATATAATAGGCCCATATAATACATTTGTGATTGATTTGAGTGTATTACATATCACGTGTCGTTTATGTTACATATACTGTGGTATCCCAATAATTATTTCATAAATACTGCTCGCTGATCGACTGGAACAAAGCAAGAGAAATTTGCACAACTGGCATTGCTACGTCACGAGTCCCTTGACCTTACAAAGCAGAAGGAACTACTTCCAACGACACTGCTTACATGCATACAGTACGCTTCAGCCTGCCGAGTGAATACATAAATAAAACCATTACGCACCGTGCAATACAAGATGTACTCTGCCTCATGCCAGATAACTTTCAGTAAATAGCAAAGATGTTAAAGTTAATCCTTGACCAACTTGTCATGTGTATGATGTGGCGCACTAGATCTTGCACAAACGAAACACCACTCGAGTGTAGGCCTAAATCTATTCTACAGGGTGGATATAGCCGCGTCAGCGGATTTTATGCACAATATATACGCTTTCGACATCCGTAATTAACACTGATACAATTGAAATTCTTTAAAATAATATTAGATTAAAATAGAACAGATTACCCGAACAGTAGTTTAATTGCATTAACATTTTTAATCATACAGGCCATAATAGACTGGTCTAAACAGTAGAAAAGAGCATTTCATCTAAATACTTACAGCTGAAAGGGTTTTAAAAGATGAATGGAAACTACATACATTGATTTGTTTGTTTGTTTATTGTATTTTAACGTCCCACTCAAGAATATTTCACTCAAATGTAGTCGTCAACAGATGCCGGTGAAGGGCTTCAAATTTTAACCTATGCTCGGCGGCACTTGGGGCCATTGAGCAGTGAGGGTTCTTTAAGTGCCGACACCTATTGTGACACAGGACCTCGGTTTTACTGTCTCATTCGAAGAACAGGAAACCAACCTGCCGCCGGCTGGAAAAGAACTCACAGCCTCACGATCAAGAGTCGAGCGCGCTACCGACTGAGCCTGGCCGGCTCATATTCATTAGTAGTATTCAGTGCATATTATGTTTGTATATAGGCAATGTTCCATAGAAGTAATTGCTCTCATCATATGTTCAATGGCCCAGGTATAATTGCCGGGAGCTGGATAGATATCTATTGGTCTTAGCGATGCACTTTTGAAAATGGCGCTTTCCCTTGACCATTGATATTAAAGTGATATAAGCTGTCACAATGATTATTTTTGTCCCCTGACATATAGTCGAGAATATGATAAAATGTGTGTTCGAATACATTATCAAACACGTAAAACGTTTTAAAATATCTTCTTTTCGAAGTTATTTGTTTTATTAGAATTAAAGTTTTCCCGTACCTTAAATCCAGCTGTATTTCCGTATGCAATGACCTTTTCGATAAACTCTTTCGCCATATCAAATGTACTTTGTAATTCGGTGAGAGGATATCGGTCCTTTACGCGCTCGGACTATGTTACAGTTAAATACCTGAAGAAAATCGGATGAATATATGAATAAATATATCAAGTCACTAAAAGAAAAGTTTCCGATCTTTAATGTTACCCTGAATGCTGACATTGACAAAATCAAAACAATATAACTGTAATAAGTATGCGTACCTCACGTTTTACAATCGTGCCGCCATGTCCAGTGGAGTTGGGCAGTTCATGATCATATGTGTCAAGAATGATAAAGCCGAGAGTGCGATGGGACGAGTTAAAGATGGGTCGACATCACCCGATATACTCGGCACGTGGACAATTTCAGCAACGAATGTTTTGAAATGACGAAAAAGACAAAGCTTTGCCTGATTTACGAAATGATGATGTGCGAAAATAAACGCAAACGGTAATAAGAATAGAATGTATATTAACTGCAAATAGCACATATTTATTGGTCACTCGGTAATCTTCGTAAAAATTTACCGAAAGTTAAGTTGCTATGCTCAAAGTATGGCGGACACAAAATAACTGATATTACGGGTTACGTTTGGTAAGATTGTTGGAATTTTACACATGCATTTGTTATTCTAACCACCAGATGGTCTCTTTGGAAAATATATGAGATAGAATATCACATAAAATGGGCATATAAATTTTTTCAACTATGACAGCTCATATCGCTTGAAACAACAATAAACAAACAAACAAACCATTAGCAATGTAAAAGGACTGAACTTCCGTCAGCTGTAAAATTATTGCAAAAACATCAAATTGACTGTTTATAGTTGAGAGTGTTTTTATACATTTCCAATGCTATCAAATGGTATATCAAGATGTATTGACAAACTTTTCATCATTATTCTTCACAGTTGTTGGGTAACTTTAGGTACCGATTTTAGTGCACGGTGAACAAGATACTTATCTGACTGGTTTTCTTTTTAATGCCAAAAGTATCCCAGATTTAAGCTGACTACTGCTCACCAGCTTGTATAAAAATGGCCGCGAGGATATTGCATAGAAGGATTCAAATATAAACTCAAATACCAAAGTATTAATCTTCAGGATAACCAGAATACAATAGTTGACAAACACGGACCTCTAGAAATCTGGAAGTTGGATCAGGTGCCAAGAAGAGTAATCATCCCCTGTTGACCGGTCACACCCACCGTGGACCCACAGTCAAATTTAAATGAAAGATATGAGGAAATAATCGTCAAAATCGGTACAGATGACTCAACAAGTAATTTAACATTTCATATTGTGAAACAGTAATTGCAAACTAGATCATTATACCGACCGTAAAATTGACGGAGCGTTGACATCAAGCGCAATTCCCGAGATCCCTGTCTCAATAATTTATCAGGTAGTAGTTTTCCAATGTGTATGTAATGTCCATATTTAGAACACACTCTGGCATATCGGGTCATTTGTGATTTATAAACACCATATGCAGTCGAAAGCTGAATGCTACTACTTAAATCTGGAACAATAACGATGGTTGAGAACCTGAAATTGTCGCGTTTGTCGTATAGCCTGGCTGTTATTTTTCGACTGAGTCTATAGTAAGTTGGTTGTATTGTTGTTTAACGTCTCACTCGAAAATCTTTCACTCATATGAAGACGTTACCAATGCCGGTGAAGGGCTTCAAAGTTTGGCCTATATTCGACATTTACGGCCATTGAGCAGTGGGGGTTCTTTAATTTGCCGACACCTATTGTGACACGGGACCTCGGTTTTACTGTCGCATCCGAATAACAGGGAAAGACCTGCCACCGTCTAGACTCGAACTAACGACCTCACGATCAAGAGTAGAGCGCGCTACCGACTGAGTCAGGCCGGCTCCTATCATGTGAAAAATGTCTAAGTTTTAACACCAGAAAAAAATGTATAACCCAATTTTAGTGGTATTTATTACTATTTCCTCCATGAGATCAATGGTGTTCAATATTTTCTACGTTTGTATATTGTTTGATAGACTTCCTTAACGTCAGCATTTTGGTGTATTTGTTTTATTTTTATAATTCGTTATTGGAATCATATATAACACAAAGAGACCGTCTGGTGGTTAAAATAACAAATGCATGACAACAATCTTGCCAAACATAACACGTAATATCAGGTTTTCTGTTCGCCATTACCGTCGTGAGCATTGCAAATTAACTTTCGGTACTTTTTACGAAGATTACCGAGTGTCCAATGAGCTCATGTTATTTGCAGTTAATATATATTCTATTCTTATTACCCTGTGTGTTTATTTTCGTACATCATCATTTTATACCTAAATCGGGCAAAGTTGGTCTTTTCTGACGTTTCAAAACATTCGTTTCTGAAATTTTCCAAGTGCCAGGTATCGAGTGATCTCGACCCATTTTTAACTCGTCCCATCGCATTCTCGGCTTTATCATTCTTGACACATATGAACTTCCCAACTCAACAGGACATTGCGGCACTACTGAAAAACATGAGATACACATAGTTTTTACAGTTATATTGTTTTGATTTTTTCAATGTCAGCATTAATTTCAAGGTAGCATTAACAATGGAAAAAAAATATTTTAGTGATCTGATAATTATTTTTGTTCACATATTCATCCGATTTGCTTCAAGTATTTAAAATAGCGTTGAGAAACATATATTTTACATAATACACGTACTTTCTAATAAAAATCATTTCCTGTATTTTGAAAGTAAATATAAAATATTCATAACGCCGATTATGCCAAGGGCCGGATTGCTGGTAGACCGAGCGCGTAAAGGACCGAGATTCCCCTGACCGAATTACGAAGCACATTTGAAATGGCGAAAGAGTTTATCTGAAAGGTCATTGCATACAGAAATACAGCCGGACTTCTTAAGGTCCCCGGGACTTGATAGTTTTGTAAAAGGATTAGTGGAATCGAATGCCCCTCGTGATTGGATAAGTAACCCTAATTATATCAAAGTGATGAATCAACCTACGGTAAAACCAAAGGCTATGAGTACCCCTAAACCTCTGGATGATGATAATGATGAAGATGACACAGGGTTCTATGACGCTATGCCTACTCTTCCTTCTACTGACATAAAAGATTCTGCAAAGACACCCCATGGTCAAAAAATTGTTAAGGATTAGCAAAGATTGACTCCTACGACCTGGTCCACCATTAAAAAATCCCAAAAGAGTTCTCGTCTTCCAGAATGGATCAAAACTCAAAATTTTCGCAGTATGCCAAATTAGCATCCATCTATTATGATCCATCTAATCGGGGTGGGTATGAAGGTATACAAGGTCTCTATCGAGAAGTGAAACGTCAAAAGTATCCCATTTCTGTAAATGAGGTAAAACAATGGTTGAAAGAAAAGACACGTATACGCTTCATAAATCTATCAAGAGAAAGTTTCCTCGTAACCAAACGCGTGTGATCGATATGGATGAACAATGACATTAGATTTAGCTGATGTATCCAACATCAAGACACACAATGGCGGGTATACGCTTCTCTTATGCGTCATTGATGTTCTATCTAAATATGCGTGGGTCATATCTTTGAAAAATAAATCCGCCAAAGAAGTGGTAGGAGGGTTTCAAGCAATAGTAAAACAAGCTAAAGAACGACGTCCCATTCGTATACAAACCGATAAAGGAAAAGAGTTTTTGAATCATGAATTTCGTCAAACGTTTCATGATATTCATTTCTTTACGGCAACAGAAACAAAAGCTAGTATTGTAGAACGATTTCAACGGGAACTGAAAGTTGATATATTTTACTCATACTCGTTCACGTCGTTATATTGACGTTCTACCTCAGATTGTTCAAGCTTATAATCAATCGTATCATCGTATATGGATGAACAATGACTTTAGATTTAGCTGATGTATCCAACATCAAGACACACAATGGCGGGTATACGCTTCTCTTATGCGTCATTGATGTTCTATCTAAATATGCGTGGGTCATATCTTTGAAAAATAAATCCGCCAAAGAAGTGGTAGGAGGGTTTCAAGCAATAGTAAAACAAGCTAAAGAACGACGTCCCATTCGTATACAAACCGATAAAGGAAAAGAGTTTTTGAATCATGAATTTCGTCAAACGTTTCATGATATTCATTTCTTTACGGCAACAGAAACAAAAGCTAGTATTGTAGAACGATTTCAACGGGAACTGAAAGTTGATATATTTTACTCATACTCGTTCACGTCGTTATATTGACGTTCTACCTCAGATTGTTCAAGCTTATAATCAATCGTATCATCGTAGTATCGCATAGAAGTCAATCCTTCCAATGTGCTAGAAGTTTGGGAGACCTTATATTGTACCCTTCTCAAAGCCGTAAAGTGCCAAGTTTCATACAGATCGCGTACGTATCAGTAAAGTAAAACGTATATTTGATAAAGGGATACTTACCTAACTGGACCACGGAACTGTTCATGGTCGAGAAACGAGTACCTCGATTAGAAGGTACGTTTCACGAATCTGAATTACAACCCGTTGTGAAACAGATGATATCCATGAAGTCGATGAGATTCTCGATCATAGAAAAAGGCGTGTAGGTAAAAATCGAGTTATAGAAGAAGTGAAGGTACATTGGAAAGGATATCACTCTAGTTTTGATTCATGGATCCCCAAATCAAACTTGATCGTCCAGTAGACTCGGTAAGCCGAGTGTCTATCAGAGTCAACAATGAGCCCACAGTGCAACTACCCGATAGAGTGAGTCATACGCCTAGTACTACTTAAAAATAGTGCGGAGAAAACATAACTCGAAATGAAATTGTATTCTTTGTTCAAGTAGTTCTTGCCTGAAAGATGACAATACTCAGTTCTGGATGGTTATGCTAAGTGGCTGTATGGGATACATCATGCCTAATCCCAGTATGAAACTACCCTCCAAAGCGAATCATTGAATCTATAAAGGATTCAAGTTCACACGTTTGAATCAATTCCTAAGGACTGTATTGATAGTGACACATTATGACACTCATCATTCATAAAGGGTACCTCGTTAGAAAGCATATGGGCTCCTCTTCCTCAACTGAATCAATCGTTAACGAGAACAACTCATGGTCTGATCTCTCCTCAGAGGGGTGGGGTCATCGATCCATTAAGACTTGCAGGTAGTATAGTCAATACATCGGTAGGAGCATTTCGTCCCAGAACATCTGATATGCCATTGGCACAGGTATTTGGTCAGACTTTCTCAAACCTACGATGACGAAAGCCATTCCGCATATAGCCAAATTTGCTTTGAAAACGGGAATGGATGTGATACAAAATAAATGTTCATTGAAAAATTCTCCTGTTCAACGAGGGAAAGAAGCAGTGACCAACTTAATGAATGGTCCTAAGAAAACATTAGCTCGTGCACCCTCTCACGTCGCTTATCGTTTAGCAGGCAAGAAATGGGCAGGAACAAAGAGTCATATGAACAGTAGTATAAACAAGAAACGAATTAGACATCCCTTTCAGTCTACTTCTACAAGTAAATCTAAACAAGTCGGAAGAGAGCAGATATCTTTGACTAACAAGATGATGATGCAAAATGATTCGTGTGAGTGTAGTAGTGAAGCTTTAGAGTTGTTTAATGTCCCTCCCACCAATGTAACCTTAGAAGAAGGAAGATGGGTGAAATTTTACCCCGTCTCTAGTGTCAAGACACAATCTGCTCCTTTTGAGTTTGAAATCAAAGGACAAGGCGATGAGTATTTGGATTTGAACCAGACCTATGTGTACGTAGAAGCTAAAATCGTAAAACAAGACGGAACTGATCTAGCAGATGATAGTCAAATCACCCCGTCAACAATTTGCTGCATAGTTTGTTTTCCGAGATCGATTGTAATCTAAATGGAAAAGTGATCACTCCTGGAACCGATACCTATCCT
Source organism: Atrina japonica (assembly GCA_030159075.1). Classification (NCBI taxonomy): domain Eukaryota; kingdom Metazoa; phylum Mollusca; class Bivalvia; order Pterioida; family Pinnidae; genus Atrina; species Atrina japonica. The sequence goes on along the minus strand of BROG01000404.1, from coordinate 467,175 downwards.
TATCGAGCTTATCTCGAAAGGTTGCTGTCTTTTTCTGAAGAAACGTTAAAATATCAAATTAGTGCTACAAGTTTATGTTATAAGGATCAACCTGGACGATTTGACAACGAGAAAAACTCAGGACTGGCTGATCGTCATGAACGTATCAGTGAAAGTAAAACCTTTAATTTGATAGATCGTCTCCATTTGGATCTGTTTGAACAGATACGATATCTACTTGATGGTATAGATGTACGCTTAAGGTTTAATACATGTTTGGAGGAGGTGAATAGGGTTATTTGAAGATATTAAAAATGTATCTAGTGGTACGTAAAGTGAAACCCATTGCAACCTTACTGAATCGGATGAACGAACAGATGAATACCAGTACTGCTAAATTTCCCTTGATACGTGTAAAAGTTAAAACGTTTACTCTTCCTGCTGGGACACGTTCATTTGTATCAAGGTCAAATGCCAAAACGTAAAGAAGTAGGTATGGATGCCGCATTCAATGGTGATGCGACAAACAATCCCTTTTATTTCCAACATTTTAATGTCAATAAAGTGGATGTAAGTATCAATGGAGAAAGTCTTTGCACTCGTCCTTTAGAACCTGACTTTGAAAACAACTTGTACTTGCGATCATACTTGAGCTGATATCAAGGATTAGGTCGATTAGGAGAAGACTGGGCACCTTCCGTGACCATTGACAACTATAGAAGAGGATATACCTTGTGGTGTTTTGATTTGACAGCTGATCAAGACAATGATCAGAGCAAGTTACACTGGATAAAAACGGTGAATTTATGCATCGAACGTCAATTTGCTCAATCTTTAGCAGAGAATATGAACTGCATTGTCTATGGATAATTTGATAATGTATCAGAAATCAACAAACAGAGGGAAGTGGCTATAGACTATTGAAACCATGCAAAGCATTCAAGGTTTGAATGCTCATCAACTCAATGTTATTTTATCACGAGACCCTTATGTAGGACCCTCGTTCGGCGGAGTTTACAAAAGAGACGTTTTACCCGACTATCTACCTTATGGTAAACATTCATTTATCGTCCATACAGATCCTTACGGCCAACCAGGAGAGCATCGGGTTGCCATTCATTTCATAGGTCATCAGACTCCTGAATATTTTGAATCTTACGAACTACTTCCATAGATCTATCCTGATATCTATCAATTTATGAAACGCCATGCAGATCGAGTGATTATTAATCAACAGATGTATCAACACCCTCGCACCAAAGTTTGTGGACATTACTGTGTGTATTATTTACGTCAAAGACATCGAGGTGTCCCTAGTCATGTTTTATTTCAATCGTTATTTCATCAACCTATTCCAAGAAGAAGAAACATTGAGCCTTTACGAAACGATCATTCTGGGGATGGTTTAGAGACCAATACCGTATACCTGTACCTAAATCAACCAGGTATTAATCCTGTCAGTCACGACAAATATGGGTTTAATTACGTCAAGGAATTCGAACCGACCGATCTAGCTGCCGTTATTTTGCTCCACGCTGTATGGGCAAGATCAACCGTATCAGTGAGACGTAATAAACTCTTTGTTGTTTTTTTTATTTTGTTTTTGTATCACTGTACGTAGTCTTAGAGGAACGACCCTAATCCTCATAGAACTACTTCTAGTTTGTGCGGGGTAATAAAATTCTGAGTTGATAGAACTATTGTCGTTGTTTATGAGTTTAAAACAAATGATATAAAGTAGAGAGAAAGGTGGGGTGTGTATGAGAGAAAAAAGAAAAGAAATGAGACAAAGGTGAAAATGTGGAGAGAGAAAAGAAATGAGAGAAAGGTGAAAATGGAGAGAGAGAGAGAGAGAGAGAGAGAGAGAGAGAGAGAGAGAGAGAGAGAGAGAGAGAGAGAGAGAGAGAGAGAGAGAGAGAGAGAGAGAGAGAGACATGGGAATGGGGAGAGTAGAAAGATACAATTCTGGGATCACGTGACTTGTTTGGTATCAGGGGGTACGATATAGGCTCACATCACAAGAGTGCACACAGAGAGAATCATGATTGCAACTGTATGGACGACCTACTGTTTTCTTTTACACAGAAGAATGAAACATCAGATACGATGTAGTCTTGATTGGAATACTCATATACGTGCTGTGAAAACACCTGAACAATTTATGTGGATTGTGTACGATATGTTCAAAGATAAGATTTTTACAAGAGAACGATTATGTGTATTAGAAACCTTTACAGAAGATGTAAGTGCATTAAGTCAAGATCCTACCTATTGGGAGATCTACGGTATAGTCCGTGACTTGATCGAGAGACATACGTTTACAAACTACTAAAAATGCCCACTATAGATGGGATAAGAATGTCACGTGAATCACTCCACTATTAAAACTGCAGTTCAAACTTGAAACGGACCAAATGGATTTTTGCTTGTGGCCCACTGCACTAGCTATTTTCGTCAACATCAACTACAACATGGAGCAGAGCTACAGTCAATCCATTGATAGTCTATGGCACATGGTGTACGCAGAAGTCGTATTAAACAAGCTGTACGAAGTATCAAACACTCAGTGTTACGGCTGTGAGATTGATCACCAGAGTCAAAAACATCATTCCTGCCTTATGATGTATGTTGACGGTACAATGATGTTTCGCTACTTTGACGAGGTTCTAGACACGGTGAACGACATGAACATCTTGCAAAATGCAATACATCATTCCTAGAGCATTCAGAGATGTCTACAAACAAAACTTCTACTGCCCAGATTGGAGAGCCACTCAACGGACCAAAGAAACAGACCGAAACCGACTTTGGGATACTGTGTATCGCTTGATGCAACTGGCATCCCGGCTCCATAATGAAGTGACAGTTTAAGGGGTTTTTCATTCAATTATTGTACATTTTCCAGAGGGACATTACCTAATCCTCTGCGAAAATACATTTTGATTTCTTTTTAGCGGGGAAATTAAAATGTTACAGTGCAAAATTAATCTTGTCGTCTTTTAAAAGAAATATGAGCTTAAAAACTGATCTGATGTTCATGTATTTGATCTTGGTATAAGATGTACGCCAAGAGTTTAAACACAGTACTAGTACACGGTAGACACAAAGGTACAGAGTTATATGGTGTAAACACAATTAAGAAACTATGAGAAGGATACAGAGTATTAGTATCACAACTCTATGAGATGTACGAGATATAGAGATTCTAAGTAAAATGAAACAAGGATACAAGGCGTATAGTATCACAACTCTATGAAACGCACGAGATATAAAGATTCTAAGTAAAATGAATTAAGGATACAAAGCGTATAGTATCACAACTCTATAAGACGTAAATGTCAATATCCGAGTTAAATCGAGTTCTAATTCATGTACCTAAATCTAAATCATGCCATCAGGGGAATACCCCCATCTAATCAACGTTCATTCACTCTAGACCTCAAAACTGGGAAAACCCATCTCCTGTTAGCATTACACTTGTCGTCAACTCACCTAAACTTTCGTCGACTCTGGCGAGATCTACTACTGATTTCATTCCAAGTCTCAAACCTGGAAAAACCCAAAGTTTCGGTTCTAAAGATAGATTCATTCTCAGCCCAAAACTGGAAAAAACCCAACATCTATTTTTAGCAACTGACATCTCGTGACCAGAACCTCTTGTAACGAAGGCTCTCTTTGGCTCGTTCTCCAAGTTTGCCATGACAACATGACCTCACTTCCGGTATGACGTACTTCCGGTATGACACACTTTCGGTTATGACGTCACATGCGGCTCCACGGCACGATTTTTGAATTGACCAATCAGAAGCCAGCTTTCTGATGACGTCATCAACAGCGCCACTGGTGGCGCCCTTGGCGGCAAAATTCAAAAATCATGACGGGGAGCTGCCTATTACTACCAATGTTTATGCCTCAATCCCCCTTTCTGATTTTGATAAATCCGTGTTGAGATTGAGATACAGATCCAGACACATGATCATCATGTTTTCGTTTACATCCTTGAATCACATATTTGTCCATTCAATCTCACCCATATTTAATACATCATTGATTGCATTATATGTATCTGGTCCAGATGAGACATCTTTGAAATGATTCTGAGTAATAAGTAAATCATTGTCATTGTCCATATTGTTATATTTAATGTGACATCATCATATGTGTATTGTCACACCTAAGTGAATGTTGCTAGAGCTACCTTCATACAAGGTAACTTTAAATTCTATTCGACTATCCAATGGAGCCGATCTGGCTCAGTCGGTAGCTTGCTCGACTCTTGATCCTGAGGTCGTGAGTTAGAGTCCAGCCGGCGGCAGGTTGGTTTCCTGTCTTTCGGATGAGACAGCAAAAACCGAGGTCCCGTGTCACAATAGGTGTCGGCACGTTAAAGAACCGTCACTGCTCAATGGCCGTAAATGCCTATCATAAGCAAAAATTTGAAACCCTTCACCGGCATTTGGTGACGTCTCCATATGAATGAAAGATTCTTGAGTGGGACGTTAAACAACAATAAACAAACAAACAAACGATCTAATGATGTTAAGCCATTTATATGAAAGTCCTGACCATGCACTGGGCACAATAAAGTGTTAATTTTTTACGCTTGATAAATCACTCGATGATATTGAATAGTACAGAGAACAATACCCCCTCAGGCATTCGACCATTTCGTGATTTATCCATTACGTAAAATGTAATAATATAGTTATTGTTATGAATAATAAACGTATGTACATAAATAAAGTTCACTTACATATTATGATGAATGCAGTTATGCTGACCTCTCTGTTAACTCTGAAATTCTTTCCGGAAGTAAATGGAGAATGTCTTATCTAAAAATAATTAATATATTGCAACTGTTATCCATTTCATGACATGAATAATAAAAATAATAATAATAATAAATGGTCTCCCCTATTAAGAGGACAAGTGTCATCACTTCCTGTAGGCTGCTTTTCAAAACTGGCACCAACAACCCCATGATATCAACATTCCAGGCCATATACTAGTATATGATACACTGCTTGAACGGAAGAGCCCTACATTTTTCTTTGACATTGCATACTATTATGACATACCGTGTCGGAACGCAACAACTCGAAAACGGTCTATTCCCCGTGAATACCCGATAACAGTAGAGTAAAATACTTTGCTTCTTGGTTCTGTATGTCGCAGAAGGATTATATCATACTGAAACTTTTGAAAAATTGAAATTTAAAAAAAAAAAACTTGAATAGAAAATTTCGAATCATAATTGAAAACGTTTGTTAATTATGAATTCATGGCCTGTGCATCTTATAGAGCTATGATCAAATATGCATTAGTTGATTGTCATACAGAAAAACGGAACATTGTCTAGCGACATACAGAGGCAAATCCACCATTTTAACGGTAATTAACGACTCAGTAATGAATAATGTCTAAAAAATAATTATGTTTGCCTTCGCTGTTTTACTGAACAATCCTCATGTTATTAAGTCTACCAAACGAAGTTTGTGTAGACTTATTGTTTTTACACCGTTTCTTATTATTATTATTATTATTATTATTATTATTATTATTATTAAGTCTACCAAACGAAGTTTGTGTAGACTTATTGTTTTTACACCGTTTCTTATTATTATTATTATTATTATTATTATTAAGTCTCCCAAACAAAGTTTGGAGACTTATTGATTTTGCTGTGTTTCTTATTATTATTATTATTCTTATTAAGTCTCCCAAACGAAGTTTGGTAGACTTCTTGTTTTTACACCGTTTCTTATTATTATTATTATTAAGTCTCCCAAACGAAGTTTGGTAGACTTCTTGTTTTTACACCGTTTCTTATTATTATTATTTATTATTTTTCTTTCTTGCCAGACTTGTCTAGATGTGCATTGTTTTTACACCGTTTCTTATACCGTTGATCTTAAACCATATTTTTTCTTATTACTTGTATTTGAGATCCCCACCCCTAAACCATATATTTACTTATTACTTGTGATTATTATTATTCACTAGTAGCACTTGGTTACAAAGAGATTTGTTATTATTCGTTATTATTATTATTATTATTATTATTATTTTTCTTTCTTGCCAGATTATTATTATTTTCAGTGTTTCATGTTCATTTATCTGTCTATTTGAGAAATGTTCATTTATCCAAATTACCTGTCGAAGTTTGTGTGTAGTTGGGGGGGTCCCCGGGTCATTCCCTGCCCATTCTCATTTAAGAAATGTTCTTTAAACAGTATTCCTAGTGCCTTGGTTACAAAGAGATATGGGGGTTTTGTTTGGGAGACTTTTTCGAAACAGCTTTTTTGTTACACCGTTTCTTATTATTATTATTATTATTATTACTCCATGTCTAGATGTGCAGTCAGTGTTTCAATTTCCCCGGGGTCATTCCCTTCCCCCTCATTTGAGAAATGTTCCCAGATATTGTCCAAAGCGTTTCTCGAAAACCGTTGGTCGTAACTTTATGAAACTTGGAGGGATGTTAGATCTCCATGTCTAGATGTTTTTTTTTTTTGTGATGAGACCAATTTCATGGTCGTAGTTGGGGGTTCCCGGGGTTTCTTGCCAGATCTTGTCCGAATTTGCGTTTCATTTGAGAAATGTTTATTTATCTGAAATCCCATGGTCGTAGTTGGGGGTCCCCGGGTCATTCCCTGAAAACTTATTATGAGACCAATTTCATGTCGTATGGAGAAATGTTCATTTATCTGAAATACCGTTGAGATCCCCACCCCTAAACCATATATTTTCTTATTACCTGTGATGAGACCAATTTATGGTCGTAGATAGGGGGGTCCCCGGGGTCATTCCCTGCCCCCCCTCATTTGAGAAATGTTCGTAACTTTATGAAAAAACCGTTGGTCGTAACTTTGGAGGATGTTAATTTCCCCGGGGTCATTCCCTGCCCCCTCATTTGAGAAATGTTCCTGAAATACCGTTGATCTCCATGTCCCCGGGGTCATTCCCTGCCCCCGTAGATGTCCCCACCCCTAAACCATATATTTTCTTAATACCCATGTGAGTGAGTCTTCAATTTCCCCGGGGTGATGAGACCCGTAGTTGGGGGAGATCCCGGGGTCATCATTCCCTTGAGATCCCCCTGTGATAAGATCAATTTCATGGTCCCTGCCCCCCTCATTTGAGAAATGTTTCATTTATCTGAATTTTTTCTGGTATACAAAAAAAATGAGACAAAAGTCAAAAATATCTCAGAAACTAAGCATCTTTTACTATAGACATATGCATGAGAAAGTTGTTCAGTTTCATGAGCTGCACAAGCAAAAAAAGTTTCCGTGAACTCTCAGATTTTAGTATAGACATATACATGAGTGATTTGTAGAGAATAGGCTGATAAATGTTTATACGAAATTTCATGATCCCCATGAGAAAATTTTGATGTAAAGTTTCCCCTATTTGAGGTTAGTGTTGATGATTTGTAGGGAATCCAAAAGGTATAGTGTTGATTTAGCTCAAAAACTATTCTCTTATTACTTTTGTATGGGAATGAGCTGACGAACAAATGTGATGAGACAAGGTTCGGATGAAAGATCAAGGTCACAGCTCAAATTGAAAATTTCAACATGGATCGTAGTTGGGGGATCCCATCTTTACTATAGCGGGAATTTAGGGTCAAGGTGTTTGAAAATTTAAAATCATTCCCCATGAGTGCCCCCCAAGGTCACAGGAGAGTTTGAAAATTTCTCTAAAAATTTCAATTGAAAATAGCTCGAAAACGGTCATTTGAGAAAAAACTATAGAACTTTTATATATAGGTTACTATCAGAGATTTGTAGGATATGAGATGAAGAACATATGTGTGAAGTTTGAAGGTCATCCAAGGTCACAGCTCAAATTGAAAATTTCAACTCAAAATAGCTCAAAAACTATAGAACTTTTATATATACGTTAGTGTTGAAGATTTGTAGGGAATTAACCAAAGAATTTATGTGTGAAGTTTCAAGGTCGTTGGATCAAAGGTCAAGGTCTCAACTCAAAAATAGCTCAAAAACTATAGAACTTTTATAATATGTTTAGTGTTGAAGATTTGTAGGGAATGAGCTGAAAGAACACATGTGTTGAAGTTTCAAGGTCATCCGATTGAAAGGTCTGAAAAGAATCCGATAAAAGGTCATACCGTTGAGATCATAGCTTCTGATTCCCACTGTGCTCTGTGCTCAGCCCTAAATTTTCAGATCATATAAAGTTGTGCTTTCGCTAGGGGCTGAAAAAGGGTTCATATTTTTGTCATAAAAATGAGACTTATTACTTGTGATGAGAGAGAATAAGCAGATAATTACATACGAAATTTTATGCTCATTGGATAAAAGGTCAAGGTCACATGTGAGTTTGAAATTTCTCTAAAAATTTCAATTGAAAATAGCTCGAAAACGGTGAATGTTACAAATTCAGGTCGTTGGATGGTCGTAAAATAAACTCAAAAACTATAGTTGCATCCAATGAAAGGGTCCCCGGGTCAAGAACATTCCCAGCTGAACTTTTATATATATGTTAGTGTTGAAGATTTCTAGGGAATGAGCTGAAAAACACATGTGTGAAGTTTCAAGGTCCCCCCCTCATATGTGTGAAGTTTCAAGGTCATCGATGAAAGGTCAAGGGAGCTCAAATTGATACTTTCAACTTGAATTTTTGATATATTGGGTGTTAATGATTTGTATGGAATGAGCTGACGAACAAATGTATGAGGTGTTCCATCGGAGTAATGTTTTTTTTATCTGAAGGATCGGACTTCGGTCTCAGGGTCATAGCTTCTGAGCTTTGCTCTGTTGCTCAACTACCTCAGCTCAAGCTGTATCAAAGCTGTAGCTTCTGAGCTTTGCTCTGTTGCTCAGCTGAAATCAAAGCTGTAGCCTCAGCTGTAATCGGATGACCCTTTTTGCTTCAGCAAAAAGAGCTCTAGTTATTTATTATTATTATTATTATTATTATTTTTTTTTTTTTTTTTTCCTAGTAGTTGAGATCCCCACCCGTAAACAATATATTTTTTCAATATGACTTATTACCTGTGATAAGATCAATTTCATGGTCGTATTGGGGGGTCCCCTGGGTCATTCCCATATTTTGTCAGCTGCCCCCCTCATTTGATGAAATGTTCATTTATCTGAAATTTACCGTTGAGATCCCCTACCCCATAAGTGAAACCATATATTTTCTTATTACCTGTGATGAGACAAAGACAGTTATGATGATAGGCTCGTTGCAAGGAAAACAGTATTTTCAACTAGTAGCACTATTGGTTACAAAGAGATTTGGGGGTTTCGTTTGGGAGACTTTTTCGAAACAGCATGGCAAGGTCATGTTTCAATTAAAATACCTCGTTTTATTATAGTATTATTATTATTTTGAAAATTTCTTTCTTGCCAGATCTTGTCCGAAGCGTGAAATTTCAAGGTTTCTCGAAAACCGTTAGTGTTGATGATTTGTAGGGGAATGGGCGTAACTTTATGAAACTTGGAGGGATGTTAGATCTTCATGTCTAGATGTAGTAAATGAGTGAAAAACATATGTGTGAAGTTTCAATTTCCCCGGGGTCATTCCCTGCCCCCATCATTTGAGAAAATGTTCACAGCTTTATTTTCAAATGAAATAACCTTGTTGAGAAAAACTCCCCACCCCTAAACCATAACTGATTTTCTTATTACTTGTGAGCTGAGCCGATTTCCTCAATTTTCATGGTCGGATCAGTTGGGGGGGCACAATCCCAACTACTGGCTAGAGCAAAATCATTTTCCAAAGACTGAAGTGGTGCTGCCCCCCAGAAAAAAGCTCATTTGGGAAATGTTCATTTTTATCTGAAATACCGTTGAGATCCCCACCCCCTTTTGAAAACCATATTTTATTTTCTTATTACTTGTGATGAGACCAATTTTGAAATTTCATGGTCGTAGTTGGGGGTCCCCGGGGTCAAGGTCGTTGGATCCCTGCCCCCTCATTTGAAAATAACTCAAAAAACTATAGAAATGTTCATTTATCTGAAATACCGTTGAGATCCCCTCAACCCCTAAACCATATATTTTCTTATTACCTGTGATGAGACCAATTTTCATGAAATAGTCGTATTTTGGGGGGTCCCCAAGGGTCATTCCCTGCCTCCTCATTTTTTATATATATAGCTTAGAAATGTTCATTTAGATTGAAATACCGTTGAGATCCCCTGAAGAATATTTGAGGAAAGTCTCAAGGTCCCAAGGTCTAAACCATATCAACTTTAGCTCTTATTACCTGTGATGAGACCAATTTGCTCATGGTCGTATCAAAGTTGGGGGTGACCCCTTTTTGGGTCATTCCCTGCCCCCCTCATTTGGAGGGATGTTAGAGAAATGTTCAATTTCTCTGAAATACCGTTGAGATCCCCACCCCTTATTACTTGTGATGAGACCAAATGGTCGTAGTTGGGGGATCCCCGGGGTATATTTGAGAAATGTTTCTGAAATTTGATCCCCACCCCTAAACCACCTGTGATGAGACCAATTTCATGGTCGTAGTTGGGGGTCCCCGGGTCATTCCCTGTCCCCCCTCATTTGAGAAATGTTCATTTATCATATTTTCTTATTACCTGTGATGAGACAAAGACAGTTTATGATGATAGGCTAAGGAAACAGTATTCACTAGTAGCACTTGGTTACAAAGAGATTTGGGGGTTTCGTTTGGGAGACTTTTTCGAAACAGCTGGCTGTTTCATTTCAATACTTACAAAATATAACTGATTCTTATTTACAAAATGATGATAAATAACGAGGTTTCCAAGTAAATGTTAAACATTTGAGTTAGTGATAAATGAATGAATGTCATGGAAATTTTAAAACAGGATGAATTGAACTAAATTCTGTTACGGTAAATCATTCGTCTTTCCTTCTTCATCTACCCCATCGAAGACCCAAATCTAGTCACATATGCCGACAGAAACAAATTTCCGATCCGATTGTCACTCCAACTTTCTCCATACTGATTGAATGGGAACCTTGAAAAGGGACGGGGTTTCACATGATGACGTGATTTTTTAGAAAACTTAAGCCGAAGAGCAAAATTTAACCAAAAAAAATCTTAACCAGATGGCAGTATTGAAATACACCTAACTAGGTCTACTCATAATCATTCACGTCGGCATATCATCTAAAATAATGTCGACGTTTTCATTTCATTGAATGGGTCAACAGATCAAACTGATTGGGTTATCTTTGGAAAACACACTGTGGATGAAGATTGTGAATTAGAGTATTGTTTATCGCTACATTCAACAGTTTTTCAGTTATATGGTGGCGGCCATATTTTAAAGGTGGAGGAGAGAACCCGGTTACAATGAACCAGGAAGGAGACCACCGGCCTTCCACAGGTAAACTGGCAAACTTCCTCACAAAAATCAGCTTTAGGTTACAGCGGGACTTGAACCTGTGCTGACCAGGAAGGAGACTGCATGATTCATGGCGCGAAGCTTTACACAGATGAAGAAAAGATGGGAAAAGTAATGGCGGTGTTATTGATCCGTTGAAAATGCGTGACATGTACTTACAGATTTGTTCACCCGCAGGAAGTTTGAATTATAAATTGTAACGGGAATATGCGGAATGATAGTGAAAAACGTAATAAAAATCCAAAACTACTAAATTATCAAGATAATATTTTATGTTTGTTTGTTCGTTTATTGTTGTTTAACGTCCCACTCATGAATCTTTCACTCATATGGAGACGTCACCAAATGCCGGTGAAAGGCTTCAAATTTTGACCTATGCTCAACACTTACGGCCATTGAGCAGTGAGGGTTCGTTACTGTGACACGGGACCTCGAGTTTTACTGTCTGATCCTAAAGACAGGAAACCAACCTGACGCCGACGGGACTCGAACTCACGAACTTATGATACAGAGTCGAGCGCGCGCTACCGACAGAGCCAGGCCGGCTCAGATATTTTTTTAAGTTTAAAGTGTGTTGGTACAATACAACACACATGTTACATACACACAAAAGAGAAATATCAGTGGAAATTATCTAATGATGTAGAAATAATCATCTGGTAAGTCACCCGACAAGTCATGATTAGCTGACAAGTCGATATGATAATTCCATAGACTGGCAAAATTATCTGATAAGTCGCCATGCTAATGGCAAGTTTTAATGTGAAATATATCACGTAAAAATCACATAAATGAGTTTTTCTCAGTTAAAACTAGTTTTTCTGAGTTAAACCTTGTTTTTTCTCCAGTTAATGTGGGTTACATGTTGAACCTAGTTTTTCTACATTATTCCTAATTTTTATCGTAACCACATTATCTGGAGGATAACTAGGTTTAACTGAGAAATCTACGATAAACTGCGCCAAAATCAAATAAATACTAATTAAACTTAGTTTTACTCTGTTAAACATGGTTTTTATCCAGTTAACGTGGGCTGCTGAGAAAAACTAGGTTTTTTGTCACAATGAGATAAATCTATTTTTACCTGTGATGAACCTAGTTTTTCTCAGTTAAACCTCTTTCTTCTACAGTTAATCCTAGTTTTTCTCATAACTCACATAATTATAAAAAAAGGGTAGGTTTAACCGAGAAACACGAAAGTTATTTTCACCGAAATCACATTGAAACTCATTACTGTGATTGTGGCAAAATTAAACCTATTCTTCTCATTTAAACTAGATTATTTTTTCTCTAGAAAAACGAGGTTTAACTAATTTTTGTGATTTTGTTGCAGTTAATACTACCTTATCTCTGTTTAATGTGGGTTACTACAAAAGCTAGGTTGAACTGTGACAAGAGAAAAACTAGGTTGAACCCCTTACTGTGATTTTGCATGCTACATCTCCTTCTAAGTGGGAAAATGTTGACAGGCTGTACAAGAGCAATACAAAACAACAAGTCCACACATACAAATTTTAGTTTATAAATAGAAATTAACAAAAATGTATTAGCAAAAGTATTGCAAATATACGAAACATTTCATTTTTTTTTACATATTACATTTGGCACCATTGGGCTTCCGTAGGTATCGGCTATTTTCTTGTCATGAAATGAAGTTTCACCTCCAAGGTTTTTAGAAAACAGTGACGGGTTAACCCTATTCTTATGCCTTATGCATTTCAAATTAGCACCCCAATGACAGAAGCGACCAAAGCAAATCTGTTTATCACTGCTTGACCCGAACTCTTAGTAATGGCCAAATTACTGTGATGAAATTATTAAAGGCATACAAGCTGTAATTTTGATAATGTAAATGTCCTAGGATTAGACCAGAACTTTTATCAAAAAGGATAAAAAGTTATATTGCAGTAGAAACTTTTAACATATCCGACATTTGATATTCCTGTCATTTATGTAAGAATACAAATGTTCACTCGGCCATTATTCACATTTTTATTTCTTTTCACAAACACGACATTATAAAAGTTTTTTCAACTTGGATTTTCAAAAACGTTTCATTTTATAAAACATCGAATATCTGAAATTTTCGATGTATACAAAAAACAGTTTTGACAGCTTTATGCCATTAATGCGCAACAATAATAAAGGTAAATCGCACTTAATAAGAATGAATAAATGAACCACTAATTACAGCTCTGATTTGAAGGAAGTCCACACATACAAATTTTAGTTTATAAATAGAAATTAACAAAAATGTATTAGCAAAAGTATTGCAAATATACGAAACATTTCATTTTTTTTTTTTACATATTACATTTGGCACCATTGGGGTAGGTATCGGCTATTTTTTCTTGTCATGAAATGAAGTTTCACCTCCAAGGTTTTTAGAAAACAGTGACGGTTTAACCCTATTCTTATGCCTTATGCATTTCAAATTAATGTTCACTCGGCCATTATTCACATTTTTATTTCTTTTCACAAACACGACATTATAAAAGTTTTTTCAACTTGGATTTTCAAAAACGTTTCATTTTATAAAACATCGAATATCTGAAATTTTCGATGCATACAAAAAACCGTTTTGACAGCTTTATGCCATTAATGCGCAACAATAATAAAGGTAAATCGCACTTAATAAGAATGAATAAATGAACCACTAATTACAGCTCTGATTTGAAGGAAGTCCACACATACAAATTTTAGTTTATAAATAGAAATTAACAAAAATGTATTAGCAAAAGTATTGCAAATATACGAAACATTTCATTTTTTTTTTTTACATATTACATTTGGCACCATTGGGGTAGGTATCGGCTATTTTCTTGTCATGAAATGAAGTTTCACCTCCAAGGTTTTTAGAAAACAGTGACGGGTTAACCCTATTCTTATGCCTTATGCATTTCAAATTAATGTTCACTCGGCCATTATTCGCATTTTTATTTCTTTTCACAAACACGACATTATAAAAGTTTTTTCAACTTGGATTTTCAAAAACGTTTCATTTTATAAAACATCGAATATCTGAAATTTTCGATGCATACAAAAAACCGTTTTGACAGCTTTATGCCAGTAATGCGCAACAATAATAAAGGTAAATCGCAGTTAATAAGAATGAATAAATGAACCACTAATTACAGCTCTGATTTGAAGGAAGTCCACACATACAAATTTTAGTTTATAAATAGAAATTAACAAAAATGTATTAGCAAAAGTATTGCAAATATACGAAACATTTCATTTTTTTTTTTTACATATTACATTTGGCACCATTGGGGTAGGTATCGGCTATTTTCTTGTCATGAAATGAAGTTTCACCTCCAAGGTTTTTAGAAAACAGTGACGGGTTAACCCTATTCTTATGCCTTATGCATTTCAAATTAATGTTCACTCGGCCATTATTCACATTTTTATTTCTTTTCACAAACACGACATTATAAAAGTTTTTTCAACTTGGATTTTCAAAAACGTTTCATTTTATAAAACATCGAATATCTGAAATTTTCGATGCATACAAAAAACCGTTTTGACAGCTTTATGCCAGTAATGCGCAACAATAATAAAGGTAAATCGCAGTTAATAAGAATGAATAAATGAACCACTAATTACAGCTCTGATTTGAAGGATACATTGTAAATACAAATGCTCATTTGTGCTAAATTGAATATTGTCCATGAGCAATTGCATTTACATTCAATTTTTTTTTTTCAAACAAATGAGAAACAACTCTTATTCGTTGGTGACACGCTGTTTTATAACAAATTTTTCTTTGGAATTCTGATATTTTATCAAAGGAATATACCACAGAATGTTTGAGTTTGACTTAAGAAAAAGGGAGACGGCTAATAATCGTTCATGACAATTGAAAGTAGCCACTTTATTTAACATTTTACCAATCAACTGGGAAATGCCGGGATGACTTGCGTAAGTATTTCATCATATAGCCTACTAGCAAATCCTTCAAATCAATTGAAATAAGACAAATACAAATCTATGTTATGCAATAAAAAATACTTATATTGACATGTTTAAAAGTTAACTATCGACACCTTCGTTAAAAAAAGTTTAGAGCTCTTATAAATCCTTGGGATAACTGTTATGTACATTGTATTTATTTTAGTATGTATCAGCTGATCATATATTTTATATCACCCCGCCCATACTCCCATTACTGAGACTCCCATGAGCACTGCTTATGTTCGGCATTGACATTGTAGGTTGTGAGAAAACAAGAGTTCGCCTCAGACAAGTTACGATTGTAATTACGAAGTCACCCGCATATGGAGTTCATATTTCACAAATGACCCGATATGCCAGGGCGTGTACAACATATGACGATTTCATATACAGAGGTAAACTACTCACTTACAAATTATTGACACAGGGATATCAAAAACCGCGTTTAATGTCAACGTTCCGCAAATTTTACGGTCGGTATAATAGTCTTGTTTGCCATTACTCTGTTTCACAAGGTGAAATGTTGAGTTGTCTTTTCGTTGGCAGTTGAGACGTCTGTATCAACTGTGACGAGGACACACTCCTCACGTATTTCATTGGACTTGATTGTGGACTCACGGCGGGTGTGACCAGTCGACAGGGAATGCTTACTCCTCCATGGCACCTGATCCCACCTCTTGGTTTCCAGAGGTCCTTGTTTGTCCATTTTTACCGGATTTGTATCTATGGCCCGGACATTCTATTGATTTATACTTTGGTATATGAGATTTTTTATATACTTTCATTTCTATGACCTGTAGTTCTGATCATAACATGACCTAGATCTATGATATGGGTATGTACGTACTACGTACGTAGTGTAAACAGTCTTGTGTATCTGATTTCTTTCTGTGATTTTTTTTTTGTTTTTGTTTTGTGGTAATGTAAGGCTTTTAAGAATAAACAACAAATTAATCTTTGATATTAACTCTATTCTTTATTGATTCTTTCATATGTTGAAATTTCAGAGGAGATTTGTCCGACAAATAAATAGAAAGGGTTTCCTAGATATTCATATATCCCTCCGTCAAAAAGTAGCACTCAGGTCAAATGAAGACCTACCACTTCTTTTATTGAATGTGCATGCAGTCGCCCAATATACTTGCAATGAAGAGATTACGGACATAATGTAAATATTTTAATATGCCTGCGCAATGTATTCAGTTACATCTATAAAAAAAACTTTTTCATTTGCTATATAATATTCTCAGATTTTCAAATTAATATTACTTTTATGTTATCCAAAATTATAGAACTACTTTTTATTCATCGTTATTATCTTTGTTATACATTTGTACGATTGCATACCAATTTTTATCATAATGTAGACAGATTGATGAGTCGAACTATATTGATGATTATATTTCTAGATTTGCGAATTACGCTTTAGTCCATAACCAAAGTTAACATGAATTTATCAATAAAATAGATGAAAATAAATCTAATTTACAATATGACAATGGAACTTCAGTGTTCCTTTTTATTTCAACAACAATATTTCGTTTAGTATATCCTTTGTAAAACACATAAAAATGCACCGTCTCATACACCTAAAAATAACTTCAGCAGGTGTTATCAATCTAGCGATGTAATAGCGTTTCTTTCTAGATCAAATAGAAATTCTTTTAAAGTAATACATTACATTCAAGAGTACAAAATTTTACATTGGTTTAAAAATAAATGCATCCACGATCGAGCACCACCTCTGTACCTAGACTGATGTCCAATTCTATTCCATATGAGAGTGGTACAAAACTAGTAGTCAATCACGAAGGGCACAAACATACCCATTAGACATGCTTTAATGAGTGACAACAGCACATAGTCGTCGTGGTTGAAATCACGAACCACTGGAAGATTTCCAGTGCACAGTTTTAAGAAATACTCTAACATTATGCATGCTTGTCACTCCGGAGCTAATACACCCCTCCCCTGCACTGGCGGCGATACACACTTTTATATCTTTTCTGCGATCTTAGAGTGTGCGTGTCTCTCTCCACACTGCTTGATGTTTGTATAGCAATGCCAACCACACAATACTTACATTTACTATAAATGCTATCGCTTTTGTGCATCCTTATCAGGGTATTCATATGGTAGACCAAATGTAAT
Source organism: Atrina japonica (assembly GCA_030159075.1). NCBI lineage: Eukaryota > Metazoa > Mollusca > Bivalvia > Pterioida > Pinnidae > Atrina > Atrina japonica. The sequence continues at coordinate 449,723 of BROG01000404.1, read as the reverse complement.
ATGAATGTGTCCAAATATTTAATAATGCTAATTAGCGATGTACATTTTACTGTAATTATGAAAACAACAAATATGATACTGATGATTTAGTTAACTTCCTAATTAACACATAGTGTACTAATTAACTAGGCACATATGAATTACCTCAGATGTGTTGATAAATACATGCAACGCTATATAATAAGCCCAAACTAACTAAGTAAAGTTTGTAAGTATATAGAAGCATCTAAATCCATAAATTTTATGTTGTAAATTCAAGCTCTACACAATAATATTATAAATGAGACAAGTGACAATGGCTTTAAGTAGTCAAGTACAACCGCCAACCACCAAACTAGATTTTGAGTTCGAATGCCAACGGGTCGTTTTATCCCATCACCTTTTACCTTTTTTGACAGGCATAATAAAGATGAATAATTCTTCTAATTCTAAAACCGTGATCTGCGTCACAATACAATTAGGATCTGACCTGTTCAACCCTAAAGAGCACTGTAGACTAAACTTAAACTATGGAAACGAGCATACAATTTATAAATTTAAGGGCGAAAGGGTTAAAGAATATAAAAATTTCAGATACCAAAGTATAAATCTTTAGGATGTCCAGATTATAGATACAAATCTGGTAAAAATGGACAAACACGGACCTCTGGAAAACTAGAGGTGGGATCAGGTGCCATGGAGGAGTAAGCATCCCCTATCAGGTGCCATGGAGGAGTAAGCATTCTCCCTGTCGACCGAAAAGGTCACATTTCACCTGAAACAGTAATGATTTCACCAGTAGTGAGTAGTTGATATCCCTGTATCAATAATTTGTATGATTAAATGTTGAAATGTTGATATGTTGAACACGCCCTGCCATATCGAATCATTTGTGAAATATAAAGTCCATATGCGGGTGACTGTGGGATATTACTACTTAAATGTGGAAAATTTACGATTGGAAAGTCGAAATCGTCGCGTTTGTCGTATAGCTTAAATGCCAATTTCCCGTCTGTGTCTACAGTAAGTAAAATGTCTAAGTATGAACCATGTGTGCTTGACTCTGTTGTATCTTTAATTTCTAGTTCGATGGTATATATCGTGTAGACATATGTATGAAAATTGTCGTTATTAATTGACAAAACATCGTCGATATATCGCAATGTCAAATTAAAGGACACCGCTAGCTTTTTCTCCTTTTGATTCAGCAGCTTCTGAATGAAGTCTGCTTAGTATGAATAAAAGAATAGGTCAGCCAATAAAGGGACACAATTGGTTCCCATAGGAATGCCGACAGTTTGTTGAAAGACCACGTCTCCGAACATTACAAATGTATTGTCTAATAGAAATTCCAGCAACTTATGTGTATTTACATGTAGAATCAGTGTGGTGTTGGACAAAATAAGTATCATGATAACCAATCACTAGATATTTAAATTTTCAGGTACCATCTTTAGTAAAAGAAAACAGTTGTCTAATGTCTATGATGCTTAAAAGTCTCTCTTTTGATTTTTATGTGGAATTGTGTTGTAAAGATTAGAAAAGTCATATGTTTTGATACTGCGAATTTGAGAAAAATTGTGTGCCTTCAGATTTTCTAGAAGTTGTTTAGAATTTTTAAGTATCCACACCTGAATTACACCGCTTCTGGAATGAGCAACTGTACAGTATTGCTGAAGTCTCTCCTTAACGGCTGTCAATATCATGGTAAGGAGTAAAGATAAAGGTTTGGTAGAACATTTGCTCGACCCTGCTATGTACCTCTGCTTATATGGGGTTTTATGAAGTTTATGTATCCAATATAAATATGATAGCTCAAAATCAGTATCGGTTGTAGGTACATCGAAAGAACGTAATACTGACACGTGATTTTGAAGGATCTCGTCCTTTTAAAGTGAGTTACGTGTGTATGTAGGATTACCAGAATTCGTATTAAGCCCTAGTTCTTCTAATAAACAGTTTTAGTATCGTGTCTTACAAATAAAAACTATATTATTTGAGGCTTTGTCTGCTGGGACCAGTACATATTGGTCATAACCGTTACTTTAAGATCCTAGCATGTTATGTAAACCAACGGTACCTACAACTGGAAGGGACGGGTTCTGTACGTGAATGGTTAATGCGTAATATTTACACAGTGATTTCTCTAAAACCGTGATCTCATGAATTTTGTTTTAAAAAATACAAAACACACACACACCTACCTTTGCTAGTATACTCCAGTAGCAAAATATTATTATCCCAAGTTGAAGGCCAAAGCATGTAAATGCAATTGTCAAGTTGTAGGAATCAGCTAATGAGTCACTAGTTTCCCAATTTATTGAACAAGATGTCTTTACTGCTTCGAGAGTGTATCTATTCCAGCCACATAACGGCAAAATTGCCCACAACAATCCATATAACACGCTGAACGTAGACATTAAAACGGCCACTTTGATAGATATTCGATGCTTCAGATGCATTTTCACAATAACAATATATCTGTCAATGGATATTACAGCTAACATCGTAATAGAGAAGAACCCCCATAATGACATCAAGAACCCGTAGTATTCACATCCTGTTCTTCCGAACACCCATTGCGCTGAAAAACTAGATACAATAACCATTGGTATTGCTGTAATCGAAATAAGAAAATCAGAGATGGACAAAGCAGTTATAAATACATTGTTCGGTGTATGAAATTGTTTAGTCTTCCAGACAATGTATATTGCTAAGCCGTTTAAAGATACGCCAAGAAAACATGTAATGCTGAGGATGGTCCCAATAACTACATGTCCGGAATACGGAAATTTTCCTGATATATTACAGCTCGCTGAGTCGTCCATCGCAAGAATGTGATGAGTCCCTAACTTTTTCTGTATATAAAGCGATTCAGTTTACTGTTTCCATGGAAACATAAAGCAGGAATCAATCATCGATATTGGTGGGTGTATAGTATTCAAAACACAAAACAGTTCATTAAATTGCCACATTTACAACATGTTAATTGTGTTGTACGAGCATAGATTCTCGGATCCACCCGGTATTGATTCTTTTGAAAGCGTCTGATCTTTTGCTACGTGTATTCGTGTATTTGACCAATAATGACAATGTGCCTTCTAATTAGTATAATGGCAGATAGAAACATGATTAACAGTAAAACCTTTGAAGTGTAGAAGCCAAAATTACTGAACGTACATTGCCATCATTTTTAATATCTGCTTTTTAGATTTTTTTATATGTGTATTTTCTTTTCTGGAAATATTTGTTAAGTATAATATTATATATAATATATTATTATTATCATCGACATTCTTGTTGCAGTAAAATGTATCATTATCATGATTATTTTGTTGTTGCTGCTGCTGTTGTTGCAGTTTTCTTAAAGGCATATTGTCGCTCAGTGTACTGTATCAAAAATTTGACTTTGTTTTAAATGCGGTAAAATCGGAAATTTATTTAAAAAATAATAATATTTAAAAGTATTTTGTCATAAATATCAACATTTCACTGTATTTTGAAGTCTAAATATTATAAACATACTACCAAAGTTATAATGCTCAAGACGATCGTTTCTGTCAATAAGACTTCATCAGTTGAGCTCCATTCTAAATAGATTTTCTAAAGAGAAAGTGGTATCAGACAAGGTTAAAATAAATCTAAACGAATAATCAAAATCTGTACATGCGAAATCAAGCTTCACTAAATTCATGTGAAGGATAATAACAAACCAATTTGACCCGAAGTCACCTCCAATTTGAAGTAAATCGGAAAGCTGTTCGTGCATGCTAAACAAAGGCAAAGATGTCTGAGAGTAACAAATTCAATTGTGAAAGAAAGCGATCGCTCTAACAGATTCTGAAAGAAAAAGGAATAGGCTCGTTGTAGTATCTAATTGGAGCAAAAGCGGTAAAAAATATGAGTGATTTAAATTTGTACACTGGTGTGATATTATTACAGAACCTTAGTACTTCAGCACTAATGATAAGAGTCAAGGTCATTGTCTAAAATTACTTTCGGCTAATTACCTATCATTTGCGTCTTGGAATATTGGAATATGCGTCAGTACATAATGGATTAGATTTTGCTAACAGATTAACCTCATAAAATGTCAAATATACTCGATATTGATGTTTTGTTTTTCGACACATAGACATTATTTCATTCTTTTTACATCAATACCCATTAGTTTTTAATGGTGACAAAAATACGTTTTTGAGCAACAATGTGCCTTTAAATTTCATTTGCATTATAAGTTTATCATATTACAATTCATTTGTGTTGATCATTGAAATCATCATCATCATCATCATCATCATCATCATCATCATCATCATCAACAACAACAACAACAACAACAACAACCCAACATGTTTAAGTGTATTGAGGTACCTATTTAAAAGTAATTTTACTTTGGGTGCCGCCGCTTGTCAGGAACATTCACTCCTCCATGACACCTGATCCCACTTCTTAAGTTTCCATATTCCCAAACTTATCCGATGTTCACCATAACAATTCGTAATAAGGCTTTTCTTAATCCCAAATCCTGCTTTACCCTAGGACGAGACCAATACCAAAAGAGGTATTAGCTGTGTTTTTTAATCTATTTTTACTACATAGATTGATAAACAGTAACAGAAAAGAGATATACATTATACATTGGCATAAACATCTTTTAATCCCTATATAAAAATTGAATAAAGATTGAAATTATTTTCTTGCAATTATTCGTTTGATTTATTCCACCTTTATATAGGATATAAGAATCTTTATGCCTGTGTATACAGTATCTCTTTATTGTTATTGTAAAAATTATATATCTATACAATATATGAAAGCACAGTTGATGTCCCTTTAAAGGAGTGTTCAAGTAATGCTCGAAGTCAGCTCTGATTAAAAACGTAAAAACAAATACATGTATTTCAATTTTAAGTATCCAATGTTTTGCCTGTAATTTACATATTAACAATATCCACTTCATTAAATGTATATTCCAAACTAATCTACACGCCTTCACACGGAATATCAACTGCATCCTTACATTGAAGCGAAGCAGTATGCAACATTATATCATGACTCAAAGTTATTGTATTATATAAAGTATTATAATTATAATACAAAAACTAAAGTTATTTTCGACACCAATATTGAATCTTTACTAGATATTCTTAAAATCGTAATAATGATAAATGTCGGTTGTGAATTACACAACAGATTGGGAAAGCAATAAATATGCAAATGTCGTGAAATCAGTCCATTTATATGACATTCCATTTATCTTTATTACCTTGCTTATTGATTAATTTGTCTATTACAATGATAAATAAAAGGTCCATGACCCAATACGCCAAGCTGCAAAACATTGTTATTCCAGTTCTTCAATTTGTATGTACAGATTCATGATACGATCCAAGAGAACGTTTTACTATCTAATAACACCTCCTGGCATAGTATTGAAAAAGATGTTTTCGATTCATGTATTTCTTTACATATCCATCAATTAACAACGATGCAGTTTCAGCATGATCAGAGGTTATTTTGAAGATAATGATGACGTATTAATAAAGACGTCCGATAGAAAAGACGTCCGGCACTCATGAACCGTAGCGTTTGCTTTTAAAAAATAGAACTGAACAGTATTCTAGTTTTGTCCAGGAAAAGAGGAATTTAATGTAACATGGAAAAGAAAAACAATATTCATATAGTTCTCCCACGATTCATTAACTCTGACTTTACGCATTGTAGACGGACATCAGAAAATACTCTCCTGAATGCTTTTGAATTGTCAGACTAAATAAAAAGTTACCTAACCTAGGGAAGTAAGTATTATGTAAACTGATTATGTCATGCTTGTTTATGTACAGAGGAAGCTTACTCCTCCATGGCACCTAATCCCACCGTGTGTGTCCAATATTTACCAGATTTGGATATTGTGTCATGGACATTCTGAAGAGCTATACTTCGGTGTCTGTTATTTTTATATAAAAACATGTATATATGTCATAAGCCTCAGACCGTTTCTTTACTATTTGTGTTCTGTTTGTTGCAATGTATTTGTCGTAATGCCATCAAAACTTACTTTTCTAGAGAAATCACCAATTATTAATACTCCACAACTTGAGGTCATTATACGAGTGTATATAGCATCAATATGTCCAAATGCAAAATAGGTCTTCCAATGACGGTCAATATAAATGTAGTATATGTAACAATTGTTTGCAATTAATATGTTTCACTAAATGAAATGTTGAGTTACCTGTTCGATGGTGGTTCTTGAGTGATCTGTACCAATTGTGACGACGATTTATTCCGTACTTGTTTCATTTGAGTTTCACTGTGGACTCGCAGTGAGTATGACGGGTCAACAGTGCACCTGATTCCAGTGCACCTGATTTACAGAGGTCCATGTATGACCAATGTTAACAGATTTGTATATTGTCTGACAAACATTTAGACGATTACTTCTTTGGTAACTTTGATTTTTATATCATCAATATGTCCATTACAAATAATTTCAACGGTTGTCAAAATACGAGTAGATGTATCATCAATGTTTCCGAATGCAAAGTGACTTTTTCAACGATCATTAGGTCTAATGATGAATATCGTAAAAAAGACACGTGACTTTCTATTCCTATTCGAATAATGCTTTGCAAAATGTAAAGGCATAAGGTTGTGATTGTGATAAAAATGTACAATGTATATCCAGCAGTTAGACGTAGTCTTTGAATTAAAAAAACTAAAAAGATATATCGCCGTAAACATTAACATATCATGCACATATCGCCAAGAATAAATGAAATACACTAACGATTAATATTCTTTCCATTCATGAAATAACACAATGTTAACTCGCCCATTATCTACATTTGATTTCGTTTTAAAAATTACGTCATTAATCACATTATAAGAAGTTCTTTTTGTAATTTTCTTATTTGTAATAAACATCGAATATTTGAAATTTATAAAACAACAAAAATCCATTTTGACAACCGAGTTGCCTTTAAAGTATTAAGAAAGATCCGTTCACTGGTGTTCATCCTGACAAGTGGAAGACCGTATCAATGTGTTCTATATTTCATTGCTGTTCATATAATAATGAACAAGAAATGTAATACTTAGTTTAGTCTCTGCCTCTTGTGATAGCTAGGGGCTTAAAAAAAACAATACATTATTTAAATTCTCCTCTTTATGTTGATCGATTGTATTGTTCATGGCATTTCTCAATTTTCTCTATGATATAATATTTACTGCAAAAACCATTCATTGTTAAATCTGACTGTTTTGTATCGGCTTCATATTTTTGTCTTTTCTGCTCAACTTAAATGGTACTTGTCCATCTGACCAAATCATAATTTTATAGCTGAAGAAAACAGGATAAATTTAATACTTAACCCCAATAACTCAGTCGTTATATTTCGATCACTAGTCTATACTATCATTATCAGGACATTAAGAGGGCGCTGTAATTACTCGAGTTAAGTAAAACCAAGATTTCTCTTATACGACCGCATCACATTTCTACAGATTTAACAATAAATGTAATAGTACATATCATACAGCAACTTGGGATATTGCGTCTTAAATACACGGGGCCTCCGTGACCATAAACTATGACATCTTGACTACAGGGGGAGCTCCGTGACGTAAACCATAACGTATTAACTACAGGGGCCTCTGTGACGTAAACCATGACGTATTGACTACAGGAGATCTCCGTGACCGTAAACCATGGCGTCCTAATTACAGGGAGCCTCTGTGACGTACATCATGACGTCTTAACTACAGGGGGCCTCCGTGACCATAAACCATGACGTCACCTCTGGTCAGTGCAAGTTCCAGTCCCGCCTGAATATTTGACAGTTTACTTGTGGAGGTTGTATGTCTCTTCCCGGGTAAAATGTAACCTAGTTCTCTCCTTCACCTTGAAAAACTACTCGCCACCATATAAATGGAAAATTGTTGGGTGTGGCGTTTAAACAAATAAAAACAAACTTAATTACAAGAGGTGTGGTGAAGGAAAAAAGTGCATCATTCTAATTATAATGTAAAACGCACAATTAAAATTTTAGGCACGGGACGCTACCTCCTCCATGGCACCTGTTCCCACCTCTGAATTTCCCTATTACTCGTGTTTTCTAGCATTAACTTTATTTGCAATGGCGTTTTTTGACTCTTCTTATGAATAGCACTTTCGTATATTTGTTTTATATTTTCAACAGTCTCATTCATTTAAATAGCGTAACTTTTTACTACTTTCCAGACAGCATAAACTGCGACAATTTCCTTGTGAGTAAAGATGGATATTACATAAATCCAAGGAAATTAAAAGTGGATATAGGTACAATTTAATTTGACAATGAGAAAGCAACATTACGGGAATCAATGCGTATCTAATCTGTTGTATAGACATAAATAACTAATGATACCTCTGTCACGTATAAACTGTATAAATTTTATACATTCTCTGAATAACCGGAAATGATTCTCTTTACGCTTATTGAACATAAAATATGCTATCATACATCTGACAACTAATCAATATTTGGTCAATAATTATTTATTTGAAAGGTAGAAATATTACCATTAGCAGGTAATTTGACGAAATTAAAAGTTGGTAATCTAATAACTGACCTATTTAACTATGTCAGAAGCATATACAATAATAGTACTTAAATACAGTTTTTTAGCATTTACTTGCTTGCATTGAAAATTATGATTAATAAGAAATTCGAATTTTTGCGCGCATTGAAAGGAATTAATACAGCAACTGTATATAAATCTAAGGATTATATCACTATACATCCTATATGACAAATAGAATATTACATATTCACAACGTGTGATGCTTACTCCTTCATATCACCTGGTTCCATTTCTGGATTTTCAGAGATTCTTGTTCGTACAATGTTCACCAGATTGGCATATAGACCCTTTAGCAGTAACTGCTGTCCTGTGACTTTGCCAGTCTTCCTGTTGGCAAAATGATACAGATTCCCGGAAAATGCCGTCAAGAAACAATCAGTATCTATAACGACGTCTCTGTGTTTGCGGGTATTTCTATAATTTTGCCAACCGGAAAACTGGCAAAGTCACAGGACCGCAATCACTGCTAAAGGTTTTATTGTCTCGAGAACCTTTATCATTAATGATTAAAACATATTCCTTGCTCTGACGCTGGCTTAAATTAATATTCTGTATAAAAGTCATTATTCACTGTTTTCTCTCGCAAGTTCTGTATATCTTTTGAGCGTGTTTCAAGTTTACAACAGGACTAATTCATATACCATGTGATAACTGATAACGTTTGTGCGGGACTAGTATCTCCAACGGTGATGGAAGTAACTATACGTAATCATCCCGCTGAAATGACGTTACCGCAGGATATCGTCAGCTAGTGTCATTCCATCACTAATAGAAACAATAGTCCTGCGCAAACGTTTTGATATCTTTATAAGCAAAATTACAATCTTGTCCAGAGTTCAACTATTTCCTGTTACAACTGCATTTTCACTCTCTGAAGCATTTGAAAGACGTAGAATTATTATCTCCTATTTCATTTAATCAGTTACCTATCCTAAAAAACATACCATTATATTTCAAGGTTTCACATTGAAAACTCTTAGCCCATTCAAGATAATAATTTTGTAGACTACTTTTTATCCTCTCTTTTTAGTGTTTTAATTTAGTTTTTGAGAATAATTTCATATAGCGATCATACTGTTCAGTGTGTTTTGAGATTTACTGGAGAAAAAGTAGGTTTGACCAAGAAAAACTAGTTTTAACTGCGCTAAAATCATTTAAATGAGTATTTTAATGAGTTTTTCTCCATTAAACTAAATTTTTCTGTAGTTAATTCCGCTTGTGAAGTCAAAATCTCATTAATGAGTCAAACTTTGTTTTCTCCAATTAATCCTAGTTTTTTCTCATAACTTGCATTATCTGCAGAATGTCAATCCCACTTGCAAAACCATAATCACATTAGTGATTCAAACAGATAATATATTGCAAATTAAGTACAAAATAACATTCTTTAAAAACTCCTTTTTACCAGCTACTATCTCATTATGGAACTAACTGCCAGATGAAATGAGATAAAACCCCTCAATTTCCAATCTGAAGTATAAGCTCAAATACTTCATACTAGATTACGCCTAAAAAGTAGTTTTCTAAAAGAACATTTATTTACGAAAAAAATATTATCAATAGTCCATTATGTACTTTTGGGAATACAGAGAATTCTAGGCAATACCTTTTAGAATGTCCATTGTACATCACATTTCGCAATAAATACATCTCGACCCTACCGTTTAATCTCAACACTGATTTACATCTCTTTGGGGATCTAGCCTTCAACTTAACCAAAACATCCTAATATTTAAAACAGTTCAAAAATTTATTATTAAAAGTAAACAATTTCACGACTAGACTCGATCAATGTAAGATTTACATTTTGTTCTAAACTACAGTAGTCTTCGAAAGGGAATATAATTACAATTCACCCCAATCAGATCTATAGCTTTTCTGTCACAACATATAACCGTTATCTTTCAACACAAAACTGTATTCATTGAATTCATACCTTATCTATTGTTACCATACTGCAAAACAAAACTATTGGCATTTTATTCATATCCTATCTATTGTTACTATACAATAAAACAAAACTATTGGCATTTTATTCATATCCTATCTATTGTTACTATACAATAAAACAAAACTATTGGCATTTAATTCATATCCTATCTATTGTTACTATACTACAACACAAGAGCGCATTCCTTTTATTTGTATCTTATCTAATGTTATGCCGCAACACAAAACTTAAGCCATTGTATTGGTATATTATATAATGCCACTATGTTTTAACACAAAACTGAAGCCATTGTATTTGTATATTATATAATGCCAATGTTTTAACACAAAACTGAAGCCATTGTATTTGTATATTATATATTGCCACTATGTTTTAACACAAAACTGAAGCCATTACTTTCGTATAATATCAATGATGTCATATTATAACACTTAACTGCAGTATTCATGTTCATATTCATGTTTCATCTAATATCATACTTCAACACAAATCTGCAGGCATTGTTTCATATCTGATCTATTATCACCATGCTACGTCACAAAACCGCTGTCATTTTTTGAGTTATTATCATAATTCTTATGCCCCAAATGTTTGTTATGAGCTGTTATCCTGTTGTTTGTACCCTTCCTTTTTGTGCAGTCAACTCTCGCTGTGTATACAGTGCACTCCTATATACTTCTGCATGTTTCCAATTTGTTACCTTATCTTGTGCAAAATTCAATACCTGTGAATAAAGTTCCTTTCAGAATAACACAATTTTTTTTCACTGTGAAATTAAACAACTATACAGTTATCTATATTCAAACTCAACTGATGACATCTTATTGACAAAACAATCGTCTTGAGCATTTGTTTTGCCCTCTTTAGCAACACTTTAACTTTGCCATTGTGATCATAACATTTATATCTTCAGCAGATCAAAAATGCAATGTCTTAAACTTGACCAGTACAATCAACACACTAGAACTCCACTCCCATTTCTAATTAAATAAAAACAGGAAAATACATGTAATAGTATTTTTCTATCTTTCAGAATTACATTAGCTATAACAATTCACATACAGTGGCTTTATCTTAATTGCATCTAGCTAAAATGTCGGAGAAAATTATGTAAATAACAGGAATACGCAATTAACAGAAATTAGTGTATCTTAGTGAACATTGATGATTCAGGATCATCTTCTCCTTTCATTTGTGTAATACTATATATACAATACAGCATAGGTACACTAGTAATGGATTCTCATTAAGTATTAGGGTAAACTAATGTCATAAAAGTCAAAATTTTCATAAAACACAGTTTGGTTTGTTCTCATTTCTATTAAAATAGTATTCCCACATATATTTTTTTTTACTGTAATCAGTACATTTTTCCCCATTTTGGAGAATATTTTATATAATAAACTGGAAATCTTGGTTAAACCTATACAATTAAAGGGAGTATTAAACATACAAAAAATAGGAAATGGTTTTGCGATAAACGGGAATATGCAATTATCAGGTAGGCAGTTAAGTGGAATCCATTGTATAGATATTCTCTTTTATTTGATTATAGATCCTCCCCTGTATAAAGGATGAACAATATATGACACATTGAGCCAATAAGTATCTGGGTCCTTTCTGCAGTTTTGGAGAAGTACAGCAATACTGTTTATCTGGAGAGGTACAGCAATACTCATTATCTGGAGAGGTACAGCAATACTGTTCATCTGGAGAGGTACAGCAATACTCATTATCTGGAGAGGTACAGCAATACTCATTATCTGGAGAGGTACAGCAATACTCATTATCTGGAGAGGTACAGCAATACTGTTTATCTGGAGAGGTACAGCAATACTCATTATCTGGAGAGGTACAGCAATACTCATTATCTGGAGAGGTACAGCAATACTCATTATCTGGAGAGGTACAGCAATACAATACTACAGCAATATCTGGAGAGGTACAGCAATACTCATTATCTGGAGAGGTACAGCAATACTCATTATCTGGAGAGGTACAGCAATACTGTTTATCTGGAGAGGTACAGCAATACTGTTTATCTGGAGAGGTACAGCAATACTGTTTATCTGGAGAGGTACAGCAATACTGTTTATCTGGAGAGGTACAGCAATACTCATTATCTGGAGAGGTACAGCAATACTGTTTATCTGGAGAGGTACAGCAATACTCATTATCTGGAGAGGTACAGCAATACTCATTATCTGGAGAGGTACAGCAATACTGTTTATCTGGAGAGGTACAGCAATACTCATTATCTGGAGAGGTACAGCAATACTCATTATCTGGAGAGGTACAGCAATACTGTTTATCTGGAGAGGTACAGCAATACTCATTATCTGGAGAGGTACAGCAATACTGTTTATCTGGAGAGGTACAGCAATACTGTTTATCTGGAGAGGTACAGCAATACTCATTATCTGGAGAGGTACAGCAATACTCTTTATCTGGATAGTTACAGCAATATTCTTTCTCAGGAAATCTTTGGCCCCAAATATTTTGCCCTTTTAAGCCAGAGAACATATTTACCCCATCATAAACATGATAAATTCGCCCTAAATAACCATAAGCTAATGGATGGCATGAAACGTCTGTGCCACAATTATTTAGCTTGAAAATTATACTTTCATTTAAATTCTCCCAATCATCCATCTATGGGCGAAAGTGACAAAAATTAAACGGAAGCTAAAATTTCCAACTATACAATAGTATTTATTTGAAAAAATATACATTTTTAACAAATAAAGTTATTCACACTTAAGACAAAGGTAGATTGTCTGGTGTCATTGTTGTTAAGTTGAGTCCACTATTATTTTGGGGTAGATGAGTCAATATCACAACTTGTGGACAAATAAACATGTGACTCTCAACTCAGGGCCTGGCACAATAAAACTTGAGAATGTACTCAAGTCTGAAAATATTCTTAACTTGGTCTGCTCAGCCAATCAGATTTCAGGATTTCCCCGCATAGCTGACTCAACTTTTCAGACTAAAGTATTTCTTCAATTTTTATGTTATAAGGCCCAGGTTAGGTAAAAACACAAAAGTCCTTCATATATATGAATATCAGGAATCCATTTGCTCTTCTTGTCGAAGTTTATTTTGTAAATGTTCATGTATTGTAGCTTCTGGTTTGTCTACAAATGCTGGATGTCCTAAAACTTGCTGAAACACAGCGATGTCCTGCATCCTATAAATAAACAAATGATAGATGAGTCATTATTTTTATTTGATATCCAGTTTGTTTTATTGCTGTTTTACATACTACCAGTGATTGTTTACTTATATGGAGATGCCATTAGCTTGTGAAGTTCCACAGTGTCTTACCTTTGCTATGGACTCATACAGTGTACCGACGGTTTCTTTAACACGTCACACGTACCATGACACATGACACATGGTTTTAAGTCTAATCCGAAAGACATATGACTTACGCTTTGTATTTGAAGAAAAAGTTTTTCGGTAATCAAACCTGGGACCATGCGCTTGCAAGTCAAATGTTCTGCCCCTATACCATTGCAAGTAGATCAGAATTGTAGTACTACCAAGATAAAATTGCACAAATTTATTTAAAAATGTACGCTTACCATTCTATTCATCTGTCACCCAAACGGCACCCATATTGACAATAAATGCACTCTGATAAACATTCATTCATTATATATTTACATATTATTCTTTTCATATTGACAAACAAAATAATGAGAATCACATATCCCGCTTTTTACCTGATCAGTCTCATCTTGATGGAACAGCGGAGTTCAAGGTAGAAAAGTATAGTGTGTGGGCTAGTCTTAAACATTCCTAATATTTCAATAAAAGATGTGTCTGTAAAACACAAATGGTACCTATCCCAACAAATTTCTATGCTGTCAAATAAATATTGTGATGTTCTACATTTTGACCTCACCCCATCCTTGCACTTTGTATGTAAGCGGGACGGCATTACAAGCGGGATAGAATTAGGGATGGACAGACAGACAGATGGACAATCCAAACACTAGATGCTCTCGGCAGACCTTTCAGACTGGGACATAAAAAAAATTGAAATATAAATGTAGATATATATAACAGTTTGATTCATGTGCAAAATAGAATGAAAGATTTTTATTTTTAGAAATATTCTTATTAGAAGCTTAAATTTTATTTATTTTGAGTGTAAAGTTAGACTTGTGTTTTACATCTATCAAATACCAAGGAGATGCCGCAATATGCTTGTTTACATTTTGTGAATTGATCAACTTGACCATGTGTGACGCCATATTATGTGACAAACTTCAATTATAGCTGATATAAATGCCATCTAGACTAAAACTAAGTCAATGGGAGACTACTATGGGAAATGTAAATACAAACATATGAAGTCTGATTCATAGCATAACAGAGGTGACAGGTTTAATTTAGAATACAATTTTTTCCCCACAGTAACACATTAATTTTCATCCCATTTGGACAGCACATGCAGACACAGAACTATTGACTAAACCGTTTGCTTGATACTGGCCTTATTGGCCACATGAGGCAAAATGGCATCAATTTGGCAGAAAAAATAAACAATGAAGGCAAATCTATTTATTTTATAGGATCCATATATTTTTTTCCTGACACACACCACAAAATGACAGGCAGATGGACATACATGCAGGTCGCCATGAGCAAAGCTTAATTACCTATATTATAACAGTGGAAAAGTATTTACAAAATGGACACTAGATCTTTGAAAGTGTCAGTGAATTTGTCCTTTGACCCTGTGACCTTGGCACTTGGCTAAAGTAATTTACTATATGTGTATTTAAATTAATGCACACATATTTTAGCACTCTAATGTGGCATAGACTTATTAGCACAATCTCAAATTCGCACAAATAATTTCATTAGCTTTGTCATATATACAGAATGACAGGATGGAGAAATTTTAGCGCTGCCCTTAAATTAGCACAGTGACTTGAGCGCTAAAGGCGCTAATATTACAATACCACTAACATAAATTCACACACAGTAATTTAAAAGCACTTTTCAAGAGGGAGTTAAAATGAATGATGTCACTGGAGTCCAATATGGTAAGATAGATATATGACTAAAAGGCCTCCACAGTTTATCTACAAAACACATGATGCAGTATCATGATAACCAAACACTTTTAATACTGGTACCTTAACATGCCTAAAAGCACATTTTTTCTAACCAAATTTCAATTAAATATTTTTTCTTGGGTAGAGTCAATTTTTAACACAAACACTAAATTCCAATCTAAGAAAAAAATGAAAAAAGTCTACATGTGACCAAGTACGAAAATAAGAATATAATTCTACCCATCATGAATCATTAAAAAACCTTCATTAATTGTTTATCCCAAACTGTTCCTTTTAGTGTACTCACATTTGTTTCTTACGCCTTTTTTCTTTTGGGATACTCCTTGGTTTTTCCTGATGTTTACTGCAAAAGAAAATTCACAAAACTTTAATTTCACAAATTAAATTGCCCATAATAAGCAATGAAATAGAGGTGTACATGTTTGTTTGTTTGTTTATTGTTGTTTAACGTTCCACTCAAGAATATTTTACTCATATGGAGACGTCACCAATTGCCGGTGAAGAGTTTCAAATTTTGGCCTATGCTCAGCACTTATGGCCTATGAGCAGTGAGGGTTCTTTAACACACCGACACCTACTGTGACACGGGACCTTGATTTTTTTACGGTCTCATTTGAAGACAGGAAACCAACCTGCCACCAGGTGGACTCAAACTCACAACCTCACGATCAAGAGTCAAGCGTGCTATCGACTGAGCCAGGTCGGCTCAGGTGTACATGTTTTAAGTATGACAAATGATAAGAGTATGTGTTCATTGCTGTTTATATATGTTAAAATGAAGAGAGCTGTGAAAACTTAAAAAAAAATGTATAAACACTTCAATAAGGACAAGTCACAATAGTTGTTACACAGCAAACGTGGAAATTTGCGCGGGGGTAATTTACACTAAATACGCGAAGAAGAACCACTGCGTACCAACCCCTCATTTGTACTAATAATCACTGTTTACTACAGACTGCTCAGGTAAGTTGTGACATTGCCAAAAAAAAAAAACCCACATTATGGTTTGCATAAGAAAATCATGTAAGTATCAACACAGAAATATCTACGTTTACAGTATAAAAGGATGTATTATAACTAGAACTGAAATAAATGTGTGAATATTTGTGAATGAACCATAAAAGATAATACCATAAATTGAAATATATTGGCATCGCTAAATTTTGAATTTAAAAAAAGTGCCCACTGACAGACACACTTCTGAATAAGGCTGCAACGTTGACTAAATCTGTAAACGTTTACAAAATACTTGGTAATCGAAACATAAACGTGTAACCGTATACAGGACTACCGAGTTCTGTAGTACTAGACTACCTCTGTCATAGGTCATAAGGCTGAAATTCTACCCGAGTTTAAGTTAATTTGTTACCGTAGATCTGTTTTTCAGAATACAAACATTGCATGGACCCCATGGCTAATAAGTTTCCAAAATTCACGAATTCTTGCATATGCACTCGCACTTGATTTGCATTTTATACATTTGTCGGTTTCTGATATATCACGCAAAATTCTGTGAAATTTTTACATTTTAAACTCTGTTTATAAAATATATCATCGCTAATACTTTATCACTCTGCCAATGTGATGTATCTTCCGAAAACTTGGTCCAAAGTTACATAGCATCCAATTGAAAGCATGCATGGCAAAGCATCCAGTAAAGTTTTCTAAAATAGAAACTTACAAGCAAGAGGACCAATGAGGGTTTTTATAATGCACACATTGAAACCTATCATATGTTTGTTCAATGTAAATATGTTTATTCATCATCATGAAATAATGTAGTAAAATTAATAATACGACCTTAATCCTCGGATTAATTCCCTTTATTTTACTGTATTTATTCATAAAATTAAACTATGAATGTTGTACTTCCATATATGAATGCACATAGACATTTTTTTATCTACATTTAAAATACATACAAATAAATCTATATCTATTCTACATCACATTAATACTTAAGGATAACAGAATTTAAAAGTAAATTTTCTGGACACCGAACACAAACACATTCTAATTTCTATAACTTCTAAAATGTACATTTACTCATTTTTAAAAAAAATAAAGTCGGTAATCTTCAACTGTTTTTCGCTCAGTGAATGAGGTCGAAGGATACTCTAATATATTTAACTTGCTTTAGTTATGACTTGTCTGAATTTTGCAAACCCTCCAGATATCATACTGCAACAGACATCGCTGTTTGGGCCTCAATCTCTCACAGAGTTGTCGGTCCTTGCACTCCAAATGACTTGGAATGCAAGGACCGATAACTCTGTGTCATCACAGCGAAGAGATTTGATGATAAAATCATCGTTGATTGTTTCAAAATTGTCACAATGCTTGTCACTGTTTACAAATTCATGGACAGGATGCAAATATCATTGTTTTGTTTGTTTGTTTATTGTTGTTTAACGTCCCACTCAAGAATATTTCAATGCCGAAAATGCCGATGGAGGGCTTCAAATTTGGGCCTATGCTTGGCACTTACGGCCATTGAGCAGTGAGGGTTCTTTAACGTGCTGACACCTACTGTGACATGGGACCTCCAGTTTTTACTGTCTCATCCGAAAGACAGGAAACCAACCTGCCGCCGGCAGGACTCGAACTCACGATGTCACGATCCAGAGTCGAGCGCGCTACGGACTGAGCCAGGCCGGCTCCAGATATCATCGTCTAAATAATGACACACACCATCAATCATTGACAAAACTTCATCAACAATGGTTTTACCACAGTGTTGAAAAATAATATGATAACTCCAGATGTGTATATGTTGGATGTCTTGTATTGTAATCAACAATATCTTTCTTCAGCAAGTGTTAAAATTGTCCGTTTGTGAGGTATTTCCATTTTCAAGTCTATATCCATACTGTATACAAGACTCTATGTACAGCTCACTCTACCAGACAATTAACTCTAAATCACCGTTTATTGATCGATATTTATTTAACACTAATTACTAATTATCTAATTACCGACCTGTACTCAGCAGTGTTTACTTGTGTATATATACCTCTGGCTATTTACTTTATGTGGCGATACAGTCGGGTGATTTTACACACATAAATGACCTTTTGTACTTGAAAATCGGGTTGGCGTTTTGCGGAATTCGGTGTTATAACAGGTGAATTACACGGATGGAAATCTGTTCTTCAAGAAATAGCATAATCTTCAGTGTTATGCCGGTTTGGCATTATTACGGGGGTGAACTGTATAGTTCTCCGCCCATATACCACAACCTTTTTTTTTTAATCAATTTTGACGGTATAACGGGTTTGGGAATAAATCATTACAAGAAAGACCGATAAAATAATACAAATGTGAAATGTAATTAATGTTAAATCTTTTTTTTAGGGTTCAGGGTTTTTTTGTTATCTTAAATCGGTTTTCTCTTTATAAAATTATCATTTTACTTTTTGCCCTTCGTTGCACTCTTTAGTAGGAGATCTAGTGTTGGTAATGCTTCTCCGAGGACTCCAATGTCACCAACCACAGGAGTCTGTTGCTTTCTTTTTCTCTCTTTGGCTTCCTGTTTTGCTGTTTTGATTGCACTTAATTCTGAAAGAAAATTCATGTAAATTCATCAGATATGCTGACCACGACCACAAAAAAAAAGTAAACTGAAACTTCTTTTGTGAGACCACTGTCATGGAAGGCAATCTGTCTTGTGAGATATCTGTCATAGAAAGCAAATAGTTTGTGAGTCCATTGTCATATGAAACCAGTCTTAGAAGGCCAATAGTCTTGTGAGACCACTGTCATAGAATGCCAAGTCTTGTGAGACCACTGTCATAGAATGCCAAGTCTTGTGAGACCACTGTCATAGAATGCCAAGTCTTGTGAGACCACTGTCATAGAATGCCAAGTCTTGTGAGACCACTGTCATAGAATGCCAAGTCTTGTGAGACCACTGTCATAGAAGACAAACAGTCTTGAAAGACTATTCTCATAGAAAGCCAAGAATTTTGTGAGACCACTGTCATAGAAGACAACCTGTCTTTTGAGACCACAATCACAAGACGACCTGTCTTGTAAGACCACTCTCATAGAAAACCAATAGTCTTGTGAGACGAGTCTTAGAAGGCCAATAATCTTATTAGACCACTGTCATAGAAGACAACCTGTCTTGAGAGACCACTCTCATCGAAAGCCAATAGTCTTGTGAGACCACTGTCATAGAAGACAACCTGTCTTATGAGATCACTGACATATAAGACATCCTGTCTTGTGAGACCAGTCTTAAACGGCCAAATATCTAATTAGACCACTGTCAAAGAAGACAACCTGTCTTGTGAGACCACTGTCATAGAATGCCAAGATTCTTGTGAGACCACAGTCATAGAATGCCACCAGTCGTGTGAGACCACATATTCAACACCACTTAGTTAAGGATTTATTTAGATAAAACTTTAAAGATCATGTGTCTTGTGAGTTTTTCATGTGGTAGAAAAGATGGTCTCTCAAGACAGTTTCTACTGAACATAAGTATGAAAAATTATATTTCGAACAACATATGTTTTCGGAAAGTGGAACGATAGTACCGGTAGGTATATTATTTTCTAACACTCTTCTTTGACACTGTACAACATTATAACAGCAGCACTTAATCTAGATGTTATGAATCTAATGCAAAGAAAATTGGCCCAGCCATTTTTAAAAAGCAACAGAAAAATGTTCTACAGATCAACAGGGGGTGCTTACTCCTCCATGACACCTGATCCCACCCCTGGATTTCCCGAGTTCTGTGTTTGTCCAATATTCACCAGATTTGTATATTGTCTCCTGGGCATAATACTTTGGATAATACGGTGGTATCTGCTATTTTTAAGTTCTAAAATCCATACATGATACACACCCTTGTAACAACAAACAGCAACAAGTAAATTGAATAACTATTATGACTGGAACATAGTTATCTCCCCTATAACTAACCCCACAGTAATGAAAGCCTGCAAAGCTTACATCACACCAATACATTCCAGATTACCTGAAAAGTGTCACACTGTAGGATTTGTCTGATAAAAATCCTTTTGGTCTGACAAATGGTAAGAGGAATTTCCATTGCTTAGTTTGAAAGAATTCCTAAAACCTCCGATACACAAGACTGAGATTTCAGGAACTCGGATATTTTACCCCAAATTATCTAATTAAGGGGATGGATGAGCAATAGAAACAGGTGAAACATTACCTCAACCAATATTCTAAACCAGACACTGACACAGGGGCAATAGCATTTACCCCCTTCAACTTAACTGAGGTGAGATAAAATCTGAAAAATTGTGGAAATACTCATAAAAAATTATCTAAAAAATTTAGAAATATAATAAAAATTGTGTATGCTTAATTTTGTTACTCTTATTTTTCTAAATGCAATAATATACTGTACACTTGGGAATTTTCACTCCTGTTTAATTTTTGCTATTTTCTTCCTTGAATGAGAGGATAAATTTAAAATGAAAGTGAAATTTTCAAGCTAAATAACTGAAGCATGGCCACACACTACAGTGATTTAGGACGAATTTAGGATGGGGTCAATATGTCTTTTATTTGTTGAGAAAGGGAGAAATTTTCTAGGAATACTGTAAAAATACTGAGGCAAATGTATAAAATACAAATTCACTCTGAGAAGGTAACTCCTGTTTATTGGGAATAAGACCTTTGAACAGCCCAAATTAGAGAGAATGAAGAAACCTGTCTAAACACCATTGTAACTACTCTTATTAATGAGATTATAGGTCCAGAAACCTCACACCTGCATGTCAACTGCTCAAGACGTTTATGAGTATTCGATCTGCTTGTTTATTACTTACGCATTTTCCAAATGCTGCACTCAACATGCTCAAGAATTGTTCAAGTCATTGTTCAGTACATGTATATCCTCTGTGCCAATATACAAACAGCAGACTAGATAAACAGAATTTAGCCTCTGAGCTAGTGTTGACTTTTTGTTATCTTTTGTTGTTATTGTTCTACCTTTCATTTTATAAGTAATTTTTTTTCTGATAATTCTTTTTCCAGATAATTAAAACTATCTTACTTTTTATCCATAATTCATGCTTCATTTTCAGTTTGTCTTTCTTCTTTAAATGCATTCCTTTCAGTGATTTGCTTGTGATGGTACTTCTTGTATCAAAATCAGGAAGTTGCTGTTTCAAATCATCGTTAGATATTTTAACATTCTTGAACAATTTATTTTCACTTTTCTCAAGTGTCGTCTTCTCGCTCTTCTTTTCAGCTTTCAGAAATGTTGAAATCGGATTTGAGGTAGACTGAAATAAAATAACATAACTAAGTGAGGGAGACTGAAATAAAACAACACAACTAAGTGAGAAGGACTGAAATAAAATAACTATGAGTCATCTAATTCTTTCTTCTAATAGCACGTTTCCTTGGCACTTGGGTTATCTTTGTAAAATTTACAAAAGGTTAATTTAAATATAGATATTGGTTATAACATTTTATGTTTGGAAAGTTTATTCTAATAATCTACATGTATTTGTTCATTTAACTATCAGGTGATCTCTTTCTGATATATAGGAGATAAAATATTGCATAAAATCTGTGTGTTAAATTTACATCGACAACAGGTCATATTGCTTTATAGCCTTGTCACTTTTCTACACTCTACACACATGGGAAGATGAGAGTTGGCCTCAACAGCTGTTTAGTCTCCAACAATCCCTTCCTAGTGAGTTGATTCCATTACAGTGACACTACTCTTATACATACATGCTATACGTCCCAACGGGATGCCTAATGTCCCGTAAAATTGACCTCCTAAAACGTGTCCCGCTGGGACAATGATTTTCCCATAAAATTTGCTTCTTTCCCAGATTCCAACTGTTTCGCAGTTTTGCCCACACGATCAGATTATCAACCGGTTGACACTTTTACAGGTAAATAGCCTATGAGCATATTAATTATTGAGGGTGTTAATGATTAATAGAATCTACCTCTACCTTGAGGGTATGACAAAGGAATCTCAATCCGAGGGTAAGATTCTTGAATGATGAACCCGAGGCTTGCTTAGGCTAAGTCTAAGAGAGTGTGTGTATGTCATGTGACATACGCTTGGATCATCGATGATTAGAAGCATGATACCAGCCATCAGAAATAGTTATTGCAACATCTAATGGTCTCAAAAGGTATTTGCAATGTACTTCAACAAAAAAAAATAACAAAAAATTTATCATTTTATTTATAATCAAACATGCAGGGCATTTACCGCAAGGTCTAAATTGTCACAAAGCATATGAAATGGCAGACAAACTTCCGGAAGCAGTATAAACAGAACCAGATCACACCAGACTGGTATTTAAATTATGGAAACTAAATTACTTTTCAATCATAAACACAGTTCAGTTGTTATGTATTAAGCAACTGGTACGTGTATAAACTTGCAAAATTCATACAATATATATTAAAAAGGCATGCCGTTGGCTAAGTAATTAAACAAAACAAGGAAAACATTCAGAAGTTATAAAAACTTTGTTTAAAAATATCCAGCTAAAAAATTACAAATGTCCAGTTTCTGTCCCATGTATGCCTTAATACACATGTAAAAAGACTGGCTCGGAAGACTCAACAATGATATTATACATGGCATAATGTCATGTAAATTTAACATTTCAGGAACATGCTACTATGCAGTTCCAAAAAGTGTAATCATCACTGCAAAAATACTTGCAACATGTGAAATAAAGAATTGCAAACAATTTTGTATTTATTTAATAGCTGAAAAGTGAACTCAAAAGTGTCCCAGAATTTTGCAATATTTGTCCAAGAAAAATGTCATTTGTCCCACAAAAATCCCAGAATGACCTCTAAAAAATTTGGCACGTATGCTTACAAGACTTTCCTGATGAAAGGGAGTGGTACAAAAATTGTTGTACAGCCACAACTCTGATAATGTTATCTAGTGAGAGAGAAGTGGTATGTTCCCAATGGCTGTTAAAGTGACATTACTATGACAGTCCCTTCCAGTTTAAAACAAACTTAATCAAGCCCCTGTAACTGGGTTCACTCCCCCACTACTAAAAACTGACAACCACAATATGACTGGAAAATTGGTGAGTGTTGAGTAAAACACTCATAAAACCAAGGAAATGCCCAAAACAAACAAAAATAAAGCCCCTGAACATATAGACTTTATCTAGCAGCAGGCTGTTCAGAAAGTCTGATGTCACATTGTATCTGGAGAATGGAGGAAAGTATAAGGGAGCATAGATAACACCTTTAAAACACCATTCAAGTAACCAGGAAATTAATGTTGGAAGTAACAGTATGAGATACATATATATGTAACCAGCAATGGCATGATCTGAAACTGAGATATATGCCTGGTGCTGGCTTATCTTGTACGCTCTTTCTGATGAGAGAGAAGTGGCCCTTTTTTTAAAAAGTGTCTAATAGCTTTTTTTACAGCCCCTACAATATTTTGTCTACGTGAGTAGGGTTTGTTGATGTTTTCATCATTAATTTCTCTAAATTAAACTGTCTGTAATGTCTTGTCATGTAAATGAAACAGAAATCAAAATGAACTCTGTAATGATACCAGTGAAATACTTTTTTAATGATTTATCTGAAAATAGACCAAAATTATGAAACATGTGTACCAAACTTTGACAAACCTTGATATCGCCATCCTTCATGTCGACAATCTCAGCCATCATGTCAATGGTTGGTATGTATCATTAATATTCAAATTTTAATCAATTGTTAGCTCAGCTGTACATAGGACTCTTCACAAAAGACTTATACATACAGATCGAGGTTAGGACATGTGTACCCACATGTGTGTTATCATGAGTACTATGTGTGCATTGTCTTGACTGCCTTAACTGGACTGCAGATGATTGTATGTTCATCTGAAAGAAAAAGAAAGCAAATCAAACTACATAGAAACCAATTGCTGTTCAGACCAAACACCTGTAAAGAGCTTATAAGATAATCATAATAAACATGGCCTGTGTATTACAGTGAAACCTGTCTTTAGAGACCACCTGTCTTGATCGACCAAATTCTGAGAAAATCTAGTGGCATTGAATAATATGAATACCAAGTAATATCAGCACCTCACCTGTACAATTATGCTCAGCACTTGTGTAAGAAATTTAGGCATTTTTTAAGTAACTCTGGCATCATGCATGCCAATAATGTGATTAGACTCAGACTGCAAGAATATCTATATATGTATATATACACAGTGATTGTGTAGATGGCACTGGTATTAATAAATGTATAGATTTAACATAATAAATTGGTACATATGGGATCTGTCAAAAAATAAAAGAAAAACGCCATACCAGTTACTGGTTGAGTACATCTGTTGTCTATTTTTCTGAAATATAGGTGTACAGGTAAAAAATTACCCATGCTCTGATCCCATGAGTGTCTCTAATATTTTAAGCTGAAAACTAGCCTTTCAACCTTGTTATGATTTAAATTTGACATGTTTATAAACAGGAACTAATCTATTTTGGTAGAACTACAGACACAGTTATGTGGCAGTATAGTACATGTATATAGGCCTACAGATGTTATACTAATATAGTCTATAGAGTGCAACATAATATTACACCAAATGTGCAACACTAGCATTTTCTCATGGGTGACAGGGTGACAGCTAATGACAGGTGCTTTACCATCATCAACGTCCAAGACATATAAATAACTCCGAATAACACTATCTCTATACTCTGACAGCACCATTCATTGACTTTTCACACAGGTACTTGTGGACAAAGTTGTGTATTTTTTATTTTATTACTATTAATATTATTATTTGCAATAATTCTCAACATTGAACTTGGTGTAATTTTAATACATTTTTTTCGTTAAGGTTATGCCCCGTTTTAGATGGTATATAGGCCTATATGAGCACATATGCCTATCCTCAGGTACTTGTGACTTTTCCTATACATGTTCTTTACGAGACGGAAAATACAAGTTCGGACTCTCCAAAATATGTAGATATATTTCCATAAATCAGTTGAGACATATATAAGAGAACAACCAATGTGATATTTACGCAGAATGTACATCAACAATCAACACAATGACACGACTATGGAGTCTAAGATTAAAGAACAATTTGTGAAATTAACACCAGCAACCACGTTGTATGGGAGCAGACATCTTAAGTTCGCATAGTAACACAAACCAAACACGGACAAATACGCACCTGTTCGCGTTCCGGAATGTGTTTTCATTCAAATCATTACTTCATTCTCTTGACTTAAGGACGTACATGCGTATAATGTGTTATATATCCCTCCTTGAATGTTGTAAACTTTTTCAGTTCATTTTAAATTATAACTGAAATGACATACGATAATTCAAAAGCGTGACGCTATTTCATTATGTAAACATATTTTTCGCGGAACATTTTTATATACTCTTACCCTCCCTCTAACTTGAAATCCTTCTTCACCAATCCACCCTGGCTTTGTCTGTATATTTGGGATTGATGAATTTGGTTTGCCCTACATATCGGTGAAGAAATTTTTGTTTGCCTTTTCTCATCACGTATGTTATAAATTCATTTGCATTGGATCAAAATGCATACGATTTCATTACCCAAAGATCTAAAAATTTAATCATCAATGTTTTTATTAGATGCGTAAAATACGATCTTCTAGTCTAATGAAATATTGCCTCACAATTAATCTGACACTTGAAATTTTGCGTAGTGAGCAGGGATAGCGTGTACCTAACGTTAATGAATTAAATAATTTAAATATTGATGATTAATAAATAGGTGTAAAACCTTTAAATTTTCTATAAAATGTCAGAAAATTAAAAACAAATTTCCCTAAATAATAAATCAATAAAAGAAAATTGACCCCCACTTTCTACCGCGGCCACTGCAATAAATTATAAGACACTTAGCTAGGTCCATAAGACATCAGGAACCGGGGAAGGGCATCTAATTATAATCTTGAAATTCCACTGAAGAAACAATTTTGAAGTTTCAAATTATTATCTTGAATTTCAAGAATCTAATAGTATCTTATCTAGGAATGTCTAGAGTTTGTCTTGAATTTTCAATTTATTATCTAGAAATTTCATGAAACTATCTTGAATTTTCGATTTATTGAAATTTCAAGATGAAAACATGAAAAGTCAATTCAGACCCTTGCAATTTCAAGAATAACTTCAGTGACAACAATAATACTGTGAAAATTTAAGAATTTTAAGTTAATAACTTGGAAATTCAAGTTAGAATCTTGAAATTTCAAGATAAATCAATATTAGAAATTGTGGCCACGCTGGGCCACCGTAGTGATGAAATACGGACATATGTTGATTAAACTGAAAAGATAAATGCCCCACAAGGTTTTATAAATAACAATATTAAACTAGACAATCCTTTTGACATTATAATCTAGCATTTGTTTCAAGTCACAAGACCGAACAAGTTTGTTATCGAAACAGCCAAGATCGAATGTGTGATATGTTCGAAACGCCTCTCCACCGGAATTCTCGACATTTATCATGACGTTAGAGTAACGAGGGTGAGTGCAAGATTCTTTGTGTTTCACGTGGAGTGGAAATTGTTGTGAACACATGGATTATTTTAGTTGAAATGATGCTTAGCTATTTAAAACTTCCAGTTATTAACGATTTTGATACTAAATCAGTTCGATAATTATTCGTCAACCGTGCACCTAGTATCATCCGCCATTTTGATAAGAGTCTCAGTGAGCGGCCATTATTTTAGGACGCTTGGGTGTATAATTATCCCCACAATTTTTATCATTTATTTTGATATGAAATACTTGCGGTTGTCTACTCCGATGTTTTGATATATATTTAGTCGTCATTATTGTAATTTGTATCTAGATATCAGAATAAATAAGCAATTCCTTAATTTTGAGTCACAACTTTGCAAATGTTTACAGAAGTGTCAAAACTAACAAAATACTTGTCCCTTCCTTGTTGCTGGTTTACTTTTGCCATGTTAAAACGTAAAAATTCCATGTTATACTGTAAAGTTTACCCCCTCATTGCTTTAAGAGGAGTTAACATTTTGTACCAAAATTTGGGTGGGTACAAAATGTATAATGTAAGTCAATTAATGGCAGGGAGTAAAATTGGCTGCAGGGGCCAGCCGGGCCCCTAGAACAAAATATTCAGGGGCCCAGGTTGAAATTCAGGGGCTCAGCTATTTCTTCAGATGCTTTCGTACAAAAAAATAACCAAATTTCTCTTTCTATATAGCCATTATCGTGTTGCATGCAATCATGAATATGTCTCATACATGTACAAATTATTGAAAATTTCCCGTCCATTTTGTTGAGAAGTGGTTCTTTTTAATTTTATTGGTACACTTTGGAGTATGCTATGGCTGGTTTCTTGCTGGGGTTTTCAACAATGTAACACCACATGACAAAGACTTACGAGTCCAAGGAATGGTTACAAGTCAAATCCCAACCCCACTTTGGAAACATGTAAATCAGCACTTAATGTAAATAGTCACCTGGAAATATTTTTTACAACACTTGGAAATATCTATCAAGGTACGGATTGGTATTAAAAATGTTTATCTCAGAGGAGAAGATTCATTTTCAAAAATATCTATGTGTATAATATGCTTTCTTGATAATTATGTCACAAATTCATGTCACTGTTGACACTAAAAAACATACACCTCCAAATTATCTGTTTTAATTTAAACATGCTATTTGCTATCAAAACATTGTTTTGACCAAGCAGTGGATCGAAAGGAACAAAGGATTCAAAAAGGGGCTAATGGTTGCATAATTAAGACGATAATTATGAGATCCTACCAGATAATGTTGAACGGGTGAAAATACCTATCGATTAGGCCCAAGTGCCAATATCAAAATAATCTGCAAGAAACTGCCGAAAACGCAGTTATAAAAGAAACAAGTGCTGAAATCATTAGGTGTCGATGTGCATGAATTAAGTGCGAATTTCACTATGTGCCGACCTACATGTAACTAGGATTCAAAGAAGTCACAAAACTTTCTGGAAAGTTGACCACCTTGTCAACATGTACACACCGTGGTATTATTTGTGTATAAGTAATACGCTTGAACATAATGTTGTGACATGTAAAGCATTTAAACATCTCACAGACCCAGATTTATATAACAAAATTGATGCTGACTAGACTGAAAGAGAATAGAAAAATGGACATTAATGGATATGGCCATACTCACCATCTATGCGATTGGCGGTGCAAATTTCGATCGCCAAAGCATAAAAATGATCGCAAATGCTACTGGGTGAGTGCTAATTTTATTCCCTGTTAATGTGACTTGATTAATATTAATTTCTGAAAATTAAGTTTAAATGCGTGTTTTTGGAAGTGTCGAAAATATTTGTTTACAAGCTTTTGAGATGACATTACTCGATGCTGAAATTACCTGATACAGCCATAAACACTGAACCTAACTGAAACTAGCCAAACACTTTTATGTTCAGTTTAGAATGTTTAATATAAAAATATTTGTTATAAATTGTATATATCAGTTACATCAGATCTACATGTACCATTTAATGAAAAAACAAAAACAAAACGGAATTTATCATTATATGGCAAGGTTCTGTGTTTAGACCCTCCTATGGAATGGTGAATCTGAATACCAACTCAACCCAGGACTTCTCTTTTGGTCAACTCTGTACTTTATGTTAGGATGTCTCAGTACCTATGTTTGGATAATTACTTGGTACTTCAATATTCTAATGAGTCTCCGTTGCATAAATTTTAATTTCTGAATTCATTCATCAATTATATTGATATTATCAAACTACATGTACATCAATTACATCACAGACTTTGCTGGTAGAGGATAAAAATATAAAGTGGTAAAAAAATTCATGAAGTTTATTAGCACTGAAACAACAACATGAACAATGTTTTTGTTGGTGAGAAAAGATGTGAATGTGAAAATTGACTTCAAAGATAAGTGCCACTGTGACTTCGAATGAAAACTATATATGTATTTTTGGCCGGATTGTGAAACAAAATCCGGCTTATGAAATGGCGAAGTCCGCCTGCGCCAACAGTTTGGTTTAGGTGCATTGTACATGTGGGAAGACCATAAATCATACCTCTTTGAAACTTCACATGTAGATAGACCTTGATTAGTACTATCCATCACAACCTTTGTTTTTTAATTTTGGAGGGGGGGTCAAAGTACATTTGGAGGGGGATCAAATTTGGTTTAGCTCTTGTATCCATTGTGGGTAGATGATATCTCTTTGAAACTTCCTGACTACATTGACTTTGTTTTTGAATTTGGTTTAGCTCTAACGTTTAGGTACATTGTGTAAAGACCATAGATGATATCTTTTTGAAAATTCAAATGTAGGTAGACTTTGATGAGAAGTAACCATCATTTTTAATTTGGAAGGTGGATCAAAGAAGTACTGAGGGGTGGATTTTTGGTCTACATATGTACTATGGGAACCTACATGTATGGTGAATTTTTAATATTTCATTATAACTTGAAAATAGTACAGTTTAAAAAAATTCAACAATATATGTTCTTGTTAAATTTTAGAGGGGGGTCAAAGTTATAATAGGGGTTGGACTGTCA
This sequence comes from Atrina japonica, assembly GCA_030159075.1. Taxonomy (NCBI): domain Eukaryota; kingdom Metazoa; phylum Mollusca; class Bivalvia; order Pterioida; family Pinnidae; genus Atrina; species Atrina japonica. The sequence continues at coordinate 419,502 of BROG01000404.1, read as the reverse complement.
GCATCAATAATTTTGTTTTGCTCTTGGGTTTAGGTCTATTGTGGGAAGACCATAGATGAAATCTCTTTGAAACTTCACATGTAGAATGACCTTGATGAGAACTATTAATCACGATCTTTGTATTTGAATTTTTGTGGATGGATCAAAGTAGTTCAGTACATGTAATGGGGGTGGGGGATCAACATTTTGATTGAAGTAAATTCTTGGCAATATGGATAGAGGTACAGACCTCAGACTTGGTCTTTACCTGTGAAAAGTGCAATTGATTTATTTGAGTTTGAATTTCGGAGGGTAGATCAAAGTAGTAATTGGGGTGGGGATCAACATTTTGGTTATAGTTTTGGTTGCAGCAAATTCTCAGCAATGGATAGAGGTACAGACTTATTCTTTGCCTGTAGGAAACTTGTGACAATAGCAATTGAATTGGGGTTGGATCAATGAAGTAATAAGGTTGGGGATCAACATTTTGGTTAAAGTTTCAGGTTGAAGCAAATTCTTGGTAATGGATATAGATACAGACTTCAAACTTGGCCTGTAGGTCACCTGTGACAAGTGCAATTGAATTATGTGGGTTTGAATTTTTGGGTGGATCAAAGTGGTAATGGGGGTCGGCAATGGATACAGGTACAGACTTCATACATGTACTTGGCCTTAAGATTACCGATGACAAGTGTAATTGAATTATAATTTATATGGTTTGAATTTTGGGGGTGGATCAAAGTATTAATGGGAATGGGGATCAACATTTTGGTTAAAGTTTCAGGTTGAAGTAAATTTTTGGCAACGGATGGAGGTACAGACTTCATAATTGTTTTCAACTTCTGTCAAGGCATGGCAATCCAGCCATACCGTCTCTAGCGGTTTCTTGTTCTGATTGATCAACTATATTTTATAATTCAGTAATTTGACTTCAGTTGGGAAATTTAGTTTGCAAATTGGGAATATATGCATTTTTGCATCAGGAATGGGGCCTCATTTCACCCTTTACTATTGTGTTGAAAATCCCTGTTAGGCAACTGACTCCCAAAGTCTGATTTTATTTTTTAATGGTTGAGGGCTGTTCACTTTATTCAGTTTACCGTACTACGATGCAATATGGAAGAAAGGTCATTGAGTTTATGAATGTTACATGTACATTTTAACATAAACTCGTTTATTCTTTGTTGAAAGTGAAGTGTGTGTTTATATGCAATTGTACATGTCTTGATCGTTGTTCATTAACTCTTGAAATATGTCCTAGAAAACCATACACTTGGCCGTTACATCATACATGTAACAGGCCATTGCTAACCTATGCAAACATTGATTTTGTCACATTTCCCTTGGATTTCCACAATATTTCAATGATTTTCTATCTGTACAGGTAAAATAGAAAATTTAACTACAAAGTATCATCTTGAGCTGATTTAGAGAAAAATTGGACCTTTTTACAATTTTTTTTTTTGTGACCAATGTGCAGTTTAGAAACTGCTTTTATTTTAACATAAGGGGTCTCTGTGGCCTAGTGATTACAACATACGGTAGCACTTTAAACCATGAAGTCTCTCGCCTCTTATCAGCATGAGATTGAGTCCCACTGTAGCCTTTGTACATGTACGTGTAAGCTCATTTTGTGGGAATTCACTTGCAGAAGAGAGATGGTCTCTTCCCGAGTATATTGTAACTGGATTATCTCTTCAACCATTATAAACTGATTGCCACCATACAACTGAACAATTATTTAATGTGGCATAAAACGCCAGCAAGAGAAAGAAATAATTTGACCATAGATAATGATATGCATGTATGCATGATATTTTCTACATCTACATGTACATGTATAAACAATTGTAAAAACAGAAACATACATGTATACTTAGATACATGTACATGTATATACACATGTATTCATATTTCATACATGTACATTTCTGTTACAGTGAAATTTGTATACATCATTAGATGTATATAAAGCTCCCTTACAGGGATACAACAAAACTAGTCTTTATGTATAGGGAGGTGGTCTATGTATTATATGGAGGTTTATTTATACACAAATGGTGCTACATGTACATATATTGGGGACAGCAAAAAAGTCTTTATGACCAGGTGGTCTTTATACACATGTGGTCACTAAAGCAGGTTTTACTGTATTTATTTATTTTCTATGATTTACTTATAATGTATATTTTATTTGCAGATGGACATACAAACATAAGTCAGTCAAGTGAAGCTTAAGGAGAACATTCAACTTGAACATGGCATGAAATGAAGACTTTGTACAATAAACGGATCATCTTTAATTTGAAAATGAAAGTATAACCCAAAACCAAGGTAATCACGTACATGCAGTGGAATCTCGTTATCTTGAAATTCAAGGGGCTGCCCCATTTACTTTAAAATATCCTGAATTTGAGATAACTGAAATTTTCAATTCATTTACTTTCTTTTCTTAATAGACTTACTCAGGCTACCACTTTATTTAAATTTAATTTAAGAAATTATTAGTTAACCTTTCACCTTGGCTCATTAGCAGGAGTTGATTGACCCATGTTTAGCACTGCAGGTAAACAAGTAATTAATTACAAAAAGTAATCCTTCATTAGTCATGATTGTGAAAAGTAATTTCCAGATAACAAGTGACAAATTCTACAACATTTTGATACATTGGATTACAAATATACTCCAAGAAAAGCTATATATCAAGATGAAAACTTCAAGATATCTGGAATAAAATTAAAAGCTGTATAAAAATTGGGCTGCAAAGATACACTGTAATGACGATATGATACGTATTGCGATTCATACCTGACGATACGATACATTTACGATACACAGGAATAAAACAACCAAGTTGAAAATTCAATAATGACATTATTGCATTTCTGTGCACTTACTTTTGAAAATAAAGTTTTTGTTTCACATATCCTGTTTATTCTGTTTTGTTTACTTTTAATGTCAACTAAATGAGATATATCCTGTTAAATAAATTAGTGACTACATTTGTGGAGAAATGTATTCGAGAAGGAACATCATATTTTGGCTCTAAAATGTTAATCAATTTTCTGAAACCATCAGATTCCACCTAACTGAAAAGTCATAAATAAGTCACTAGAAACTGAGTTATAGCTTTTGAAATAGCTTGGCCCTCGGCGAATTGATTGACACCTTTGTGTTCATTGATTGTTGCAAACTACGTTGCCCTTGCGAATCTACAATTTATTTCAATTTTAGGATTTAATTCATAATTAATAATTTACATTTGGATGATGCTGTTTCATGTCAAATGATACGTCCATGATTTTACCAGTTTTGTAAGGTATATCCATGTTACAAAGATGACAAGTGGTGCGAGTTTTTCAAACTTATGTTGAGCCTCCTGGCATTTGTAGCTTTTTTAACCATGATTGAGCCAATATCTGCGACTTGTATGACGATGGTGCCGTGAGGGCCTAAGTATGTCCGTTTTCCTCATGGGTGCTTTTCACCATGTTTATTGTTTACCGGTAAACCAGAAATAGAGTATACAGAGTCTAAAACCGAAAACGGATATATCCGGAAAATATCGTAAGTGTATCATGGCATAAAATCAATGTACTGTGTATCGTACTGAAGGTAAAATACCTTGACATATCGTAGTTTGGTATATTGTTGCACTACTAATAAACAATCATGATTAAGAGTGCTTTCCTTGCAAGCTCAGCTGAAGGTCCTGAGTTCAATACCTTAGAACTTGTACTGCCATTATCTAATTCAGCCATTGCCTATTATTCAAGATTGAATAAAACATGTATTGGCAATTTATGATTTCCATAATAGCAGATAAGACAATGTGTTGCATTCAAATAACATTTTTTGAATAATCTTTCAATCTGGTTAAAATCCGCTCTCTTATCACTCCCATTTTCGGATATATTGCATGGGATATCTAACGAAAACTGGTATGGGGTCACATGTGAGTGACCTTGTACATATAAATGTGGCGTGTTAGACCAATGAAAATGCAACTTATGTCATTTTGAAATTTTGTTGTATGGAAAAGAAAAGTAAACATTATGAACACCAATGAGCATACGAAATCCTGAAGGAAAGAATTACTTTGATAACCTCAGTTAAGATCTAATTACCAAATATGCTCTGAATGAACTCAGCAGACTGACAGAGTCAAAATTCTGGTGATGTCAAAGTTGAACGGCCAGTTACATTTGTATAATTGATTATGACAAAATCTTACTATTGAAATGAGTTACATCTCATTAACGTTAACCCTCTTTATACCTAAAGAATAATATTTAACACAAGTGCATGAGTGTTAAATATGTATTGTTCTGCCTTACAAGATGAAATTAAAATGTTGTTCATAAAAATTGGTAAATATTATACATGTACATGTATTTATTTCACATAAAACAAGAAAAAAGGTAGTCTCAAATATGAAAAAAAAATATTTTGATTGACCCAATGAAAATATCATAGTTAACTCTGATTTTGCAAGAGTGTAATTTTTCTTACAGAGAAAAATGAAAATTAAAAATAAATTTATTTTACTGATAAATCCTTATATTTCACTATAAAAAATGTACTAAATAAATTTTCTTGAACATACTATTATATACTTGCAGCATTTATGGGAAAATTATTTTTGTGTATTTCAGATCAATATAGACCCACAACAGACTAGGAAATGTAGGATCCCCTGAAAGTAGTGAATGAATGGCAACATTGAAGCAGAAAAAAAGTCCATTCTATATAACAACATACAGAGGCAGTCGAATTGAATGACATTCCTTAGCACTTTTGTCTGTCTTAACACAGTGAAAACAGTTCTTGATATGTAATTGTTATTATTGGTCTTCAGTAAGTGAACGTTATCATATAACAGATGGCACATAAGACTGTAAACACACAAAGCTGATCAAGAAGTAAAAGGGGAGAAGATAGAGAGGTTTTGTATTTCATCTGTGTGGTATTAGTACTGTGCCGTATCAGTCACAGAGGACAATTTGATGTTAGGTGTTTAATTCTTTATAAGAATTTCAACATTTTGTTTTTGAGCAATTACTTGTAAAATCGTCTGTCAAGTAGCAAAGACAAATCTGTTTCCTGATCAAATATAAGGCTTCTCTAGGAAATACAGAAAGTCAGACGAAAAGATGGAAGAGGTTGACATGGCAGCATTAGAGAAATGTGGAATTCCCAAAAGTAAAAATCAGAACAAAATTGAAGATGAAATGTCTACGTCAGAAAGTTGTGAAAGCCCCGACCTTACAGAGGAGGAAAATGTTGAGGAATTGGAGAAGCATACAGCGTATAGTGCTAATGGACTGGAAGTTAAAGACCATGACAAAGCGGAAGAACTCTGGATGCCTACAGCAAAAAGCATGAAACTCTCTGAATTTAGAGTGCAAGACAAATTTGAGAAAATTGAGGATTCTACACAAGAAAGAAATGAAATATTTAACTATACAAAACTAGTCAGTATGAAAGAATGTGTTATATCTAATTCAGCCAGCATTGAAAAAATAAATGTTGAAGAGGAAAATAAACTGGAAGAACACGGGTTATCATCAGCAGAAAGCTCCAACAAGTCTGAATTAAAAGAACAAAGCAAAATTGAGAAAATTGTGAAGTCTGTTTCAGATAAAGATGAAAATTGTGACTTATCAGAGAGGGACTGTAGCAAAGAATTTGTGAAACCTAGTTCAGGCAGCACTGAAATAACTGGAAGTGAAGAACAAGGCAAAATGGAAGATAGTGTATTGTCCATAGTAGAAATCACAAAAAGCTCAGAATTTAGAAAACATAACAAGATTGAGAAAATTGTGAAGGCTTTGTCAGATAAGAGTGAAAGCTATGAATATGGAAAGCCCTGTCAGACGGAGACATTTTCTGATAGAACACAAAGTCTTGATTCTAGGGAACAGGACATGGCGGAGAATTTTGTAGTACCTGAATTAGAAAGTACTGAGTTTGAAGGAGAAAGTGATGTGGCGAAATGTGAAATGGCTACACCACAAAGAAGTGGAGTCTCTGAAAGTAAAAGAAAAAGGAAGAGTGATACATTTGTAATGCCAGCATTTGAACGCAGTGACAGTCCTGGATGTAGAGAATGGACCAATACAGATGGTTACGATATGCCAATGTCGGGAAACTCCGGAAATGATTTGAGTATGGAAAGAAAAATAGAGGAAATGGTAATGGCACAGATTCAGGAAACTGGAAAACCATTTGTAATAGATATGTCAAAAAGGTCTGAAAGTCCAGAATTCATTGCAGGGAATAGAATGGTGGAATTTGAAATGGCTCCTTCAGCCAGTTTTACTAGGCCTGAATTTACGGAAGTGAATAAGATGGAGAGCTATATGATGGACGTGTCTGATAGTACTGAAAATCCTGAATTTATTACAGTTAATAAGATGCCAGATTTTGAAATGACCGCATCAAACAATTATGAAAATCCTGACTTAACTGACCAGAATAATGAATTTGTAATGGATCCAGCAGAGAGCAGCGAAAATCTGGAGTTAGGGGCACGTGTAAAGATCGAGGAATATGAAATGACAACATCAGATAGCAGTGATGGCTTGGAATCTACAGAGCAAAAGAAACCAACGAAGTTTGTGATGCGTTTAACAGGAAATATAGATAGCTCTAAGTTCAGAGAACAAAATAAGACAGGAGGTTATGATTTGTCAACATCAGAAAGCTCGGAATCTAATATGCAGGGCAAGACGGAGCAAACGGAGATGACTAATATTCGTGATGGTGAAAAACCGTACAAATGTGAAATGTGTGGTAAGGCATTTAGTCAGAATTGTTATTTGAAAAGACATGTTAGGTCACATACAGGAGAAAAACCATATAATTGTAATGTGTGCGACCAGGCGTTTAGTATGAAACATTGTTTGAATGACCATATGAGGATACATACAGGTGAAAAGCCATATAAATGTTCCGTTTGTGAAAAGACATTTCGTCGAAGCAATGACATGAAAGTGCACATGAGAACACACACAAATGAACGGCCATATAAATGCAACGTTTGTGAAAAGGCATTTGGTCGTAAAAGTCATCTAGACATCCATATGAGGATACACACGGGGGAAAAACCATATAAGTGTGATCTTTGTGAGAAAGGATTTATTCAAAAGAGTGACATGAAAATACACATGAAAATGCACACAGGAGAAAAACCTTTCAGTTGTGAATTGTGTGACAAGACATTTTATTGGAGCAGTCACATGAAATCGCACATGGCAACACACACAGGTGACAAGCCACACAAATGTTATATCTGTGGCAAGGCATTTACGCTAAGCACTCATCTCAGAGAACACATAATGACGCACACAGGCGAAAAACCGTATAAATGTAGTGTGTGTGATAGGGCCTTCGGTAACAGAAGTAACATGCGAAGACACATGATGATACACTCAGAAGAAAAACCATACAAGTGTAATGTATGTGACAAGGCTTTTAATTGGAGTGGTCAAGTAAAGGAGCACATGAAGACGCACACAGGAGAAAAACCATTTAAATGTCATGTGTGCGAGAAGGCATTTACCCAAAATGCCAATTTGAGAGAACACTTAAGGATACACACTGGGGAAAAACCATTTAAATGCATTCTCTGTGATAAGGCATTTTGTCAGAAAGGTAACATGAAGGAACACATGAAAACACACACAGGCGAAAAACCATTTAAATGTGAGGTGTGTGAGAAGGCATTTATCAAGAAAATTGATATGCAGATCCACTCGAGAATACACTCCCTTGAAAAACCATTTAAATGTAACGTGTGTGAAAAGGCTTTCAGTTGCCAAAAGTACTTGGATAAACACATGAATGTCCACACTGGAGAGAAAATATATAAATGTAATATATGTGATCAGCTGTTCCATCGTGCTGATAACTGGAAGACCCACATGAGGGTGCATGCAGGTGACTCGCCATTTACATGCGAGGTGTGTGGCAAAGCATTTACGAGAAACAGTAACATGAAGGAACACATGCGGAAAATCCACCAAATTAATGTACTGTTTCTGTGAGAATGGATAATATTACTCATCTACCCCTAAAAAACAATGGACTCTTCTGTAAATCAATGACTTGGACCAATCTAAATGTGACTTCAGGGGTTGATGAGTTAAGGTGATGTGAATTCATTTAGGAAAAATTGTACAGATCTTTAACCAGAGTCTAGCAAAGGATTCTACTCAATAGTTTTTGATTTGATATAACAAAAATGATGTGCAGATATTTAACAATTTTTGGCATTCTTATCAGTAGTTACTTATACATGTATATGTAAGCTTTAAAGGGGCATTTGCTTTTCTACTTTTACTAATTGTACATGATGTACATTTTTGTACAATAGGTGAATAACAAATAAGAGATATATACATAGGCATAAAAAACGTATATTCCTACATATTTTTTGAAAATAAGGTGGGGCCAGTGTGGTTTTCATATAAAAATACATGTACATGTAGTAATAAGGCTGCAAGTGAAAAGTGCCAAACCAAGGATTCTCTTGGAAGCAATTTTCACAAAATATATAGAAATTTATGAAGTAAAATAAGTAGTAAAAAAGGAAGGAAAAAAATAAGGAAAAATCATAGCTAAGGCCCCTTTACAAATTTGTTGAAACTGATGTACAAAGCAATTCTTTTAAATTTTTAAGTTTTGAAAAATCTTATTACAAAAATAAATACCAGTATCAGAAATTTCCAATTAAATGTACATTTTCTTGTGATGGGACAAATCTGTATTAACTCATTCATCCTGTAAGACACATTTGGACTTGCCTAAGTCATTGATTTTCAGAAGAGTCCATTGTTTTACAGGGGGTTGATGAGTTAAGTTGCAATTGATTAAAAATGAACATGTGAATCAAACATTTGATAAAGAATTCTGTATCTCTTATTACTTTGCAGAGATTTTCAAAAAGTACAGTCAAAACTTGTTATGTCGAGATCGGTAATCTTGATTTATCCGGTTATCTTGAGATCAAGTGCCAGTCCTGGCAATTTTCCTTCAATAGACCTGATAACTCGAGATTGGAAAATTGGAAAAACTGCTAATGTCGGTGTTAAAACTTGGTCCTGATTTTTAGATTAAATGTGAAAGTGACCAGTTATCTCGAAGTTAAATTTTTGTACATCGTCATTAAGTCATTGTGATTATATGACTAGTGCTGAACAAATATGGTTTCTGTATCATTTTGAGTACATACAATAAATAAATATCTTCACCAAAATTCCTTTATTTTGCTCTCCGATCTTAAATCTATATGGTTAATGTTACTTTCTATAATTTGTTTTTAGATTTCCTGTTCTTAAATGTATAATAATAGTATCCCTTTCGTGTCTAAAATGGAGCATTGGATGTTCTGTTAAAATGTGAGTGATCTTTACTTGCCAATACAGTTTTGTATTAAGAAATAAATACTCAAACGTAATTCATTCCTTTTAATTGGCTTTGAATAATTATTGTTTGACAAACACCTGGTTTTTGTCGCCGTCAGTGTGCACATATACTGACGATAAGAGACAAACGGTATACAGATAGGCCTACAAATATTCTGGCAACTACCAACACGCTCATGAGAGCAATCAGGATTGTATTTAGTGACAAACCTTTTAACTCGAAGACCCGTTTATCTCGAATCTTTTGTTTGGTCCCGATGTCTTAGAGATTACGAGGTTTGACTGTATTTGGACACTAGTCTATTGTCATCTTCCCAAGTCATGGTTTTCTGATCCACTTCATTCCTCATGAATACACCTTAACAGATTTGGCCTGTATATTGTGAATTCACAGCATCAATTTCCATTGGCTGCAATTACTGTTGAATGAGCCAATCAGATTGTGTCTAACAATCAATCACACATTGATCACATGATAGAGTGGAAAGTACGTAAACACAGAATAATAGAGACATGGCTTTTCATTAGCTAAATTCAGGACTCAGTGTCAGGTCAATTTTAGATTGGCACTAGATGTTGCAACCAGTGACTGCCAAATATGAGATGTAATCTGTGAAGGTGTATGAGAAATGATGTGGATCGGAAAACCTTGACTTGGTAAGATGCTCTGTGATTTTTTACTACATTGGTACATGTATCTACATGTACATATACATTGTATTTCATATAAAACCACATTTTTTAAAAAAAGTATTGTAAAGTCAAAATTTATTTATTTAAACAGAAATTTTCATTTTTGTGGTGAAAACTCCCAATATTGGTAAGTAAAGTTGTGATGTCTAATTTTTACTTTATGTTTAAATTGTCAAATCAATGAAACTTGAAAACATTCTCTTTTTAATTCTATTAAAATACGATAAGAAATGGCTTCACATTTTTACTTTTGAAAGTGTTGGACATTACTTGTTATATCAAAAAGTTGTCAGAGTTCAGACAGGCAGGGGCTGAAAATTTTCTTTCAGCTGCTTGGGTCCATGACCTCAGGGTCACAGTATCTTTTTGTAACCTTTGAACCTTCAACCTCATGTTGTTACATGTATATACAATGTATATGAATATCAGGAAAGTTAAAACAGCATTAAATGTACTGAGACATGCAATAACATGTATCGTATTTACATGAACTTGTGTATGTGTCGTATCTTTGAATCATTCATATCTTTGACACCCTAGTATCTAAATGGTATGTTTTTTTTCTAGTGTATTAGATTAGTCTATTACAGTCTGTGGGGTTGAAAGGGTTTTACATAGAGTGATTAGTTTTTTTTTTTACCAAATCAAAACATGTAACATGATTGTCTACATAATTGTCTATATTTATTTATATTTTTATTGCAGTATTGGTAACTCTACTTTCTGTTATGTATATTTATACATGTTATACATGCACAGATATTTTCCAAATATTTTATCTTTTTTTTTTTAGGAATTACCAGATCCTGTATTTCATTCCAACTGAGTGACTTTTTAGTCAATTGTTTTATCATTGTTAAATGCTGGTCCATTACTTACATGTATTTTGAATTTTTGATGTGGAATGTTCAACATTGATTGATTTCTGTTTTTGTCATGGCAACTTGTAATGGAAGTTATTGTCTTTTCATATTTTCTGTACAGAGTTACGGACATTTAACATGTACTTTAGTCACTGCCAGTGTGCTCTTATAATAATGGCCAGTAGTGATCACGTATTACTTTTATATTGATTTAAGGCTTAATTTTTCAGTGTCATTGGCAATGGCATGACATGTTGTTCAGTTATTATTGATTCTAAAAACAGCATCAGTTCTATTAGATTTCAAGATTTGAATACATTTTTTAATTATATATATTTATAAATAGATAAATAGATAGATAGATAGATTTCATTGGTATGTTGTATGGTCAACAGTACACATTTGTCCTAATCCTTGTTCAATAGCATCCTTTTTTGTCTTGTTCTAGACCCACTTCATTATTACTCTTTTGATTGTCACTGAAAGAGAAAATTTACTGCCGGAATATTTACCTAGTGGTGTTTTCTCATGATAATTTTGTTTGTTTGATCCTTGTTTAACACCCGTCTAGAATTTTTCACTTATATTAAGATGTCACCATCTTTAGGTGAAGTGCTACAAATTTTGGCCTGTGCTATGGACCGATGCCATGCAATGAGGGTTCTTTTACGTACCATGCCATCCCGGACATGGGACCTCAGTTTTAAGTCTCATCTGAAAGACTCGTGACTTCCACTTCATATGCGGAGTGCATGGTGAAGGAACAGTCACTACCATTTTTAAAGACATTGGTATGACTCGATCTGAGAATCAAATCTGGGACCTTTAGCTTGCAAGTCGAAAGCTCTTCCACTAGACCACAGCAAGCAGTTTATAATAAGTACTGAACATTATATATAAACACTATAAAAAAAACAAGAACTAAGTCTGTATTATTAATATACAGTCACCATAAGTCTGTTGGTAGAGCATTATACATGCAAGGTCCTGTGTCGTAGTACAAGGTGGGTAAAACAACCCTCGATGCTACATGTACATGTATTTGGCAACAGTTCATAACACAGATAAAAATTTGTGGCACTTCACCTAAAGCTTGTGATATCTCAATATTTAAAACAACAATAAAACACATTGGCAGATTTAAGGGGGGGGTTGACCCCCCTCTTTGAAAAATTCAAAACAGCCCCAGACCCCTCGCCTCTGAAGGCGCGCTTCTTCGGCGCTCGGATTTTGTAAAGATAAAAATTCTCAGTGTCCCCCCCCCCCTTTAAAAAAATTCTGGATCCACCCATGAAACAAACAATTTATACAATCATGTTGAAGTAACCAAGAAATAACAATTGAAAATGAAATGAAATATGTATTTGTTGACCGGATTGCGAAGCAAAATAGGGTTAATGATATGCCAGTGTTCATGATGTCATTTCTCCGGATATGACAACAGTTTGGTCTAGCACTTGAATTTAACTCCATTGTAGAAAGTATATTGATGATACCTCATCATGCTGTTTGAAACTCCGCATGTCAAGAGACCTTGAGATAAGATCTTTCCATTGCTACATGTACCTTTGTTTTTTAATTTGGGGGAGGGGCGGGGTGTTCAAAGTAGTATTTTGATGGGTTTAAAGGGGAATGTACTTTATAATAGAAACCTCTTGAGAAATTTTGTTGATTTCATTATAACTTTAAAAACTTAAAAAATATATCCACTGTTTCTTATGGGAAGAAATATAAGCCGACATTTACATGTATGTACATTTGAACATAACGTGTATGCCTGTATCCCTTAAATTTGATATACATTGGGGTCTTCTGGGATATGTCTCGCTCTGATTGGCACAGTGGTTAGCACACTAGCTTCTCACCAATGTGACCCGGGTTCAATCCTTGGATTTGACAGGGGAGTATGTGAGATGGAATGGTGGTCACCAAGTCGGACACATGGGTTTTCTCTGGGTACTCTGCTTTCCTCCTACAGCAAGGACCCTGCACACAAACACCATTGCCAACAAGAGACCTTGATTAAGTTGACATAATTTGTTTGTCAGTAGTTGTAAAATAAATACAGTTTAAACTTTAAAAAAAAAACGTAAAAAATGTCTCGCTCCCATATACTTGTTTTATGTCAAACTTGAGAACCATGCAAGTCCCCGCTCCTTAAACATATATATTCTTTTTTGTTATGGGATGAAACATTTTAAGGGGTATACATCTGCATAAGGGTCCTTGGGGTCTCACCCCTGAAAGATATACTGTATACAGGGAAATTTTCGACCCCGTTTTATTTTCACCTCTCGCTCTTATAATCAGTGTGAATTCAAAACTGGGGAATTCTAAACAGTAAATTCATCTATTTTTATCAATTGCAGAGAGTATCTACATGTATTATATATTTCATTTAAAACAACACACAAAGTTGTTTTAGAAACTTAAATGTGACCATGCAAAAAGAAGATATGCACAAGTATTGATTGAAAAATAAAACTTAGCAATATATTAAATATATTTAATCACTGATAAAAATTACTGATTGTTAAACATGTTACATACATTTCTTGAATGGAATTGTTACAAGTTTGGGCAAATTTAAAACAGGTGAAACCATTAGTAAGTGTAGTAGGGCAAAAAAACCTGTATACAGTATTTTTATTTGTTACTTGGAAACTTCACATCTTTACACTAAACAGTATACAGTAAAACCTACCATAACAGATACCTTAATTTAATGGACATTTTCTGATAAAGGACAATTTGTCTAGGTCCCGATTTACATTGTTATATATGACTACTAGTGTCTGTTTTAATTAAACGGACACCTCCTTTACCTGGACAAGGGACAACGTTTTTGGTCCCGATATGTATAATTTCTTTAGTTTTAACCTTGAATTAGTAGGCAGCCTTTCTTTGATCAACTTCCATTGCCACAAGCAATTTCTCATTAAGCTGTATGTCCCGATTTCTGTTTTGAGAAACAATCTTTACTTTTGTGTTTTTGCTTGATATTTATTTCCTTGCATTGCATCATAACAGTTAATTACAAGAATGATTTTGATAATTATGTTTATAACAGACAATTTGGTTAATACGGCGACTGTCCGCTAAACAGGTAAAATTGTATATTCTTTGTCCTTATGGAATGACATATTCTGTGGTGTTTATTGGGTTCTTGGATGTCATGCCTCACCCCCCTTAAATTATTGTTTTAACTTGATTATCATTCATATTCCAACTTTAAACTATATATATTCTTGTTTCCTATGGGAAAACATATTCAATTGCGTGTATGATGGTCTAGCCCACTCCCATAAATTTCACTAACAGGTCTTACTTTCATATTCTGACCGTGCTTCACAATCCGGTCATACCACTTTTTCCAGTTTCTTGTTTTGTATACGGATTAATATGTACTGTAATATCAATTGGTCAATTGTAATTCCTTGAAGGAAATGGTTTTTCTTACTTTTATTGCTTAAATTAGATCTGAGTGTTTTGATTTATTTACAATCTATACCAAAATGTTGACAAATGAATTTTTCATATTCGGAATATTAACATGCATATAAATATATACAAATAAATACCAATCAAAATGATTTTGTTTGTTTGTTTTTAGGTCACCTGAGTCCATTGGCTCAGGGTGACCAATTGCGATCATCTTTTGTCTATCATAGACTGTTGTTAACATTTACACATTTCGACTTCTTCTCAAGAACCAGTGGACCAATTTTAACCAAACTTGGTATATAGCATCCCCATGTGAAGTTTGCGAATTAAAAGGGGCGAGGACCCATAGGGGCCTCAAAAAGGACCAAAACTTGATACATCTTTAAACATTTTCTTCTCGTAGGGGCAGAACCCATGCCCTCAGGGTCATGAATTTTGGTAGAGGGGCTTCATTCTCTTTCTAAGCATGTATTCCGATTTCCTGTGATGTGCAGGAGTTGAGAAGAGGATTTTTGAAGATTTGGCTATTTTTAATATATAGTAAATTTAGCCATGCCCAATCTGAAATTAATTCAGATTTGAGATTAGCCTCTTTGTCACCATCATCTGTAGAAACAATATGGGTGTCCTGTGTAATGTACAAGTTCTTTTCTGGGATAGACTGAGAGAAAACTCGGTCAGTTCTGAGGAATTGGTGTAGAACCATGACACGGTTTCCTGAAACCCTCTTCTTCCGTTCTGAATTCATAAGATTCCTGTTGATGTACCTATCCCATACAGCGTCCAAACGCTTTGTAGTTTGCACGTTCCTAAACATATATGACATAAATACCTTTTTAGGATATTCACCAGTATGAATAAGATTTGGTAAGTAGCATATAATTTTACAATTACTGAACGACTGCACCTAACATAGAGCCCTAATCTGTGTGTGTAAAGTGATTAAATTACTATCTACACTACTAAACGAAAACGACACATGTAAAAGTGCAGCTAGACTTATAAAATGTGCAACAACTTACAAATGAGAGCACTAGAAAGTGTGAGGGTCCCCACTTCCTCGTTATGTTAGTAAGTCAAGAAAAACAGGATGCATTTAATCATAATATTAAAATGTCTTTCAGCTAACTGTCGGCATTTCCATGGGAACTAATTGTGCCCCTTTATTGGCTGACCTGTTTCTTTATTCATACGAAGCAGACTTCATTCAGAAGCTTCTGAATCAAAAGAAGAAAAAGCTATTTCTGGCCTTTAAATCGACATTTAGATATATAGACGACGTTTTGTCAAAAAAATAATGACAATTGTCATACATATGTCATTGCGATGTATCCCAACGAACTAGAAATTAAAGACACAAAATGATCAAGAAAACATGCTTCCTACTTTGAAGTTTTCATTACCATAGACACGGACAGGAAATTAGCAATCGGGCTATACTACAAACGCGACGATTTCGGCTTTCCTATCGTATATATTCTACATTTCAGTGATAATATACTGCGATCACCTGC
Source organism: Atrina japonica (assembly GCA_030159075.1). NCBI lineage: Eukaryota > Metazoa > Mollusca > Bivalvia > Pterioida > Pinnidae > Atrina > Atrina japonica. The sequence continues at coordinate 403,581 of BROG01000404.1, read as the reverse complement.
ATATGGTGTTATTGTTTCACAAATGATCCGATACGCATCATTTCATATGCAAAGGTAAACTACTAACTGACAAGTTATTGACACAGAGATATCGGAAACCACGTTTGATGTCAACTTCCGCAAATTTTACGCATAGTATTTAACAGCCTTGTTTGCGATTACTCTGTTTCATTATATGAATTACCCGTTCGATAGCGGTTGTTGAGCGGTCTGTACCGATTATGACGAGGATTTGTTTCTCACTTATTTCATTTGAATTTTACTGTGGACTCACGTCTGGTGTGCACAGTCAACGGGGATTTTTTATACCCCATGGTACCTGATCCCATCTTTGGATTTCCAGAGGTACGCACTTGTCCAATATTCACCATATTTGTATGTGTATCCTGGACATTCTGAATATCTGTACTTTGGTATCTAAGATTTGTATATGTATGAAACCAATGAAGGAAGAATCAATGATTCTTAAAGTGTCTTGTTATTCTGTGAAACAGTTGAACCTACAGAAGACGATTAGAATTCAATGAACTATATATCTAGGGCTAAATCATATGGCTATTAAAGTAGAGAGCTGATAAAAATCAAGCTATATTTGGTTGAATAACAGGTAAATTTAGATAAAGGATTAACAATGCGATCGGGAGACATATAGTTAGAAAAAAAGTGAAACGGACACACAAGAAAATACATTTTTGTATTTCGAACACACTCAAAAGTCAAATTACAGGCTATAAGAAGTAAGAATGGACCAGGAACCCAGGCTAGACAGTGTTGAGAATCGAGCTGGGTCAGTTTCTATACAAAAATCCGGATACATGCACCTGTAGTCACATAAAAATATTCTCCTGTCAACTTTAAAACGGTGCTTTAAAATGTTACTTAAGTAGCGAAAATCAGTGTTGTAGGCCTTCAAGTCTCTGCTAAAATTAACTTGTTTTTCTGAACACTACAAGTCCCATCACCACAATACATGCAACATGCAATAAAAGTAAATGTACAGACGCATTCACTGTAGGATGACATAAATTAAGATAGTTAGTAAACTACGTAGCACACAACCACAGCTTCACAAAACGAAACGTAATCTTTTTATATCATGAACATAAAATACTTACTTATTTTCAAAGGATAATCATCATATAAAAACGAAAACAGTCATACATTTCACGGTGTACACACACGGGATGTTTGGCTCGGAAACAGGAGCGAATCGGTAATATGGGCGAAACATCCCACGACACCGTCTTCTTTCATAAACGATTTCTCCACTTAGTTGGAGTACCACTCATTTCATGACAGTAAAATAGACTTAGTAACCGTTGAAACATTTAAAGTTTTCTACTGAAAACGGTTCTTATGTGAAATGGTTCTTATGTACATCAAAGAGACCTTACTTTGTGGAATTTTTTTTATCGTCTTTTAAATTAAAAGTTTTACTGGCAAGATAAACATTGCCTAGCCCATACAAATGTATTTTAATTCGGGAGAATCAGGTCACACCTTGCGGGATCGGTCTACAAGGATGTTGATCCACAGTTCGTCACTGCAGTGCAGAAGACGGAGGAGACGGAGAAAGCAATAAATCCCAAAGTGAAAAGAGCGGCTGATACGAATTTATAAATACAACATTTTGTAATGTGTCAATGATAATAACGAGATACCAGTTATTTAGAGTTTTATAATTACTCTTCAATTTATCGATTCACTCAAATTTTAGGTTTACTCTAATTTTACTTCAGATTCACGGTTCATTAAAAAGTCATTTTTAGACCGACCACTTGGTACTTTTTCCAGTATACGCCAGCATTATGACCAGTAGACCAAAGTATAGTAAGTAATTGTTGATTGCTCATTGTATTTGTACAAGTTTTCTTTCATTATTTAAAGTACATATGCAGCTAGGCCGAAATTCTGTCCCGATTTCACGTGCCTTTTAGTTTTGCTGTTTTAATTAAAATCGAGACAGAATATTGACTTAACATGCAGCCAATACAACTTTTGTAAGTTTGTTTGTTTGTTCATTTGGTTGGTTTAATCACAGGAGCCTGAAATTCTATACTATAGATCTGTATATTACTGGCCACAAAATAACAAGTTATTGTAACCTATTTACATGCTACAATAAAAGGAATTACCGTAACCTGCAGGTTAGGAAAGCAATGTGAGACTTAAAATCTGTGAAATTCATCAAGAATAAAAAGGAGTTTAAGTCATTTGTATTTGTCATAACTTCCACGTAACCTGAACAATCGCTCCGGTGTTATTTTGTGGTCTGTATCAGTAAACAAGACATTCATATTACTTATATGATAGTTTATTGACACAGAAACATGATTTCATTCTTTTTTAGGATTTTACATCAACGCCCATCTGTTTTCAATGGTGAAAAAATTTTGAGCGACTAAATGCCTTTCATCTAACAGACTGAAAACATCTTTTTGAATCTGCCAACAACACAATATTGTAATCTCTCTCCCCTTCCCTCTCCTCTCTATTTCCCCATCTCTTTCCTTATCTCTATCTTTCTCCATCTCTCTCCTGTCATATTGGCTTGCACGATGTCATGTCGGTATTAAACTCTCAAGCCAGATTTTGCTTTAGCATTAAAGCAATGTTTTTTATATTGAATCAATTCTGTTTTTACATTTCAGATTTGGGACTCTTGGAAACTCCCAGTACAATAAATTCTGTAGCACATACAGGAAATCGCTGGCCTTCAAATGGATTCAAAAGTTTTAATTCAAGCTCTGGAGTGTCAACTGGAAATTCATATTTCAGCAAACTGTCATCTTCTGGGTAAATGCATTTAGTATCTAGCAGTACCAGCATTGTTCTCAAATGCTGATGATCTATTTTATCTCATCAAATACTGGCAAATGTATGCAGGTATCTTCTTACCTCTTAGATTCTGTGTCCAAGGTCAGAAAAAAAAATGGGAATACAAACATGTATATATATGTTTTAACTAAAACAGAATTTTTAGACATTTGTATAAAAATTCTTTATTTTGAAACAATAAATTTGTGAATTTTTATGAATCATAATAGCAATTTTTAGCTCCCCTGGTCGAAATTTGGAGAGCTAATGCCATACCCCCAGCGGTGGCGGAGTCCATAGACAAAACTTTATCCTAGTCTATATCTTTTTCAACCACTTGGGACATGATTTTGATATTCACATATACATGTAGATTCCTTATGACCAGAGCCTTCAGTTGGTACCATGACTTTTGACCTAATGACCTTGGAATTTGACCTACTTTTTAAAAACATTAACCTTATCTATATCTTTTAAACCATGAGGGATAGGCCTTTGATATTTCACATATAGATTTCTTGTGATAAGAGCTTTCATTTATTACCTTGACTTTTGACCTAGTGACCTTGAACTTTGACCTACTTTTATAAATTATTTCGTTGGCTATATCTTTTAAACTATGAGGGATAGGGCTTTGATCATTCACATATATTATATTTTTTTACCAGAGCTTTCATTTGGTACCTTGATTTTTTACCTAGTGACCTTGGTCTTGGACTTTCAAAACTTTTAGCCAGAACCGTAGGAATCAAAATATTTATTGTACCATGACCTTAAAACCTGACATCTGTATGTCAAACACCTATTTTGAAAATTTAGACCCATTCTGGTTTGCTTTGTTGTCTTCTGACTACTCTTGTTACATTAGGAGTGGGTCCTGGATCAATTCCAAAAAGGCTTAGGAAAATCCCTGGTATGTATAGTCTGGCCAAGTTATTTTTCTTGAATTCTTATAAAAGAACAGTCAGGTCCAGTCTTCTCTGGTCACCTGTAATACTGTACTCCTCTAGCATATATGTAGAGTGTGGTCTTTAAGGTAGTACTGTGTTAAAGATCAAAAAGTGGTTAATTTAATGTGACTTACCTGTATGGTAAGTTTACAATTAATGAGTGATTAAAGATGTTTCAAGAAATTCTACATGATCATTGTTGGTTTTCATACTATTGACTAAGGCATTTTTCCCCAATCATGTTTGGCATGCCTTGTCTTTTCCCAGTCAATTTATGATCTACATTGTATATTTAATGTTCTGCCAATTCTATTTCTTGTCGGCCTCTTGTGATGGTTTAGTTGTACAGTGTTCGACTGGCAGGCTTGGCACAAAAAAAAACACTCACCACGTTGACATCAGTCCATAGCACAAGCAAACATATGTAGCACTTCACCATAAGCAGGTGACATCTCCATATAAGTGAAAAATTATTGGCAAGTTGTAAAACAGTAATCAAACAAACAAAATCAAGAGCCAATTCTATTTCCTGTCAATGTCTTCTATTGTAAAAAGAATACTAACATGATAACAGATAAATGTGTGTGTAGACTTAAAAAGGGAGGAAAGAAAAACAAAACATCTAAGACAGATGAAAAGAAAATTATCTGTGAGGGATTATTTAGAAATTGTGTTATGTCAAAGTACAAGGCCATTTAACTGAAGTAAAAATGCCAATGGCTAATTTAGTTTTTGTTCATTCAATTTGATGAATTACTTTATATCAATCTTGAAATAAACTGCGATAGTCAGTGAGACCCTTTCTTTCAGATTTCATTATGCATTATTTTTTTTTAAGCTGTTGTTATGAGATGCAGTCCAATCTCAGTTTATGATTTTTTCTTTACTATACTATAGTACATAGATTGGGCTAGCTACGGGTTTGGTTTATATGTACATGTATCACAGAAGTAAACTGATAAACCTAGATAAAGTATTTACCTATCTTAAGTACTGGGTCCAGCCAGGGTCTGAACAATTCGGTAGTTTGAAATTCTATAATTGGAAATTTTTTTTTTTTATTTTCTGGAAAATTTCATATTGGGAATTTCCTGTAACCAGTGTAGCATCCAGTTCTTCCCTCCCTGCTGAAACTTTTCTCAGGGAATCTTTCAACTGAGGGCCAGTCAGGAGGATAATCATTGGCTACCTGAATTTTTCCTGAGAAAACTTTAGGAGGGGAAAAATTGGCTACTACACCTGATCCAAAAATGGCGCAGGAAACATCCTGAAAAGATAATATTTCATTGCAGATAACTCATCATTCAAGTACAACTTTAATTGTAAAATATTTGTTTGACCTTTGGTACTATTATGATGTATGCCTTGACTATATTTTAACCGTTTCATATCAGGAGTGTACAAACTTCATCAAACTCTGATTCTGAGGACTACAGCCTTGGCTACCGAACACCGGCTATTGGTATGGCAACCACAACCAGTGATAGTTCATCAACGCGGACTAGAACACCAGGTTCCCGTAGCACCCCATACACAACATCCAGTAATATCTCGTCAGAAGTCAACACAGCCGTAATTGTTGGTTGGTAGTGATGAGCAAATGGTTTAAAATGATACATTGTAGTCAATAATCAGTTTGTAATCAGAAGATAAGAAATCAAAAACATATACATTTTCTTTTTCATCAAAATATGTATTTTAACATTACGGGTAGTTCATAACATTTTCCACTTGCCTTCCCCACTAGCAATGATAGTGTGTCTTTAATTCTTTGATTTGGAGAAGTCTGACAGTGTCAATGAATTACCTATGATACGTACCATTTTCTGAATTTCTTTTCTCCTGCTCATATGATTTCTTTTTATTTAAAGGGGCATTAGCTGTATTTTAAAAAAAAAATATTTTGATTTCTTCTATTTTACTACTAGTACTTGATACGATAACAAATAAGAACTATACAGGCATAAAAAGTCTTATATTCCTATATGTTTTGTAAAAATAAGGTCAGGTCCAGAGCTGTATTCATATACAATGTACCAAGAGTAAGGTTGAATTAATTAATTGCAGTTGAAAAAGTGCCAAATTTGGGTTTCTCAATCAATTTTCACAAAATACATAGGAATTATTATGTCTGTCTATATCTCTTTTTTGTTATTGTAGGCTATACCAATTTAAGTAGTAAAATAGGAAAAAACAATTTTTTGAAAAAACACAGTTAGTCCCCTTTTAAACATGTCAAGGGTCTTTGGTGGCAGTGTTAAAGGCATACAAGCTGTCATAATGTCACAATATTTTGTTTGAAAAAAAAAATTATAATAATGTTGTATTTTGAAAGGAAATCAAATGTAAATAATGGGTAAGCAAACATTTGTATTTTTGCGTGGATGGCAGGAATTTCAATCGTCAGTGTATTTCAGTAATTCTAGGCAATACATGCATGATATGTTATGTTTTCTCCCCTGTAATAATGGGCCAATTCCAGTGAATAATGTCTAACGTATCATCCTCAGTAATGACAAGTTTCAGATTCACCCAAGTGATTAACCTGACTAAATATTGTACCCACTATTATGTTCAAGATATATCTTATAACACTAAATAAATGTGATTTAATTCGTATCTGCCTTTACAGCTTTAGTGAAAAATAAAACTGTAAACTATTTTAATTTGGTCTTCACTAACAGCTGTCTGTATTTTTGCAAAGTTTAAATTTAGTGCTAAATTGAACATAAGTGACCAATTGACCTATCAACAAATGCCCGACATGGTACATTTTGGCAAACTTTTCCATTATGACATCACAATTAAATGGCCCGTCAAACACTTGTGTGATTATGACATTACAATCGAATGACATCAAAAAAGCACATGGCATGTGTCAAACACATGGCGATAGGTCAATTATTCAGGAGTTTAGTATCACTGTTAAACACTTTCTAAGTTAAAAAAAAATTAGTACATTTCTGTCTTTGCTAAAAATTTGTTCAAATTAAATGTGCACTCATTTCACAGTATTTCAGCATACTTTTTGTTTTTTAACAGCTGTGGTGGAAGGAAGAGGTCTGGCACGGGGTGAAATAGGCGTTGCCAGCATTGATCTGAAAAGTCCCGTTCTATCTCTCTCACAATTTTCAGATACACAAACATATGTCAAAATTGTTACAAAGCTGCAGATTTTAAACCCAATGGAGGTACAGTATTTTGGTTTTTATTTCTTATTTTAAAAATTGGAAGTTGAGAAAGTGTGAAAACTGATCTGGTTTCATGACGTGATTCACACATATAATATATATGTTCAAATAATAAGGAGACTTTAAAAAGCTTTCATACTTTTTTTTTCACAAAATTACAAGGTATACACAACTTAGTCAATTTTAGTGAAATTTCAGTACAACTGTTTTTTCTCTGTTGCTCTTCTTACAGATTTTGAGTAACAACATTTTATATGAATTTTTTTTAAACACATACAAATTTCATTATCACGACATTACCACTGTTAATCTATTCACCTCTTTTGGACACATTTTTAGATACATTTGGACCAATCTTAGTCATCTTGTAAATGTTGTAATAAGTAGGAGCATCATTTGATGAAACAAATGGTGCTATCCTGTTAGCACCCCACTCCTCAGGGAGAAGCCTGGCTCACATTTAAACCAAGTTTCTGTAATGATAATCTAGACAGTAGAAGGAGAGATATTTTGGCAATGACAGCTGGTCTTTCCTCAGTCTTTAAGGAATTACTGTCCACCTTGAATTTTGAAAAAAAGGACAAACTATCAGGATTTCACCTTAACAATTTTAACAACTTTGATATAGGCCAGGCAAATGCATTCATGAGAATTTTGGTAGATTATCTACCAAGATTTTAAATTGCATGCACAAATTATTTAACGCTGATGTTTTGGGGTTTTTTTTTGCATCTTAGAGGAAGTAAAAATTGTTTGTTTTGATCAACAATAACAAAAGTAAAAAATCAACAATTTGTTTAAATCTAAAATTGAAGTATAGGCATATGCTGTAAAATTAGGGGTTTGACGGTTCGGTTAAAAACCGAAGAACCGAACTGTTGACGTCGAACTGATTGGTTCGGTTCTTATATTCTGTATTTCAGTTCGGCTCGGTTCAAAAATTATTATTCAATAAGGTCCTTCTAATGTCCCAAACGGCATGACATTTACTTGAAGCATACACCAATACTTCTAATAAAAAAACTTAATATTCTTTATCAGAATATAAAATAATCTATAAATGATAAATACAGATATAATTTGAATGTAGATGTGATAATATATCCAGACTCTCAATAACTTACAGCTATTTCATAACTTTGTGGCTGTTAGGTATTTTAAGTGCTATCAGTATAAATTGCAAATGGCGACTACCGGTAATATGAAGTTATTCTTTCCTGTTGTTAAACAGTCGTTATATCTCGCTCACTACAATCACTTCATTCCTCGAAAGAAGGGGGATCGGGAACAGAAAGGCTTGAGTAATCCGAGTTACTTTCCTGTGGGATTTAATTTCCAACTGAAACCAGATGCCGACAAATATGGCAATTCATAGTCAACAGTGAGTAGACAAGTTTTTCAAATAATAAACATGACAATTTGACCTGCAGCGTTTACTCTGTAGTGTCTACACACCTACGGAGTTGCTCTACTGCCGAGAGGTCAAATTTTTTACAGTGGATCCATTAACCTCAGCATGTGGTATTCTAGCTATACCCTCTCGTAAATATTTTTTTTTCCAAAATGTAATTCCAAAGAAGTAAGGATTAAACAAGATGTCAAGAGTAAAATTTGTTAGTGAATTAAACATAGCAACACAGCATATTTCTATTACAATGTAAATGGAGAGAATATTTTAAATGCAAGTGTTCCATTATAAGCAAATTACAATGTATTTCTGTAACATTGATCTGTAGCTTGTTAGAAATGCTACTGTGCCATGCACAGATTTATCTTTCACAATATTCATGTAGTGAAAGGTAGACTAGAGATATGAACTAGAACCCACATACTGCTGTGTTGCACCACAGGGTCTCATATTTGGGTTTAAAATATGTGTCATTCGACTGACATTCGTTCTAGAATGTGTTTATACATGTACTTCTGTGATTGCACTTGGAGTCCAAGAGTCAGTTGTTAGATGAACCGAACCGAAAAAACTGAGAACAGAAACAAAAAACCGAACCGAACCAAAAAAATTCTGAACCGTCCCACCCCTATGTAAAATCATTTATTTTTTGTGGATTTAAATTCACATGTTTTTTCCTTCAAAATAACATAATATTTTTCATTGATTTTGAGTCCCAACACTTAATGAAAGTCTTTTACATAATTGAATTAACAATGGTTCAGTTTTAACCATAAACATGGCAGAAACTAACTGCTTATGTACAAAAAGTGGTAAGTAACCATAGGGGTCCAAAACTGTACTGGGTATGATTTCACTCAGGTGACTTTTTAGTTCAAGTACTAATTTTCATTTTGGATATACATGTATTTTCTTTGATAATTTCAGGGTTACCTGTGAAAATAGCAAAATCAAATCCAAAATGATACTTAATGATCTTAGACTACTCTTTTTCAGATAATTATGCCAAATACAGCTTGTGAGGGAGGAACCATGACAAAACTCTTCAAACTCATTCATGATCAATTTCAGGGTGCAGCTGTATCAACTGTTCAACGCAAATATTTCAATGAAACCAATGGTAACATATAACACTCCCAATTAGAAGTACAATGGAACCTTGTCTAAATACCACCTTGATTAGGAGGCCACATGACATTTCAGACCACAAGTTTTCTGTCTCTTGATAAATATTTAGACGTACAGAACCTCACTTAAGAGACCACCTCACTTTATCAGACTATTTTGAGACAGATCGGTGATCTCAATAGCGAGATTCCGCTGTAATAAAAAATATATCAGTAAAGAAAGTAGAAGACTTGAGTTACAGATATCCCTCCTAGTTTTCAAATTTTGAACTCCATTTTTTCGCTTTGTTTAAAACAAAATGATGTACAGATGAATATGATGATTTAATCTAGATTGGTTTATGAGAAACTGTAAAAAAGTAAGTTTCTGAAATAACTTCATCTAGAAAGGTCACCAAAGCAGAGTGGTTAGAACAACATGCTAATACAGTAATACCTGTATAAAGGTCACTCAAAGAAACAGACAGAAGTAGTCTTTATAGACAGGTGGCCTTTATAAAGAGATTTAGTCATTATAAAAAAGTTAATATAGACAGGTGCTCGTTATACAGAGGTGGCATATGATGCAAGTTTTACTGTAACTACAAAACATTTCTAACTTCAGTAGTCAGTAAAGGTCTGAGCTCTGATAATCTCTTTACACTGAATACTTTAAATAAATGAGCAACTAGCTAGCGCTCACTCCCCTCCCCCACACATAAAGCCAAGTACTTTATCTAACAAAGAAAATAATACAAATTAACTGTTAATCATAGAGTTTTCTTCTTATTTGAAATGGCCGATATGCCAGATAAGTATTAGTGTTATGAAGGTGCCTGCTATTAATCAGACATTTATCCATTTTCATCTAATTTCAGGACTGCACTGTGTAAAGCAGCTCAGCATTTCTGAGTGCAGTGCTATTGAGATGGAAATCTCAGCAAAGTAAGTGCTTTAAGAGTTTTTCTTTGATAAACATTTCACTAATACAGTCGTACTTTGATGAGTCAAACTTCAATGAATCAAATTTATCGATGTTTCGAACTGTTCACAAAGTCCTGAATAATTTTGTTATTTAACGCCACTTATAAATGTTCTATAATTGGAATTTTTCTGAGTCAAATTTCTCGATGTTTCAAATAATTTTTTGGGCCCATTTCTATAAAAACAACAAAAATTCCTACATATAATTTGAAGTCCAAATTTACATGCGTACAAAATGACCCAATGATATTTCTTCTCATTCTTATAAACACCCATTGTTTTAATTTCATGAAAAGAAAGTTAAATTTAGCACTAATTATTAATAATAATGACCGTTTATGCCTAAAATGGTTTTGAGGCAGTCATATACACCTCATAGAACCTGTGAAACTAAAAGTGTGTGGTTCTCAGTCACAATCCATGAGTCGAAGTCCCGATGTTTCAAACTTCCACTCATCGAAGTTCTACTTTACTTCTGACTGATACTCATGATTGTTGATTTTGTATATAATGTCCAAACACGTATATAGTGAAACCTTGTCTAATGACCATCTCACTTAGGAGACCACCTCACATTTAAGACCACAAATATTCAGTTTCCTGAAAATTTCCTGATAAATATTTAATAAGGATAGACCCTCACTAAAGAGACCATCTCACGAATCAGACCACTTTTACTTAGTCAAAGTTAGCTGGTCTTAATAGCGAGGTTTCAATGTATGTGCACTGCTTTGATGTCAATTGCGTGATGTACATTTCAATGGATTTTCCGTATCATTCACACAGTGTAGAATATGCACACACAAGGTCACATTTGATTGTTCTAAATGTAATTATGATTTTTGGTTTTTAGATAATCCAATGATGAAAGTGGAAATAAGATGAAATAATAGGGAAATGCAGACAAATAACTTAGATATTTGACTTAGATAGGTTGACTTTTTTAAAAATATGGTCGTTTTATAAACATTCATCTATTTTAGATACATAATGTTTCTATGATTTTGAAGTGTTTTTATTTTATCATTTTACTTTTGGCTAAATAATTTGTTTGACTGTTTGTAAGAATCTTGGAGCTTTAAACCTTGGTGACTCTCTCACCTCAAGTCAGCAGTGGTTTTTTCCTCTGTTTTATAACTACCTATGAAACCTGGTTGCAACTTGATAATTGGGAAATGGTCGAGTGTTGCATACCCCCTCCCCTCCCCCAAAATAAAAAAATGAGTGAAAACAAACAGAAGATTATAATCATACAAACAACAGCAAATGAAATAAAACTTCTTTTTTTTCAGGTACTACTGTCTAGCTGCTGCTGCTGCTCTGATGAAATATGTGGAGTTTATACAGAACATTGTGTATGCTCCTGCTTCCCTTAAAGTCATATTCAAAGGATGTGAAAACACAACAATGATAGGTTGGTAACAGGACCAATATCATTCAATCCATTATAATCTTTGTGTTATTGTCTAGTGATTGTCATGACTCCTATAAAACCAAAGTCAGATGACCCTTAAAAAGCTTTGAATTTTGTCAGTTGGAACTTGAATGGACCCTGGATAAGTGAGTTTAATTCACATGAGCCCACTTGATCTTGAGTCAGGGAGCCTCTATGGACAAGAACCCACTATAACCTTCACACTTCTAGTGAAGGTGGGTTAGAGTCCCTGTCACAATGTAAATTTTGACTAATAGAGATTAGGGAAAACTGATATACCATGAATGAGAATAATTGAAAATTTTAAGAATTTATTTACATAATTAAACCCCAAAGTTATAATATTCAATTCAACATGCACTCCATCTTGCACACACACTCATACCAGTTGACAATAAAGATACAAAACAAAGAAAATATGGAAATTGAAACTTATACTGTCTGACAATATTACACAAACTGTCCTCCGTACTTTTGCCGAATTACCATGTTTATGGATGGACTAACTGAATGAAATAATGCAAATCAGTCACTGTTCGAATTTCAGTTAGTATTTGAATTATAATACGATATGGACTTTTATATCACTTATCTGTATACATTGACATTGATACTGTTGAGTTTCCGTAGATGTTCACTTCCAATAATTTGGTATGTAATGGACAGCAATACAATACACTTGACAATACAGTTCACATAGCTATGCAGGACTATACAAGGACGGAACAAATACATTATGCTGACGATGATGAGACTCCATTCTAGTAGTCAATGGTCACCTATAAAACATATTTGAACCTGTTCTAAGCATGAGATAACACTGATTACGGTTTTAGCTTATTTCGTTGAAATTAATATACAGAATGTTTTAGACTATAATATATTACCCTGTGTAATTTTCATATTGAATTTGTATTCAACATATATAATAATATCAATCTGTTGCTTATACATTATGTACGGAGTATGCTATAACATAGAACAAGCGAACAAAGTAAATAAACAAAATAAAACTCACTGTTTCTTCATTCTCTCAATTCAATACCACCACACAGAATATCTATATACTTCAACGTTTTCATTTCACCACACAGAATATCTTCAACGTTTTCATTTTACCACACAGGCTATCTTCCACACAGGAAATCTTCTCCACACAGGAATATTAAACACATCTTGCCACTCAGGCCATATCAGCTGAACTAAAATCTTGTGCACAATTCATACCCGATATTCGTACACTCGTCACACAGACACTAGGATTTAAATTTCTATACGGAAGACAACAGTGACCAGCCAAAATCAAACACACAACTACAGGGTTACACCAAAATTAAACAAACAACGTCAAAATTAAACATAAACTGATAATTATACAATTATAGATGAGAAATGGAATGTTAATATGACAGTCCCAATCTCTAAAATGTCTGAAATTTAAGCTGATTTTGTGAGAGTTTACTAGCAAAAAGCCATTGGTCTCTTCTTGGGTACATTGTAACCAGGTTCTCCTTCAGTTTTAAAACTGCATGGCCCCCACCACATAACTGAAAAATTTTTGAGTGTGATGCAAAACACTATTCAAACAATTAAACACAAAAACTCCTGAGTGATCAATGTGTCGGTTAAAAGTTTGTATCTTGATTCCTATAAGTCCCAAGGTGATAGAATTGTCCATATTTACCATGCCACTATAGTAAAATCCATATAAGCTGGCAGGGTGGAGTTGTTCAGAACCCTGTCTCGACCTATACGAGTTTAAACTTTAGGTTATACATTATAATTACACTGACAGGATTAATCCTTCCTACTTTTTATCATACGTATGGGTATTCAATTGGTTAAAAAAAAAACATTGTTCGTGAGGTATTTTGTAACCAAAAAATGAGTATAGAATCAACCATATGATAAAGAAAAGGTTATACTCTGCCCAGCGAAGTTATGTAAAATCAGACAGTACTATTAGTCAGAAAGTCATCAGGTTGTCCATCTAGTACTTACCATGCCTTAATTCACTTAGCTTAATGGATTAGTTTGTCGTGTAACATGTTTAAGTCAGAACATTTAATCTACCATTGTAGACAAGAGGGGAAAATAAAAACAATGTTTTCTTTTGTTTTCTTCTATGAAATTGTTTAATGTTCTGTGTAAGATTGAAGATTTGCCAGAGTTATGGGACTTTAAAATCTTCAAGAATGACTAATTTCACTTCATAAAGACATAGTTTATGTCAGGCATGTCTTGTTTTCACATGTAACAGCTATTGCTTACTTTTCCTTCAGACGCCACCACTGCCAAAAACTTAGAACTGCTACAAAATATGAAGGATCCCAGGAATGACCACACTTTGTTTGGAATTTTGAACAACACAAAAACAGTGGGAGGAGCTAGACTGCTTAGAGCTAACATACTGCAGCCACCATCAGATGTGGAAACGATAAGCATAAGACAAGATGTTGTAACAGAACTGACAGGTTGATATGATTTGGTCGATTTCTTATTTAATGGTGTATTATTTTGCCACACTTAAACAATTTTATTTTATCCAATATTTCACATAACATACAGTTTTTAATGACAAACTCGTTTATAATGTACCCAGGAACAAAATCAACTTAAGTTCCATAGGGGTTGAATCCATACTGACTTGATGTGAGCAACTCTATATTTTGAAGTTTGATGCTTTAAACACCATGGATACCACCTTGTATGTCTTGTATATACTAGAGTCAGTGCATTCAGTGGGAAAAGGGTTAAAATCTGTGGTCTGGTGAGGTCTCTAGTATATCTCCTTGAGAATTTTGAAATTAGAGGGCAAATACCAAAGAACCTGAGTTAAGCAGTACATTCATCATGTTCAGATACAGTGGAACCTGTTTTGAAAGACCACCCCATCTGACATTGAAATGTGGTCTCTCAGACAGGTAGTCTTTCAAAAGTTTTTATCCAAAAGATTATTCATCCATGTGGTTTTCAAGACGTGGACAGGTTCAACTGTATAAAATATATAGCCTCTTTATATATATAAAGGTACATGTAATAATATGATTGATGATAAATTTCATAAAATGTCTTTACTTTGAAGAATTAGTAAATCAATTTCATGAAAAACAAATTCAAAGAAAGAAGTGAGTTATATGGGCGAGTTTATTATCTTCACATATAGTCTATGATACATAAGTGATGTATTTGAATTTACTGACATCTTTCACATTTTTCTTTAGAAAAGGAAGACATCTTTTTCAACATTCAGGCAGTGGTCAGTAAGTTCATGAATATTGACCATCTTTTATCATTGTGCGTCCAGATACCAAAACAGGAAACAGTGAAGTCTGCTGACAGCAGCATCACCAATGTCATTCACCTTAAGCACACACTTGAACTGGTAGAACCTCTCAGGAACGCTCTCGGTGATTGTGAAAATCCTCTTCTCAAGGCATATTATAAGGTTTGTATTATCAAATTTCAAGTTCTTAAGTGGTGGTCTAAAATGTTAGATGAGACCAGGTTAATTAGTGGGATGTGACATACTGTATACTTAGAAATTTTCGCTCCTGTTTCATTTTCGCCATTTTCGTCCTTAGATGATTATAAAGTGAACTTAAAATGAAAGCGAAATTTTCAAGCTAAATAATTGAAGCACGGACAAACATGCCATCCCTGAGACTAAGGTGATTTAGGCAGAATTTGTGATGTTGTGAATCTATTTTCTGTTGTAACATATGTAAAAGGGGCGAAAAAAAAAACATGGGCAAAAAATTCTGGCTAAACAGTATATTGTTGTGAGGTGAGTTTCGTAATCTTTGAATTATCTTTTTAGTCCCTAGATGACCCGCGATTTGGTTTGATGAAGAACAAGATTCTGAGTGTTATACATGAAGACACCAAGTATCAGAGGGGTGTTCTACACATGAGGACACAAAAATGTTTTGCCGTCAAGGTAAGGAATTTGCAAATATAATTCATATATTTCACTGGTTACTAATTTACAGAATGTCCTGTGTTTGCTGTGAATTTAGATTTTTGCTAAAATCTGTTTTCTTGTTATTTCTTAGCAAGTTTAACAATGTTTTATCAAAATATATCAGGTATTAATCTAGATATTTCCAAGGACAAAATTTAGTGGAATGACCTGGTTGAAAACATATCACCGTTTTCCTCCTTTTTAACCTTTAAGTGTAAAACATCTCATCTCATGCATTTATTGGAGTGACCTGGTTGTAAATCTTTTAAAGGCTTAATTTCTATTACCTTTTCATGAAATAACCACAAACAGTATGCAATTTTTTCTCTATTTTTAAATTTTTCCAATTTATGTGTGAAAATATGCAATTTTACAGACATTGGACCCACTTTAAACCACAGGTAGGAAAACCCCTTTGAATGTTGTCTAATCCTTATTAAAGCATTATGGCTTTGTTTTACTATAGTCATTGGGAAACACAGTTTCTTTTAAACAATAGCAAGTATAAATACTTACAAAAATCCCGCATCATATTCAAACTTGCATTTAAGGTCACCTCTATATAAAGGGCACCTGTCTATAAGGCCATTTAAACATAGCCTTTGTTAACTTTTTATCATGAATAAACCTCTTTATACTGGCCACCTGTCTATAGTGGCTACTTTGACTTGTTCCCCTTTAGTGGCCCTCATAGACAAGTTTTTTCTGTATGAGCAGTTTCAGCTGAGCAGTTCTCACAATTAGGTGGAGAGCCAGTACATACACCAAGCACTTAGTAAGAATTGTAGAAGTCAAAGGTTGGTTGAATGAGGCTTTAAGCTGTGTTAAACAAGTGCTGACTGTCGTAGAACCCTCACTGCCTTAACTCATCAACCCCTGAAAAACAATGGACTCTTCTGTAAATCAATGACTAAGACCAGTCCAAAGGTGAATGAGTTAACAGTTACTTTTTAGAACAGGTCAAAATTTGAAGCAACTCTAGTTGGAGATATTTATTTTGATATTTTCAGTTTGTAGATTTATTAGTGTACATTATTTGTTTGTACATTACAATAACTTACTTGTCCCTTTAGCAAAAAATTAAATATATTTTAAAAAATGATTTTAAATAGTTGAATTTTTTTTGTTTCCAGTAATTAAAAAAGCTGACTTTTTTAAGTATAGTTTAGTTGTCACCTTTATTATTGTTGTTTCAGCCAGATATCAATGGTAAGTTTATTTTAATAGAATATTTGTAAAAAAAAAAAAGTTTGAAAAAATGGAATCATTATCTTCATGGACTGTATTTATGTATGACAAGATCAAGATAATATTTTTGACAGAATTTTTAATTGATACAAATAAATTTATTTTTTGCATGAATTAAAAAGTATATACATATGCATTTTAAATATTTTCATTATCTGTTAAAGTTTGAGATGATACAACCTGCATTTTTCCAATTTTCTTCAGCTTGGTCCCCAAAAAGCCCTGGATCCCTTGGCTTAAGTTAAATTAAGTTTAATTCTGTTTATCAGCTGATCCATGTGTATGTCACAAACTGAAAATTTGACAACACTGAATTCAGTTTACAAGTTTGTGACTTACTGTTTTCAGGATTACTGGATGTGGCCAGACGAACATACACAGAGATTGTAGATGACATTGCAGGTATAAATCCTGACCCTGTATTTCCCCTTATTTAACCATTAAAACAAGATATTTAGCCTACCTCAACAAAGTTGAGGAAAGTTGATGTTATCTCCTGGGCATCTGCTTGTGAAGAAGATTCTACTGTTCGTACATCAATTATTCTTTCAAGGCATGTACGCCTTATGGTTGTAAGTCTAATGCCACACACTTATTCAGATTCTGGCTTCTACATTTTTTTCCAAAAATGTCCCTGTTTTTGATTTAGTATATTTTCATTGCTCTTGTAAGAAGGTTAATTAGCTACGACAGGTAAGATTTACCTGCTTATACCAGCTGCCCATACAGCAACTAAACTTGATATAATACAGTGGAACCTGTCTGGAGAAACCACCCTAAGTTCATCCACTGAAATGTGAAATCTCAAAAGACAGGTGGCCGTTCATGACAGTGGTCTCTTAAGACAGGTTCTTTTGTAATATCTTAGCACGAGCTCTGGTCAGGTCTTGCATTAGTCCTGTATTTCTTAGCACAAATTACCTTGTTTGGGACTTAGTCTATTTGCAGCTAGTGCCATATTGGTTAAGAAGATTGGTAGGGGTCAGATTAATGAGGGTAATTCATGGGGAATGTAAAAATAATTAGCCATTAGGTGAGCTTTGTAATCTTTGATTGTTCTGTTTCGTATTTTTGAAGTGAAAAAAAAACTTAAAAGCTTATCAATTGACCCCTGAATAGATGAGGCTTAAAACTGAGGTCCGATATTACAATTAGCTCATTTTAGTCAACCCTCACTGCATTAATGTATTAATTCCACTGCACAGTCAACATTTAGAGACACTCTACATTGTGGATCAACCTGTATGTTTACTGTTTATTATCACCAAAAATGGAGATAACTATAGTTTATCATTAAAACTCCCTATTGTGCGTAAAATTGTGCAAAAATCTAATTTTTCAATAGAATCATGATTCCAGTGTAGAATAGTTCTTTTCAGTTTATTGATTTTTTTTCTCACATATTTGCTGAAAAGAAAATTTTAAAAAGGTTAATTTTTAAAATTTTAAGGTTTAAGCAGACAGTTGGGTGAGGAATACAACTTACCACTGCAGACCAGCTACAGCACAACACGTGGCTTCTACCTGCAGTTGCAGTGTGGTCCTAAGGATAATTACACACCTGAGACTCTACCTGGCATATTTATTAAGGTCACAAAAACCAAAAACTGTCTGAGGTTCACAACCACTGATATTGTAAGTAATATCTACTGATTGTTATACTCTACCTATGAATCCAGTGTTTATTTGTTGGGGGTCTATAGATTGTATCTGTGTCCATTATCCACCAGTCTGTCTAGATAAGATTTCGCTTTCAGTTTTTATTGATTACCATACACTTATAACAGTTTTTTTTAGGGCTAGTGCAGGTCCATTATCAGGCTCCATGCCTAATAGCAAAATGTAATATTTTTTCCCCAATTTCAGGCTAAACTATTACAAATTTTTATTTTTGGTGAAAATAGGAGTACATTTGTATCTTCTGTATTCAAAAGATGAAGGAAAAAATAAAAAACAAATGAAGCTGAATTTTCTTTGTAAATAAGATGCAAAGCAAGGTTTGTAAATTTGAACCAATTAAAAATTAAAACATCAGAAAAATTAGATAGTTAGATTTTCACCATATTGTGAAAAATGTTGCAAAATTTCCCACTGGAAAGGTACAGGCCCCTGTTTCTGGAGAGCGAAAGAAATAACCTGCTTAATAATGGTTTCATAGATATTAGGGGACTTGAATTATTTCATCCATACTGTATGATTGCTTGTTTATAATAGTTTCACATAAAGGGGACAAAACTTTAACCTAGCTGGCCTATATCTTTTTAAATGCAAGGGATGGGGCTTTTGTATTAGAACTTTCATATTTTACCTTGACTTTTGACCTATTGACCTCTGACCTTGACCCACTTTTCAAAAACTTATTTTGAAAATTTACACCTTACCTATTTCCAGCAAGCATTGTTGTCTTCTGACAGTTCTTGTTTTCATGCATAATAGAAAATCTTTTTTAGCCGGATGATGAGGAGATGTGGACCAGAAAAATATAAGTTATAAGTTATCTCTAACTTGCCAGCAAAAGAAAGAATATTGATAGGCGTCCTCAGTAATAACTACAACAGCATTACCACTGTGCCTTATAAAACTTATAAAGAAATTAACTGTTTTACATCAATTTTGCTCTTAATTGGTCCTTATATGCTCTTCTTCTTTTCTCATTTTTTTGGGGGCCCTGGATGCTTATTGGATCAAATATGGTAATTCATTTTAACATCTAATTTAAGGTTTATAATCATATACTAGTTGATATTCTTGAAACATCTTAAATCTGTATTGGCATAAGTTAATATATTGTTGATTTTGTTTTGTACAGATCAAACTGAATGGTAAGACAAATAAAAACCAGTGATTATGATTGCATTCTGTTACAGTTTGATGTTCAGGCGTCTGTGTGGATAGTTAATATGTTGTTATACACCTAGACCCAGTTGCAGAATACATTGTTAAATTTAACTTATTACATGTACATCTGATGGACTATGATGCAGTCCAACTAAATTTATCATCAGTTTGATGTCGTTCTTCACCGGGTGTTTTGGCACTTTCCACATCCCTTGGAGGGCCCCTTAGCTGAGTTGATCAGACTCCATCTGAACTTGAACAGCATCTTCTTGCATACATGTAGAAAGATGTGTGTTTTTACTTCTCTGTGTGAATATTGTCATATAAAATATCACACACTTTGATATACTGCTTTCCACTTCTGACACTTCCAATAAATCCACTTAGATCCTCTCTCTGCCTCCCTCCCTGCTGCTGTTACTATTTTTTGGCTCTGCTCCTGTTAACCCCATCATGTGTATGTTTCTCCACATGGACTGACCAACAAATCCCCTGCATCCTACTTCCGCTGGCGAACACCAAAGTTTCCAGCTGTTTTCCCTGTACTCATCTGCCGGCTGCTGGTACTTGAGTTTCCTCCTCTCATGTGCCTCCTCCATCTGTTCCTCCCATGGTATTGTTAACTCAACTGTAACTTAACCTACCTAGAAGTAGTTGACCACATTACAATATTCGGTCTCTGCGTCGATACCAATATTCTCTGTGGGAATGTTAATGGACATCCTGTGTGTCTGCTTGCATCTGCTAATCTGCTGCTGAAGACAGAATTTCTCCTGCTTCTGTAATGCATGTACATGTAGCAGTCTCACCCATCCGCACAAAGTTGATTAACTTAACCCCTTTATGCACATCACTTTTCCTCTTCCTTGCAACTCCAATCCACCTGCGATCACAGCCAGTACTTTGCCATGGTGGCAGGTGGACCTTCCATCTGTTAGGGCCATTTTATATAATGAGAGTATGTGTTTTTTAGTTGGAGCATCCTTTGCAAAAAGCTACTACATACAGGCGCTTCAATAACTCCCCAGACACAAAGATTGGTTGGACTTGGAGTACATCATTCACTGACTTGAGGAGAAAATTCATTCTCTGCTCCTGGATCAATATAATCTCACTTTATGATAGATGACTATTTCTCACTCCTTCCCAGTTGACCCAAACACATTATTTCCTCATAGTCACTGATTTGACTTGTTTGTATTCCTCCTCCATCAGTCATGCTTCATTTTATATCAGGTCCCTAATCTCTCTCCAGTACTTGTAAAACTCTAGGGGACTCCTAACCAGTGATGCAAAATTCCTACTGATTATCTTATCAATGTTTTCCACTGTAGACATTATGGTACTTCATAAACCGTCATTATTCATAAAACGCAAGCGAAAACTCATTGCTGGGAGAACCAGGTCTTGGATTTGCCAGGTAAGGCACTTTCCAGATGTTTCTTCACACAAACATGAAGTTTCCTCTGTCCTTAAATGAAGCATTGTACTAATTTACCCAGGCAATTAATTGGCTTCTCAGAAACTGTTGGTATTTCTTCTTCTCCGATTTTGAATTTTTTCTCGTTCACTTCACCTTTGCTCATTTTAAGGTTAGCCAATTGGTTTAACATTGGATAACATCAAGTTTAATTTAACAACATATTGTGCAACTTGTCCATTTGTCTTTTTGTTCAGTATCAATTAGTATCCTGCTTTTATAAAAGTTTGACAGTTATCTGTTTTTGATGGTCGTTCTATTTCCATACAGATCACAAGTATTTTGTTGTTGATGTTTATTTGCATGTCCAACTATTGCAATTGAAATGTTTATATTATTGGGTGAGTAAAGACAATAACTGTCTATTATCTGCTCACGACATTTATTAGGGAAGATGAACAGGAAAGACTAGGTCCGGTCTACATTCTCTGTTTGTTCATTTAGGCCCTTAAGATCACAAATAGGGAACAAATTGGGGTTTTTTTTTTTGTTTTTTTTTTTGTCTTGAGTATATTATGAATTCATCATTTTAACAGTAACTTGATCTGGACAGCCACATCATGTCTCATTGGCAGGAATTGATCACCAGATCAAACTTGACATGAAGTGTCTTGCTTGATCCTATAATCCGCTCCTGTCAACTTGACATAATAGGGCTTTTTTTATCAAGTTAGTGTTACGGTAATATGTATGCACAGTTCTCTCCAAATATATTGCCCCCCATTCCATTTTAAAACTAAACTTGCATAACGGCACTATTTCTTGAAGAACATATTTCCTCCTATACAATTCCCCTGTTATAACGCCAAAACCTGCACACCGCCATCCACCACTGCTATTCCAGTATAAATGGTTATAAAGTGGAAATTCACCTAAAGACCACTTCGCGTAGGAGACCACCTCTCATTTAAAACCACGAGTTTTCATTCTCTTGATAAATATCTAATAAGTATAGAACCTCACTTAAGTGACTATACCTCACAAATCAGACCACTTTGAGTCAGTCAGTTAGGTGGTCTTGATAGCAAAGTTCCACTGTTCATACATGTTAAATCCCTCAACTGGACCGTATTGCAAGACCCGTTGCACAAATAGGTGTTAAAAAACTGTAAACCGATGCTCATTGTCAAAATTTTCAAATCTCGCTTACCTTAGAGATGTAAAAAAAATTGTCACATTGTGTATTTACACAGCAATTATACCACAAAAATTAAAAAAAAAAACAATAGTTTGTGGGATATTAGGGGAGACCTGTTCTGCCATTGTTTTAGGCTTCCATAGTTGAGTGGTTATAACATGGCAATCATTGAGTCTTTGTAGTTTGGTCAATGCTGCTGAACTTTACATATCGAAGGTCGGTGGTCATTTCCTACATTGTACCCTGCCTAATAGTGTGTTTGTTCCTCCCCACCCCTTAGGGGAATTTTGGAGGTTATGTTAGCTCTTTGTCCATTGGGGTGTTAAGGAATTTTGGGGTAAAAACCATAGAAAATTAACAAAAATCACTATACATTAGAATTATAACCTCAATTAAACCTTCATTTATGGTCTCTGTTAGTGGCTTAAAGTCTAATACTTGACAAGAACCACTCCATATTCTTTTTTATCCAAATAAAAAGTTTTATGAAATAAATTTTTGGGGGATATAAATCATTTGAGCTCTTCATAAAATGATGTGAAATATTGACCTATGTAGATATATACCGGTATGTTGATTTTTCTTGGAGTTCTAAGGAAGACCTGAAAATGCAATGATGTTTTCCATATATTTTCAGATCGCATAAAAGAATCTCTGACCGAGATATATCTCATGACAAATATGTAAGTACCATTGTTCTGTCCCTAATATTGAAGAAGTATACTTTAGGGGGGTCTTCACTAATGGTCAGTGTCGAGTATTTGATAGTCAGGTCTGAGAAATATCTGTAAACCTTGGTCAGTGAGTATTTGATTTTGGTGTGAGAACTCACTGTAAACATTGATCAGTGAGTTTTTTATCTTGGTCTGAGAACTCTGTAAACATTGGTCAGTCAGTATTTGATAGTGGTTTGAGTACTCTGTGTAAACATTGGTCAAAGAGTATTTGATATTGGTCTGAGAACTCTCTGTAATTATTGGTCAGTGAATGTTTGATCTTGGTCTGAGAATCTCTCTGTAATCATTGGTCAGTGAGTATATGATTTTTATCTAAGAATCTCTCAGTAAATATTAGTCAGTGAGTATTCAATCTTTGCCTGAGGCTCATTGTAAATTTTGGTCATTGAGTATTTGATATTGGTCTGAGAATCTTTGCCTAGGGCTCTTTGTAAATTTTGGTCAGTGAGTATTTGATCTTGGTCTGAGAATTTCTCTGTAAATATTAGTCAGTAAGTATTTGATCTTTGCATGAGGATTTCTCTGTAATTAATGGTTCAGTAAGTGTTTTATTTTTTCCTGAGGACCTCTCTGTTAATATTAGTTCAGTGAATGTTTGATCTTTGCCTGAGAATCTCTCTGTAAATATTAGTCAGTGAATGTTTGATCTCTGCTTGAGGAGCTCTCAATAAATATCAGTTTGTGAGCGTTTGATCTTTGCCTGAGGATCTCTCTGTAAAAATTAGTTCAATGAGTGTTTGATTTTTGCCTGAGGATCTCTCTGTAAATATTAGTTCAATGAGTGTTTGATCGTTGCCTGAGGATCTCTTTGTAAATATTAGTCACTGAGTTTAAATCTTTGCCTGAGGATCTCTCTGAATATATTACTATATAGTTGTTTGAATTCAGTTGGAGAAAATGTCATGTTTTACTGAAGAGAACTTATTCACGGGTATTAAATTTCACGCAAGATTGGTTACAAGTTGTCTTTCTGATATTTCACAAGTGTAATGCATTATATTCATGGGTATTTAATTTTGTGGTATTTCATTTGAACACGAACATGAAGTTAAATCCCCCATGAATAAAAGCAACCATACACTAGTCACTGAGTATTCAATCTTTGCCGGAGGATCTCTCTTTCAATTTCAATTTCAGCCATTAATTTGAGCTTCACTTCTATGTAATATAGTCTGTTGTTTCTCTTGCAAGATGTCTATGGTCGTCACTTAAAAAAAATTATTGTTTGATTAATACTGGTATATTGCTTTACTTGTCCATATTTGATTTGTTGCAGAGTCGTTAAAGTTCTGATGAATGACATCCGTGATTATATAGGTTGTCTATACAAGCTGACAGAGGCAGTCTCAACAATGGATATGTTGCTATCATTTGCACATACCTGTACTTTGAGGAACTACGGTAAGAAAATCATGAAAAGACAACATCAACAATGATGATGATGATAATGATTACAGCACTCTTGTCACTGGGGTTGTCATTGGGCTGAGTCATATTACTGATTACAGTACTCTTGTTACTGGGCTGAGTCATACTACTGATTACAGTAATCTTGTCACTGGGCTAAGTCATACTACTGATTACAGTACTCTTGTCACTGGGCTAAGTTTTACTACTGATTACAGTACTCTTGTTTCTGGGCTGAGTCATATTACTGGTTCCAGTACTCTTGTCACTGGGCTAAGTCATATTACTGATTACAGTACTCTTGTCACTGGGCTAAGTCATACTACTGATTACAATACTCTTGTTACTGGGCTAAGTCATATTACTGATTACAGTACTCTTGTCACTGGGCTAAGTCATACTAACCATTACAATACTCTTGTCACTGGGCTGAGTCATATTACTGATTACAGTACTCTTGTTACTGGGCTAAGTCATATTACTGATTACAGTACTCTTGTTACTGGGCTAAGTCATATTACTGATTACAGTACTCTTGTTATTTTGCTAACTCGTATTACTGATTACTTTACTCTTGTTACTGGGCTAATCATATTACTGATTACAGTACTTTTGTTACCTATTACAGTGAGACCAGAATTTACAGACACATTAGCAATCAAGCAAGGAAGACATCCAATACTTGAGAAAATAACAGCCTGCCCTCCAGTGCCAAATAATGTTGTATGTATTGTTCAGTCTCTTTAATAACTCATTTGTATCACTTATAGCCTGTCCTTTAGTGCCAAACAATGTCATATGTATTGGTCAGTCTCTTTAATAACTCATCTTAGTCACTTGCAGTCTGTCCTCCAGTGCCAAATAATGTTGTATATAGTCTGCCCTTCAGTGCCAAATAATGTTGTATATAGTCTGCCCTTCAGTGCCAAATAATGTTGTATATAGTCTGCCCTTCAGTGCCAAATAATGTTGTATACATTGGTCAGTCTCTTAATTATAGCTCATCTGAAACACTTAAAGCTGTCCTTCAGTGCTAAATAATTTTGTATGCATTTGTCAGACTCTTAATTAACTTAACTAAGTCACTTGCAGTCTGCCTTTCAGTGCCAAATAATGTTGTATACATTAGTCAGTCTCTTAATTATAGCTCATCCGAATCACTTAAAGCCTGTCTGTCAGTGTCAAATTATGCTGTATGTATTGGCCAGTATCTTTATTAACCTAACTAAGTCACTTACAGTCTGCCCTCCAGTGCCAAATAATGTTGTATATAGTCTGCCCTTCAGTGCCAAATAAAGTTGTATACATTGGTCAGTCTCTTAATTATAGCTCATCTGAATCACTTAAAGCCTGACCTGTAGTGCTAATTATTTTGTATGTATTGGCCAGTATATTTATTAACCTAACTAAGTCACTTACAGTCTGCCCGCCAGTGCCAAATAATGTTGTATGTATTGGTCACTCATCATAAAATATCAACAATCAGGTAAAAAAAACCACAATGTTTTAATTATCATATAATATTGCTAACAGGCTGTAATAAAAATTGTTTTAGGTTATCTATCATGTCAATATTCAGCAGTGGCTTCCTAGAAATCCTAAAATTTGACCCTGTATTGCATGTTTCACTAATTTTAGCTTTGATTACTAATTAGTCAGACTGGCATCAAATGGCTGCACTTGCCAGAGTAGTTAACATGTGTATGGTAACAACAATTGTCAACATTGTGGCTCAGTGATCCTGTAGAGGGGATGTCCAAAAGACTTTTTAGCACATTTTTTTAGATAGTTGAACAACAATGAATTAAGAAATTAAAGATTGAAAAAACATTCAATGTTTCTTTGCAATCTGTTTGACAAGATTTTTTTATTATTTATTCTACGGACCACCAAAAGAAAAGGAGAGTTAGATTTAAGATATTGTTTCATGACAAGCTGTCATCAGAGATTGGGCCATATCATGAGTTCAGGTGTTTGACATGTAGATTGAAACCCCACATAAATTTGGAAAACAATATGAGAGATATGATAAAAATTGAAATACAACAACAACAAAAGAGAAAGCAATATATTAATCTATAAATGTAAATTAGTTTGTTATTAAATTTCAAAAATGATTTATTCTCATGTTATCTGCTTGGCTATTTAACTAAGTGGCATGGGTCATCTGTTTGACTATTTAACTAAATGGCATTGGTCATCAGCTTGGCTATATGTCTAAGTGACATCAGTCATATGTTTGACTATGTTTGGCTATATGATTAAGTGGCATTGGTCATCTGTTTGACTGTTTAACTAAGTGGCATTGGTCATCTACTCCACTCAGTGGCATTGGTCATCTGTTTGACCATTTGACTAATTGGCATCAGTCATCTGCTTGACTATTTGTCTATGCTTGGCTAAGTAACATTGGTTGTCTGCTTGACTATTTGACTAATTGGCATCAGTCATTTGCTTGAAAATTTGACTATGTGCACTGGTCATAAGATACAAGTTTTGTTTTTCTTTTCAGTATGCGTCAGAGGACAGTAACTTCATGATAATCACAGGCCCTAACATGGTATGTAAGTTTAATCACAATTAAGTCATATAACTCAAGTGACCTTTGTCATCTGTTACAGGCTCTGTACATATTGTGGAGCACATACTGGTTTATGATATGAGTAGTCTGTCCATCACAACAATTACCACTTGCGATAGTATAGTGATAGAGGATTGGACTTGCAAGCAGAAAGTACTGGGTTCAATTCCCTCAACCGGGTCATACCAAAGACTATTTAAAAATGGTAGTGATTGCTCTGAATTAACTTCGGTCCATAGAACAGGTAAAAATGTGGCACTTCACCTAAATCTAGGGACATCTCAGTATAAGTGAAAATTCTTGACGGGCTGTAAAACAACAAACAAAATCTGAACAATTTGGTTAAGCCGTCATTTTATCCCTGTTATGAATTTTGAATTACAATGTTTCATAATTTGGTCATACCGCCTTTCACATTTTTTTTTATCAGTTAACTAACAAAGAAATAAGATGAAACAATGTATAAATTTAATCATTTTAAATATAAGTGACGTGTATCTTTTTATATAAAACTAAATGGACTAATTTAATTTATCCGTACAATCTTAGACTTTGGAAATATTTAGATGGAATAATTGACGATATATTTACATCTGAACATTGTTATTATTGTCATTTTAGAGTGGGAAGAGTACATACCTGAGACAGATTGCAATGTTACAGATAATGGCACAGATTGGCTCATTTGTCCCAGCAGAGTATGCTTCTTTACGACTCACTGATCAGATCTTCTCTCGTATAGGAAGTGATGATGATATTGAAACCAATTCTTCAACTTTTATGGTGGAGGCATGTATAAATGTTTTTATTATGGTGTTCAGCATTTATAGATCTACATTTATATATCATGCAGATTCCCACTTTACAATTTTGGTATAATAGAATACACTTAACTTATAGACTTTTTAAAGAAGATTCAATGTGTTTGTTATTTCCATTCTAGCATTTCTATAACTTTATCATGATATTTATCATACTAGCAGGACACATTTAGTAGATAGAAACCACAATTTTGATAATCAAAGCTTAAACAATGACACATAAAAAGATGATCTGTTATCATTAACAAATTCTAAGTTGACAGACATGGTCTATATGTATTAACTCCTTATCTCAAAATTGTATTGTCGGTTACAAGCTGCAAAGGAGTTTGATGGTCAGACAATTGCTGTGCCCAGTTATGATAAAATGTAATAGATAACTTGATGTCATTGCATTCTTTGAATAAAATGTGAAAATATGAAAATAACTGCGATTTTCCTGATTTAAAATTATGTTACAGATAAGAACAGCTGCATCATGTGACAGCATTTATCAGAATAGGTCACATTTAAAGGGGCATTAGCGGTGTTTACAAAAAAAATATATTGATTCCATCAACTTTTACTTCTTGTACTTAACTTACAATAACAAATAAGAGCATAGAAAATCTTATATTTCTGTTTATTTTGTGAAAATAGGATCAGGCCCAGTTTGGTATGCATATACAAATAGTAAGGTTGAATTAATAAATTGCAAGTGAATAATTGCCAAACTGGGTTTCTCAAGCAATTTTCACAAAATTTATAGGAATTTAAGAATTTTTATGCCTGTGTGTATCTTTTTTGTTATTTCATATCAATCTAAGTAGTAAAAAGGGAAAGAAACTTTTTAGAAAAAAAAAACATCTAATGCCCCATTTAAGGTTCTTTGGCTATAGTTGGTGAAGTCTGCATGTAATTGAGAAATTCCT
The DNA here is from genome assembly GCA_030159075.1 of Atrina japonica. Taxonomy (NCBI): domain Eukaryota; kingdom Metazoa; phylum Mollusca; class Bivalvia; order Pterioida; family Pinnidae; genus Atrina; species Atrina japonica. Next base: position 374,565 of record BROG01000404.1, on the reverse strand, counting down.
GGGAGAATGTACATTGGTGACAATTAGTTAAATTCCATCTTTGTTGATATTACTAAATACTTTTTTCTCTTTCAGATGAAAGAAATCAATTATATCATTCAGAATGCCTCCAACAGATCCCTGATAATTGTTGATGAGCTGGGAAGAGGTAATATACAATCTGTGTTGCTATAGCAACAGATTCTATCACTGTTAATTGCAGACTATCAAGAAAATTATAATCTCAGGTCCTTCAACTGTACAGACCAGGCTGTTTCAAATGATTTACAATTTTTTTTTCCTGGATTGCATAGTTAATACTGGTGTCTGAATTGTCAATGTTTGGTCATTGTTGTATTTAGAAAAGTATGACATTAGGTGATTATATGACCTTAATGTTTTACCTTAACCATATAACATACAGTGAAACCTCATTATTATGACCTCCTAACTGACTGACTCACAGTGGTCTGATTAGTAAGGTGGTCGCTTGAGTGAAGTTCTGTTCTTATTAAATAATTATCAAAGAGACAAAGGATTTTATGGTCGGAAATGCAAGGTGGTCTCCTAAGCAAGGTTGTCTTCAAGCGAGTTTCCACTGTATATAAATATTTTTGTTGTTACATTTTTCATTGTTTCTATATAAATAGAATATACAATTTAGATGCATTTAAGTCTGATTCTTTGAAAATCTTCTCTGAAACTATCTGGCTGATTTGAACCAAAATTGGTGGTGTCAAGGTCCTTGAGCGATAAGGAGTGAAAATTGTATCTTGTGTTTTCAACCTCTTTCCAAAATGGCTGCTATTAGTACAAAATGCAAAACATGCAAAATCTAGTAGATGATCATGTGTGTTTCTATTTAACATCCTGTGTGACTTTTATTCTGATTTGTTAGCTTGCCTCCACAAAATGTTCAAAGAGCTCATGCCATATCCTTGACAAAAATTCTTCCATTGACAAAATCTATAACCTGTTGAAACATGTGAAACATAAGTTCATGTATTAGATTGTATTCAATATTTCATGTGCAGTCATATTATAGTCAGTCCTTTCAGATGGTACCATTACCTTCGACCTCTTGACCTTTATGATACTATTTGACCTACTTTTTGGTCCAAATGTCTTTATCTGAGATAAAATGCTGTCACTGGCGATCTTATGTTATCTTTTTTATATGTTGCTCTTGTTAGAGTTATTTGCCTTTACTCTAAAAATCATTTATAACTGTATTCTTTTGTGTTTGTTACAATTGTAAGATCTTCTATCTTTCATTTTAGGAACAAGCCCAGATGAAGGAGTTGGACTGTGCCATGCTATATCTGAATATCTACTAAAGCTGAAGGTGAAAAGTGCCTTGCTACTCAGAAATATACAAAGATATCTGATATTTTTATGTTTAAGTAAACATTGGCTAAATATATAAGAATTTCTATCTGGAGGTGTTTATCAGCTGACATTTTTTGTGATCTCAGTCTGAAGAATAATGTTTCAAGTAAATTCATTTCATGCATTTAAAGATGTATTTAATTTAGAGAAGTCCTAGCCAGAAAATTAAAATTTTTCTAAAATTCAATCAAATATTTTAAGCTTTACCCTTGAATATATGTTAGATATGATTGTGGAAGAATAATAGTTATATGGTACTCCTAGCTAGAGCTAGCAGGGTTTTCTCTTTAGCTTGATTGGTAGACAGACACGTAAAATAGGGTCCCAGGTTCAAATCCCATTAGAGGCAATATTTATTGTTGTTACACATGTTACAGTGGCGTCCACATTGGGGCCTGGTCTATTTTTTCCTGGATCAGTGAAAGTGATTATCCTGGAATATCATCCTATAGGATATAGCAACCATTAAGAGAGTTGGTTTGACTGTTTAAATGGAGGGGGATAATGTAATAGAGATAATTATGTTGTGCTCTCACTAGAATGAGCCAGTTGGATTTCCTCTTTAGCGTGATTTTAGAGCACATACCAACTTAATACAACAGGTGTCATAGGTTCAAGTCCCATTAAAGGCAATGTTTGTCTTTGTTGCATTATGTATAGTTTAGAAACATTGTTGAGGTAAAGAACGTGGTTGTACATTCTGAAAACAGAACACTGTGCAACTTCTGTCCTTACAAATTTATCATTTTTATGCCCAAAGTTTGATGACAGGTGGACACTGGTGGATTGTTTGGTTGTTTACTACATTCTGTCAATAAATTGAAAGACTTATGATGGTCTAGTGGTGGTACAGTGTTTAACTTGCAAGTGGACGGTCCAAGGTTAGATTCCTGGTAGCAAGTCATACCTAAGCTATTTTAAAAAATAAAGTTATAGCCACTGTTGCATCATCAAGTGCTTGACACAATAGTCACAGGCCTTTTGAATGAGACTTCGAACTGAGGTCCTGTGTCATGGTTAGTACATCATGGTGTGGCATGTAAAAGAAACCCTACTGTGCTGGCATCTGTCTATAGCTCAGGTCAAAATTTGTGGCAACTTGCCTAAAGCTCCTGATATCTCCATATAAGTCCATATCCTGGGAGGATTTAAAGCAACAATGAAATAAATAAATAAACAGTGTATTTCCCCGATCCTAAAAAAAACCTCTTTACTCCAGACTAGGCGCAGAGCATGATTTGAATAAAAAACTGAAACCAATGACCAAAGGTTTGAGGATTTGATGATTGGGTGGGGCCTCAGGTAACTGGTCAAGGCTTTAATGCTCCACATTTATTGATACTTCCTACCCCACAGACTGTAATAGATTGGCCTAATACAACAAAAGAGAGCATACCATTAAGATATTTGGGGGTGAAAAGGTTAGATAAGATAAAAGTTATATTTTCACATGGATGTTTTTTTTCTGTTGCAGGCATTTACATTTTTTGTTACACATTTCATGGAACTTACAGATCTTGAAAGTCTTTATCCCAATGTTGAAAAGTAAGTGTTGTCACTATCAGAAAGAAAAAATGAACACCTATGTCAGACCCATACATAGTATAACCTGTTTTATACTCAGAAATGACTGTTCTGATATTTGATTTAATCCGATCAAATAGTTTAAATGGTCCAAATATATGTTTCTGTTACTTGTATACAGATGTATATCTTGTATTCCTAATCTTGTGCACTCCAAATTCCGAACATAAAACTTGTCTGTATTCACATAATTAATTAATTAAATTAATTTAATTGAACACCCTGTATTCTGATTCTTGACCATTTTTTCTAAAACTGACATGTTCTCTGTATGTGTTCAGACATGGAATATTTTTGATATAATGCACCAAAATATAACTACTTTGCAAAGTATATATTCTCATATAATCTTATATTTTACTTGGTCAGTTACAGACTGGTAGTGATCTATGGGATGTATGGGTCATGTAACAAAACACATAGTGGAATATAGGATATATATCGCTTGTTCTCTTCAACTAAAATCTTCTACAACCTGAACTCTATCTTTCCCATGTTTCCAGATATTTTCATTTGTCCCACTGCAATTCAGAATAAACAGATTATACATGTTATACTGTATATATCAAAATGCACTGTTTCTATTTTGGCTTGTTTCCCTTGCCTTTAACTCCTTTTGATCGAATCCCAAAGAACATACAGGAGGTATAGTGACTTTTTATAAAACAATCGGTACAATAATTTCCTATCTAGCTTTTAAAACAGTTTTAATTCTGGTCACAGCCTCAGGAAGAATTTTGTAGAATTAGGTTACCTGAGTGGCTTGTTGCTGTTGATGTCATTCCTCGTCAACTATGTATTAAATTCTCAAGAAATCTTTAGCCAATTCACTTTAAATTTGATATGTACCAACTATATTAGCAGGTGGCTAATTCTTGTTAAGTATTAATTAATTCTCACCAGGCCTATGGTTTTATGACTAATCTATTTTGGTTTTATTTTTACTAATGTTTTGCAGATACATTTAAAAATCTTTTTGCTTCTTCAATACTCTGAGCATTTATAACGAAATATTGTATTTTATTGAAAAACCATAGCCCTGGCAAGTTCTAAAATCACTAATTAATAAAAAAAAACATTGTTGATATTCCTAAATATTTATGTAAATGCCAATATCGTTTTCTTACAGTTACTACTTTGAGGTACAAAGAACTTATACAAGTGATAGAAATCATGAGAAAATTATTCATACACACATACTATCGAAAGGCAAAACTCCTGAAAAGCATTATGGTAAGTCAACAAAAGGAAAAATTCTCATCAAACAGTTATTCTCAATCAATATATATTCACCATTTTATAGAGCGGAAACAGCTGGATGTTTGAATATTCATGAATGTATAATGAATGGTGAATATTCAAGTATTAGATTAGCATTCAATTATTTGGTTCCATGTTTAGTACATTATACATTTAAACAATTATATATAAATAATCAGTTTGATATTTAATACTTTATAAGGTGGATTTAACATCATTATGGTTTGTTAGACAAATTTTCTGTATTTTTCTGTAGGTTTACAGTTAGCAGAAATTTCCACAATGCCAAGAGATGTTGTGGAAAAGGCAAAAGAAATACTGGCTGCGCTTAAGGAAGACAAAAAGGTGTGCTGCAACAAATGTGTGCTTTGTGTGTAATTGTTACCGTAATGTATGTGCATGATCATAAATGTTTGTGTGTGGATGTGTATGATTGCAAATGTTAGTGTCTGTGTGATTACAAATTTTAGTGTGTGGATGTGTGTGTGATTGCAAATGTTAATTAGTGTTTGGATGTGTGTGTGTGTGTGTGTGTGTGTGTGTGTGGTTGCAAATGTTAGTGTATGCATTGTGTGTGATTGCAAATTAATCTAGTCTTTGGTGATTAAAGCTGAGTATGACTGGAAAAAAAGTCTAAGAGATATTACGTGTAATATTACCTTTCATAAATTGTACTTCAGTTCTTTTATTATTATCCTTATTTTGATTTAAGTTACATTTTCAACTACAGTGTATGTAAAAATACAAAAATACAAATTAAACCTTATTTCTAGACTTTACGTATAATTTATAATCAGTTGTTAGTTATTAATCAATTATCATTAATTAGCAACATATCGTAGTCATCTAATATCTTTCATATTTATATCAAATTAAATATATTGCTTGTTAAAATGCCTTTATTTTTGTATGTTTCCATACAAAATCACGTAAAACATGTACTAATTATATTCAGACACCCATAATATAAAAAGTCTCAGATACCAAAGTATAAATCATTAGGATGTCCAGGATATAGGTACAAATCTGGTAAAAAATGTACAAACACGGATGTCTTGAAACGGACGTCTTGAAATCAATGGAGGAGTAAGTATCCCCTGTCAACCAGTTACACCCTTCGTGAGTCCACAGTCAAATTAAAATGAAATACGTGAGGAACGAATCCTCGTCATAATTGGTAAAGACGTGAGTGGATTTTTGCAGATTTTGGATATGTTGTTTCACTCAGTATACTGCTTCTTCTAATATCAAGTCAAAATGCTCAACCACCAGACTTAATGTTAGTATTTGTATAAGTGATTGCAAATGAGGTTGATGTCAACCTCTCTAAAAGCAGCTTTTACCTTTCATATCCAGCACTGATTATGTGTGTGAAGTTGGCAAAACAATCGTCAATCAACATTCATTGTCTAGGTAGACAATCAACATTCATCTCTACATTCGTTGATAGGACTCTTTGGTCAGATGTTTGCAATTTTTTCATTATTATGATGGCCAGCGATTCATATCATTGGATGTAGCAATGAATGTTGATTGTCTAGCTAGACATTCAAATTTTTCATTATTATGCTTGCTATATACAACTAGTCCTTGCATCTAATGTAGAAATGGATGTTGATTGTCTAGCTAGACATTAGTAGTTTTCATAATTTTTTTGGCCAGAGAGTCCTAACATCAAATGTAGATATGAATGTTGATTGTGTAACTAAATAGTGAATGTCATTTGTCAATTGACAATTGCTTTGCCGACTTCACACACATGCACTGATTTAGATATATATATATATATATATATATATATATATATATATATATATATATATATATATATATATATATATATATATATATATATATATATATAATAGATGTATAGATCAAGATGTTAAAAATAGATCTGTCAACTTGATACTAAAATAGCTCTCATTTTGCAGAAGAAGCTACAAGTGGACAAGACTTTGAAGAAAGAGAGAGCCGTATTTAAACTGGCAACTAAACTTACACAGACAGCTAGAAACTCGAGACTGGATGAAGATGGTCTGAGGCTCTACCTAGGTAGTTTGAGGAAGCAGTACTTAGCGGAAATTGAGGGTCTAGAAGAGTAGAACATCATTGAATTTGTAAATTTGTTTGAAACAGAATACATCTTGGGTTACCATGTATCTGTGTTTTTTAAATGAAGTATAATTCATAAGTTCACAAGAATTCACAATCATTGACAGGAAAAAGAGAAGTTTTGTTGATTATGAGAGCAAAAGAAATTCATTGAAGATATCTATTTATTATGAATCATTTATGGAGGAAGTTTTGAAAGAAGTAAAGTTAGTGGCAAGAAAAATAATAGAAATTGATTAAAGGGCAATATAACTTAATTTGAAATGAAATTGAGGGGGAAGTATTGAGCTAACTTTATGTCACAGGAAAGGGATTTTGATTGAGCGATATTTTGACAACCACCCAATAATTATTCACTGATATGTATACGATCAGACAACTTCATAACAATAGTCATTATTACGACAACTTCAGCTACTGAGAGGAGTTTCCAAAAACATTTTAATGTTTAACAACAGAATTTATAGCTTCTGACATCGAAGTAGAAATTCTGAACAAATGTGCATTTTTAGCAAAACATCCCGCTATACAACAACACAAATATATTTTAATATATAGATATAATTGGAAGTTTGTATTCAAAGAATGGGTTTTCAGTGGAGTCTATCAACATGATAAATGATACTATTTGTATATGAGATGATGTAGAACTCAAATAAACATTATTTTACCTGCCATGTACAACAATACAGATCTCTAGTTTTAGCCTCAGTCAATGTGTCATTTGCAATGAGTTTCTTTTTAAGAGCAAATTCATCACAGCATCAAAATCTCCCAAGGAACTCTAGCTGAAGGTGAAGTGTTACCAATTTTGACCTGTCAACTACATTTGGAGTTAGTTTATCAATATACATGTACCAGCCTTCCATGATATGTGTGCCAGTTTGGTATTATTTGTCTGGTAATATATACATGTATTTCATTTCTACGTCTGGGCCCATCATAACCAGTTGAAGACGTATATCTGCAGAAGATTGGAGTCATTTTTTTTCAATTTATGTAGCTAAGCGGTATGCCTCAATAGAGTCTATAAACTATTCCAGTTAGCGATGTTATACCAGCTTACCATGATATTGGGTGTGACAAAGGTTTTGGGTCACAACTGAAAGATTTGTGACTTTCTCTATACAGTGTATGACAAAGGGAAAGTCACTGTTATTGTGTAAGGTGTACTTTTAACTCATCAACCCCTGAAAAGCAATGGACTCTTCTAAAAATCGATTAAATAAGCCAGTCCAAATGTGTCTTTATGAGTGAATGAGTTAACATGAATTTGAACTTGAAACATACCACTTGTATGTCCGATGCTCTAACTATGGATAATCCCAATAAGGCAACAGGGAAGATAGGACAGTTAAATACTTAATTTATTGTCAGCAAAATATGCAGGAAGGTTAAATACTTAATTTATTGTCTGCAAAATATCCAGGGTCTGGCACTTTAAACATAAGAATTACTGAAGTCTGAAAATTGTATTCACCTTTGGCTAATCCTGAAATCTCATTGGCAGAGAAGGCCAAGTTGAGAATAGTCTACGACTTGAGGAGTAAATTCTCAAATGTTGTCACTACAGTTAAAATGTACACGAGTATTTAGAACAATATTTGACCAGCAGTGTATGGATATATCTTATTCACATTGGCTACATTTGTATTTCATTTCTATGAATTGGCTATGCCAGTATGTTGTATCTAATTTAATTGTTTTATTATTATTTACATACATTATTCAAAGCTATTATATTTTCATTAAAAATGCAGTTGAACTATATACAGACTTTTTCTTGGTTTCTCTGTTCACAGAAATAAATATGTCTGGACCTGGAGCTGCAGTATCTGGTTTGTCTGTAGTAAACACTTAATTATGGCCATATATTTGAAACACCAAGGTTTGATAGTCAAGAAGTTTACAATTTTGATCCGTCTTTGGTAAACACTTATTCATCGGCATATAATTAAACACCCCTCCTCCAAGTCATAGTGTACAGCATCACGCTTTAAACTATGAAGTTTCTCACCTTTTATCAGCGCGGGTTCAATCCCTGGTGGAACCTTAGTTGATACAGCGCGGGTTCAATCCCTGGTGGAACCTTAGTTGATACAGTGAGAAAATTTGCCAATTTACATGCATAAGGCTGTAGGTCTCTTCCCGAGTACATTGTAACCATTTTTTTATGCCATCCACCATTGAAAACTGGCCACCACTATGTGACTGAAAATTTGTCGAGTGTGGCATAAAACACAATAATAAACAACAAACATATTAGTATACCTCCAATTATGATAACTGGGGAGTTAGTCTTTTACATAGCCATACACCTCCAGATTAATGAGCTTCCAGATTTTCTTACCCCAAACTTAAACCCTACACTGATATTTTGCTTAATGTTCAATATAAATATCCCCTGTGATACATATGAAAGCTGACAATCATTTATAATTGCTAGATTTATCAGACTTTAAAATCTCGAATGACTTTGAGCTCTCAGGAGATACATATTTTGGTCTGCCTGTGGTAAATACGTAACTATGGCTTTGAGTGTATTGCTTTACATTACAACCTAGATTGATATGTAGCTTTATAACAATACTAAATTCTATAAGACAAAGTACGGCTGACATTCATTAATATAATGTAATTGGTAGATTTAGGGGACTTTAAAACCTCGTAAATAACTCGCCTAATTCGGCAGTGTTTCTCAAAAATGTTTTGTTTTGAGCATTGGTTGATACAGCATTGACTTTTAAAATTTGATTCTTTTGGATTTATGACTTTGAGACAAGAACGTACCGTGGATACTACATGAGAAAAGAACATAACATGGATACCACACTTAAGAGTTTGAGACAAGAACGTTACATGGATATCACATTTATTACTTTGAGACAAGAACGTTCCATCGACACCGCAATAATGACCACAGTTATGAGTTTGAGACAAGAATGTTCCATGGATACCACACTTATGAGTTTGAGACAAGAACGTTCCATGGGTACCAAACTAATGACTTTGTAACCTTTGGCATGCATCTAGTTTTCTATCACGAATTTTCTTATCTTTTAGTTTGAATATCTTTCTTTTTAAAATTTGGATGGCATATTGGTAACATGCAGAAATTTTTTGTTAATTTCATGTCCCCTCAAAGTCATACCTGCAAATGCTACATAAACCAAGAGTCTTCATTTTATTGACTTGAAAACAATCCCTTGGTATTGTAAGGAATGGAGTCACATGCTGGTCATAGGCCTTGGGAGTCTCTTATGCCGCTAGTATTGTATCAACAATCAAAATTCATGGCTAAGCCTACTGTCGCAAACATGTTCTGACACCAAATCAAATATCACACCATGTCGTGGCCCTGGGAATGTTCTGGTAGCTGAGGGATAAGTGGTGAAAGGTGAGCATCCGGCGCCTTTAAATAACCAGGACCCATGGCTAAGGGAAGGAAGCCCCCAACAGAAAATCACCGGTCCTCCAAGTGTACGGGTTGTTGCATGGCCAAAGACCTGTCAGTGTGAAAATGATTACAGATACTTAAACCTCAGATACAATGACCACAAAGCTTTGGTAATTCTCTTTTGCATTAACTTTTCATCTGATTTGTCTCATGAACCTTCTTCCGATTAATACTTTCATATATATGATTATTTTTTACATTGCCCTATATATTGGTACAATGAATATGGAAAAGAAACGTCCTTGACATTTTGACCTTTTTGCAGAATGTTGCTGCTGCATGGGGCACATATATTTCACAACACACAATTGTATTGCACTCTTGAGTGTTACAAATATTTTTCATTTGCACAACTTATGATAGACCCAGCCCACCATTGAAACAAAGCATCTGTTAAATTACACCAAATATACAGGTTTTTTGTCAGTAAAGTGCACAAATTGTAAGCATATCCGTTCGCATTCCTGTGGTATTTGTTTCTAGAAGAACATAATGATTTGAACAACCAGATCTATTACCTGTAGTCAACACTGCCTCAGTCCTTGGCTTTTCATATGTTTATAATGTTACGTCCAGATATTGGACTTTTTTTTACAAGGATTGTATATACCAGTAGTGCTTCACTCCACAGAGTATCTTACATGTCGTTCATCATTTTTAATATTTGCATTCTGATTGGATCAAATTTTACAGCAACACAGTGATTGGTATATAATGAACTATGATGGACATCTTCTTCAAAAGGTAGTAAAAGCGTTTATGAAATTAATTTAAAGAGAATCTTTAAAGGGGTCTCCTTTTGGGGGATGTTGTTCTACTCCACACTTTTAAACTATTTTGAAAAGGGAAGATTTATTTTGCTTGAAAAGTTATAGACTTTAAATTGCATCGATTGTAAACTCCATCTTAAAAAACTGACCAACATATTTCATTCAACCTTTGTCATACTTTCATCATGTGTAATTTTTCGCAAATCAATCAAAATGATTAATGGAAACGTGATAACTTTGAAAAGATTCGAATACTCATAAATTGTTACTTTATGATAAAATGCTTCAGTACGTACAATTATCATATTTGTCTATGATAGGATGCTTCAGAACGCACGATAACCATGTTTGTCTATGGTCAGGCATTCAGGGCTCGAAGTAACCAGATTTACAGAGTTTTCAAGCTCACTAACTTTTCACGATTTTAAGGTAAAAACACCAAATTTTATTCTGTAAATAAACATGTTTGCATATTGGTGGCATACAAGTTTATATAAAGATAAAAATGATTGCTCTTTTAAAGAAAACTTCTAAAAATTAAAAACTTGTTTGAGTATGTAATCAAATTTTGAGTACCGTACTGAACGTATTTATTCATTTTTACAGGAAAATCATAAGTGGGATGCAAAACTTTATATGTGAATGATTACAATTCATAATAATAATGTTTCCTAATAACTAAAATCCAAAAGTTTTACAAACGATAATATAGTCAAAATAATGAAGTAAAAGTTAAACTTTGAGTAGTGAGTAAATTTGATGACGTCGAGCCCAGATGCTTTAGATCGTATAATAACCATGTTAGTCTGTGATCAGATGTTTCAGTACGTACAATAAGCATGTTTAACTATGACCAGATGCTTCAGTGCGCGTACAATAACCATGTTAGTCTATCATCAGATGCTTCAGAATGTAAAATAACCATGTTTGTCTAAGATCAGATGATAACCATGTTAGTCTATGATCAAGTGATTCAGTACGTATATTTTCCATCTTAGTCTATGGCAAAAATCTTCAGTACTTACAATAATCATGTTATTCTATGATATAAAGATTCTTTAAACAGTACATACAATACCCATATGTTAGTCTATGATAAGATGTTTTAATATTAAATATTATAACCATGTTAGTCTGTGGTATGATGCATCAGTACGTATATTTACCATGTGTGTCTATGACCAGATGCTTCAGTACACGTGTATATTTACCATGTGTGTCTATGACCAGATGCTTCAGTACGTATATTTACCATGTTAGTGTATGATCAGATGCTTCAGTACGTATATTTACCATTTGAGTCTATGGTCAGATGCTTCTGTACGTATATTTACCATGTTAGTCTATGATCAGGTGCTTCAGTACGTATATTTACCATGTTAGTCTATGGTCGGGTGCTTCAGTTCGTATATTTACCATGTTTGTCTATGGTCAGATGCTTCAGTACGTATATTTACCATGTCAGTCTGTGATATAATGCATCAGTGCGTATATTTACCATGTGAGTCTATGGTCAGATGCTTCAGTACGTATATTTACCATGTTAGTCTATGACCAGATGCTTCAGTACGTATATTTACCATGTTAGTGTATGATCAGATGCTTCTGTACGTATATTTACCATGTCAGTCTATGGTCAGATACTTCAGTACGTATATTTATCATGTTTGTCTAGTATGATAAGATGCTTCAGTTCGTACACTAACGATGTTTGTCTATAATAAGATGCATCTGTTTAAATCGAACGGCTTAACGGCTTTGATTGTTTGATGCCACACTCAGTTATACGGTGGCAGCCAGTTTAAGAGTGGCGGATAGAACCCTTGCTGTTACCATGTACCTGGGAAGAGACCACCGGCCTTCCTATCATGCCTATATGCCATTTGAAAAGTGACATTCCAAATATTAATATTATCTTTTGACAGGTAAATATAGAAATCACAGACACCAAATAATTAATCATTAGGATGTCCTGGAGACAATGTACAAATCTGGTGAATATTGGGCAAATTTGGACCGCTGGAAATTCTGGAGGTAATCAGGTGTCGTGAGAGCCTAAGCATCTCTTGTTGACTGGCCACACCCGCCGTGAGTCCAAAGTCAAATGAAAGTTGTGAGGAATAAATCCTTATCACAACTGGCAAAGATGACTCGACAACAACCGCTATCGAACAGGTAACTCAACATTTCATTGAACGAATCAGGGGCCCGTTTTACGAAAGGTCCTAAGTCCCAAAATCCTAACTTTTAGTCCTAACTACCAAGGCAGCGCATGGCTGAATGTTCAGTCACATGACAATTAGGACTAAGACTTGGGATTTAGGACTTAAGACTTTTTGTAAAACGAGCCCCAGAGTAAATGCAAACAAGGCTATTAGTGACCGTGACATCTGCTGAAAGTTGACAGCAAACGCGATTCCCGATATCCTCCCTGTGACAATAACTTATCAAAAATTAATTTACCTCTGTATATGAACTGTTCATATGTTGAACACGCCCTGGCATATCGGATCATTATTTTACAGTAATGCGGAAGTTCCTCCTTAATTGTCGTAAGCAATTTGGTAAGGAGTAAAGAAAATGGTTTTGTGGAACATTTGCTGGACCCTACTATGTACCTTTGTTTATGTGGGGTTTTGTGAAGTTTAGGTATCCAATATAATATGGTAGGTAATTTTTTCATATATTACGATATATCATATACTACACGATCCTGGAAAGCACAAAGGTAAGTGACACTTTTCTTTAACAGGAGTAATATTTGCTTCGGTCCAATCCTCAGAAAAGTCACAAGTATTCAGGGTCGCTGGAATATGTAGGATATACATCGCAGCACAATCCTTGAGGACAAGATTCGAAATTTTCCCCGATGACCAGATGCTTTAGAGACGTATTCCAACCACTAGTTGGATCGTGAGACTGGAATATATCTACTGGTACACTGAACTAAATTGTTGAGCAAGGTATTTGCTTAATATCGCTTAGAGGGACAATGTCGACAGAAGGGTTTTGCCCTACGCATGTTATAGAAAAGCCCCCCCCACACGATAGTATCATTAATTTTGTATAAAACTGTTCCACGCTTCCGATTGTGATTTTCCTATTTGGATTTTGTTGTTTCCCTATCGTTTTCAAATGAACGTGAGCCGGCCTGGCTCAGTCGGTAGCGCGCTCGACTCTTGATCTTGAGTTCGAGTTCAGCCGGCGGCAGATTGGTTTCCTGTCTGTCGGATGAGACAGTAAAAACCGAGGTCCCGTGTCACAGTAGGTGTCGGCACGTTAAAGAACCCTCAATGGCCGTAAGTGCCGAGCATAGGTCAAACATTGAAGCCCATCACCGTCATTTGGTCACGTCTCCATATGAGTGAAATATTCTTGAGTGGGACGTTAAACAACGATAAACAAACAAATCAAATGAACATCCAACGATATAATAATCTTATTCATCTAGATAACGCCAGAAACATGAAAGCCTGTGATAAGATTTTAGTATTTCTTTAAAAAATTGAACCGAGTAAACACTTTAACACGTTCGATATTTCAGAAAATTGGTGTACTGAAGTAACGAAAAAGCCCCCGGCCATTACAACAGAATCATTATCATGTATGTTGTAAAAATAACTTTCAATTATCTTCTTTGCATACCGGTAAATTTCCCTTTGTCTAGTTGTTTTAGCCACAAACATCATAGACGTTTACAACGCATAACTACTCTAGCGGGCACCTGCTAGTCTTAGTATTTCTGTATAGTATTGTGCGTCGTCTTTTCAAGCTGTAAACATTTAATTCGAAAGAAACAAAAGTTGGCAAAGTGGAAATTGAACACAAGTAGATACCAAAAGGATATAATGAAAGATGTCCTGTGCGTATGTTCTACAAGTGAGAAAATGAAATTATGAACCTTGGTGTAATTCAGAACAATTTGCATATATGCGTGAGAGTTTTACGAGGTGACGTCAATCACTTCGTCAAGGTAGCATCAAATTCACTACGAGGTGGCATCAGTCACTTCGTTCAATTAACATCGAACGATATGACTTCAGTCACTTCATTTAGTTAGCATCTAAGTCATTACGATGTGACGTCAGTCACTTCATTTAGTTAGCATCTAACTCATGACGTCACTTTAAGTTAGTATCAAACTCACTACGAGGTGACGTAAGTCAATTCGTTTTGTTACCATCTAACTAATTACGAAGTGACATCAGTCACTTTGTTTAGTTTGCATCTAACTCACTAAGAGGTGACTACGAGGTGACGTAAGTCAATTCGTTTTGTTACCATCTAACTAATTACGAAGTAACATCAGTCACTTCATTTAGTTAGCATCTAACTCATGACGTCACTTTAAGTTAGTATCAAACTCACTACGAGGTGACGTAAGTCAATTCGTTTTGTTACCATCTAACTAATTACGAAGTGACATCAGTCACTTTGTTTAGTTTGCATCTAACTCACTAAGAGGTGACATCAGTCACTTTGTTTAGTTAGTATCTAACTCAATAAGAGGTGACGTCAGTCACTTTGTTTAGTCATCATCTAACTCACTATGAGGTGACGTCAGTCACATCGTTTAGTTAGCATCTAATTCACTATGAGGTGACGTCAGTGAATTCGTTTTGTTATCATCTAACTTATTACCATGTGACGTCAGTCACTTCATTTTGTTAGCATTTAAGTCATGGCGTCACCGCGTTCAGTCATCATGATGTGACGTCAGTCACTTTGTTTAGTCATCATATAACTCACTACGAGGTGACGACAGTCACTTTGTTTAGTTATCATCTAACTCATTACCAGTTGACGTCAGTCACTTCAATTAGTTAGCATCTAACTCATTACGTCACTTTGTTAAGTTAGTATCTAACTCACTACCAGGTGACGTCAGTCAATTCGTTTAGTTATCATCTACCTCACTAGGAGGTGACATCAGTCAATTCGTTTAGTTATCATCTAACTCATTACCAGGTGACGTCAGTCAATTAGTTTAGTTATCATCTAACTCATTACCAGGTGACGTCAGTCACTTCGTTTAGTTATCATCTAACTCATTACCAGGTGACGTCAGTCACTTCGTTTAGTAAGCGTCTAACTCATTACCAGGTGATGTCAGTCACTTCGTTTAGTTAGCATCTAACTTAAGATAACTGATCGTCTTTTAACTTCAAATTTTCATTTTATCAATTTCCCTGGATGTAGTGAATAATACGAGATTTCCCCATGTTATACTGCAAATTCAGCTCGAAATTGGTGATCCTTGATTCACATGATTAAAGAAAACGTTGACATGAGAATGTAAACTGTTTCTTTGAAGAATAAAATTGACACTACGTTTATCAGTAATGTGTACAGATCTGAAAGATGAAAATCAATAGAAATTAATAGATAATAAATGTATTCCTTTGATATCCATTGATATCGAACACATGTACAAATGTTTGTTACTGTCGGTCTCGGAGAATAAGACATCGTTCTAACTTCTATCCAGACGATACGCTAATACCGCACATAACTGCTACTGAAAATATAGTTCATTGTTTTGAAATTTACAACAAATTACGCAATTTAGTTGATAACGCAGATTATCAATAACGATAATTTAGTAAGAAAATGTTTCCTGAGATAGTATTCGCAGAAGTTACAGGAACATTGTTCCACCATAATATTCAGACGCGTCATGCTGTTGACGTATACAAGTGGAATCTTTGAAGGGTTTTAGCTGTGTTAACTCCAAACAAATTCCATTCCTCTTTTACTTCTTGGATTGATGCAAAACAAAAAGAGAGATAAATACGGGAATAAAATCTGTGAAAATTGATTAAGAAATTCAGGTTTTGCACTTGATTAACTCAACCTTACTATTTGTATATGAATACCGCACTGGACCTGACCTTGTTTTCATAAAATATATAGGAATATAAGATTTGTATGCCTGTGGTTAGCTCTTATTTTTTAATGTACATCAAGGACAAGTAGAAAAAAAAATCGAAATATACATTTGTTTTTGGTAAACAGAGATAATGCCCCTTTTATGTTTGTTGTCCCGACCTACATACGCCTTTTCTAGTTTAATATATTCATTATTACACTGATAATTTAGGGATCGTTGTCTCACTGATAAATTTGTACATCTGCATGCCAATTCAAATAATTACAGTTTTGTGAGTAAGAAAAAAGTAAAACAAGTGTTTTACACGTATGCCTCTGTGAGCAATCATTGTACCTATATGCTGTATTGGAGTGGGATGAACAAAGAATCAGAATCGGTGTGTGTCGGAACATGCTTCACATTCATTATCAAGACATTATATATCATTCGTTACCTCGTATCAGTACTTTTAATATTCAATAATATTACAATAGATGTACTGCCCTTCAACTCTCAAAACTACCGTGAAGTATAACTGATATTTACGTCATGATTAAAAGAAATTAGTTAGCTAACATACGATCCTGAATTACTCCGTTATTTCATTTCCATGACAGTATGACTCGTGCAATGATAAAGTTAAAGGAGTGGGAGAACCATAGTTAACATTCATCGTTCTGTATTAACACAATTCACCGCAACGTTTTCGACAATGTGTCGCAAACAAGATCCGTGTCACACTCGAGTGAACTTGAAGGTACGGGTCATATCCTACAGGAACATGGTTCACCGTCCAACATCAATTTACCCACTTAGACATCGCAGTTGACAGATGAGCACACACACACACATAAATATTTAGAGATATTTGATTTCAAAGTCGATATTGTCGGATTATTAATTCAACCACCACGAATCTATTTTGGGGTGATCGATATAGATGGACGTATAAATAAACAATTTCATAATAGGATTCAACAACCGGATTTAGGAGGACATCGGTAAGTTTGTTTGTTTATAAAATAATTTGTTTGAAATGTTTATCCTATTGAAGTCATCTTCTTGAAATTTTCTTTCAGTCGAGCAGTTTGTTGAATTGTTGACTAATTTGTTACTAGTAAAACTCAGTTCATTGTGATGGAAATACACTTTATATTAACCAAATACCCCCCCCCCTCTCTCTCTCTCAAATTTTATCTGACAACGAACAAACAAGAACATCAATTTAAATGGGATTATTATGGAAGTAAAATTATAACACACGCACACACGCACACACACACACACACACACACACACATATATATATATATATATATATATATATATATATATATATATATATATATATATATATATATATATATATATATATATATATATATAACGCACCCAGTTTTTATTACATTCAACGCCAAAGCATACCGTTTTTTATTTTGATTAAAATCACGTGAGTTTGTGATAAACATCACATCAACATCTCATCGACTTTGACTGTCACGCTCCAGTGATCAGTACTCTTCGATTTGAGCGGAACAGATAGGTATAGGTACAAACCACTGAATAATCACTGAATGATTTGAGTACAGTTTCTATACCCTCTTCATCAGCGTCGGAAGCAAATTGAAAGTGGGGAGGGGGGCTAAACCAACTAAAAACACATACACACGCCAGAAAAGTCTATGTCCTATGTCTATATTTGCAAAAAAGTGGGGAGGCTAAGCCCCCTAGCACCCCCGGTTCCGACGCCTATGCTCTTGATTCAGTAAAATATAATTATCATTCTTTCTCAGTACATATGCTTTCTGTGCATTGATAGAGTACACATATGAAGATAAACGCTCAGAAAGCGTGGTCGCGTTTAGAGCGACCGCTTTTCAAACGAAATATACAGGTTCGACCCCAGCCTTGTATTATATACCAGAATATGTTTTTAAATAATAAAAATGCCACAATATATTGTATTGTATTTTGATTTGCACACATGCCTACCGAAAGACAATTCCACACCTTCAGTCATTGCCAATGTTTGGCGACGGAACAACCACTACCCTTTGTAAGTCTTGGATACGACAGGTGTTGCAATCTCTTGCAAAGAGTTGACGGTCCTTGCACTCATCAACGATCTCTGTCAACGTCTCGACTTAAATCAGCTTTGGCAAAATTTATTATAAAGTTTGCTCTTTATACGTCATCGGTCTTTTTGCATATATTTTTAGTTCTGACATAGAAAAAAATACTATTTCAGGTGAAAATACTATTAATTTCATAGGATAATAATTTAGGGGCTATATTTTGGCGAAAAGTTTCCTTACTCTGTGTAATTTAGTTTTTATATAAATTCTGTGGGTTACAATGAACGCGTGTTTTTGGTACTTCCTTTTGGACGTTTACAGAGATTGTTGAGGAGTGCAAGGACCGATAACTCTGCGTTAGAGATTGCCGGTGTTGTAGCGTAGACTCCCCGAAAAAAATGGATCCATATTAGACCGAATAAATGGGTCTAGCACGGAATTCACCATATGAAGAATCAACCCAGGCCCAACTTCCCCATTGAAAAAAAACGGCCACTATAGAATTTTTCCCAAAATGACAGGAAGCTTTTCCCCATTCTCACGTTTTAGTTATTTATCCGTTTCCGGTTCTATTACTGCAATGTACGTAAAAACTGTCACCCATATGGACCCAAAGGTTAACCGAACAACTTTAATCTTTTGTTAAAAATGAAATAATTGAAATCTTGAAATCTTATATTAAAATTAATCAAATGAACTCAATTCTGCCGACTTACTCAGTTATTATATTGCGTTGGAAATAAGCGCCAATAGACCTTTTTCGAATTGTTCCATTCCAACACGCTTCATAATACCATTATGCATCTACAACGAAAAATGTGTCCTACATAACTTCAGGTTAATGAGTTTATCGCATAGGTGACCAAGATCTGGCACCATAAAACTTAAGAATTACGTATTGAATTCTAAAACATTTTCTCAACTTGGCTAATTCTGAAACCTAATTGGCTAAGAAGGTCAAGTTGAAAATATTCTCAGACTTGAGTAAATTCTCAAGATTTATGGTGCCGGGCCCAGAAATATGTATGACGTAGCCTACAGTGAAAAGAGCCAGATTTGAGTAGAAGCCTAAGTATAGGCAAGACACTTGTCAACTTTACAAGAATGAATATTTAGGTTAACTTTCCCACAATCAAATGACCTGAAACAAAATATCATTGAATATCGTCAATGTAGGTATTACGAAACCGGAAATAACCTAGGTCACATTTCTGTTAACGTCACGCGATCCGAGTACAACATATTCCATAAAACTGAACGTAATGTGACAACTAGAAAAAGGTCTATTGAATATTATTGAAAACAAATTTCCGATTGACCTATCGCCCAATGCCCAACACGGCATCTTTTGGCAAACTTTTTCCATGATAACGTCACAATTAAATGGCCCGTCAAATACTTGAGTGATTATAACATCACAATCGACTGACTAAAAAAGAGACATGAATGGTCCTGTGTTAGACCCTTGGCGATAGGTCAATTGGTATATTCTATTTGCTTGACCAATAGGGCATACAGAAGCGAACAAAATTATAATCTTTGGTGTACTTCTGTTCATGTACATTCTATCTATCTCTTATTTTTTCAAAACGTAATGTGACAACTAGAAAAAGGTCTATTGACCATTATTGAAAACGTTGTTTTAGTCGACATTACAAAAATATCATCTGATTTTTTTTTTTTTGGGGGGGGGGGGGGTTATGCTACAACACCTTTACCGAAAACCGAACCCTTTTTAGATCCCAAGGAGAGATAAGATATATAAAGGGGTTGTAAATGTACATTTAGTGTAACCAAATTTTATAACACTGAGTCAGTTGACAGGAGTACTTTGATTGAAAACTAACCTAACTATTAATTATTCAGAATTTTAGTTTCCCGGGGTGTACGGGTAGTGAACCTGCGTCTCACCAATGCGACCCGAGTTCGATTTTCGGATTGTACAGGCCGGAGTACGTGAAATGGTACACACTATGGTGTGGCACTTGTGTTTTCTCTAGATACTCCTGTTTTCACCCATAGTACTTGAACCTATATACCAACTGAATACATAAAATATTACTTAACTTATTGGCTAATTGTTGTAAAACAACACACATTTTGGACACATCTGCGACTTATGGTGGACAGCGTAATATAAATAGCGAGATTATTATTGGTGTAAGAGATATTCAGGCAGTTTCAACCTTGAAATTCTTACCCGTCTTCCATATAACTCTGAAGTTTGGTTATACTACTTGTTTGTTCTATAATCAAGCTAAGTTTGTAAGTTCAAAAGTGCTCCGGGACTTGACAGGAAGTGGTGAACCGGAAATACATGTTTAAGATATATATCTAAACCACATTGTCGCTATCTTGTTTTGTTTTACTGATGTTCTACGTCCGATCAAACTATTTTATCCGCGCATGTGTATCTAGAAGTCGCCAGTTGGTTCTGATGCAGTGAGAGCAATATGAATTGCTGTGACGGAATTTAAGCTCATCTGGCCCGAATAACCTAGTGAGCTATTGCAGTGACCTGATGTCCATCGTGACCGTCTGTCGTCCGTCCGTTAACTTTTGAATTTAAACGACTTATTTTCAAGAATCGCTGGACATATCTCAATCAAATTTGGACTGGAGCTGGGTCATAGGAAGGGGCTTCAGGTTTGCTTGGCCAAAATTCTGTCCCGATTTTGGTAACATTTTTGCTTATCCTACCTTCTTTTGAGAAGGATATTCGCGGATTGCTATGCGTACTTTCGCGTCTGGATGCAGAGAAAAGGGGATTTCAAATTAAAACCTATCTGAAAGATGCGTAAATCCCTACCCCTAATGAAATATTGCCTCACAATCAATCCAACACTTAGAAATATGTGCAGTGATGAGGGAGAGAGTGCCGCCTAAAGTTGATAAAATAGGTGTAAATATCCATTCAAAATATTGAGAATGGATTACAGGGTCGGATCCAGGAATTTTTTTTCAAAGAGGGACTATTGATGAAGTTTGCATTGCATAAATTCAAGTTCAAATTTTAGATTATTAAGATATAGACAAGTTTATTTAATGTCGTCAGCCTCAAACCTTACCCCTTTTAAAACTACCTTTTTATTTGCTTACTTCGCCACTGCAAAAAAAAAAAAAAAAAAAAAAAAAAAAAACTCTTCGAAAAAAATCCTGGATCCGCTCCTGTAATCCATTCTCACTATTTTGAATGGTTGTGTCCCCACTTTTCTGGACCCAACTACGCCACTGTTATAGGGCCTACCAATTATCAAAGTGATTATCTATTTATTTTTTATATCAAAGTACAACATTCTAAATTGTCAGTCATCATTGTGGATTGATAAACCATCTTCTATTGCACTTTTAAAATGTTTAAAATGCCAGTGCGCGGGACTATGAGGACAAATATTGTAAGATCATTAAATGCTATATATATATATATATATATATATATATATATATATATATATATATATATATATATATATATATATATATATATATATATATATATATTGCCTATGCATACGCCCGGTCTCATGACAAAGAGATGAAATAAAATACGTGGCATACATTTCATTTTTAAAGACGCTTACGACCCTACAGACCTAACCCCCGATATCTTATGATAACTCACCACCCACCCACCCTGTAGTCACATTTAGACTCACCCAGATCAGTAAATAGTACGGTATACTGTCATAATTTAGGAGGGAACAAGTTTATATTGCATGTAAAATTATTGTACATTTTGATTCTAAATCATACACCCCTGAATGCTGACAGTGGACTTTCTTTGAAATGGGAAGGTCCACATGTTACTTCAGGGGTTGATGAGTAAATACATGCCCCATGCTTATATAACACTGGTACAAGTAACCGTTTTTGTTTAATTTACAACTTTCAAATATAAAAACCGGATGTTTCCAGTAGTTTCTGTGAATGAATGCTAATCAAATCTTTAAATTACCTGAACTCTTTTTAAAATGTTGTAAAATCATTTACGACGTGATGCAAGTTAAACAGGTATAGCAGGTTTATCTATGTTTATTTACAGGAAAGTATTGGGGAAGTTTTCCTTGTAAAATAAAAAAAAAATAGAACTGACAAAAGGAGAAAGTCAACCGTGGAAAGTTTGCTATTTTAAAGATGCAGTCAAAGGTTTATTTATAAACATAATAATGTTAAATATTATATGTATACCTTTTTTTCCGACAGGTAGAAAATTGAAGTTAAAAATTATCCTAGCTATTTACGGAATTTATCTCCTTGTTAACTGTGCTTTAAATGACACACTAACAACATTTTAATAATTTATTCACAAATTTACGATTAAATAATATTAATTCTGCAAAAGAAATTAGTGTTAAAATATCTAAATAAAACAGAGAGAGAGAGAGAGAGAGAGAGAGAGAGAGAGAGAGAGAGAGAGAGAGAGAGAGAGAGAGAGAGAGAGAGAGAGAGAGACTGACTCCTTATATGTAACATATCATGTTCTCACTCTTTATTTATCCGGGATTTTATTTGTTCTCACTTTTTGAATTACCCAGGGTTTTACAAAATGTAGTTATTCTCAATAATTATTTACCAGGGGTTTTAGCTCTTCTCACTTTTTGATATAACCTGAGTTTTGATTGTTCTCACTGATTGATTTATCCGGGGTTTTACTTCTCATTTTTTGATTTATCTTCGG
The DNA here is from genome assembly GCA_030159075.1 of Atrina japonica. Taxonomy (NCBI): domain Eukaryota; kingdom Metazoa; phylum Mollusca; class Bivalvia; order Pterioida; family Pinnidae; genus Atrina; species Atrina japonica. The sequence goes on along the minus strand of BROG01000404.1, from coordinate 351,389 downwards.
TTTTAGTTGCTCTCACTTTTTATATACTGGGGTTTTTGTTATCATCACTTTTTGATTATTCCGGGGTTTTACTTCTCACTGTTTTATTTACCCAGGGTTTTGTTATTATCTCTTTTTTTTAAGGGTTTTACTTCTCACTATCTTATTTCCCCGGGGTTTTAGTGTCCTCACTTTTTGATTTACCGGGGGTTTTAGTTGTATACCTGGGGTTTGTTATTATCACTTTTTTATTTATCCGGGGTTTTAGTTCTCACTTATATTTATTATTTTTATTATCTCGATTTTTTATTTCCCCGGCGTTTTAGTTGTCCTCACTTTTTGATTTACCAGGGGTTTTAGTTGTTTTCTCTTTTTTTATATACCCATGTTTTTGTTAGTATCACTTTTTGAGTTATCTGGGATTTAGTTGTTCTCACTTTTTTATTTCACCGGAGTTTTAGTTGTTCTCATTTTTTATATACCCGGGGTTTTAGTTGCTCTCACTTTTATATACCCGTGTTTTTGTTAGTATCACTTTTTGAGTTATCTGGGATATAGTTGTTCTCACTTTTTTATTTCCCCGGAGTTTTAGTTGTTCTCACTTTTTATATACCCGGGGTTTTAGTTGCTCTCACTTTTTATATAACCGGAGTTTTGTTACTATCACTTTTTTATTCATTCGGGGTTTTAGTTGTTCTCCCTTTTTTATATATACCCAAAGTTTTGTTATTATCACTTTTTTTATTTACCCGGGGTTTTAGTTGTTCTCACTTTTTATATACCCGGGGTTTTAGTTGTTCTCACTATTCTATATAATCAGGATTTTGTTCTCACTGTTTTATATACCCGGAGTTTTGTTATCACTTTTTGATTTATCCGGCGTTTCATTTCTCACTTTTTTATTTATCTGGGTTGTAGTTGTTTTCACTATTTATATACCCAGAGCAGAGTTTTGGTTGTTATGACTTTTTTTACACTGGGTTTTGTTTTTATCACTCTTTTATATTCCCAGGTTTTTTGTTTTCACTTTTTTATACCCGGGGTTTTGTTGTTATCATCTTTTATATGCCCAAGGGTTTCGTTTTCACTTTTTTATACCGGGATTTTGTTGCTATCACTTTTTTTAATTACCGGGTGTTTTCGTTGTTTCACTTTTTTATTTACCCGGGATTTTAGTTTTTCTCACTTTCTGATATACTCGGTGTTTTGGTTCTCACCAAAAGTTTTGGTAAAATCACACACGTTAACACACAGACACATGGCATACATAACATACGCGAAACATCAGTGTACGACCTGAAGATTCCAGGGACAGTGATACTGAAAACAACAGTTAACAGCGTTAAACTCGGGTACAAAAGGGGAAGCCAGGTCAAACACCATTCGAAATCTAATAGTTAGATAAATCAGCCTAACTTGGAATCGCAAAATCTTGGTTAATATGTGGGAGCTGTGACAACATCCAAAGAGCAGACATTTCTGGTTCAATGTCTAATCTGAATTTAGTTTCATTACGATGATATTATGGACCATTCAGATCTCTTGAACAATGGAATCCGACAGTAATGCGTCACCGTATCTAGAACCCTGGGCGTAAATTGAAAAATATGCGTATTGAATAAAAAGCTGACTTAAAAATTGTCCTTATTTCCACTCAATGGATATTTTATTGCTTCGTTTCATTATTATGTGTCTCTTTGCCTTTTTTATTATCGCCAGACAAACATTGCTATACCTGAAGCGAAATGTGAAATAATTCAACCGCGGAAAACCATGGTTTTAAGTTTTGTGTACAGGTGTTTATTCTTAGTGATACACTTTTACACGTCCTTCGGATGAGACAGTGAAAACTGAGGTCCCGTGTCGCAGTAGGTGTCGGCACGTTAAAGAACCCTCACTGCTCAATGGCCGTAAGTGCCGAGCATAGGCCAAAATTCGAAACCCTTCACCAGCATTTGGTTATGTCTCCATATTAGTGAAAGATTCTTGAGTGGGACGTTAAACATCAGTACAGCAACATCAACAACAGCAGGTTTACAGTTATTATTCATCTGTTTTGAGAAGTCAGCAGATAAAAATGAAGTGTCACACAATCTGATCTCTGCTATGGACTGATGTCAATGCAGTGAACGGTATTCTATGTGACGCGACGCCTCTAATATGTTTCTCATTTAGTTCACAAAATTAATGTTTGTTTGTTGTTTAACGCCACTTTCAACGATATTTCAGTTATATCGTGGCATGCACAGATTTAACATAGGCGTCGGAACCGGGGGTGCTAGGGGGGGTGGGGGGGGCACCCCCCACTTTTTTTGTAAAGATCGACATAGGTGTTGAAAATTGGGGCTTAGCCCCCAGATGTTTCTGGCGTGTGTGTGTTTTAAGTTGGTTTAGCCCCCCCACTTTCAATTTGCTTCCGACGCCAATGTTTAATAAATATTCTTCTAACTTTTTCGGTGTAGGACCCCGCGTCAATCATCTATGACTTGATAATAAAATTGGTGACGCAGTACTTTTTTGTAATATCGGGTGGAGATTACCACCTCCATTCAACACACTCAGGTGAGCTTATGTTGGTCTCATGACGAAAGAACTGACAGTAATGACCCATCCCAAAACTCTTAGCTCTGGTCCGAATTTGACGCCAATATTCCTGCTTGCGAGGTGGATTTTTTCCCTTCTACTGTCACGAGTAAACCTCTGTAGAGGTAACCTTTGTATATACGTACCTACCCGCTGTTTACACTTATGATTTTATAACTGTATTTTGTGTGTCAAGCCTTCCATAACCCGGGACTCGGGTCGCATCCGGAAGAGTCACAAGCCTTATTCACACAGAGAGAGAGAGAGAGAGAGAGAGAGAGAGAGAGAGAGAGAGAGAGAGAGAGAGAGAGAGAGAGAGAGAGAGAGAGAGAGAGATGTAGAGAGAGAGAGAGAGAGAGAGAGAGAGGTGATTTTATAACAAAGAATTTATTCTGCTCATTCTTAATTGTTTTGTCCTGTTATCGAATGTTTATCAGCTAGCTTGAATGATCTTATCAAGTCAACGGCACCCTAACGAAACTAATTTACGTCCAGTGAGTTCCACGACTGACCGCGGGTTATCGACTTATTTGATGATTTTAGTACTAAGTCTTGACTCAGCTGTAGAAAGAACCTTCTCTGAATATGTTTTGTTTGTATGTAAACATATTGCATTCCTTTTATCGAAGATATTGTATGTTAAAATAAAAATATGCGGTCTATGTGACCTGGTGATTATATCACATTTCCACGTTCTTTTTACCAGGGGTTATACAAAAGTTATCGTGTTTTCACCTTTTATTTACCTGTGGTTATATCAGAATTATTATTTTAAAAACTTTTTATATAACCCCGATAAATGGAAATTAACGTGAAACATGATAGTTGACATATCGCGCTATTAAAGGTCAGAGTGTACGATTCTAACTAAAAAAAATAAACCTTTTATCAGAAATGGTTTGAATTTAAAATATCACAAACGATGTTAGGCTTTATAATATCGCTGCTATCACTATTAAAAGCAGTTCAGTTATAAAATAATGACATTGTCTGAGAATTAATATAGTAATACATCTGAGATCATTGTTCTATATGATCGTCGTTCACAGATTATGACCATTACTTTATTTTCAGACAAACGAACCAGAAGTTTACCAAATATATTAAAGCGCCGGTTCCGGTAATTTTCGTTTTATATCTTATTAAAAAAAGAGCTGATAATTCAAGATCGGAAAAGTCGAAATACCGCTAATGTATGGGGCGCCGTTTTACTTTTTAATTCCAATTAGTGATATCATTCTTTCGAATAGGTGATATCACTCATTCAAATAGGTGATATCACTTATGCGAATAGGTGATAGCACTTTTATAAATTCTTAAGTGATATCACTTATACTAATGAGTGATATCACCTATTCGAATGAAAGATATCACCTATTCAAATGAATGAGTGATATCACTTACTGATATTACCTATTCGTTTTCTAAAGTAATATTACCTATTCGAATAGGCAATATCACTTATAAATCCTTCCTACACAAAAATGAAATATATTCCTGGCTCTAATAAAAATATGACTTGTGTCATCTTGGGCAATATAAATTATTAAATTTTTTGTTTCCTTACATTTGGTCCAAAGAATCATATCGAGTATTTTAAAACAAGTTTGTGCGAAAATCGGACCCTAGTTCAAAATAGCAGGAGTCGGCGGTATGGTTTCGGTGGCTCTGTCTGCTTTGAATGCTGAACTCCGTCCAAATCCTACAGCAGACACGGGAGATGATTCCGCGCCTTTATCACGATACCGTAAAATCGTCCTTTGTGCTTTGTTCTTCCATAGATATAGGCCTAGTGATATTCCCTGCAGATCTACATTTATGGAAGAAATGGGGAGCATAAGGTTTTTACTGTTTCCAAATTTGAATAAACGATATCACTTATTCGAATGAGTGATATCACTTATTCGTTTTGTAAAGTGATATCACCTATTCGAATAGGTGATATCACCTATAAAACGTATGAAGTGATATCACCTATTCGAAAGAGTGATATCACCTATTCGAAAGAGTGATATCACTTATACGAATAGGTGATATCTTTTATTCGGTTTTAAAAATGATATCACTTATTCGTTTTATTTATATAAGTTATATCACTCTTTCGAATAGGTGATATCACTCTTTCAAATGGGATATATCACTTATTCGAATAGGTGATATCACTTATTCGGTATTCCAGTAGGTGATATCACCCATTCGAAAAGGTGATATCACTTATTAAATAAATGATATCACCTATTCGAAAGAGTGATATGACTAACTGGTATTAAAAAGTAAAACGGCGCCCCATACTTATGTCGATGTACAAACATGGTCCCGATGCTTACTTTCAATGTGAAAGTGACCAGTTATCTCGAGGTTATATTTTCATTATATTATCATGTAATGATATGACTAGTGTTGAAAAAACATGACTTCTGTATTTGCTTTTGGAGTACATACATTGGTTAAAAATCTTCACAAATTTCCGGTTTACAGACGATATACATATAGGCCTTAAAGTATTCTGGCAGTTACCGAGTATTTCACGAGTCAGGATTCTATTGTAGAACTTGACAGACCTTTTAACTCAAGGACCCGTTTATCTCGAATTTTTGACTTGGTCCTGACGACTTCGAGATAACGATTAAACTTTATATATGTATTAAGCAACATGAAGTCCCTTCTCAAAATTGTTAGAGAGTAGGCATTTTTGTTTTAAATTTTCAGTTAATGTCGCCATTTTCAACTCATTCAGTAATTAGCAAAAAAATGAGTTTACCCGAAAATGAGATTTTGAACCCCACTGAGACAATCTGTATAAAGTCGCCTTCAGTTCGGAGAGTTATGTCCGGATATATCAAAGGAGTCGGATAATTCGATATTCCAGTTTTTCCGAGGAATGAGATTCGTCTATAGGCTTGGAATGCATAAGAGTTTTCAGTTTGCAGGAAGCTGATATTTTTTCTCTTTCTGTCCAAAATATTTTGTCGCATGATCCTTTCGTATTATTATCTTTTGTACAGTGTTTTCATCGCTGTACAGTAATGGAAGTCAATGCATAATTATTGTTTCTCCCATTGCCCGCACATCCTGGTTTCATATATTTTAAAGACCAATCTTGATAATCATGATTTCTAAAATTGCTACACCCTGCGTCTGAAATGCTAGCCTTAACATATATATATATATATATATATATATATATATATATATATATATATATATATATATATATATATATATATATATATATATATATATATATATATACATATATATATATATATATATATATATATGGCAAAAATATACTTAAAACAACTTGAAATCATATGGAAATATTTTCCCATTAAATTTGATGCTTTTCTGTTTTCTTTTTTCAGCTACTGAAACAAGATGAGTGTCTGCAAATCATCATCCAAGGAGAAATGGGTCCTCGTGTTCATAACCATCATTTGTATATTTGGTAGGTATACAGCTTCTATCAGTATTGATAGGTTATCGATACCTCATAAGTCCAAATGTATAACGCACTACGGCTCCAAATATGTCTTTACTATGTTCAGTCATATTGATATGACCAGATTATCTCATTCATTTTACATTTACCCTCACGAAGACGATAAATATCAATAAAGGGCGACATTTTCTAGACACGCACATGTATATTATAATAAGGTTTGTTTGTTTGTTTATTATTGTTTAACGTCCCACTCAAGAATCCTTCACTCATATGGAGACGTCACCAAATGCCGGTAAAGGGCTTCAAATTTTTGCCTATGCTCGGCACTTACTGCCATTGAGCAGTGAGGGTTTTTTAACGTGCCAACACCTACTGTGACACGGGTTCTCGATTTTTACTCTCTCAGTCCGAAGGACAGGAAACCGACCTGTCGCCGGCTGGTTTAAAACTCACGGTCAAGAGTCGAACGCTCTACCGACTGTGCCAGTCCGGTTCTTATAATAAGGTAAACATAGCGTATATGGTCAGTTCACCTTTACCTAGAAGTACATGTACTACGAGATATAGTAATGTCGGCTTTGTCTGTGCCTTCTTGGATATGTATTATATCAGACGACGGAATTTTAGATAACTTCCTATGAGTAAATGTAAGGATTAGAGCTGCACCGAATATTGTAATCAGTATTCAAATATCTGTGATTACTATTCGAATTATATTTGATATTTAGATATATATTGACGATGATTTTCAATCAATAAGGAATGAATCTTATACATATACGAATGTAATATATCCGATCGGATTAGAAATTAAAGGCATAACAGAATCAAGCACATAGCCCTACGCTCTCTTCTTGAGCAATTCACTTAGATAGATAGTCTGGGAATTAACAACGAAGCTATACGCCAAGCCTATTAATTTAGGCGTTTTTTTCGCCTGGATATAGTGTCTATATCTTTCAGATGATTCTGTGATTAAGCCGAGTCTGTTCAGCGTATGGTGATTTAATATACAGATGCAAACTATTTCCTGATAAGTTTTTGCCAGTTTATATGCGGAAGGTCCGTGTGGTCTCTTCCAGGGTACATTGTAACCAGGTTCTCTACTCCGCCATTAAAAACCGACACCATATAACTGAAAATGTGTTTAGTGATGCATAAAACACCAATAAAACAATTGTTTGCTTGTTTATTGTTGTTTAACGTCCCACTCAAGAATATTTCAACCATATGGAGACGTCACCAGATGCCGGTGAAGGGCTTCAAATTTTAATCTATGCTCGGCACTTACAGCCAGTGAGGGTTCTTTAACGTGCCAAGAGTCGAACGCGCTACCGAGTGGACCAGGTCGGCTCACCAATAAAACAAAAGAAATCATAAGTTTCTGTCATAATGGTATTAGGAATCACGTTTGATGCCAACATTTTACAAATTTATGGCTTGTTTAATTATCTTAATTGTAAACACATGCATGTACTAAGTCTCACTAACTGCAATGCAATGTTTTTGAAATGTCTACTAGTGTACCAAATGTGGTGAGAACATGTCTTCTGTTGTAGTCTTCTGCTGTAATTTTCTAAATTTTCTATTTTGTTGTTGTTGTTGTTGAAAAATTGCTTTAATTTCGATGTTTATGAAGGTAAAATCGTTTGTACAATTCAAAGTTATCTAAAAAAATCGGTAAAACACTGACGCCGCCGTATATATACTCGTAACCAGTAAGTTTAAGTCTCAGTGACAACCGACCGTAATTCCACTCTACGGGGTATGTACGACAAAAAAAAAAAAAAAAAAAACAAAAAACCGTCAAGGAACGGATGAAGTAGCATGGCCTTCTTGCGGAATTTCGAGCACGCAGACCATCCGTAAGCACGTATGATGGATGTTGAGCATATCCAACAAACTCTGCGATTTCCTCCAAACACACGTCGTTCTTTCTCAAAACTTACAAATTGACTGCTGCTTGTCCCTACGACCTCTACGACTCTCACCTCCGGCGAAAAAACGCAGAGGACGCGCGATTCAAAAACCCGTGCGTCTGGTTGTGACTAAGGCTTTAGGAGGTTTCCTAAAACCTATTTTATTGTTTCAAAATTCAACAAAGGATTGGACGTAAATGTTTTACAACTTTGTTCGCTGTCATCTCCAGTAAACATATTACAAAGTTTGATACGTATAGGTATACCAACGTAAATTGTCCCATGTTTATAAACACACCGAGTCAAACTTAAGTCATAACAGAGGTGTCAGACTACCTGCCGACGCATAGCTATTAGATGTACAGTTATGCATGTAACCCCTGCAAGGCAAAATGACTTATCTGTACTTATGTACACCCTATTTTTGCAAGATGGACTGTATTTCTTTTTAACAGAACCCGGATGTTCCACTTTACCTTGATAGACCTGTGATTTTTAAATCTGCAATTTCATGGATTATGGAATTATTTTGTAGTTTGTAGGGAAGTGTAATATATGTACGGGGAATAATTTTGCAGGATGGGGCAAACAAAATTTAGAATGAAAGAAACAAAGCATATGATTTGGCTTAGAGTTTGTAAATCATTGAGAACTTACCATAAAACAGTCAACTTTGAGTTAAAACTAATTTTGATGGGTGAAAATATAGTTCACTTTATAAGTTACCTACAAAGCTTCTGATAGAACAAGGCACATAGTAAGATATGCACAAACCATTTTAAAGATAACGCTGTTATGCTCATATGGCTGTACTGAAGCAACCCTGTACACTTAGTATGCCAACGAAGCAGAATTGCTTCCATTACCAATTTCCGATTTTATTTTTACCAAAGAGCCACCGTCTTTTGTCCAGGAGTGTCTTGTACACTCTCTACGAAGTTTACTAAGTTCGTTAACAATATTTTTGTCGTTCCTTGGGGAGGGACTCTACAATAAATTTACTGTTTTCATTTCCTTAGAATTTTTTTTTCCGCTGTTTTTACCTTCCGTCTGTCATGGTAGCGGACAAAATCAGACTAAGATCCAGATGGTGAATATCAAACACGGTCGAAATGTTTAGGTAAATGTATGGGGTGTACTAATCAATGAAGACTGCCAGTTCACCTTAAAGTCTATCTAGAAATATACCAGTAAATTAATCCCAATATACGAGTATCTAATTCTATTTCAGACACCTGTGTATGCCGAATTGATGTCTGTCCGAAAACCTGGGAACTAGTTTACACGGACGGCGACGGAGTTACTGCTGCCTGCCTGAAGTATTTTAATACAACATCAACATGGAGTAAGGCTTCGAGGATATGTAGAAATCAAAATGGGCAGATTTACTCTCTAAGTCAACAGATATATAAGGACCTCTACAGATATCCATTCCCCCAAATAGGTACAGTAGCATTACATTTCTGTTTACATTATATGAGTAATTATAGGCAGCTCCAAGACGTGCCATTTGAATTTAACCGCCACTGATAATGTCATTAGAATTCTGGTTTCTGATTCGTCAATTCAAAGTGCATGCTATAAAGCTGTGACATCATACTGGAAGTGATGTCAGACCAAAGATTAGGTCATACCGGAAGTGACCATATCTCCATCTTGAGGTCATTGCCATGACGACTGGTAGAAGGAGTCAATTGTTGGGGTGGTCAGTTTTGATAATGAGCCAATGAGAGCCTTTGTTACAGGATGCTAAATATAGGAGTTTGGTTTTTCCAGGTTTGGGAGTGGGAATAAATGTATTTTAAGATCAGAAATTGGGTTTTTCCAAATTTGGGGATTGAAGAGAGATAAGTAGATCATTAGTAGTTTGGATCGCAAGAGTTGGTGAGAGTTGACTAGGGTTGGAATGCTAACAGAAATTTGGTTTTTATAGATTTAGTGTTTAGAGTGAATCTATTTTTAGATCAGAAGTAGGATTTTTCCATATTTGGGATTTGGATTAAGATCAGTGGTAGGCGTCGCGAGAGTAGGCGAGAATTTACGAGAGTTTGTGAGAGATGAGATGCTAACTAGAGATAGATTTTCCCAGTTTTGGGGTCTAGAGTGAATCTACCTCAAGTTTGATCAGTCGGGTATTCCCCTGATCACATAATTTAGATTTATGTAACGATACCTGATTAACACTTTTCTCCGATACTGAAATATAGTTTGTACATGTTTCATAAAATAAAAAATGTAGGCCTATGTAATAAAAATTTAAACACTCATCCTTGCTTGCAGACGTTTCCTGACGATGTTGACACCCCAAGGTTGGATCCCAAATGAGCTCTCAGATGCCTAACTGAACCTATTCTCTAGTTTGTAAACTCACATGACTTAGTAATTTTAGACTTTTGTATTATAACGTGTCACTAAAAAAAGCAAGACCTTTCTAATAAAAAATCAAACACTCACCCGTGCTGGCAGGCCATTTGTGATGACGTTGACACCTCGAGCTCCGGATCTCAAATGAGTTTTCAGAGGCTTGTCTGAACCATGTCTGTAGTCAAATGATTTACTATTTTTAGAATTTTGTTAATCCATTCAAGTGAATACTTGATTCATAATAAAAACACGAATGAAAATAATAAATTCATTGAATAATGTTGAGCGACCATAGCGAGTAGCGAGCTAGCGAGTAGCGAGCAAGCGCGTGTCTGTATATTTTACCTAAGTCTAAATCTACATAAGTAGACATCCGATCAGTTCGATGTCAAAGTGTTTCATGCAGTACAATATTATTTGTACTGATATGATAAAATGCATCAAGAGCATGCGTTTGTATCTTTACAAGATCAAAATTTTAACCTGACTGTCATTGCAAATGACGGGTCATTCTGTTCTGAAGGATATGTACAGTCTGTTTTCTTGTTGATGTCACACTGTTGTCATAAACTGGCATTCCCAGTGGGTTACGAATCTAAATCGTTTCAGGTCTATGATTCAAATGATGGAATAATATGTATATACTCGCTAAAGTAAGTCACGCTGTTGCCACTACTGTTAAAACGATAATACTACATCGTTTATAGACTTATGACCTTAAAGCTATCATCGTAACATTTAAACAAGTTTTGAATTCGTAAAAAATATAATGCTTTTGAAACACCCTCGATTTACTACTCCACAGACAGATATTTTTGTTAAATGTTATCATTAGAAATTGGCTCGTAATTCTGCTTTAAAAGGCGAGTCCGCACAACGATCTTTATTTCATATCTGTACTCCCATAGCAAAACAATGGTCAAATGACATGTAATCAAAACATATAATGTACTCAAATCATAAACATTCCGCATTAATATTCACTTTGAACGTAAAAATAAGTAAAATCCTACCAGTAATCTGTACCTTTCCGTTTTGTTGTTTTATACACAGCGTCACACATTCTAATAAACTCGGTAATGTGAGCAATCGGGTCGTGCAACATTTGACGAAAGACCAGGTACCCCTTCTCATATTCTTACAAAGATGACATCAAATAAACGTTATAAGATGCATAGTGTGAAACATTGCTATAAAATTTTTCGAAATGGATGCAAGTGGTCCTGTTAAGCATGCCGAGTGTTCGAATATGTATTTCCGAGTTGACTTTGGTCTGACTCGCCTTGATTCGATGTTTCGGAAGTAAGGATATTTATATCAAAAATGTGTTCTGAGCACCCGATTGTTTATAACTTTACGACTTTCTAATGGGGAATTCGTAATTATGTTTGATATTATCATGTTTAAACTGATGAATTACATGCCTGTGAACTGTATATTAGCCGGTAAAATGTCTAGATAGAGTAAATATTATTAAAATAATACCAAAGTTATAATGCTCAAGATCGTTTCTGTCAATTAGATTTCATCAGTTGAGCTCTAATTTAAAATGTGTATGTATTTTCTAAAGAGAAAGTGGTATCATACAAGGTGAAATAATAATTCTCAAAGTATAGCCGAAATCCGTCTAAGAGTAACCACTGTAAAAAGATGACTATCTTAGCTTTAGGAATCTTTGGAATTTAAATGTGCTATCAGTGCCAAATATTACTTTAATATAAAATCATCAGCTGGTACCGAAATACCAGGTACTAGGTTTATGTATATCAATCCTTACGAATATCGAGACCACAGAAACTTTGGTATCTATGCTTTACATACAGTCTATTCATATAGTGTATAATATATTGTCCTGCCGCTAGGGGTATCGTATCTTATTTCAAGTGACCATCATACTCCGGCGGCATCTAGCTTAAACTAAACCAGTTTTCCATATACATGTATTACAATATAGAGTAGAATCCACATAGCCTGGCGGGATAGAGTCTTGTGAACTCTTACTTGAACTAGACGAATTTATAATTTAGGTAATATATTGAAATTACTCTGGCAATAGTAATCTATCCTACCTATGTTATCAGTGCCAAATATTACTTTAGTGTAAGATTATCAGCTGGTATCGAAATACCAGGTACTAGGTTTATGTATACCCACGTTGACTCAAACGGTCCACCAGCAGTGGCGACGACCAAGTGGTTATAAATATCATAAACACAATACCAAAGTTATAATGCTCAAGACGATTTTTTCTGTCAATAAGACTTCATCAGTTGAGCTCCAATATAAAATGTATATGTATTTTCTAAAGAGAAAGTGGTATCATACAAGGCCAAGTAATAAATCTAAAAGAATAGCCGAAATCCATGTAACAGTAACCATTGTAAAAAGTTGACTATCTTAGCTTTAGACAACTTTGGAATTTAAATGGTGTTATCAGTGCCAAATATTACTTTAGTATAAGATTATCAGCTGGTACCGAAATACCAGGTACTAGATTTATGTATACCCTCGTTGACTCGAACGGTCCACCAGCAGTGGCAACGACCTAGGGGTTATAAATATTATAAACATAATACCAAAGTAAATGAACTTTGGTTGATATCAGTATTTAATTTCGACTTACAGGTGAGGTATATTGAAACTTAATAACTTCACACGTTTTTCCTATGTGACTGTAGTAAGACAATGACGACTAATTAAGCTAACTCGCCTTTTATGTCGGTTGTGGGGGCTTTTTCTATGCAGAAAATTGAACAAATATGACCAACAATGGACGTAAAACACTTGGGATGTTTCAAAAACTTAATTGTTATTTTTTTAATTAAATTGTTTTAACAGTTATAATGCCAACTTTAAACTCATAATTCATACACCATGTTTTAATATCACCTCTAAAAATCAAATAACATTTTCATAGAGGATTAAAGAATGTCCCTCTGGAAAATGTACAATAATTGAGTGAAAAAATATACATCTTAAACTATCATTTCGTTATCTAACCGGGGTGCCAGTTGCACCAAGCGATAAACAGTATCCCAAAGGCGGTGTCTGTCTGTTTTCTTTGGTCCATTGTATAGCTCTCCAATCTTGATAGTAGAAGTTCTGTTTGTAGACATCTCTAAATGTTTTAGGATTGCTGGACTGCTCAAAACATTCTTCATTCTTTCTTCACATTCTTCCGCTTCCGTTACTGACACGCCCCGAGCGCAAAGATTCGCTCCTTTTACCAGGTACCATGGCATTGACCTCAAGATGGCTTCCGGTGTGACCCCACTTCCAGCCTGACATCAATTCTGGTATGATGTCACAGAAAGCACTACAGCATGCTATTTGCGGTTAAATTCAAATTGCATGCTATGGGATTGCCTTTAACTACTTAACTGGACAAACACGGACCTCTTGAAAATATTATACAGATGCTTTCAGCTAACCTGGGCCGAGCTATTGTGGTTACTTATTGTCCGTTAGCTTTCGTTAACCTTTCACGTATTTTACTTTTTCTCCGGGAGCCAACCTGGCTCAGTCGGTAGCACACTCGATTCTTGATTGCGAGGTCGTGAGTTCGAGTCGAACCGGCGGCAGGTTGGTTTCCTGTCCTTTGGATGAGACAGTAAAAACCGATGTCTCGTTCACAATAGGTGTCTGCACGTTAGAGAACCCTCACTGCTCAATAGCCGTAAGTGCCGAGCATAGGCCAAAATTTGAGTGGGACGTTAAACAACAATAAACATACAAACAAACAAAAACTTTTTCTCTGGAAAACCTTAAGGTATTTTGACAAACTTTGCAAGAAGCATGCACTCATTTTCTTCTAACAAGTTTGTATTTTCCGGCTTGATTGGCTGGAGTAGATCTAGGGTTCTGGCAAAGTAGGCCCTTCTTTGAAAATTTTAGTCCCTAGAAAGTCTCTAGAACCACTGCTTGAATTGAAAAAAACCCTGATTGATCTGAGTGATCGACATGGATTCTTGAATCAAGTTTCTGTTTAATATAGACATATGGTAATCAGTTTTCGATTCATTTGTTTCGCCTTTTCAGACTTTATCATTTTCATTTTTGCATGAGTTAATTGATTATCTCCCTATTGATTCACTTTGATGAAGTCATTTAATGCATTTTACCTTTAATTAGGTGAAAAAATGTTTCTGTGTTAGAATTACGCCAAAAGTTTTAGCTCACCTGAGCATAGGGCTCTACTGACTTACTGTGATCACTCACTATTTGGAGGTCATCGTCTTTCATTCGTCATTAAACCTTTCACGTATTTGACTTCTCCTTTAAAACCTCTCAAGGGATTTTGACAAAAACTTTACAGGATACAACTGACGCCAGTTTTTTACGTACCACGCCCTGTGTGACAGGGAAACCTCATTTTAAGTTTCATCTTCAGGACTCTCGATTTTTCCTTTGTATGCCGTCATTAATCCTCTTAGAATGCTTTTTCAATTTATATCTATGATCAGCATTATTTTCACCGACTCCTTGTGGTGACCCGAGAGTTCAGAACTGGCCTTTTATATATACATATATTCTGATTGCTCTGCGTTTACTACAGAACTTTGGAACGGTAAAATCATTAGCTTACCCTAACAAAGGTGTAACACCTACAGTTTTGATGTATCTGTAAGAAAGTAAAATCAAATATTTGACGTCAGGCAAAATTGGTGTGAACTTGATTTCTGGACAATATCTGATTCTTCGACGACTGCGTCTCATTTATATATGATTTACCAGTTCTGTTAACTAGTAGTTTTTTTATATTTCAGTTGAGTTTTGGTACGGACTACATGTATATGAAGGAGCACTGCTTACAGATGGATTTCCACCAGAAGCACCGAACAGGAATCCATTTGAAAGCAGGTATAGTCCTATTTATATACTTTTACTGGGTGGGTCAAATATCTTGACCTGGGCGAGTTTAGATATCAGGTAATGCATTGAAACACATAAAAACATACTGAGATGAGGAATCGAATTTACCTGTCGTCATACCTATCCAGTGGGGTATAAAACACATCTCCGTAGTAGACATCGTGGTGATAAAAGTAAAACATAGACACCACGTAAATAATATTGAATAAAGATACATGTTTTATATTTTATATGTTAGCCACGTATGAGTTAAAAAATAGGGTCCACACAGTGGTGAGTATATATATATATATATATATATTATATATATATATATATATATATATATATATATATATATATATATATTTATTTATATATATATATATATATATATATATATATATATATATATATATATATATATATATATATATATATATATATATATATATATAATATTATATATATATATATATATATATACCAAGTACTTGTTGGATGGTCCAATTATCGAATACTAAAATCAGTATTCGATCACTCGAACACAATTTAAAAGTCACGTGTATTTTGCATTTTTGTAATATTTATACATAAAAATGGATGTCTATCTGATTTGACCCACCGTCTATCTTCATAAGATATGTGTTTATGCAATAATTACTGTCTTTCTACATGTCACTTGGTTTGCTAATCCGACTAGAATTGTTTGTATTTTATAACAGGGAGATATATACATGTATTGAATTGTTTTAATGTAGTCATTTAAATTAGTTTAAATTTATTTTTAATACCATTAAGAGATATCTTAAGCTTAATCGCTGGTTGAACTAAGAAAATACCACCATTGTTACACCTGGAATTCAGAAAACAACTTTATGTACATATAGCTAATCATTTCATTGAAAAATAAAACCATACGTTGCTGATTCCATGTAGGGTACCGGAGTTCCAAACACATTAACATTGGTCTAATTCTGTAAAAACAAAACATTGAAATATCGGTGAGCATATTACGGAGTCCTCTAGAATTGGCTCTTGATCGATTTCGCCCGCTGAATCTTTCATTTTTATATCAATAAACCTACCAGTGTGGTACTATTATAGATAAGACAAAAAGGTCCTTCATTATGTAGTGTCCGAAAGCTATAGAATGACCCACAGAGATTAAGATTAAATTATTTTCTGGATATTAGATAATATACCTCCTTGGACAAATAAATGTCTCCTTGCACCTCCCAATTTAAATAATATCTGGGATTGCAACTGCAATCCTATACAAGTTACCGAGTAACCGAGTACTCCATCGGAAAAACATTCAGTTAACCGGTTAATAGAAATTGACCGATTTGACTACAATAATATATATATATATACACTACATACACATACAAAGCAAACCCGATTCATTCACCATTTCAAAGTATGTGGGGGTCCTTGTAGGTCTTGCCCTTGAGATATATGTTTTACTTATAAGTCGAAATCCTTTCACAGCACCAACCTTAAATCCTATATTTTATTGATTGTAATGGGGAGGATACACTCAGTGGTGCGTGTAAGGATCCTGCCCTAGTCCCTGAAATATATATCTTTTCTTATAACTAGAAAAGCATTCACATCCCATCCCTAACCCATATACATGTATATTTTTTATCATTATCGAAAGGCACATTCATTTGTTTGTATTGGGTTTCCCCCACCCCTATCATAGCACATCTTAATTAAAAAAATTATCAGTGTTTGGCAATCCGGACCTACCTTTTAAATTGTTTGTTGTTAAAATGCTGCTGATTCATCGGCAGAATTAAATAACTTTACTTGTAAATGAAATAATAATGACAGTATTGTCTATAATAAGTTTTTTTCTGATACAATCTTGTCATATAATTATTACTATGATTTCCGGGTATTGGAACTTTTTAGACCTAAGCAACAACTTACGATTTGTTAGCAAATTATATTATATATCATATCAATGGATAGATTATAAGAGCATGGTAATCAAGGAACAGAATTTATGCATTTCTACATATATCAAGTATACTTTGCTTGACCGACAAGACTGTTATGATATATGAACCTTGTTAGGTGATGTGGATAGTATTTGAAAAGCAGGTGTGTGAGAAATGTATATCTCATATACATGTGTCGTTGTAAAAAGTTTAAAACTCATGTTATGTCGTTTCATATATTTAAGTTTTCCATGGGAAGGTCCGTATGATGAAGAGAAATGTACAGTCTTCTTAGATAATATGGAATACTTAGAATTCAGGTTCAAACCCTGCAGAGACGAGGCAACGTTTTATTGCTCTTCTGAACCAATAGATCTCAATTTTAATGATTGTAAGTTTGCATGCAGTAATTGGAAATTGATTTTGTATAATAGAAAGTGTGGTCTTGTTCAATATCTTAACATAGTATTATTTACCGTACAAACAGAAATTTTAGCGAGGATTCAATTTTGGCAATATTAGCGAGGTTGGTGAGATACCTAAAATCAAATTTCGCTAACATATAATTCCTCATCTTATGTAAGAGTTATCTTTTATATATATAACATTTCGGTAGTGAATTATGAGTGTTTATTGATCAGATAACACTTCTTGGTAATTAAACCCATGCTCATTTCACAGTTAAATCATATTTTTCTATCCTTTCCGAATCCAGACAAAATATTTGTAAACAATTAAGCAGTCTGTTGTTTGAAAAAGTTTGGGGTAACAAATCAGACAAGATGAAAAGATGTATATTAATAAAAACTTTAGAAGAAGGAACATTACAAATGATTGGAGTTGATGTATTTATAAAAAAATGTTTTAAAAACAACATGGATCAGGAAATATTTTAAAACATGTGGTTGATACCTATTTTGATATTGATTCAGTATGTACATATGGCAGTGAACATATTAACAACATTGCTAAAACATGTAAAACAGATTTTGGAATGATGTCCTTCATTCATGACAAAACGTAATCGTGAAACAAAACTTCTTTGATGTAAGCATCGTAGAAAATCCAATTTGGTTCAATGAAAAAAAGTAAGATTGGGGGTAAGTCAGATTTTTATGAATCTAGGTTGAAAAAGGGAGTCAATTTTATATTATGAAAAGAGGATGGTAGTACTTATAATTATGTAGAGTTCAAAACTAGATATGAAATCAACACCAACTTTCTTACTTTTCATAGTCTGTGTATTGTAATTAAAAGACTAATCAGTAATGATCCGAAAATACAACAAAAAAGCAAACACTATTTCCCCCTACAATCCCCATTAATCTGAAATTGATCTTTAAAAGCAGTAGAGGTTCCCAAGATATGTACAGAGTATTAATTAAAAATGAAAGTTATCCTACAGGTCAAAGAAAATTGAATTGAATATTTATCATACAACAAGATGATTGGTACCAAATTTATAAAATCCCTTTTAAAATTTCCTGAAACACAAAATTGCTATGGTTACAGTATAGAATAAATCATAATATTTTAGTCACCAGATGTTTTATTGAAAATTGGAAAAGCTGAAATTAACCTATGCACCTTTAGTAATGAAATTGAGACTTTATCCCATATTTGTTTGGAATGTGAGGTAGTGTCTGCGACACTGATGAATTTTCAAAGATTGATTTATTAAAAATCTGCACCTAGAATTTAATAAGACTGAAATCATTTTTGGTTATATTGATAAATATGGGGACTAATCATGGAAAATACAATTTTATTAATTATAAAACAATACATATACAATATGAAATGCATGCAAAAATTATTAGGTATAGAAACTTTAAAAAGGCACTTACAATATGAATTTGAATCATGTTTAATGTCATTAGAAACAGCAAATAACAACAAAATATGTAATGCATTAAAAGTACTGGATAAATTTGTAATTAGGAATCAAATAAATATATCAATACATATGATGCCACTGCATAATCAATTTACATCGAGATGACAAAACATTTCTCCAAAACTATTAACAAATATATCAGAAGAGTGACTCTCTGTCTCTCTTTGTGCATATCATGTATATGTGAGTATGTCTTTGTGTATATTAATTAGCTTAAGATACTCAGACATTGATCTTCTTTGCCTTCCTCAATCTGTTATAGACTAATGTATGTTTGGAAACGACCTGAGAATGAAAATGTTTCAAAATATCAAGTTACATGTGCATGTGTAGGTATAAAATTCTACATTTATGAGTGTATGTGTGGGCATGTATACGTAGACTGTGTGCATATATAGACATCAAGTGATATATCAATAGTCACCCTGGTCACCCTATTTATAAGCTTGCATGTATGTATGTGTATGCATATGGATTTTTGAGAATCATCCGATAGTATAAAAGCAACTATAGAATACATTCAAGTAGTTACTACTCCAAGTACAAAAACAAAATGGTACATTACTCTTTGTAAGGTGAGAATCTGAGAGCGACCCAACTCTGGTCTCACTCAATATTGATTATATATGGCGGTCAATAAAAAGACCAAAATAATTGATGAATTATTGATTTAAATCGAATAATTGACATAGAATTTGTCAAAATCATTAGATTCATCGACATATTATTTTGATATAATAATTTCTTCACGATATAAAAGGTAGTGTTACAAAGTAAGAATAAAGTGATCTAAAATACAAAGTTTAATTTGGTAATAAGCATACCATTCATTAAAGTATAAACATAGATATGACATAACACACACTATGTGTTTTACCTTGAAATGCAGTTCTATTATTTTTTTTTCAGTCTTGAGCATATGTCCAACGGGTTTCTATGGGACCTTGGATTTGCCACAGTGTTATAAAAATGTGAATGAGTTGGTTACGCAACAAGAAGCTAAAAGCTATTGCAAAAGAAATGGCGGTGCATTGGCCAAATTTAATTTGACAGACGACATTGATTATGTAATTGCAGAATCGATTTTTTACAATACTCGAATGTTTTTTAACCAAAAAGGTAAGAAAAATGTCAGGGAACTGGTTTGTATCGATGCTAAACTTTTTATCCCTAGTCTCTTAAAGGGGACCCAGTCACACTGATTTTTGTGTTAAGATAAATCAAATATGACTTCCATGGGAACAAGACGTCAGTGTCACGTAATTTCAGAATACAGTCAAACTTGTCTTTAAAAGCCTTTATAAAGTAGTTTATTTGTTATAAAAAATTAACAAAGGTTATGTTTAAATGGCTTCTATAGACAGGTGCACTTTATACAGAAGTGACCTTTAATTGAAGTTTGACTGTATAACTAACGTTATGGCTTATACTGGATAATAAATGAAATGGACATAGAAATTATTTTTACATCACCCGATAAAATAATAGACATGACCACGATGAAATCAGGTAAGAAACATTGAAATCATTGACAAGGTTATTTTGATGTCAGTTTATATAGACTTTCTGTATATATATACTTTGTATACAAACATCTAAAGCACAGAACAATAAGTTAAAATTATAATGAATCAGTATAAATCATTTCTATGAGGTTCCCCGCATTTCCAGAGGACAAGTATCGTACTTCAGACAATTTTTGATTCATAGAAAGGGACATTAACTTTGTTTACCAAAACATTATTTATCCTACTTTTGCTACATGTACTTGATGTACAATAGTAAATAAGAGCTATAAGCAGACATAGATGATCTTATTTTCCTATATATTTGTGAAAATAATGTGAGGTGTAGTGACTGGACTGGTATGCATATACAACTAGTAAGATTGAATTAATCAATTGCAAGAGAAAAATTGCCAGTGGGGTTTCTCAAGCAATTTTCACAAGATATAAAGGAATTTAAGAATTTTATGCCTGCATGCATCTCTGTTTTGTTATTATAAATCAATCTAAGTAGTATTAAAGGAAAGAAAATGTTTAAAAGAAACACAGCAAATGCCCCTGTAATTTAATTTGATATACTTTTGAATATTACCATAACTGCACTATAAATACAGCAAATTAAAGTCTGTATCTCATAGTAAATACATTTATCATTGTCACCAAATTAGTGATGTACCCACAAATTTGAAGAAAATTTTGGTTTATATTAACATGGCTTGGCTGTGATTATAGCATGTGAATTAACACTGATTAATTTAGTTTATTGAGAAAAACTTGATAGGTAGTATTGACAAGAATATGTTTGCTTAAGAAATGATATTCAATTATATTCCAGTAACATTTATGAGGTTTATAAATTAAGTGTATAATTTGAGATTTTAATTAATGTAAAAATTAACACGTAATTTCAATACCTTTCAGTGTGGTTTACAAACGTGGAAACAACTGAATGCTCACTAATTTATCTGAGGAATTCTTCCCTGGTTACGGAGATTGATCCAACATGTCAAACTAAACACCCTCACCTGTGTGAAGTGAACAGTAAACAATCAAGTAAGAGCGTCAAAATATTTTAATTTTCGTAAATTAGTAAGCGAATGGAATCTTTTAGACATAAACGCACATAAAACACACACACACACATATATATATATATATATATATATATATAGAGAGAGAGAGAGAGAGAGAGAGAGAGAGAGAGAGAGAGAGAGAGAGAGAGAGAGAGAGAGAGAGAGAGCAAAGCCTCGTTTTGACGCTTCCATTTGTTCACTCCAAATTTGGCATTATCAAAGGGTTTGGCATTAGGGAAAAGTATTTATTGTATTTTAAAAATTGTGGCATAAATCTAGGTTTCAAATGAAACGAGATGCATATATATATATATATATTTCCATTATCAGTTGTACATGTTTTATTCAATTGTCACACTGTACACTGCATAAAGTGAGTGACTCGGGCAACATCGTGATCCATTTCCGTACATCGTGATGTGGGTGTTCTTTTTGTGATAGTGATTTTTGTGTCATTATGGGGGGCATTGTTAACCGTTGAAGTAATTTAAACTGATATACAGTCATTTGTTAGATAGCTGATACGAAATATAAACACGTGTTTTAGATGCTGCGGCAAAATATCATTTTATTTGAAAAGTTTTCCAAAACATTTTGCGTTTCTGCACTCCTCTCACTCTCTCTTTTGTTTCCTTTCTTCATTGTCTTATTTACCCTTTTTTTCTTTCATTTTCTCTGTTCTTTCCTCACTTTTTTCCTGCATCATCTCTGTCCTTCCTAACCTTTTTACTTTCTTTTCAACACATTGAAAAAATAATTTATTTGTTAAACAAAATTTCATATAGTGTTGTGTCGTTGGCCTGGAAAGGCCGGACTTCGAGGCAAAAAGAGGGCTGATATGGGAGTCAAACATGGATTGAATAAATCAGCTTTGGGTAAAATACAAATTTAAAGTTTATCTCTATTTATAATCATTTTGAACTTGAATCATAGAAATGGAATTGGGATCGTTAGTTAATTAAAAACTTAACGATACCAACAAGCAAGCACATCATCATTAGACATAATTATTTAGTAGTGGATCGAGTTCGCAAAGATGAATCACTCTAAATTACAATCTACCTAAACGAGAATGTTTCAAATACAGAAGCTATTCTAATATTTAAGTGTATTAAAATGAATACACACCTCTCCATCGTTGCAACTTGAATTGGAAAGTCGGTGAAAATGCTTTTGATGTAAATTTCCTAATTTTACATCAACAAACAAGCTCTTTTCAATATAATTATTACGACAAACGCGACAATTTCGGTTTTCCCATCGTACGTTTTCTACACTGAGGTAGTAATATCCCACAATTACCTGCATATGGCGTTTATATTTCACAAATGATCCGATATGCTAGGGTGTGCTCAACACATAAACATTTCAAATACAGAGGTAAACTACTGACTTACAAATAATTGACTCAGAGACATCAAAAACCGCGTTTGATGTCAACGTTACACAAATCTTATGGTTGGTATAATTGTCTTGTTTGCGATTACTCTGGGTTTCCTCAACATATGGACATTTCATATGCAGAGGTAAACTACTCACTGACAAATTATTGACACAAGGATATCGAAAACTGCGTTTGAACGTTCCGCAAATTTTACGGTCGGTATAATAGTCTTGTTTGCGACTACTCTGTTTCACTAAGTGAAATGTGAGTTACCTGTTCGATGGCGGTTGTTGAAACGTCTGTACAAATTATGATGGGGATTCGTTCATCACGTATTTCATTTGAATTTGACTGTGGACTCACGGCGGGTGTGACTGGTCGACAGTGGATGCTTACTTCTCCATGACAACTGATCCCACCTCCGTGTTGGTACATTTTACCAGATTTGTACCTATATCCTGGACATCCTGATTTATACCTTGGTATCTAAAACTTTTTGTATATTAAGTCAAATGTTGAGTTGCCTGTTCGATAGCTGTTGTTGAGACGTCTGTACCACTTATGAGATTGATTCATTCCTCACGTATTTCATTTGAATTTGACTGTGGACTCACGGTGGGTGTGACCGGTCAACAGGGGATGCTAACTCCTCCATAACACCTGGAGCCGGCCTGGTTCAGTCGGTACCGCGGTCGACTCTTGATCGTGAGGTCGTGAGTTCGAGTCCAGCGGGCGGCAGGTTGTTTTCCTGTCTTGCGGATGAGACAGTAAAAACCGAGGTACCGTGTCACACAGTAGGTGTTGGCACGTTAAAGAACCCTCGCTGCTCAATGGCCGTAAGTGCCGAACATAGGCCAAAATTCGAAGCCCTTCACCGGCATTTGGTGACGTCTCCATATGAGTGAAAGATTCTAGAGTGGGACGTTAAACAACAATAAACAAATAAACAAACCATAACACCTGTTTTCATCTCTTGATTTCCAGAGATTCATATTTGTCCATTTTGTACCAGATTTGTACCTAGATCCTTGACATCCTAATTATTTATACTTTGATATCGGATATTTTTTATATTTGTCATTGTCTGTGCTGAGAAGGTTGCTAGCGACCGTAATATTGTCTCGCACGTTCAATCAGAGAATCAAAACCACGTGATATTGGCGTGAAACAAGTGCACTGGGCAATTGTGCTAGCCAGACACCGCAAGTTACCTTTATTTTCATGGTCATCTATTCATTTGGAAAACTGAAAATATTCATCAGTAAAATATTATTTTTTCAGCAACGAATGGGAAGCGTCATGGGAAATGAAATTAATGACAAGCTTATATTCTCATGTCATCTTTTATGGATACTTGTGTGATGTAGGGAAAAGAAAAACTTATTTGAAAACAAGAAACATAAAATGGGTGGGCGGTTGTAGAGGAGGAGAAGGTTGCCGAAATAAGGTGGTATTGATATATGAAAATTATATTTTTGGTCGGTAAGGTTTTTGTCTCGTTTCGTATCTTTAACGCTACTAAATGACTTATTCTGCAGAAAGATGTCAAGCCCGGTTAGAGGTAATTGTGTCCAACACTGAAACTGACCGCCAACATAAACAATTGAATAATAAAACGTTTCGCATTATACATCAGTGAAAAGAAAGATAATTGAAATATTGTAATCAATTACAAAATTCTATAAACGAAGTATCTGAGCGTTCGCCGTACAAAATTTTGTATAGACGACTTATGAAATTTTATTTATAAAATATATTTTTTATACATGTAATTATATATTGTCCGTTTCACATAACTTGGCGGGGTGGAGTAACCATTTTGATTATTGTACGGACCGTTCTACTCACTTTTCGGTTATGACAAATCACACAGAATGAATGTTTTATTTCTCACTGGATACTAAAATTACCAGTGTACTTTTGATGGTTTTAAACTTCATTACCAAATATTTAAATTCGTCCAGGTCAAGAAAGGTTTCACGACACTCCATCCCGCCAGGTTATATTAATATTTACTATGATTATCTTTCAGCTTGTATTCTGAATGTACATTTTTATCTTATTTGCTTCAACCTACATTATAAGATTGTTAATAACACACACACACACACACACACACACACACACACACACACACACACACACACACACACACACACACATACACACACACACATAGACAGACAGACACACACACATGCACACACATACGCGCACACACGCACATGCACACACGCGCACATGCACACACACATATATATTTATATATATATATATATATATATGTATTTATCTCTCTCTCTCTCTCTCTCTCTCTCTCTCTCTCTCTCTCTCTCTCTCTCTCTCTCTCTCTCTCTCTCTCTCTCTCAAATTGTCTGGCATCTAAATACCTAACCAATAAATATCGAGGTCTTTTACTTCCAGCGTATTTGTCTTGCTTCAAAATAAATTATTATATAATATCAACTTTTTGCCCACGTAAATATTTATTGTACAAAATGCGTTTTCTGTCCCGTTTTGAAAAAAGATTCTCAATTTTCATAAACGAGTCCGATCTTATTAATAGTCTTGAATAAAAAAGGACAGCATTCATTTGTATTAAGTGATTTTTAACATTGATACAATGGCAATAAAAGTGTCATTTTATTTCTGATATAAATGAATTATATTTTACATTGCCTTGAACTGTTTAATGAATTTACTACTCCTGATTTGTCATCGAATACACTTGTCATTTCTTTGATTGCAGATATGTCCGAAATAAAAGTCAAAGCAAAGTTCCTGCCAGATCAGTTCTCTGGGTACAATATCGAGTGTAACTTATCAAGACCTCTGACAAGTGTCGAAGCTATTCGGATTTATAAAGACATACACCAAATTCCGGAATTTATGTACATTCGAAACGATTGGAATACATTATTTTCAATAAATATAATGCCTGGAATAAAATCCGAAAATAGACTTGAATTGACAACCGTCGTTGACGATATTGGAGTTTATCGGTGTGAGATATACTCTAAAAGAGCAGGGTTGGTGGCTGTTGATTCGGTTTTCACAAAAATACCACGTAAGTTCCTAAGTACAATGTTCTCAATGATGAAATAACGAAGACAAACTTTTATTATAATATTTTAAATTTTGATATATATATATTTTTCCAGAGAGCATACTAGCAATTCTTCATAAAATTTTCAGTCACAACAAAGTTGTACTCCAGTGTCGCACTCATGATTAGAAGATAATTACTAGTATCATATTAAAGTGATATAAGCTGTCACAATGATGATGTTTGTCCCATGATATATATACGAGAAAAGATAAAATGTGTGTTCAAATACATTATCAAACACGTAAAACGTTGTAAAAGATTTTCTTTTCTGAGTTATTTGGTTTATTAGAATTTTTTTATTTTTTTTTTATTAGAAGTTTTCCCGTACCTTAAAAAATCCGACTGTATTTCCGTAATCAATGAACTTTCAGATAAACTCTTTCGCCATATCAAATGTGCTTCGTAATTTGGTCAGGAGGATCTTGGTCCTTTACGCGCTCGATCTATCAGCAACCTCGGCTCTTGACACAATTTGGTTTGTTAAAGTCGGTCGCTTTTTATGTGTTTTATATTTACTTTTATAATACAGGACGTGATTTATATTGAACGGTACATTATATTGTAAAATATGTGCCTTTCAACGCTATTTTAAATACCTGAAACAAATTGGATCAGTGTATGAAGAAAAATATCAGGTCACTTAAATTTTTTTTCCAGTCTTTAATGTTACCAATGCTGACGTTGCCAAAATCTTTGACAAAATCAAAACAATATAACTGTGAAAATAATGCGTTCCTCATGTTTTACAATCGTGCCGCCATGTCCGATGGAGTTGGGCAGTTCATATTTGTCAAGAATGATAAAGCTGAGTATGCGATGGGAAGAGTTAAAAATGGGTCGAGATCATCCGATAAACTAGGCACGTAGACAATTTCAGAAAAGTGCGTTTTGAAACGACGGAAAAGACCAACTTTGCCTGATTTAGGTATGAAATGATGATGTACGAGAAAAAAAAAAACCCGAAGGGTAATAAGAATAGAATATGTATTAACTTCAAATAGCACGTCGTTATTGGACTCTCGGTAATCTTCGTAAGAATTACCGAAAGTTAATGTGTAATGGCCAGACTGATATCAAACTAATATTACAGGTTATGTTTGCCAAGTTTGGGGCAATTATACACATGCATTCTTTATTCTAACCACCAGATGGTCTCTTTGGGATATATACGAGATAAAATATTACATAAAATGGGCATGTAATTTTATTCATCTACGATAGCTCATATCGCTTTAACATGTGTTTGTTTAGAATAGTGGTGTTTAATCAAACATTTGTGGAGTCACCGTAGCCGAGTGATTAGAGTATTGCGCTTTAAAACACGAAATCTCTCACTTCTGGTCGAGCTCGTCTGGAACCTTAGGAGATTATTGTGGGAATGTTTGTGTGTTTACCTGTGGAAGGCCGGTGGTCTATTCCCAGGCACATTATAACCGGGTTCTATCGCCACCATTAAAAACTACCTCCACCATATAACTGAAAAATTTACTGAACGTGGCGTAAAGCACCATTCAAGAATCAAATATTAAAAAACTAAAACATTTGTCTGTTGTACAGGGGTGGAAGTAAAACCAGTTTACAATACATCTGGGGAAATACCTCTGGCAAAGTTTCACAAAATATCAGCTTACGTTTGAGCTTGAATTGAAGCACTCAGTGTAGAGTTGAAAAACTAAATGGTAAACGATATAGCATATCAAACAGGTGTTTGTCTCGGTCTCGGGTTATTTTCCCATACGTAGAAATAGGCTTAAGTTTTGGACTTCAGCTATATTCCGACCAAAATATCAAAAACATGTGCTTGTAGTGGTCTAGGGTTATATTTCCACATATATTCAACAGGTATTTATCTCTCCTTACATTCCCATACATGGAAACGGGTGCTCCTCTTGGTCTTGGGTTTTACATGTATTCCCAATCAACGTCACAACTGCGACTTCCTTGTAACGTCACATTTGTCATAAGATAGCAATAGTTACTTGGTGTTAATGATATACTGATAAACATTGATGCCTCGTGTTTGTATTGCTTGGATAAGAAGCTCTGCTGTAATAGTGTAGCTGTATATGAGTCTACTGGTAGAGCATACAACTCTCAGGTGGAAGGTTCTAGGTTCGGTTACCGACACAGAATAATACCAAAGACATATAAAGGGGGCAGCAACTGTTCCTTCACCAAGCGCAGATTATAAATAGTGAAAATCCGAGATCTTTCAAATGATAATTGAAACCGAGGTTCCGTGTAAGGGTCCGTGTGGTACTTAAAAGAGCTCTTACTAAACTGGCATCAGTCAATAGCACAGGTCGAAAGTTAACTCACTTCACCAAAAGATCATGATATTTCCATATAATTACAAATGAATGTCGGAATGTTAAACAAGAATAAAACTTAATTACACAGCACGGGTCAATAGTTGATCGACGAATTTTAATTTCCGTTTACATCAAATAATTTTCAGGAGTTCTTAACGCATAGATGCAAACACATAACGCATAAGTATATACATCATCGTTCTGCATTCTGTATCTATTTTCCTTAAACCTCATCTAAATCTTTTCCAGTTGATACAGTTATAATGTACAGGGGTAGTGTGAATTTCAAGCCTGCAATAGATCCTGCAATGTACGTGCCATTCAATTTTGGATATCAACTCGGATATGATTCGGACAGTCCATCTCTACAGAGCCGTCTTAGTAGCTTGTTCAGCAGCACACAAAGCATTATAAATAGGAATTGGAAGAACAATACATTTATACTGAAAAGCAATTTAACAAAAATAAGGTAGGTTTCCTTAGCATGAATTTTCATAAAAAAATGTTCTTTTGTAATCTTGTACGAATCTTGATCGGAACAACAGAAGCCATTAATGCCAATTAAAAAAAAGCTACACAAGTACTGGTAGACATCCCACTCATTACGACCTAGGATAACAACAATAGTTAAACAGAGTTTTTGCCCTTTTTATAGTCTTTGTCCTTTTCACGATCTGTAATTAGACGGACTTTATTGGGTATATCGATACACATTGTCGCACGAAAGAAATACAACCCCACATATACACACAGAGAACAACAATATATATATATATATATATATATATATATATATATATATATATATATATATATATATATATATATATATATATATATAACCATCATGTATATAACATTCTTATAATGTAGATTACAGCAAAATGACCAACATATTTTTAGACTATTAAGAAAGTTAAAATGAGAAGTACCAATGGATAATCGAAACTCCAAGTCTATTGAAATATGACAAATTAGATAAAAGAATTAATCTCGAAATGAAGTACATTATTGTGCATCCTAAATGGGGAGCGATCAGATGCCTGGAATGAGCCAGTGATGCCTGATAGCATGTCGATTGGCGAAAGAGAGTCACTGTATAATGTCGTGCGTAAAAGTGCTATCTAACATTCTTGAGAGGGACTTTCATATTGTTTAACATGATCCCCATATCTATGATAAAACATCCTTAGTGACAATATCAAGCGTTTAACAGTAACATCTTTATGGTACAATAATAATATAGGAACTGGTGATAATATTCGCTTTATTCATGGTTTTGATAGATATGTAGCATTATGTAGACTAAAAAAAAAAAACAGCGAATGAACCTTCATTACAATTATTTATATATGCAATATAGTACAGACTACCTTTACCGGACCTGATTTTGTGTTTTGATACTCCTGATCCATGCTTTTATTAAAATGCGATCGTGTTGCGAGAGAGAGACATTGAAATTACAGCATGTCGACGTAAGTCTATACACAGTTCTAGTGAGAGGCATCAGCTATTCAATACACAGTTCTAGTGAGAGGCATCAGCTATTCAATACACAGTTCTAGTGAGAGGCATCAGCTTTTCGCTGGCAGTAATGCTATGAAGGCTCTTTAAAGTGCAAAGCCTGTTAAAGCAACTTTTACGTCTTCTGTTGAGCAAAGGAGCAATTTTAAACTGCATTTTGAGGTATACTTGGTACCAGGAACTTAATCTGGGTGTTTTGCATGATAGTCGAACGTTCTATGGCAGTGTTTGATGAAACGATACAGAGTATTGGTTAATCAAAATGAAGGGAAACATCCGGCTTCTGTAAATAATAAATGGCATACAGATAAAACATTTTGCCTTGATCTGATGGCATACATTTCTGTAGCATTAATATTTTAATGTCGGAAAATAGTTTCACTGCTATTATTTGGATAAAACGCTATATGTGTGTAATCATGTGTCATTTATCTAGTCAAAACTGTGCATATGTATTTTATTTATTTGTAGTGATGACGGGGGAAAAGCCGAATTTAAACTTTTTGCGATACCGAATTCTGATAATCAAATCACTTTTATGGATGAGGCTGCTTTGAAAAATGATATTCTTGGAATATTTTCTGCATTACTCGTTCCAAGGAAACGAAGGAAACGACAGAGTGTTTCATCAATTTCCTTCATACCTGGTTCAACAAAACTGTTCAGCACAGGTAAATGTTTACAATTTTGTCTTTTCTGTATTTTTCTATTGAATGCTTAGTGTTTCTGAATATCGTTATTTTTGTTGTTTTTCTGGATTTCTTCCTTTCTTTCTCCTCTCCCATTCTCTGTCCTCTATCCATTTTCTCTCATCTCCTATTTTCTCCCTTACTATTTACATGTACTACAGTTATACCTTGTACTAATCTTTTCATGTTATGTATGACCAAAAATGCAAGTTAGAACATGAACAGAAAATAGGCGAAAATGGTTTTAACTTGTATAGGTGTTGTACATCATGGCTTTTTTTCCGTTCGAAGAAACAAAGATGAAATGCCAGATCTGAAATTTCGTTAGATTCCAGTTATAATGCTTTGCATATGTCGACGAGATGGACTAAACTTTGAAGTCGGATCGTATCCGCAATCTAGTTCCGGATCTTTCTCATTTGTATGGGAAATTAATTAGGATATTGTAATGTTTTGGTCAGATGTTTAAATAAAATACTAACGTTTACACCTCATGTCTAGGAAACAATGCATAAAGGTGATTTTTAAATTGTGTTTTTTTTCTATTGTATTTAGTTTCCTGTTCTGGTGAGGTGTATATTCAGGAACTGGATCTTTTTATAAGTTTTTCACCCACTAAAGTAGGGGAAGTTGTTTATTCCAGAGAGCTTTGCATTACAGGTAAGTTTACGCAAAATTCTTTTTCTTGTTTCTTAAAATACTAATTGTATAATTACACTACACGTACACATACACTTACACACACACATACACACACACACAGATAAAAAGAGAGAGATACAAATTTAATTTACACATCAGGAATATATGTAACTTTAAAGTAGCTGATCCCATGAAACTGCAATTTGAAGAGACAAAAATGGGGAAATATTTTTGTGTAATCTATGTATATATATGATCACATGTATCAAAATCAAATGGCAATTTGCAAATTTGGTGAAGATTGGAAAAACATCCGAAAGATTTAGAGGTGGGATAAGGTGACATGAAGTAGTCGCTCTGTCGACTGTGGAACCCGCCTCGAGTCCAAAGTCAAAGTAATAAGATACATGAGATAAATCTTAATTACAATCCGTAAAAGCGATACATCTGCTATAGAACAGGTAACACAACACTACATTTAGTAAAACATGGTAATTGCAAACAAGATCATTGTATTGACCATAAAATTTGTTAAATGATGACAGATAAGTTACTGTAAACTAATTGACATGATTTTGAATTAAATCATCAACCACTGATGTCACATTTGGTTAAATAACTGTTAAATCTATTATTAGAATTCAGGGATTTTTTTATGATTTTACACGCGATATTAAGTTGATTACTCCTGGTAATGAGTTATGACAAAATATCATACTATTTATTGACCTGGGTCAGTCTAAATATGACCATTTAGATCGATACGTCAATGAATCAAAGTTCATAATCATTTCCATTGTTGATACATGTCTTTTTGTTATTTTTCTTTCTAGATCTGCAACCTCTGGTATCTACAACTTGTAATGGTGGGGATGGCACACAAACATACTTTGGAAATATTGAAGTTAATCCCAAATGTTTATTTGATTTTATCCCAGATTTAGAAGATGATGGAACCACGGCTCTCGGGAATCTTTCGAAGGTTTGTTCAATATCTATCCAAAAATGATATCACTGTACTTTGGCAAAATGCCGAATCAAACACGAAAGTGAGAATTTGAAAAAAAGTGAACTCATTGAAGATATCTCAAGTAGTTTTGAAATAAATTGCCAAAGAATACTTTGTTATTCCAAAGTTAAATTGTATTAGATACATTTCTGATTCAAATAATGAAACAAAATTCGGTTAATGAATTGACGATGCTCGTTAGTGTGTCTGTGTTAACAATGTGGTTTATCTGTTCTTGCATATGATATCCTCTTGGCAAGACCATTGATGTTTATTCTTACTTCACAGTCATGTTGATAGATTTTTAAAATAATATCCATTGCAACCTTTTTATTAACTTTAGTGTTCTAAGTAGTGTTTTGATGGGTTCAGAAGGGATGGGGTTTACTATTGAAACGTATGGGAAATTGTTCATATTTTATTATAACTAGGTAATAGTACAGTTTACCAACATTTAAGAATGTATATAAAAGTGTATAGGGGGTCCTGCTTGTACCCCCGTCATATATATTTATTTACCTATAACCTGAGAGATGTTCTCATACATATCTTTTGTTGGTTGTATTGTTGTTTAACGTCCCACTCAAGAATCATTTACTCATATGGAGATGCATCAATTGCCGGTGAAGGCTTCAAATTTTGGCCTATGCTCCACACTGACGGCCATTGAGCAGTGAGGGTTCTTTAATGTGCCGACACCTACTGTGACATGGGACCTCAGTTTTAACTGTCCCATTCGTAGGTCAGAAATCCGACCTGCCGCCGGCTGGACTTGAACTCGACCCCACGATCAAGAGACGAGCGCACTACCGACTGAGCCAGGCCGCTCCCATCAATATCTCTCGACCATATTCCGTGATTTTTTCTGGGATCGTTTGATATCCTGCCACATCCAGAATACTAGTGTTTGTTATTTACTTATAACTTGATCACCATTCCGATCCCCACTCCAAACCACATACATCCTTGTTTTTTTCTGTAAAGACATATTCTTTGATGTATATGAATGCCATGCTTCACTTCCTTAAATATAAGATTTAAAAAAAAACGTTCATATTCCTACAACTAAACCGTGTATATTTTTACTCCTGATATTGTTGACATATTCAGTTGTGTAGTTCGTATATAGGACTGTGTACCACCGCATTTAACTTCACGGACATGTCGTATTCTCAATCAGTGCTCTGTAATCCATTTTCTCTTTGATTTCCTGAAATATAGAATGTTTACATAATAAATAGATATCCGGAATAAAGTGTATATAAGTAGGAAATAGTCTAGAAATGTTACAATATATGCTATAAAATGATTTCATATTATCATACATCATATATTATCTGTATCTAAGATATGTGTCTGTTAACGTAAATGATACTAAAATACAATACACGAATTTGTATGTCAGAAGTGATTTGTAAATGATATGACTGATTTGTAGGTGATACGTGATGTTGTACATAATACGTTACGTAGTTTGTTTATATGTGATTTGTAAATGGCATGTGATTTGTAGATGGCATGTGGTTTTTTTTGTAAATGGCCTGTAATTTGTTTATACAATGATTTGTAAATGTCATGTGGATTGTCGATGTCACGTGATTTGTAGATGACACGTGTGATTTGTAAATGATAAAATTTGTAAATGGTATGTGATTTGTGGTTATTACGTGATTTTGTAAATAATACGTAATCTGTGTTTGACAGGTTGGAGTGAATGACACAAACGCCAAGGATGTTGTTGCCCAGACCGCAAACTTAACGTCAGATGTAGCTAATTTGACGGCAAGTGACATCATATATACTGGTATCATCCTTGACAACATTGCTCATCTAGAAGATGTCGCTGAAAGTGTATGTATAGTCATTTACTTGATCGTCTGCATGGTTTTGTGGATGCAATTTAGAATTCAGATTAATTCAGCAAGAAATGTTGATTTTGTATGTGAACATTTCATATACAGAGGAAATCCAGTTACTGACAAGTTATTGGCACAGGGATATCAAAAACCGCGAAACGAGCCGCAAATTTTAACCGTCAGTATGATTACTCTGTTTCACCAAATAAAATGTTGAGTTACTTGTTCGATAGCAGATGTTATGTCTTCAGTACCACTCGTGAATTTCTTCCTCACCAATTTCATTTGAATTTGACTGTGGACTCACGGTGGGTGTGACCAGTCAACCTGTGATGCTTACTTTTCCATGTCACCTGATCCCACCTATAGATTTCCAGAGCTCCATGATTGTCGAATATCACTAAATTTGTATATGTATCCTGGACATTCTGTAGATTTATACATTGGTATCTGAATTTTTATATATTAACATTTTCTCTCTTGGAATTCTACATGTATTTAAAATTCAAGTTCAGATGATGTTGGTTTGTTTGTTTGCTTATTATTGTTTAACGTCCCACTCAAGAATCTTTCACTCATATGGAGACGTCACCAAATGCCGGTGAAGAGCTTCAAATTTTGGCATATGCTTGGCACTTACGGCCATTAAGCAGTGAGGGTTCTTTAACATGCCGACACCTACTGTGATACGGGACCTCGGTCCTTTAATTTCACAGTTAGAAATATCGACGATGTTTTGTCAATTAATAATGACAATTTTCATACATATGTTAATGTGATATATCCCAGCGAACTAGAAATTAAAGATACAACAGAGTCAAGCACATAGGCTTCATACTTAGACATTTACTCACTATAGACACAGACGGGAAATTGGCAACTAAGCTATACGACAAACGTGACAATTTCCCATCGTAAATTTTCCACATTTAAGTAGTAACATCCCCTGACACCCGTATCTGGAGTTTATATTTCACATATGATCCGATATGCCAGGGCGTGTTCAACATATGAACATTTCATATATAGATGTAAACTACTCACTGACAAATTACTGAGACAGGGATATGGAAAACCGCGTTTGATGTCAACGTTCCGCAAATTTAACGGTCGGTATAATTGTCTCGTTTGCGATTACTCTGTTTCACTGGGTGAAATGTTGAGTTGCCTTTTCGTTTGGCGTTGTTGCGATGTCTGTACCAATTGTGACGAGGATTCATTCCTCGCGTATTTCATTTGGACTTGACCTTGGACTCACGGCGTTTGTGACCAGTCGACATGGGATGCTTACTCCTCCGTGGCACCTGATCCAACGTATTGGTTTCCAGAGGTCCGTGTTTGTCCATTTAGACGGATTTGTATCTGTGTTTCCTGTACATCCTAATGATTTATACTTTGGTATCTGAGATATTTTTACTCTCTCATCCGAAGGGCAGGAAACCAACCTGCCGCCAGCTGGACTCAAACTCACGTCCTCATGATCAAGAGTCGAACGGGCTTCCGACTGAGCGAGGTCGGCTCCGTTCAGATGATGAAATCTTTTTGACAGAAACGGTCGTCTTGAGCATTTGTCCTTTTGTAAAACCAGAAGTTAAGGTATTCTGTTTATAATATTTTAATGGGCAAGCGCGCCACCTGCATATTGCTCCATATTCATATTAATGTGTCTTAATCGAATACTTTGGGTATTTCCGACATTTTACCTAAAGTAGACAACACAAGTGAAAACATTTGCTTGGACGTGTAAAGCAACGCGGAAACTAGGAAACAACGTCTATGGTCAAACATATATTTTACATATAATAGTGAGTGATACTGGAAATCTTGTATCATACTTTATAATAGTTACAGATAGTGGATGTTACGGTTCAAATTGTAACATACTACATTATGAATTTTATAGACAGTGGGCGACACTGTTCAAATTGTTACTAATATTTTGCTTTATCTGTTTTACAGACGGTAGATGATACGGTTCAAATTGTCAGTAACATACTGGACGTCCCACAGGAGAATCTGGCTATGGCACAAGAATATGGCAGTGCAGCAAACAGGTATTGTTGAATATTTAGACTTAAATCATATTAGATTATGCCAGGAATTTGACAACGCATCCAACAGGTTTTATGGAATATTTGGACTTAAATCGTATTGAATATGGCAGGAATATGGCAGGCTTTGTTGAATATTGAGACTTAAATCATATTAAATAGAATGAGATCCAGCATGATGTACAGTTTGTAATCTCTAGTGCTACTCCTAATCCTAACAGAGTAAACAGGATAATGCTTCAGTGATTTGATGTGAAATTATATTTTTACATATTGCAATAAGTCATCATCACAAATATGTTTATTGAATGTTATTCTTTAAAGTATCAAGTTTTGCCTGTAACTTGAAACAGTCGTATAGAAGATGATGTTAAATTCTATTATGATCATATAAAGAGATTAAGATAAAACAAACATTCGTTGGAAATTAAACACAATTTATTACAAAACAAAATGCAGCTGTTTAAAATATATCCTATCTTAATTATCCCACCCACTGAAGCTTGTAATGGAATGTACTCGAACAATATAGCAATATTCTTATAATGTATGGTGTATAGTGCAATTTTATGAACACGTTATTCTTCTTTTATTAGTTTTCTATCAAATATCATTTTTATAATGTGTAGGTATTTCTAGGGTTAAACGTTTTATCGGAAATGAATTTTAAGATCATTATTAAACATGTAATTTATTTGATTTTTATCATTTGATAACATGAGTCACCGTCTGTAAGGCGAAGTTTCATGAACCTGAATATGACCTTGGCGAGTGAGTACACATAGATAAACATAGTTTAATACGTAGTCATACTCTAGTTTATACACAATCTCACACAAAAAAGCACAAACACATATTGTGTTTACTTTTATGAAATAGGATTTGCTGAGCCTGATGTCCAAATATCCCTTTTCTCAATCAAGATAATAGTGAATACAATGTACACTATATAGCTAAACAGGTGTTATATGCGGCGCAAACAAACTTAAACAAACAAACAAACAAACAATCGAACAACAACAGAAATTCTCAGATGATATTTAAATCAAATAAAACAGTAACAATGACTCCTCTGAACTATCTTAAATGTGTATGAGTTTTCTGTGTTCGCCATATCTAAATATCAACTTCTTTATTAATTTCTACCGTCCTTTGTATTTCTGAACCATCTTCTGGTTATTTGCATTTAGTATTCATTCAGAATAATTTTAGTGGAGTAATATGACTTTAAGTCCATTGTGTGGTAGTGTCATCGAAGTATATATGAAATAGGGTTTTAAAGCAGATGATACCTTCCCCGTGGCACCTGATCCCATCTCTGGATCGACAGGAGTCCATTGTTCACCATAATTCTAAACCGTCTCCTGAACCCACTGAAGGTTTCTACTTTACCATGTGAGCTATATAGCTCGTATCAGCACTCCATTTTTAAACAGGTAACTTTGGTAAACAAGTGCTTATATTTTTTTCAAACTAAAATAGAGCAGATTTGTGAGGAAATGTAAAAGGTTGAAACGTTTACTCAGATTCAGAAATTCCACTTATTGGCTTGATTGTGAATTGCATACTTGCCTACATAATGATGATATCCGTCTGTGTTAACGTTATGGTTTAGCTAAAGCATTTAGCGCAGTTGTGAGAAGATTGTTAAGAGTATCATGTAATGACGACAAACGAAAATAAAACATGATGACACTAATTGACCTTGACCTTTACTTTAATGTGATATTAAACTTGAGCTAGAAATTCTAATTCCATATATATTTACATTATTGGATGATTTCCAAAGACAAGGCTATGCAATTAGATGGTACAGCCTTGTGAAGTCTATTGTATTCTTTTCTTATTTCACCATTGTTAGTGTGCAAGTATTTAAATATATGGAATAAATTATACAATATCAATAAAATTAATTGATCAATTAATTTTAAAATTACACTGTTTTACAATAAGAAAACATATAAGTAGTATTTTAAACCGGGTATTAAATTGTGGCCATATTTATTGTAGGATATTGGAATCTCTTGAGAGAATTGCATCACGGGTAATGTTGACGACACCATCCTTCCAACGTATAAATAGAAAATTTGCAGTGGATGTGAGAGATATTTTAGCAACAAAAGAGGATGCGGTTATAGGTATATACCCTATGCAATATAAAGGGTTTGATGATATATCAAGGTTTACCATTTTTTGAGGTGTAGCCATTTTAAGTCTATACTGCCGACGGTAAACTGCGCCAAGTTATGTTATATCATATTACATAGGAACAAATTAGCTTCAGTCCTGAAGAAAAATAATAAAATGTCTCCTGAGACAGAGTGTGGTAGCCAGGTTGAAATGGATACAGTAACGACAATACATTACTACCACATTCGGTCTGAAGAGCCTACATGTAGAAGCGCTAACAAAATATAACACAAATATGTGACATCACTTTAAATCAATGTTTTTAATCTATTTATTCTGTGCCAAGGAACACTATATATATATATATATATATATATATATATATATATATATATATATATATAAATCAATGTTTTTAATCTATTTATTCTGTGCCAAGGAACACTATATATATATAAATCAATGTTTTTAATCTATTTATTCTGTGCCAAGGAACACTATATATATATATATATATATATATATATATATATATATATAGTGTTCCTTGGCACAATTGATTTAAAGTGATGTCACATATTTGTGTTATATTTTGTTAGCGCTTCTACATGTAGGCTCTTCAGACCGAATGTGGTAGTAATGTATTGTCGTTACTGTATCCATTTCAACCTGGCTACCACACTCTGTCTCAGGAGACATATATATATATATGATAGTTGTACCATGTTTACAACTCAAAATACCAATATATCAAACACAAGATATATAAATCTAATTAACTTTACCTTGTACAATGTTATACATATGTCGACAGCATCAACGACTTTGAAAATGAAATACATAATGTTCTACGAACGGAAAACAATAGGTGATTGTTTCTTTCTAGAAATTGCCCCAAATTCAAGAATACAAGCCTCCACAAGTTTGAGTAATATTAAAACCAACATTGGTTGACGTTGATTTCCGGTACTCTAGACCTTTCAAAATCTCAAAAATCTCGAAAACATTTGAGTAAAAGCACTCGAATCTTTGGAGAAAAACTGTCCTCGGTCTGCTTCATACGATTAATAGTAATACTTATTACTATGTATTTTATATGCATTTAATTTATTTATAACATGAATGATAACCATTACCATGTGTATTAATATTTTGTCAGGTTTTAAACTGGATTCGGGCAATTCAGGAGTTATCAGTAATGAAACACTACGGACATTTGGTTCTCAAACCAAAGTATCTACTGGAGAGATTGATGCTGCAATTATTCTTCCTGAAGCCGTCGTAAGAGGTAAAAAGCATAATTGTCAGCAAATTATATTCATTGTGCCTTTTCATATCTAAATTGTCCCAAATAAGAAAATTCAAAAGAAGCAATGAAATATTATAAACATAATACCAAAGTTGTAATGCTCAAGACGATCGTTTCTGTCAATTAGACTTCATCAGTTGAGCTACAATTTTAATCAGATTTTCGAAAAAGAAAGTGGTATCAGACAAGGTCATAATGTATCTAAACATATAGCCCAAATCCGTCTAAGAGTAACCACTGTAAAAAGATGGCGATCTCCGCTTTAGAAGAATCAATGAGATATCCTTTTGTGTTCACTGACCCTGTAGTGACTGCCGAGCTGGATAGGTTACATGGCCAGTATGTACAGGGCCCGAAGTGACCAATTTTACTGTAAACTCAAACCAAAAAAATATGCAAAACTTATTCTGTATCTTGACATGTTTGTATACTGACAGCATACAAGTGTAAATAATGATAAAAATTAATGCTCATTTGAAGAAATCTTCAGAAAAATAAAAAAATTGTTTGAGTATTTACTCATATTTTGAGTACAGTACTCAACGCATTTATTAGTTTTTTTTATAGAAAAATCATAAGTGTGATGCAAATAGTTTTATTTGAATGATGAAAAATATTAAAATGTTTTCTAATCACCCCAACCCAAACGTTTTACAAACGATTATGTAGTAAAAAAAAATGAAATAAATGTTGAGGTTGAGTACTGAGTTAATTTGGTGTTTTTTCTCCTTGGTCCCAGAAGACAAAGCCTGAAAAATAGTGTTTGTATGTCAGGCTACTATAATCGTTTGTTAGAAGAACTTCAGAAATTCTATCTTCTTCAAAACTATTTATGCATCAAAGCACGCAGAGGTAAGGTTATATCTATTAAATCATACGACATTCATGATTATATATCACGTAATGATCTTTCAAAACAACAAGATGATGAGTAGAGAACAATGTCTACATATTGTCCGTATTTATTATATTTCAGGCAACAACAATACACGACTGGTTCTACAGATATATGCCGACACTAACCTTTTTAAAACAAGAAAACAGGATAGAAAATATATTGTTGATGGTAAAGTTGCTGCTGCCACGATACTTGTAAACGGAAAACCCATTGTAGAACTCGGAAACAACCGTGTAAAAACAATATTCTTGCCATCAAAGGTACATACTTTAGCATAAATATATGTATTAAAGTTACAAGTCGTAGCAGTTTTCTAATTTGTGATCAGAGTTAATGCTTCCTGGTTTGATTTGAGTTTGACTGAAAATGCCCAAGCCTTTACGTGATGGGATATTGTCCAAGCCTTTACGTAATCGGATAAAAGGAAATATTTACTACTCTATGACACCTGGTCTCATCTCTGTGTTTTCGGTAGATCGGTGTTTGTCCAATATTCATTGTACTGTATGTTTGTCTGTATAATGAATACTTGTAGTTTGGTATCTATGTTAACGATTTAAATTTAGTTAAAACCGAAGATTAATGCTACTGGTCTCAAAGTTTTCGTTTGTTCATTTGAATGGAGTTTTGTAGCACACTCAACAACATCTGAGTTATATGGTAACGACGAGTTTTATACTTTGGACTCGAGAACCCAGATATAATGAGAAGAGAATACTGACCTTCCGTATGTACACTAGCAAACTTCCTCACAAAATCAGATAAGGTTTCAGCAAATTTCGCTGACCTATGGTAAGAGACTCCATAGTTAAAAGCGTTATGCTCTACCTACTCGGCCACGAAGGCCCCATTTGTCAACAAAAGCACCTGTCGGTCCTGGCCAGAGGATATCTAGATTGTTACTACATTTATATTAAGTTGTTCTCTTCAGATGAGTTCGAGCCATCAAAGTTTTCTGGAAGAGGTCTAGATGAGATTTAATTTTTTAAAAATGTTGGCATGGAATTGCAGACTGAATATCATGTGAACATCATCTGGCGGGAATTGTAATATCAACTTGTGATGGATGAATGCAAAAATATGATTATTATTCTCTCTCTCTCTCTCTCTCTTTCTCTCTCTCTCTCTCTCTCTCTCTCTCTCTCTCTCTCTCTCTCTCTCTCTCTCTCTCTATATATATATATATATATATATATATGCATGTTCTTTTTAACTTTCATTTTTACCTTGCCCTTTACCTTTGAAATACAATACATTTGAATACAGTCGTATCATACTAAACTTACATACGAAAGGTCAATGCATTAAAATATCCTGGTT
Organism: Atrina japonica; assembly: GCA_030159075.1. Lineage (NCBI taxonomy): Eukaryota > Metazoa > Mollusca > Bivalvia > Pterioida > Pinnidae > Atrina > Atrina japonica. The sequence goes on along the minus strand of BROG01000404.1, from coordinate 309,588 downwards.
CGAATTTCAGACTAGTCAAGGATACGTTTGCGGGTTTTGGAATTATTCTCTATACGAAAATTCAGGTGGATGGGCGACAGCTGGATGTATGTTAAAAACATTGGAAAACGAGAGATATATATGCGAATGTGATCACTTGACTAATTTTGCTATTCTTGTTGTAAGTATTATATGTGTACTTTTGCCTTGTAAGAGGATTTGCAGGCTCATCTGATTCTTTTCTAATATTTAATTTAAAGATGTTTTTGTGAAACAGATATGATTGAAACAAATCATATGTACAAATGGAACCTTGCATATTTTACTTAATGATGGGTTGCCTATATGTAATGCCTAGTGGTTAGCATCTATTTCGTATTGACCATTAACAGATAGTTTTTATAGACAGAGGAATTGAAAATAATTATATTTATATATAATATAGAAATGTTCTTTATTTCTTGGAGATACCTTTTTGTAATTTGGAATTGCAGCGATCATTCAAGCAGGTAAATCATTGCGAAAAATCGGAGGAGAAAATCATGCACTCGTATACTTGTTTCCCATCTCAGCATTGACAGTCTCTGGCAAGGTGGACGTCATCTTATAAACAACTATCTGTTAAATTCAACATTAATGACTGCTCCCTCTTTACATACTTACTCCACCAAACCTCAATCTTGCTTGCCAAGAATAGGAGTTATCTCTCTTTAATTACAAGTGCTGTAACAGGCGTATTTCAAGTGTCATACTATGATTAGCTATTGCAAACTTCTAATCATGGACTTTATGTCTATATATATTAACAATATCAAAGTTACAAATGACATCAGTATTATTATCTTTACTGCAGGACATTGCAGGGCAGGGCAAGAAGATTGATTCTGGAAATACTCTAGCTCTGACGGTGATTTCTATTATTGGTTTATCACTGTCTCTGCTTTGTCTTGGACTTACAATATTATCGTTTGTGCTTTTCAAGTAAGTTTAAAAAAAAAAAAAATTCTGTAATATGTTTGAAAAATGTGTTAGTGATGTCTGAATATTCTAAGCCTTTTATCACACATCAGCTTGTCATGCATGTAAGAGTTGTTTACTTGCTAAGAAACACACATATGACAAACAAATTTGATAACAAAACGATCAACACTTTGAGAATGGATTTAAATAACATATGAATATTATCTTAATTGTTCTTATATGATGTGTGAAAAATAGAATTAAAGTAAATATAAATGTTTAAACATAATACAAAAGTTTTTAAGTTTCAAAAAGCAGAGTCCAAAATAAATACTCATGATGATTGTCAATAAGAACCATCAGTTAAGATTGGCTATAAAATAGTTATGAAAGAAAACTGGATTGAAACAAGGTCTAATACGAAACCAAAATGAATTGCCAAAAGGGTATAAGAGTAACAGTTGTAAAATGATGATTATGTTTAATAGGCAACTATGCGATTGTGGGTGCCCTTGGGTGGATTTGGTTATTTGTTTTGGTTTATTGTTTGAACTTGTATGATACCACTCTTACATCGGAAATACACATTCATATTAAATTCGAGCTCAACTGATGGGCTCTTATTGACAGAAAAAATAGTCTTGGGCATAGTATCGATACCGATTTCTATACCGATTTCAAAAGATCAAATGAAGTAATGATACCGCCTGGTAACGTGCTTCTATCAGGTTAGTTGTGTTGTTTGAAATTAAGATGTCATATTGCATTATCATTTTTTATCTGTCAGGGGTTTTTAAGTTAAATTGAAGTATGTCTTTTTATGTACAAAAATCATTTTATCACCAGAAGTTACATTTGTATAGAAAACCTGAAATACAGTATCCCCCCTGCATAGTACATGTAGTATAATCTTACAGGTCACATTTTTAGAATATTATTCTTACATGTTTAGAATATACTAATAAATGTCAATGGGACCTTTTGATCTGTACTCTATTCCACCTATTTGTTGTTTAAAACCTTTATATTTTTATTATGGCAAAGGCAACACCAGTCTCTATATTCTTGTCTTTCAGAAACATGCGAAAAGGTCGAGGTCAACAGACACTATTCAATCTTGCTGTTGCTATGACATGTTACATAGTTGTATTTTTAGCCGGAAGTGACCAAACTACAAATTATGGTGGCTGCATAGCAGTTTCTGTATTGTTGCACTATTTCATATTAGCAGCATTTATGTGGATGTTAGTTGAAGGAATATTACAGTATTTAAGATTTGTGAAAGTACTTGGAACCTATATACCAAACTTCATATGGAAAGCTGCTTTACCTGCTTGGGGTAAGTATTGACTTTCAATTACTCTGATGTCTGTCTCTTCCTTTGTCTGTCTGTCTCTCCCTTTGTCTATCTGTCTTTTCTGATGCTCCATCTGTTTGTCTGCCTGTCTGTCTTCCTGTGTCTCTCTGTCTGTCTCTTGTTTCTGTATATATCTTTCTGTCTGTCTGCCTCTTTCTTTCACTCTCACTCTCATGTACATATGTAAATTTTGACTTTGAACAAGGAAGAAACATCGATAAATTGGACTGATAAAAGTGAAGTACATTTATCATTCAGCAGTATAAATGATTGATAATTTATAATATATAAATACACTAATTAGGTTTGTGTAATTGTAGTATATTATTTATGGACTACACAAAACCATACAAAGTAATTGTCTTTTGTCCATGATGTATACAATGTAAAACCAAACAGTAATTGTACCTTTTCTAAATATATATATATATATATATATATATATATATATATATATATATATATATATATATATATATATATATATATATGTGTGTGTGTGTGTGTGTGTGTGTGTGTGTGTGTGTGTGTGTGTGTGTGATCTTTGTGTCATAAACTGAATTACAGTGACAATTTATTCCTCAAATTTAGTTTTGTCTAATTAAAAAACAATGTTCTATTTTACCAGGTATTCCTATTATCCCTGTAGTAATTATGCTTGCAGTGAATTATGATTCGTACAAGGGAGGTAACTCATAGTGAGTAATTGTAATGTGTACCTATTTCAATACATTTTAGTTGACGATGATGATAATGACAGTCATTATTGTTATAAAAATTGTTGATGTTATTGTTATTGTTATTATTATTATTATTATTATTATTGTTATTATTATTATTATTATTATTATTGCTATTATTATTATTATTATTATTATTATTATTATGTGAATTATTTATGTTTGTATTTCTTCTGCATTACACATTTTTGGCCGATTTAGAATTTGTGTTTAAGAAAGTTTTGGACATGCAAAGTATGATATCAGTATTGATTTTCAATACAACCCACAATTCGATATCAATACTAAGTCACTTGTAATTTTGTTATCAATTTAAGTCCTTGAATAACGATCTTCATTTTAAACGTAGATTAACCATCACTGATATGGCACTGAACTGCTTTACTTTCAGTTGCTGGATGGATAGGACGCCATTCTACTTTGCATTCCTACTGCCAGTCTGTTTAATACTATCGGCGAATTGCATAGTTTTTGCTTTGGTTTTGAAACACATTCTAAAAAGTCCAAAGGGATTACAATCGAACCAGACACCGCGGAAACGAGCTATGATGAATCTCCGGGCTGGCATAGCTGTTTTGGTGCTTCTAGGTAAGTTCTCCTGAAAGACTTTTGTGTGTACAACAATAAACAATTTCTAAATAGTGAGAGGTTTTTTCTGATAATATAACATTTGAATATAATAAACAAAATACCGTATTTATAGTATTGCCGAAATAAATTTTCGTGTTTGTTAGAAAGACTTGATCAATAACATTTGATTATAATAAACAAAATACCGTATATATAGTATTGCCGAAATAAATTTTCATGTTTGTTAGAAAGACTTGATCAATAACATTTGATTATAATAAACAAAATACCATATTGGAAGTATTGCGAAAAAAATGGCCGAAATAAATTTTCGGGTTTGTCGGAAAGACTTAATCAATTGAGCGCGGATTTTTAAACAGGTATAGAAGACAAGGCAAAATATTAAACCTTAATGTATTGTCAAATCCTTCACTCTCCAAGAGGACCATCTTAGCTTAGAGTAATATAGAATACAGATAAAATGCTATGAATCCTGATAGGATTGTATTACTGATGTGGAAAATAATCATATATTTAATTTCAGTATCTCATTCTGGCAGGCTATACAAACTTTTATAATATTTTTGCATTTACCGTAGAAGATAATATGTTGTCAATCTGTTTTTCCTTTCACATGCGGATTTAGAATATGATTTGTTATCAAATGTTGGTAAGCCTTGCTTTTAATCTATTTTTTCACACGTTGATTTGATCATTCTTATCGTTTTGTAGGGCTAACTTGGATATTCGGATTTCTAGCCATAGAGGGAGCTCGACTCATCTTTTTGTACATATTCACAATCCTAAACGTCTTCCAGGGATTTTTTATTTTCATATTATTTGTAGCAAGAGAAAAACAGTTTGCCAAAAACTGGAGGACACTGTGCTGCAAAAAGAAACCGAAATCAAAATATGTAGCTAACAGCAGCAGTGACTCTAAAAGTAACCCAGCCACAGCCCTTAATCCATATTATTCTAAGTCAACGTCTGTAACAAATGTAGATTCGAATGGCAAGGATGTAAATGATAATTGAAATTTCATAAGTAATAATTTGTTGTATATCCAGTAAGTGTTAACCTCTACGAGTTTGAGGGAGGGGGCATGTTATTATCCAGGCGTCTGTGTCTTGATAAGAAGTCTGGTTGAGGTAAGGTAAGCTTTATTTTGCTTATTACTTTGCTCTTTTATGCGTGAACTCAACTTGTATTCCATCTTTGTCTTATGAGTCTAAGTTAGATCATTTAGATATGCACATGTAGCAAAATTGACCCTGTATCTGACTCAATCAATCTTCAGTGTTGTGTTTAAGAAGAACGGTTAGATTATGGGGATGTACAATGTGTTTGTTTATTGTTGTTTAATGTCCCACTCAAGAATATTTCACTCATATGGAGACGTCACCAAATGCCGGTGAAGGGCTTCAAATTTTGATCTATGCTCGGCACTTACGGCCATTGAGCAGTGAGGGTTCTTTAACGTGCCGACACCTACTGCGACACGGGACCTCCAGTTTTTTACTGTCAAGGGATGCACAATGATTGTGTGGAATTAGTTTTGCAGGCTTTGGTTTGTTATTTTGTTCATTCAGTAATTGAACGACTGCATAATTTTGACTGTCAAAATACCTCGAAGATAATATGTATTACATTTCTAAATGTTTGTATAATGTCATGTATAAATTATTTGTGTACTATTTTTCTAATATTTCATTTATTAGTTTATTAGACAGGAAAACATGTATCCTGTAAAGATAATATGTTTAACATGCTTGAGGATTAAAACATGTCTTAATGTATATATAATGTCATGTATAGATTATTTGTGTACTATTTTTCAAATAATTCATTTAATTTATTAGTTTATTAGACAACAAAACCTGTATCCAGTAATGGTAACATGTTTAACATGCTTGAAGATTATAACCGGTGAAAGACCACCAATCGTTTGTCAAAAGGAACATTTGGATTAGCTCCCCTACATAAACTATACTAACAGTCAAATTAAATATTTTTACAATATTCCACGATACTATATAACATATTTTGCTGTGAAGATTTTTCAATTATAATTACAGGTAAAGGCAGTAAATCATTCTTGTTGATGTGAAATACTTACTATATCGTAATCCAGACAGTGATATTTCAATTTGATGGTTTCCAGGTTATGGGGCAGTGCTATATAACAGTCTGTTAGTATAGTACTTCACTTATTTGTGGTAAACAATGTAATACTTCAAAATTCTCACATCATCAAATGATTGACTTTGGTGTGTTTGTTTGTATGTATGTCTTTGTAAGAGTCCATTCCTTAATTTACATATCATATTTTTCAAACTGAAAAACAAATTAATGGAATGAAACACCCAACTTTATACGTGGTCGGCCTCATAATGATGGAACAGCGAAATTCAATGAAGAAATGTAAACTATAGAGTTCTTTCAATGAAAAATATATTTTATTCATTAATTACGACGTCATTATATGAATGAAGTCACTTCATTGTGTGACTTAATATGAGGAACTTCATTTATAGCTGATATAAACGGCATTTAGATTAACACTGAGTCTATGGGAGACTGCTGCGTGAAATGTAAATATATATTCATGAAGGAAAGGTCATTTGTTTGTGTTTGACAATTTTATGCTGTAAATTATATTCAAAATTATAATTTCTGAATATAATAATTTAAGTATTTGCACTGCCCTTGACATTTTTAAATGCATACATTTTACAAGCATTATTTAAATTATTCGAAAATGTCAAGAGCAGTGCAAAAAACTGTTAAATTATAATCTTCACAAAGTTCCTCATAATTATGTTCAAATAGAGAGCGAAAAGGTTATGATGTGTGTTATTATTACAATCTATAATTGATGTCGCGCCATTGTACAACAAATATTTCATAAATGTTCGTTTTCCCTCCCGAAAAATGCCACATTCCAATTTCATGAAACATATCCAATTGTCATGCAGTTTTGTTTTGTAAAATTTATAATTTTTCTGTTAATTCCTTTTGTTTTGCAACAAACAATAGTAAAAGCTTTAAGAGTTTCTATATTTGTTTGTAGTTTTTGTACTAATATGTGGTTTACTAACATCGGACACCAAAGTATTAATCGAAAGAAGGTTTATTAGACGATATTCAAAACAGCTGAAAATTGGATCTCTGAAAAGACGGAAGTGGGATCAAGTGTCGTAGAGGAGTAAGCATCACCTGTCGACCTGCTAATCCGTCATGAACCCAAAGTTAAATTGAAATGAAATAATAGACAATTAATCAGAGCATCATAAACCATGACGTCTCTTACCTCTGGTTAGCACTGATTTAGTGAAAATGTTTGGCAGTTTGTTTACGGAAGGCCGGTGGTCCTTTCTTGTGCACATTGTAGCCGGGTTCTCTCCTCAACTGTTAAAAACTTATCACCACTATATAACTGAAAAAATATGGAGTTGCATAAAAAGCAATAATAAAGCAAAACAAAAAGAAATTAATAACAATAATTGAACACAGCTGTATGTAAAATTACAGATTTTGGAAAAGAGAAAAGTTTGATTAAGGAAATCACCATTTGTATTTTTGACTTAAATAACTCAGCTAACTTTAATCGTTATTTTAGTCAAATACTTGTTTTGCCATATTGTCTAAATGAATTCACCGCATCTTTAGACAGTTTGTAACACTATCTGAGATATTCTTTTCAGACTAGTTGTTTTCGAGTTGTGTCATTCCGTTCAGTTTTGTCAGAATAGATTGTACTCGGATCACATGACTTCAACTGAAAGTCGGGAAAGGTCTTTTCTGGATATGGAATATTTACATTGATGACATTAAGCGATATCTTGTTTCAGTTCATCTGCGGGGAATTAAATAGTTTAGATAAATATTCTCTCTCTCTCTCTCTCTCTCTCTCTCTCTCTCTCTCTCTCTCTCTCTCTCTCTCTCTCTCTCTCTCTCTCTTGTTGATATATTAAGTGCCATCACTTTCCTTTATGCTGTTTTTTTTTTTTCAAATCTGGCACCTATTACTTCATAATATTTTAATATTATTCCAGGTCATATATGCGAAAAAGTGCCTTGCCAGAAGTAATGGCGCCCTACATTTCTCTTTGACACAGCACACAATAATGACGAAACGTGACGTAACAGGACAAATCGAAAGGGTCTATTAGTATTAAGTGAAAATGAAACAGAATTAAATGGCAGACCCTTTATAAATTTGTTGCCATATCGACATAAAATACCTAGATATGTTACTACAAGGACTTTTGATTTTGAATTTCAATGCTATTGTACGCAACCTTCAACAAATTTTCAGTTATATGGTGGCCATCCGTTTGTAATGGTGGGTAAGGGAACCTGGTTACAATGTACCCCGGAAGAGACCAATGACCTTCTGCAAGGTTTATGCTTTTTTATCATTGTTGTTTAACAATAGAATTGTTCACAGACATTAGGTAAAGTTTTACACATTTTGACCTGTGCTATGGAGTGACGAATATGCAACGAGGGTAATTCTGCGTGCCACTTATGCCGTGACATTTGACCTCGGTTTTCAGTCTTGTCAGAAAGACTCGTGAGTTTCATTTCGTATGCTAAGCGCTTGGCAAAGGAACAGACACCTCCAAGTTTTTGGTATAACCCGGTCCGGAAATCGAATCCGGGACCTTCCGCTTGCAAGTCGAACGCTCTACCACTAGATCGCCGAAAGCGGTTTTCAAAGGTAAACTCGCAAGCTTCAAACAAAAATCAGCTTCGGTTCCAGTGGGGTCGAACCTGCTCTGACCAAAAGTGAGAAACTTCATACTTCATAGCACGATGCCTTCAGCACACGACCAAGGAGGCCCCTCAAATATTTGAAAAAAATAGAAATAGCCATGTAAATCTTCCATCAGAGTAGGCTAGACTGGCTGCTAATTAGCCATCAGTACCGTATATGCACTCATAATGTGATTGAGTATTACGAATATAGTGTTCAAATATCCAGAAAACAATACTACCAGAATTAGTTTTGATTAATTATAAATAAACTTATGCATAATAATAGCAATAATTGATTATTAAATATTGATAAATACTGTTATCGTTTTTCGATTTGTCTCTCTTCGCCCTTGTCACAAGTTCCTACTGCATTTTCTTTTTGGTTTTCTTATTAACTGGTTGAGATGTTTTATTTCGTCAGAAGTATAATCCTGGCGCCATGACAGTCAAATGACAAATTAAATTAAGTATTGCCATTCCAAATAAAACAAGAACGTGATGAATAGACAAAAGAACGTCTGACAATAGACAGGACAACTTTATCAGAAATTTTCGTAGTATAATCTATTTTTTATTCTCAAAAAGATCCAATTCAAAACAAACTGAAATTGCCTTCTTGTCTCATTTCAGCAAATGCTGACGAATATACAACTCTGTACTTTAAATATATAAATATGGTTATCGTACATCACAGTGAAGGGGAAGGGTCTCCATGACCGAATGTTAAGAGCATCGTGCTTTAAATCATGGAGTCTTCTACCTCTTGACAACACAGGTTCGAGCCCCACAGGAACCTCAGCTGACTTTGAGAGAAAGTTTGTCACTTTGTTTGCGGAAATCCGGTGGTCTATTTCCGGGTACGTTGTAACCGGATTCTCTCCTCCATCAGTAAAACTGGCCGCCACCATATATCTGGAAAAATGTTCAGTGTAGCGTTAAATATCGTTCAAATGCAAATTGAAAATTCCTGTGATAACATCTTTTCATTAAGTAGTTTGCCTAAATATAAAATGATAGTGTGTGAAGAAATAAAAGTAACACCAAAACATAAAAAGCCACATGTCACCGAGCTGTGATATGGAATTCAGAGCGCTCGATAGAAGATCTCATGTTGCAGCCACACAGCCTCATATTTATATACTAAAATGTACACTTAAATTTCTTACTATTGGATTGAAATGTGTAATAAGGAAATTATCCAGTTTCAACAGATTTAAGTGTTTCAAATAAGCTAAACTTTCTATTTATCTCGTCTTGTCGTACTGAGAACAACTTGAATTATAAATAACTATTCTAATCAGTTTTAAAGTACACTATATGAGAAATAAGATTCATATTATCTTTAAAGTACACTATATGATAAATAACTATTCTTATTATTTTTAAAGTACAATATCTGATCCACTGAGTTTTATCCACTGTGATAAGTGATGTTATAGATTTGATGGACTATTTAAAAAACATTAAAATGACTTGCCATTAATCATTTAATTGATCGCAAAATATCAGCGTAAATTGAAACATCAACGGTTAAATTGGCAGGATATAGACCTATATTCACTCTTCCGGGACAATTTATATCAGTTCTTAATAAAACAGAGCCTGCCTCACTGTTCGATATGTTTATACATAACTTTACTGATTTCACTACTGTTAGGACCTTGTTATATATTCAATTGGTTATTCTTTGATATTTTTACAGTGGTTAGTCTTAGACGGACTTCGGCTATACTTTTAGATCTATTATTTGACTTGGATGATACCACTTTCTCTTTAGAAAATACATTTGCATTTTCAATTGGAGCGCAACTGATGAAGTCTAATTGACAGAAACAATCGTCTTGAGCATTATAACTTTGATATTATGTTTATATTGTAATAGTGTTATTTTTCTCCAGGAAGAAAACAACTATATAACCACTGTTTGGGTTCAGACGTATATTTTATTTACTTTCCGTTTCCGTTATATATTTTCTAACCCTGGCAGTAACAATATTATATACACAAAACATATAGTGTAAAACACATACAAATTAGTACAAATTGTTCAAATTGCCATTCAAGTATTCATACAATAACAGAAAAAATATAATCACTTTAAAACACATTTTTGCTGTATAATAATTGCAATATGAAATATTTCATTCTGAATAAAAAATTAAAAGAAAGACTTTTCAGCATCATAGACAACTGTTATTTCACTAAAGGTGGTACCCGAAAATTTAAATATCTAGTGATTGGCTATCAGGATACTTATTTCGTCAAACACCACTCTGATTCTACACATAAATATACTGAAGTTGATATAAAAAACATGTTGGAATTTCTAATAGACAATATATTTGTAATGTTCGGAGACATATTCTTTCAACAAACTGTCGGCATTCCTATGGGAACCAATTGTGCTCCTTTATTGGTCGACCTGTACTTTTATTCATACGAAGCTGAATTCATTCAGAAACTGCTGAATCAAAATAAGAAAAAGTTAGCGGTGTCCTTTAATTTGACATTTAGATATATCGACGACGTTTTGTCAATTAATAATGACAATTTTCATACATATGTCAATAAGATATATCCCAGCGAACTAGAAATTAAAGATACAACAGAATCAAGCACACACGCTTCATACTTAGACATTTTACTTAATATCAACACAGACGAAAAATTAGCAACTAAGCTAAACGACAAACGCGACGATTTCGGCTTTCCAATCGTAAATTTCCCACATTTAAGTAGTAATAATCCTCAGTCACCCGCATATGGAGTTTATATTTCACAAATGATCCGTTATGCAAGGGCGTGTACAACATATGAAGATTTCATGTACAGAGGTAAACTACCCACTGACAAATTATTGACACAGGGATATCGAAAACCGTGTTTAATGTCAACGTTCCGCAACTTTTACGGTCGGTATAATAGTCTTGTTTGCGACTACTCTGTTTCACAAAGTGAAATGTTGAGTTGCCTTTTCGTTGGCGGTTGTTGAGACGTCTGTACCAATTGTGACGAGGATACACTCCTCACGTGTTTCATTGGACTTGACTATGGACTCACGGCGGGTGTGACCGGTCGACAGGAGATGCTTACTCCTCCATGGTACCCGACCCCACCTCTTGGTTTCCAGAGGTCCGTGTTTGTCCATTTTTACCGGATTTGTATCTATGTCCTGGACATTCTATTGATTTATACTTTGGTATCTGAAATTTTTTATATCTGAACTTTCAAATATAATGAAGTATGAAGTGAATTTAGAACTATAAGTGAATAAATTAATCTTACCAAATGTTAGATTCTTGTCATATTAAGGTTAATAAAAAAGTCCTACCGTATGTCAGTAAGGTTCTACTATCCCAAAGAAAATATCTGCCCAGTTCAAACTCGGTGGGAAACATACTGACCAATAAAACAGTATAAAAACATAAATGCCCAATACAAAACCTCAATGCAAAGTACTCCATCCCCTGACTTAACGAATACACAACGAAACACAGGTAAGCAAAGCACAGGACAAACTTTGAAGGCAATACATACACACCTGGACAGAAAACAATGACCAAAGCTGGACAGAAAGATATCGGAGAAAGTAGGAGTTCCACAAAAAGCCGATATAGCGTTATACAGATATTTTTACATTGGTCACTCTTATACAGACTAAGGAAAACTGTTATGTTGTGTTTTACCTGGTATGAAAACATTATTTATCTCGTAATCTATACCTATTTTAAATTCAAGCTCAACTGATGAGGTCTCACTGACAGAAACGATCGTTCTTAGCATTTGTTTTGGAGCACTTTTTTCAAAAACTGTAACTTTGGTTCTATGTTTTTAATATGTGTACCAAATACTAAAACTCATATTTTAAACGTTCCCATAAATAAAATTAAGTCTCAAGTTTCTTGATACAAATTGAGTGGAATCGTTTCCCTTTAAAATCTTAAAGCTGTTTAGAACTTTTTAGTGACCATATCTGATTTACGTTGTTTCTGACATAATCGATTGTAGAGTACATTTGTATTTTCTCTTTAATCGCTGTCAGTGTCTTGATAAGCTGGTTTGACCTAAAAATGCAATAAATTGAAACTTTATGTTCTCTTCCTGATTATATGCCCTCTGTTATTAATACACAGATTTATCTAAATGGTGCGTTAAACAGAAAATTTCCAGATATTTGAACTGGTTTTCCGGATAAAGAATAAATCTCTAGGGAAAATATAAATGCGTCTCACTTGCTCTTACAATGTTGTGTCATTTCGATGTAGAATTATCGAGAAAAGTTTATTGGTATAAAACTTGCATGGTTACATATATATCGTATGATTGGTAATAAAATATCGCATTTGATATAGAGCTACGATGTTTAAATAACGCACGAGAAATATCGATTTGACGTGTTTTCAATTCAAGAACAATTTATGGAAGAAGTCTGAGAAAACTTTTACACAGAATTATGATATCTGCATTGAAATCACAACTGATTTACTAAACTTTGATGAATATATCAGTTAACACAACAATTGGCCGTGGCTGTAACGATAACAGAACCCAAAGTATTGTCAATTAAATCAATCTAGGTTTCCCTCCGTGTGTTCATGTTTGTATTCCTTTTCAGGAGAACGTTGTCATTTGCACTGTAACTAATTTTAATGTACACCATAGTTACAGTACAAGGAAAACATCCAGTCAATATTTTTTAAAAAAAATTATTGACATGCCAGTGAACACATACCACTACTGGTCCAGAAACCCTATAAATTTCTAAACAATATTCAAATGCTGTCCAAATAACTATGTAGATATAATAAACCATGGATACATTAAGTATGAAGTGAAATACATACCTGTCCAAATAACTATGCACTTATGATAAATCATGCATACATTATTTATGAAGTCAAATACATACAATGTAAACATTTGAATGATATGCACCTTTGTCGATGGTGGGAAAAAACTACAAGGATATTACATTGTAATCTTATTTGTATCTATAGTTTAGAAGAATGTTGCAGTTCTTAAAACGGGGATTTAACATACAATACAGTGTACCACATTGGTTTTTTTTTCTTATATATTATATCGGACTTGCCCATCAGTATCTCTATTATTGATACATGACTATTAAATACTTCCTGTCCATTACTCCTTTTGGTGTGTGGGGCAGCAAGGATATATTTCCGTCCCTGTCTGTCATTGTCTAACATCTGTAATTCATCCCAGCTTTTCTGGTGTTCTCTCATTTCAGTCTCTATTGTTTCCTTCCAGGTGATCTTAGGTTTCCTTTTTTTGCGCTTCCCTCTGGTGTCCAGATAAAAAGTGCCTCAATTATGCTGTCAGTATCCTTTCTAAGAACATGCTTGGAGAAAACAGTGTTATTGACTTTTAAAATAGAAAGTTTATCAGGAAGGGGCTCGGTATCTTCGTCTTTCCAACATGAGAAAAATATAATTTAAATTTTAGTGTACTAAGTTTAACCTGCAATGAAAACATATAACAACTGATCAAAATATAATGTGACTGTTTGTATTTTCAGTCTGCTCACGGATGAAGCAATGTAAGCGAAAGAGGTATTACTCCTGCTTTTGGAACTACGTCACGTGTGGTTAGCACGAGACCTTATTATATGACTTTATAAGGCTGACAGCCGAATACAATAAGAAATATCGGGTCAACTTTACAATGATATAAACAAGGTTATAAACGTTTTCTTACGTTTGAGGTCCTTTGGTCAACATAAACTGATCTGTAATTACTTACTTTTAGTATCCATGCTACTGATTTTTTTACCCAGATGAATCGTTCAAGCTAATATATAGGTGACACCACTTATCCACCAGAAAAAAGTTCTAGTGGCTTGGTGTGATATATAACAAATGTTATATGTCACACAGTAGTAAAATAAATGTGACGAAATTGACATATAAGCACCAATATACGAAATAATCAGCAAAAATGTATGTGATTTCTTGTCCCATCAGGGTTATTTCACATAAGACTAATTATTGTAGGCTTGGTTCTCCTGGCGTTTTATTTCTGTATCTACTTGTATGGCGTTTATGATATCAAAATGCTCAATATAAAGTGGATCATGGATAATTTTTACAATCTATGTGGTTGGTATTATATACCAGTAAATTAAATTTCGACATTAAACAAGATTACGGAAAGTGCAAGATTATACACACACACACAGACACAGACACAAAAAGAGAGAGAGAGAGAGAGAGAGAGAGAGAGAGAGAGAGAGAGAGAGAGAGAGAGAGAGAGAGAGAGAGAGAGAGAGAGAGAGAGAGAGAGAGAGAGAGAGAGAGAGAGAGAGAGAGAGAGAGAGAGAGAGAGAGAGAGAGAGAGAGAGAGAGAGAGAGAGAGAGAGAGAGAGAGAGAGAGAGAGAGAGCATTGTTTAGCGTTCCCTTGAAAATCATATCTCGGGTTCCGAGCATGCGGAATAAGTAATGAGATTCACAAGTCTATCAAATGTTTGTCTTAAAATACAGTCCGGTATCCGAGTGAACGTGGCGCGATAAGATCCAACAATGAAATGTATGCATTGTTTATATTAATTGTGGCTATCGCATTTCTGTTTATATTTTATCACCATTGTTTTATGTATTTAACCCGCGGTGCAGAAATCGGAATATGATGACAATCAGACATACACTGTGTCGACCTGATATACAAATGACATGAATATACTGCAGTCAAAAGGTAGAATTTAACTAAATATCATATATTAAATTTTATTAAACCTGTCATCTCAACTTTTAAACCAATTTAATCAAATAATAAAAATAATAATATAGTTTTTGAAACATTCTCTGTGTTTTACTTTCATCGGTCGCCATATGTATTCAGTTTTCTGAATAGAAACAAGCCCCAACAACCGATATAAAAGGCGAGTTTGCAAAATCAGTCGTTTTGTCTAACTACAGTCGCATAGAACAAACGTATGAAATAATGAGGTTTGAGTATAACTCACTTGCATGTCGAAAATAAATATTGATATCAAAAAAGTTGATTTACTCTATCTGGACATTAAGCCTGCTAATATACGGTTCACAAGCATTAAATTAATCAATTTAAACACGAAAATATCAAACATAATTCCAAATTCCCCATGAGAAAATCATAAAATTACAAAGAACAGGAGGTCAGACCTGAATATCATCACTTCCAAAATAACGAATCAGCGACTAGTCAAACCAAAGTCAACTCGGAAATATATATTCGAGCACTCGACTCATTTTACAGAAACGCTTGCACATATTTAGAAAAAAAATGATACAATGCAATTTTACGGATGCTAAAATAATGATTTTAAAACTTATTATAAAATCTATTTGTAACGTATCTTTATTGAAGTCTTTGATGTAAAAATTAATGCGGGATGTTTATGATTTGAGTAAAATGTATGTCTTGATTACATGTCATCTGTCAATTTTTTCGCTTTGGGAGTGTGAAATAACGGTCGTTCTGCGACCTCGCCTTTTAATGCGGAATTGCGAGCCAATTTCTATTGATAACATTTAACGAAATTGTTTGCCAGTGGAATGATCAATCGAGGGGGTTTTAAAAGCATTTTTTTTCGAATTCAAAACTTTTTTTTAAAAGTTACGATGGCAGCTTTAAGGATGTACTCTTCTGAACTTTAACGTTGTAAATAATACTGAATAAAGGGCGGTAACTCATCATGTCGTAAAATGACATATTTCATAATGCCTTACGCATAATTCCTTACAGTCTTAGATATTACTGACATTTATCATAAGAGGCTATAATTGCACGAAAATTTATCTTAAATAGCAATAATTTTAACAAAATCGAAAAGTGTCAATCGACAATCAAACCGGAAATAAGCGGGAACGACAAGTCCGTGAAGCAGTAGACTAGCGCATCGTTTACATTGGCTAGATCCACAACGGCAACTGAAAACAATATACCTGTAATTGTAAACAGTTGAAAAGAAGTTTTAAGATAAAAAAAACCAACAAAATCTACGGAATGTATCTGCGGCATTGTCTGAACATCAAAACTCTTTGAAACAGGATCGATTCGAAGTTAAACTTAAAGGGGCGACACGTCGAATGCTGTAGCCCAGTGTAGGCCTACTGCTGACCATAGAGAATTTTACCTAAATCTGATTTTTGGTGTATTTTTGAAAATTCAAAGTATTTATTATTTAGTTGAAGGACATAACTCATCTGTATCACTATGCAGTTATAGGAATTACCAAAAATAGCTATTGATCAATTCATATTTCATGTCCCATGTCATTTGTCATAGAATAAAGCTGAAATGAATTATAATTATCTCTACTAGTTCATTTTGAATATTATTTAGAATCAATACAACAAGTCAATTTATAAAAGGTCAATGTCAGTGCTAAAAGGTCAATGTCTGTACAGCCTTTTGACAATAATATTCAAGAAAAATTACCAAAATTTCATTATGGCACATCATATTTTCATGAAACTTTATAAAAACATTTATTCTCAAGACATGTAACATATTACTATTTTCAAGGTCACTCACGCCAAGGTCAAGGTCATTTTAGACACTTGAGAGGTTCATGAAGCACTTTATTATTAGTGAGGGGATGTGATATAGATTGTTCATAACTTAAATGCACACTAACCCCTCTTTTTATATTTTCAATAAAGCCATTATGTTCTGTTACCGTCGACAGGGGATGCTTACTCCTCCATGGTACCTGATCCCACCTCCTGATTTCCAGAGGTCCGTGTTTGTCCATTTTTACCGGATTTGCATTTATGCCCTGGACATTCTATTGATTTATACTTTGGTATCTGAAATTTTAATATTAAAATGTGCAGAACGTTTCAGAAAAAGTTTAGTTGTAGAAATATGATTTATTTACCTTAATCTTGGGATTATAGAGAAAATAAGCATTGATTTTAAACCCAAAATAGCTAAAAGGAATTTATTGTTCAGCATGAAACATACTTTGTTATAAGCCTCAATATTGTGTTAATATATGTAAGGTGAATTTGCATTGTATTTTCTTTTATTTTGGTGTTGATGCCATACTTTTCTTTAAATATCCCATTTTTTGAAATTTTCAATATTTCACTTCAACCTGGTTTCCATGGTAACATAACTCTCGTAAATGCACAATGACATATACTTTTCTGGCCTTTATTTTAATCACCAAGGACTAAATATTTGAAAAATGGATGTTATTTTAAATGTGTAATTCTAGAAATATTTTGTGTCTCAGAAGAATACGTAAATTTACTTTTGAAACTACGACTATAAATATCAAAATCAAAACTGCATGTTGCATCACAGTGAATAATTTGGCGCGTCTTTATATATATATATAGATATATTCATCTATATCTATATATATATATATATATATAGATATATATATATATATATATATATATATATATATATAGATTTCATAAAATTATCCACGGCGAAGTAGATTAAAATTGTTCAATGAACTGTTTTGGTTTCCTCTAGCGCTTTCATGTTTATAACAATCTTCAGGAGGATGTGTTTTTTCGCTAGAGGAAACCAAAACAGTTCATTGAACAATTTTAATCTACTTCGCCGTGGATAATTTTATGAAATCTATATGACTCTGTACACAGTATTTTAAAAGCGGATTTTATATATATATATATATATATATATATATATATATATATATATATATATATATATATATATATATATATATATATATATATTTCCCTACGATTTTCGATTAATGGAAAGTGTAATATATATTTTTAACTTTTAAATGCTATCATATTAACTTTCATTGCTGTTTCTCGATTACCACTGTGATGAAGATTGTGAATAAATTGATGACGATAATACTTCCTTATACCTTTGTTGTAAGATTGAAAATTCAATCCGCTTCGGAAGGTAACAATTAAACAACTGTCAGAAATTATTCTAACCTTTCTTTAAAAGACATTAGAATTTTGAAAAGTTTCCATTTTCTCTCGAACTTTTAAAGATACAATGTTGTCCTTACAGAAGCAGGGTTATATATATATATATATATATATATATATATATATATATATATATATATATATATATATATATATATATATATATATATATATATATATATATATATATATATATATTATAAACATAATACCTAAGTAATTGATTTTCACGAGAAGGAAGGAAACAATTGCTGAAGACTTATGTTTCTGTCAATAAGTCTTTATCATTTGAGCTTTTATTTAAAATAAATGAAGATCAGTTGTCTTTACGCTTTTTAAATGTTAATTTATATTAACAAGAAACAAAATGATATATATTGAAAAGGATAATATGATAAAAAGAGACATCTGATTATGTCAGGTACATTTCCGACAGTACTTGATCAGGGCCTGACGTCACCATATTTAAATGGTGAACAATGTTTTGTTCATTTTACCATCAAAATTTTACATTCCCCCCAAAAAACAGCGGCTTTCGTGACCGAGTGCCTAGAGAATTGCGCTTTAATCCATAAAGTCTCTGCAGTTTCGAATCCTGCTGGAACCTAATCTGGGTTTGTGAGAAAGTTTGCCAGTCTACTCGTGGATTGGTCTCCTCCCGGGTACATTTTCTCCCTCAACATTAACAACTGGCCGACATCATAAAACTGAAAAAATATTGATTTTGTCGTAATACACCATTCAAAAAAAAAATATATCCATACCACATATATATGATATTATGGAAAATATCCCGCCCCTAGTATAACATTTTACGAGCATAAAATATAATAAAGCCTGAGCATTGAGTACATTTATTGATATCGATCCCAAGTTATACATGGTATTTGTAATTGTTCAAGAGAAGATGTTTACTCATGCATAACACCTGATAATACCGGGTTAAATTGAGGTCCTAAGCCAGCTGTCCAATATTGACTAGAACATTTTGCTTGGGTTTCTTTATTTTCAATACTTAAATTCCATCTTTTATATATTTAATCAGAATTTTGTTCACAGAACAGCAAAGAAAAACATGCATGATCTTCCTTTTTACAAGTATTTTGATGGAAAAGAGTAATAAACAAAACTAAATGAGGACAGAAAAGTGAGTAGATCCAATTTGCCAGAAAAAGAACATTTCTAATTCACGACTTAGCTTTAACAGGTGTTTTTAATAAATTTCTTATTCCAAGACGGAGGAAGGATTACATTTAATGTTTTAAAAAGTTATTAAGAGAACTCGACATGAGTATGTAACGGTACGTCAAGTTTATTTTAATATACCGTGTTTATTCAGCGCAGATTACGAGCTTCAGTTTTTAACAAAAATAGATTTGTTAATGTAGATGAAGTTTGGAGAAATAATTTTTAATCCCATTAGTTTATAAATATATAGGAAATACACTAGAGGTTAAATGCATTTGTATGGTAATGAATTTTTGTTGCAAACGTATCCACAGGAATTCCAAATTGGCTGATTCAGTTTCAATCTTGTAATGTGTTGTGTAGCAGTTAATCATATTATCCATAATGTCAAATAAAGAATTGGGGATTGAAAAATATATATGAGAAATTGATTATAGTATGCACGAACTGCATGTTTTACAAGACTTCACATCAGTGTAATAACAAACATATTAAACAAATGTCCATGTAAATTTATCGTTATATTTGCACGCCGAAAAATAGCGATTCACCGAGAAAAACAAATTACGCAATTTTCATGTAAACGCAATAATATGATAGTGTTTTATTAGTTTTCTGTAGTCGTAAAATTGATAAACGACGACACTGTCGTCTGGATTGGGAAACCTATCTATGTGCTGACAGTGTAGATGTAAAGATCAGGGGATAGGTTTTTACAAGATGTGTAGCGACGTTCACAATTCCGTAGCTCTGTGGTGCGTTGAGTGAATCATTTACTCTGAAATTTCGGGCTAAAAATCATAACGATTCAATCAAACTCACATTTAATTTACTTTTATGATCTTAAAATAAACAAACGATGTTATTTGCTTTTGTTGTACACTTATGACATACATTTTAAATAATGGTTAAAATTATTGCTCATGTAAAGGGAAATTCAAAATGTGAGATTAATTGTACACAAATCAATCATGTGGTTTTCATTTCATTGAGATAAATTAAATGATATCAATAAGGATGAATAAATACTTCTTATAATGTTTCCTATCGGTGACATTGTTGTTTAGTGAAAACAATAAAATCAAATTTGAACTCGGAGTATTAAATAAAGTTGATTACTTTATGGCCCGATAATGTAAAGAAACGGAGCCGATAAAACAATTAGTATATACACAATCTAATACACAATTATTCCTTATCACGAATTGAATATAAAATAATTGAATAAAATTCTACGACTCAATAATAGAGGCACAAAACGAATAACTATTTGATTGATAGGTATATAAATCAAAACTTTTCATTTATATGATTGTTTATAACTTGGGTATTATGTTTATAATATTTACATAAAAATTCACAAATTCTAACGCCGTTTTTAATTGGTAACGGATTTATGTTGACTCATTACTAATTGAAAATAAGTGTTTTTAATGGGATTTCATATAGAAATTAAAATGTATGTATGGACTAGACCAGCATTCATTTTGTACTTACATAACACCAATATATTCCAAAATATGATTGGTAATAGAAAGGTCAAAACAAACAGATATCTTTTATCATTTTCTTTAAACAGATTTGCAGTCGTTATAAGTTGCGACCAGATATTATATCAAATTTACTAATTACTTATGTGTAAGACATTGCGGAAAAAATCATGTTACGTCTAAATGATTGTATACAAATAAACGAGTTTGATAACGTATCTTTTGACGCCAGACAAATCCAATCTAAATAAAAACCTCTCACCGCGCTCTCGTTTCCTGATATGTCGCGTAGAGATCTATCGCAATCCGCTATGTAGTCATGTTCGGATGATCTTTCGTAGGTCAAAAAATGTACAAATATGCAATTTATTTTATAATAAAGAAACCGTCAGTCCGCAAAATCATTCTTAACATTTTTGCTGATTCGATCCTATCCAAGATTATGAAAATAATTGTCTTGATTATAATGTTAAAATGTTTTGATTACATCTCTTTGCCAATTAATAAACTTACAATATCACATAAGTCGTATTTGCATTGTTCGAAATTGACATACCTTTTAGTTCACCCGCACTTGAACCCATAGCAAATTGCATTAGATCCTGTACGCGACATATCAGAAAATTAGATTAAAGACTGGTTTTTAATTAAATTGACATAAGTCAAATATACAGTAAAACCTGCTTTAGCGATCACATGTATATAAAGATCACCTGATAATAAAGACTGCATTTTGATGTCCCCAAAAATACCTTTTGTGTACAAATCAAACCTCTATATAAAGACGACCTCCAATAAAAACTGGTTTTATATACAAGTTTCACCGTATTTATATATCTTTTTTGTTTAATTGTTGCTTTTCATCCCGTCAAGAATTTTTCAATTTTATGGAGACGTTATCAGGTTTAGGTGAACATTTGACCTGTGCAAGGGATCGAGGCAAATACAGTGATCTTTTTGGAGCAACGTCTATTTAACCTCGGTTTTAATCCTCATCCGAGATACTGGTGACGAAAGAAGGGTCACAACAATGTTTTGTCTTTGGTATGTCATTTTTTATGTTTTTGGCATGACATATCGACAGGGGATGCTTACTCCTCCATGGCACCTGATCCCAACTCTTGGTTTCCAGAGGTCCGTGTTTGTCCATTTTTACCGGATTTGTATCTATGTCCTGGACATTCTATTGATTTATACTTTGGTATCTGAAATTTTGATATAGTACGGGGAATAACACCAGTGACTTTCCGCTAGCGGTCAAACATATTTGTGACTTTTAGGACGTACAGTATATGTAGAATAAAATCTTATCAAATTATTGTTAGGATAAGTATATCAATAGATATTATATACATAATACCAAAGTTATAATGCTCAAGACGATCGTTTCCGTCAATTAGACTTCGTCAGTTGGGCTCCAGTTTAAAATATATTTTCTAAAGGCAAATTGTACTAGATGACATATCGCAAGAACGAAATCGGCAATTACAAAAACTAAAGTCTTGTTTTCAGAGGTAGTTTACATTCAATTTCTGAATTAATTTATAAGCTATTTTACAGTTTTTGTTTTGTTTTTGCTTTTATGCCATTGTGTTTGCCTTTGATCTACATTATCCGAGTTCGAGTGACATAAGTCAGATATTTCTGTAAAGTTTAATGTATACCACACTGCGTGTACATTAATTACTTCTGATGGTAATTACATATACTTAATTATTTGAACATAATGTCAAGTGACAAGATATGCTTGATGATATTTTGAGAACACACACTCGCTTTATTTTTAAGCGCAGAATTGATATACAGATGGAGTTACAAAAAAACCCCAAGAAAATACATAATATTTGCACCACAATTGGAATATTCCCTTGTTCACGTTAAGAATGTTACATTTTTGGAGTGGTTATTGTGGAAGAGAACGTTTTTCACAATGTGTCAGTAAACATCAACCACGTAGCATGAGTATCATTTCACATGTAATCAGAAGAGGTCTAAGTCCCGTTCTTTTTGTTACTCTCGACTGGATATTTTTTTTGATTATTACTTTATTGGTTCAGAGACAAAATTGATTCTTAGAGATGCTAGAGTTGGGTTGCTCTAGAACCACCACCTCACATATAATGTTCATTTTACATCTGCTTCTTTCCTAGATGTACTCCTGTCGATTGAAAAAGACGGTCAACTTCACACATCCCTCTATGACAAACGAGACGATTTCAATTTCCATATCACAAACTTCCCGTTTCTAAGTAGTAATATTCCATCTTCCTGCCTATGGCGTTTTCATTTCACAACACGTTATGCCAGGAAACGCTCTTCTTATGAATGTTTTATTCTAAGAGCTAAACGATTAGCCAATTAATTACTTACACAAGGTTACGTTGTTTAACTCTTGGAGTCGTCGTTTAAGAAGTTTTATGGTCGATACGGGGATCTAGTTAAACATTATGAATTTCCCCTCTCAGAGATATTAGAGAGTATTCTGGATCACGGCCACAGACAGTGACTCCGTTTCACCAATCATGCTTTTCACCGAACATGACCTCATCACCAAACTTGACCTTTTTTCCGAATTTGACCCGTCCATCAACTAGAAAGGTTTCCATGGAACATTTGCAACGGTTGTGACATGCCAGCAGAAGACGCTGACTCCTTCCGGACACCTGGTCTTATTCCCTTTGGGATTCGTAATTTTTCTTCATGTTGATACCATTTGCACATCTAATTCGTCGTGTTATAATGGAGTTGAGTTTTGATTATTGATTGGTACTTTTTAAATTCTACTTATATATTATAGTTAGGCAATGGTGATCTACTAATTACTGGATACAGTGTTATAACACACAAAACAGGACAAGATAGATGCATCCACTTACACCCTCCTTTCACACTTTTGATTCATTTTTATCATGTATATTGCAAATCCCCATTTTAAATATAATACGATTATAATAAAATTAGTGTAGTTGTATCTGAAATGCCATTTACCAATTCTAAACCATGTTACGTGACGTCAGACAAAATACAATTGGTCAACTTTAGTCTTTGGCTCAGGTGATCTGAATCTTGTAATTTAAAAAGTATTATCGAGAAGAATCCATATTTGAAATATGAATACTCTACAACTACCATTACACAATTATAGCCAATGATAGCATTTACATATATCTTTATAAATACATATCAACAAACATATTAAATAAATTATTGCACCTAAATGTAGTAATAAATAAGTACCAATGGATAACTAAAACTTCAAGTCCATTACAGTACGACAAATAAGATAAACAATTATATAAAAAATCGCAGATACCAAAGTATAAATCTTTAGCATGTCCAATATATAGGTACAAATCTGGTAAAAATGGACTAACACGGACCTCTTGCAATCAAGAAGTGAGATCAGGTACCATAGAAGGGTAAACATCCCGTGTCGACCGATCACACCCGCCGTGAGACTACAGTAATATTAAAATGAAATAAGCGAGAAACAAATCCTCGTTATTATTGGTACAGACGTCACAACAACTGCCATCGAACAGGTAACTCAACATTTCACTTAGTGAAACAGAGTAATCGCAAACAAGACTTTTATACCGACCGTAAAATTTGCGGAACGTTGACATCAAACGCGGTTTTCGATATCCATGTATCAATATTATGTCAGTGAGTAGTTTACCCCTGTATATGAAATGTTCATATGTTTAACACGCCCGGCATATCGAATCATTTGCGAAATATAAACTCCATAGGCGTGTGATTGTGTGATATTACTACTTAAATGTGAAAAATTTATGATGGAAAAGCCGAAATCGTAGTGTTTGTCGTATAGCTTAGTTGTTAATTTACTGTCTGTGTCTATAGTAAGTAAAATGTCTAAGTACAAAGCGCGTGTGCTTGATTCTGTTGTATCTTTAATTTTTATTTCACTTGGATATATCGCATTGACATATGTATGAAAATTGCAATCATTAATTGATAAGAGGTCGTCAATATATCTAAATGTCAAATTATAGAACACCGCTAACTTTTTCTTCTCTTTATTCAGCAGTTTCTAAATGAAGTCTGCTTCGTATATACAAAGGAACAGGTCAGCTAATAAAGGGGCACAACTGGTTCTTATAGGGTTGCCGACAGTTTGTTGAAAGACCACGTCTCAGAACATTACAAATATATTGTCTATCATAAATTCCAACATCTTTTTATATCACCTTCAGTGTATTTATGTTTGGAATCAGAGTGGTGTTTGACAAAATAAGTATCATGATAACGAATCACTAGATATTTCCGGGTGCCCCATTTAGTGAAAAAACAGTTGTCTATTAGTCTCTCTTTTAATCTTTATGTGGAATTGTGAAAAGAGTAGAGAATAATGTTTTGATACTGTGAATTCGAGAAAAATTGTGTGCCTTCAAAGTTTCTAAAAGTTGTTTCGAATTTTTATCCACATCTGATT
Source organism: Atrina japonica (assembly GCA_030159075.1). Taxonomy (NCBI): domain Eukaryota; kingdom Metazoa; phylum Mollusca; class Bivalvia; order Pterioida; family Pinnidae; genus Atrina; species Atrina japonica. The sequence continues at coordinate 284,154 of BROG01000404.1, read as the reverse complement.
TATCGCGCTTTTGGAATATGCAGCTGTATAGTATTGCTGACGTTTCTCCTTGACGTTTGTTAGTAACTTAGTAAGGAGTAAAGATAAAGGTTTGTTTGAGCATTTGCTGGATCCTGCTATGTACCTCTGCTTATGGGGGGTTTTGTGAAGTATAGGTATCCAATATAAATATGGTAGCTCAAAATCAGTATTGGTTGTAGGTATATCAAGACAAAGTAATACGGACACGTAATTTTGAAGGATCTCGCTCCTTGAAACTGGGCGACGTGTATGTGTTGGATTGTCAGAATTCGTATTAAACCCAAGTTCTTCTAATAAACAATTATCACCGAGTATTACATAAACCCAGTACCTGGTATTTCGGTAACAGCTGGATATCTTACGCAAATTTTTTTTTTTTAATTCGAGTTCAACTGATGAAGTGTTAATGGCAGAAAAGTTTGTCTTGATCATTTGTTTTCAGACCTTCTATGTTGGACTTTCTGCTTTGTTTTCTATATCTTCTACCCAACATTTTAACCAAGATTTGGTATAAAGATTTATACCACAAAATGAAAAGTTGAGTTACCTATGACCCGTTTGACGAAAGGTCCTAAGTCCTAAATCCTAAGTCTTAGTCCTAACTGTCATGGGACTGACCAATCAGCGATGCGTTGCCATGGCAGTTAGAAGTAAAAGTTAGGATGCAAAAAAATTCAGATACCAAAGTATAAAACAATAGAATGTCCAGGACATATTAAGGACATTATTTTATTAAGTAAAATGTCTAAGTATGAAGCGTGTGTGCTTGATTCTGCTGTATCTTTAATTTCTAGTTCGTTGGGATATATCACATTGACATATGTATGAAAATTGTCATTATTAATTGTCAAAACGTCGTCGATATGTCTAAATGTCAAATTATAGGACACCGCTAACGTTTTCTTCTGTTGATTTAGCAGTTTCTGTATGAAGTCTGCTTCGTATGAATAAAGGAACAGGTCTGCCAATAAAGGAGCACAACTGGTTCCCATAGGAATACCGACAGTTTGTTGAAAGACCACGTCTCCGAACATTATAAATATTATGTCTATTAGAAATTCCAGCATCCTATGAAAGTGAGCTACGTGTGTATGTAGGATTTCCACAATTCGTATTAAACCCAAGTTCTTCTAATAAACAATTATAGTAATGTGCTTTACAAATAAAAATTATATTATTTGAGGCTTTGTCTCCTCGTACCAGTACATATTGGTCATGTAATCTATCCAGTTCAGTACATCCCACCTCTTGGTTTCCAGAGGTCCGTGTTTGTCCATTTTTACCGGATTTGTATCTATGTCCTGGACATCCTATTGATTTATACTTTGGTATCTGAGATTTTTTTATATTACTACTTCTGGATCATTAAATACAGGGGGATAGCGTGTTTTCATAGTCCCTTTAAGTTTTCGAATACAATATTTAATCAACCATCGTATGCCTTTCAGCCATTCAGACAAAGTGTCTGGTTCTACGTCTTCATGTTTGACCCATCGTCTGGCATAATCCTCGACAGAATTCATAACTAAACTGAAATTCTGACGCCAATTAAAGGAACGGGCTTCCGGATCCCTGGTTTTTGTATTGTCTTTATCAATCATGAATCTCTTATTCCATTTGACTTTGCCTGTGGACTCAAGGCGGGTATGATCGGTCAATAGAGGAGGCATACTCATCCATGGCACCTGACCCCCTTCTAAAAATCCAGATGTCGGTGTTTGTCCAATATTCACCAGGTTTGTATATTGTATCCTGAACATCCTGAGGAGGTGTTATACTATGGTATGTGCTTTTTATATCGATATTAAGAAAACCTTTATAATAGTTATGGGACTTTAAATTTTTCAAACATGACTAATTCCTTGGCAGAATAGGTTTTCTCTAACAAAATATATCTTGTAATGTAGTGACTTATAAGATGCCAGTTGTATTATTACATAAATTACGCCATTTTCTGACGACACATTGATCTATAATGGATGTGGGTAATCCAATAATCATATCAAAACCTGCGTTAAATTAATGGAAGTTAATGGGGAATGAAATATGAATGTTTTTACTAAACCTTATTTCTGCATCAATCATTTTAAATTTTCGAACCTCGACCGATATTTATTATTGTTTCATATGTCATGTGTCATCTTGTTATAGGAAGTACGGCTATTAGAATGATTCGATTTCCCTGTTTTCAATTTAGTTTACTATATATGATAAAAATTGTGAAATCCATCAGTTTTTGCATCCTGTTATTTGACACTTTAATACGATTGTTTTCATTTCTAAAATGTACATTTCCCATTTGCTAAATCAGTTGCTCAGAAATTTTAGCTTTGTGTTGAAAATAATATTTCCATTGTGTCGTATACCTTACTTACAAAACGAATCGCTGATAGAAATTCTCAAGTGTATTTTAACTCGATTTTCATAACTATTATTGGTTAACGAGTCTGCTTAATGGGTTTTAAAAATATATATTTCCTGATATTAAATTTCATTTGGCGTTTAGTGACATTGGTGACACCAAACAAAGTGATATTTTATGCCATTTAAGTGTTTTCTTATTAATTAAATGGTTATTCGCTGTGTCTTTTTTTCCGAAACTTTCTCCCATTTTACTACCTAGATTGATAAACAATAACAAATAAAAGATATACACCGACATAAAATAATCTTAAATTCCTATATATTTTGTGAAAGTTGCTTGCGAAATTCTGTCTGGCAATGTTTTATCTGCAATTAATTCAACTTACTATGTATACATGCATACCACATGACCTTACCATTACAAAATATGTAGGAATATGAGATTTTATACCTGTATGTAGCTTTGTTTGGCATTGTACATCAAGTACAAGTAATTAGAGTAGACGAAATCGAAATACATTTTTGGAAAACACAAATAATGCCCCTTGAACCTTCATCCAAACTATTTTAGTATACTTATTACTATATCATATAGATTAGTATAAGGTTCTGAAATATTCTACCTAGGATAATCCACATAGCAAAATTAAACAACACGGATATTACAGATACATTGTGTCCCTTTCCAGAAATAGTCATCTCTATACTTCTGGCGTTATTTTCAATTGAAAATCGATGATATAATAGATCGTTTCTATTTTATATCACATTTTGTTTACCTGTTTTATATAAATTGCAATAATAGCTATGTACACAATATTTAACGGAAAATGTTTCAAAGATTGATATGAATTTCAATGCAAATTGATTGCTTTGAATCAAATATCAATTCACCCATAAATTGAAATTTATCTTCAGAAGATAAATTACATTCGATTTGTTAATCTATACATCATATCACATAACATGGTATTTATCATGTCCAGTTAATGCATTGGAATTCTGCTTTTGCAGATAAAAATGTATTTGTATAACGTTTCTTAGGAATAAGAAATTAATAACCTTTGTTGAATTACATAATATGTTTACTTTCTCGTGAGGTGATGACGTTGATCATTCTGTAACATGCAATGCCTCTACTACAATATGGAGCTGCAGACTTGTGATAGAAAATTATTTCGAATTATTTGCATGTAGGTTGACTTATAAAACGGACGCAAAAGCACTGACATGCGCATCATATGCGCTCCATAATTTCGTGTGAAAGCTCAACACCCACAGAATTAATTTGTAATTAAAATTTTGAATTTTGAATTTTGAAACTTTTCGCCGCACTATACACATTTTTTTAGTTATATGGTGGGGGTATTTTTTAAAGGTAAAGGAGTGAACCCGGTTAAGCAAGAAGATAACATTGTCCTTCAACAAGTAAACTGGCAAACTTTCTCACAAAATTCAGCTTAGGTTCCAGCGGGGCGCGAACCTGCGCTGACCAGAAGTAAGAAACTTCATGGTTAAAAGCGCGATGTTCTAACGACTCGACCACGGCCTGTTAATTCTAGTAAGCCCGATTCATTTGTTTATCATTAGATGCAGAAGATGAAACACACTAAGAAAATACATCAGAATAATCGATATTTGCTGATACAAGTGAATTCGATAAATGTTTTTTTTTGTTTTGAACTAAGTGTCGATTTCAAATATGAAACAATTTTATTAGCGCTAAGAAGTAACAAGAGGCCCATGGGGTCTTAACGGTCACATGAGGAAAATGGCATTAAGCTCTGGATATTAGAATTAGGATTATTTTGAAAGATGTACAATACGTATTTCGTTCCTAAAAGGAGTTAGTGCCTTATTCTTGGAAACATTGTGTAGCTTTACATGTATTTTTTTGTTACCAAGTTTTCACGTTTGGTTGAACTGGACCTGTGGCTCTTATATTAAATATTAAAATATTAAAGTGGACAACGCACAACAGGCGACAGCAGACAAACACATTCACAATATGCCACGGAAATAATGCCTTAACATGAGAAATACTTGTGTGAGCTAAATACAGTCATCTTTGCTGAAAGATCAAGAACAAAAATGATCTATGTGAGTTCATTATCTTCAGGTTTCTTATGCATATGCCTGTATAGAAAGTTCTTATAGCCTTTGACTTGAGTTAAATAATCGTTCTATTTGTTCTCATAACTTTTATATTCACATGAGTGAATAAGTTCAAAAATGCATAGTTTCAATAGTCTATAAGCTGATGATGAAAATGCCGTAGTGAATGTATCAAATATTTCTTGTTTTTCTGACTTCGTTGAGAAAAACAATCTGTCACTACTGTATGGTAGATGCGAAGAAGTGCGTAGTGCTTCTTGGATAGGTTATTTCTGGATGCTAAGCTCAAATGAGCATTTTTAGCACTCGAGTTTGTAATTTTTGATAATATTCAATCAACATTGACATATTCTTTTAATGTCACGATTAAAATAAACTGGGATCGCTCATTCACATGTAGATTTGACTTGTACACGTACATTTGACATTTGGATGATTAAGATTTGTAAGGTTAACTTTCTTAAATAGATAAAGGTTAATTGAAGGATTCTTAATAAGTGATCATATCATGCTCCAGATTTTGATGTACTAGAAAAATCAGGTATTGCATATAATTCAGCATCTCTTTACATTTAGGATATATATACATTTGACCCTCGATGGTTCGAACGTCGAAACCTCGAAGTTCTCGAAACCTCGAAGTTTCGTACAGGTCCCTATTTTTTCCTTCATAAATTCAGTAAATTAATTTTCGATCTCTCGAACGTCCAAACCTCGAAGTTCTTGAAACCTCAAAGTCGATTCAAAGTCCCGATTTATAAATTCCTTTATATCTCACTCTCGAAACCTCGAGTAAATACCGGTGAATTCATTAGCCGTAAGCTAGAACGACCCTGGGACCCTTACCTGAAATATTAAACAATAGGTGTTTTGATAACAGGGTGACAAGTAGTCCCTGACCTAATCGAGTAGTGATTGGCAGGATTGTTAATTAATTAAGAGCTATCAAAACAGAAGAACTGTATAAAGATGTGTCATAGACTACAATGTAAATTACAAGTGTATATATATAAAGCACAAATACAGAAATAATGAGGTACCTACAAACTCACCATACCCCGACTGGGGTTCGAAACCTCGTCCTACGACACCAATCACCTGACTCTCATGCACGACGTTCTAACCAATTTTTATATACGCATTCACACAAAAGAATTTTTCGATACCGGTGAGTAGAATTCCGAACACAAAAACTCGGTCGCAGAGGTGATGTGAAAGGTGTTTAATCCTAACGTAAATGACAATGGATATCTATCTATCTATCTATCTATCTATCTATCTATCTATCTATCTATCTATATATATATATATATATATATACTATATATATATATATATATATATTTATATATATATATATACATATAGATATAAATATATATATATATAATATATATATAAATATTTATATATATATACAACATAGTTACTGTCTTAAAATATCAGCTATATTTCGGCCAGGGTAGATGAAAACAAAAGTAGCGGGCTTTAGCTTTTGTTATGAAACACTCTTTTATGAAATAGATTGATATGTAGCTTGTAACATATTATTTTGAACGGTAAAGTCGGGGCATGTTTTTGAAACAACTTGTATATATACTATTTGCAACACATAATGAAAATAACAAAAGTAAAAACAAGGTGATTAAATTCATGGCTTTTGAGTTTCTTGTAAATCACTTTAATTATGTTTCAATGAAATACATGTATTTGAAAATTTTAGATTTTTCCAAGTCCACGCCAAATTAATTTGGAAGGTAATGCTGTAAAAGTAATCATTGTTGCTGTGCATTACGTAGGTCGAAATTCTGTTACGACTTTATGTTACCTTTTTAACTTCCAAATATATTTATACATTGTAGTAAAAATCACCCCAGTTATCCCATTGTTCTAAATTTCTCATACATGTGTAAGTCCTCACTCCAGTTAGTTTAAATTATGATAACAATTTAAATACTGTGATATTATGAAACCTAAGTACTTACTTAGCATATTGTGAAAATCGAAGAATCAAATACTTTCCTACACTATCTGAATCAAATTCTGTTTACTCTGGGTTTGTACATATCAAGCATTTAATTTCAGAACTTACATGAGGGAAATCATTTTCTTAGACCATTGTCACAATGGATTTAAAACTGAAATAAATTTAAAAAATATCAGATACCAAAGTATAAATCAATAGAATGTCCAGGACATAGATATAAATCCGGTAAAAATGGACAAACACGGACCTCTGGAAACCAAGAGGTTGGATCAAGTGCCATGGAGGAGTAAGCATCCCCTGTCGACCGGTCACACCCGCCGTGAGTCCACAATCAATTCCAATGAAACACGTGAGGAATGAATCCTCGTCACAATTGGTACAGACGTCTCAACAACTGCCAACGAAAAGGCAACTCAACATTTCACCCAGCGAAACAGAGTAAACGCAAACAAGACTATTATACCGAACATAAAATTTGCGGAACGTTGACATTTAACACGGTTTTCGACATCCCTGTGTCAATAATTAGTCAGTGAGTAGTTTACCTCTGTATATGAAATCTTCATATGTTGTACACGCCCTGGCATATCGGATCATTTGTAAAACATAAACTCCATATGCGGGTGACTGCTTAAATGTGGATAATTTACGATGGGAAAGCCGAAATCGTCGAGTTTGTCGTATAGTTCAGTTGCTAATTTCCCGTCTGTGTCTATATTAAGTAAAATTTCTAAATATGAAGCGCGAGTGCTTGATTCTGTCGTATCAGTATTTTCTAGTTCGCTGGGATATACCGCATTGACATATGTATGAAAATTGTCATTATTAATTGATAAACGTCGTCGATATATCTAAATGTTGAATTAAAGGACACCGCTAACTTTTTCTTCTTTTGATTTACCAGTTTTTGAATGAAGTCTGCTTCGTTTGAATAAAGGAACAGGTCGGCCAATAAAGGGGCAAAATTGGTTTCCATAGGAATGCCGAATTTGTTGAAAGACCACGTCTCCGAACATTACAAAAATATATTGTCTATTAGAATTTCCAGCATGTTTCTTTTATCAACTTCAGTGTATTTATGTGTAGAATCAGAGTGGTGTTGGACAAAAAAAGTATCCTGATAGCAAATCACTGGATATTGGCCTTGGATGATACCATTTTATCTTTAGAAAAAAATCACATACTTTTTCAAATTGGAGCTCAACTGATGAGGTCTGATTGACAGAAACGATATCGTCTTGAGCATTGTAACTTTGGTATTATGTTTATAATATTTATATTTAAATTTTCGGGTACCACCTTTAGTGAAAAAACAGTTGTCTAGGATGCTAAAAAGACTTTCTTTTAATTTCTTATGTGGAATAGTTGTGTAAAGAGTAGAGAGGTCATATATTTTGACACTGTGAATTCGAGAAAAAATGTGTGCCTTCAAATTTTCTAAAAGCTGTTTATAATTTTTCAGTATCCACATCTGATTTACATCGCTTCTGGAATAAGCAACTGTACAATGCTGTTGAAGTTTGTCCATAACGGCTGTCAATATCTTGGTAAGGAGTAAATATAAAGTTTTGGTAATTTAAAGTCTCTTCTGATCTAGACAGTTTTACGGGTACACATGCAAATCTCTATAAAGCTCCGGTATTGGCATCAGAAAAAACTAAATCAAAATTGTTCAATATAACATCTTTGGATCTAAGATGATGACCCTATCCCGTGTCGGGTACATGTACTTGGACATGTACAGAGGTCTTACCAACAGCTGATCCACTGAGTGTCCTGCAGTTGTTTCTACACAGTATTTGTACATTTGGACCGAGGTATCTCCTTAATAATTTTTCCAGTTAATTATCTGTTTCATTATAATTAAAATACTATTTTGTATTTTACTTTATTATCAAAAGTTGTTAAACTGTAGTTATTATCACAAATGCAATGGATGTATTGTGATGTTCAGAAACTTTCAGACTGACACAATTAAGCTTTTTTACACAAATTATTGAATTTCTGTATAGGTTTAATCTGTAAAAGTCAAGAAATATTTTTCACTCGCTTGAGTAAATATGACTTAAATTAAAAAAATATATAAGAAAACAAAATTTTGTCCCATAAAAAAAACCCATGCCACAGAAAAATAAAGTTTTGAGAAAAAAAATCAAACCGTTCGCTTGCACCATATATCCTCCCAAAAAAATTCGTAGAACAATTAATTCAATTTGCATTACCTAAAAATAGATTTTAAAGATGGCCGCCAGAGACATCCACACTTGACAGATCAAAACACAAATTAACATTACTTTAATCCCAAACATTACTGCATATTCCTATCAAATTTCATTGATATCCCTTAAAAAAGCTGGATTTTAAGATCAAATTAGAATTTTGAAAATGGCTTACATGACGGCCATCTTGGATTTCAAATCTCCCCAAAAAGTAGCAAAAAAGGTCTGTATCATAGTAGGACCATATATATCACATTTAAATTATTTTGATCTGCTTGGTAGTCTAGTAAAAAAATGAGACATGAAAACATTCTATTTTTAGGTCTGTGACCTCTGCCTCTATGACGTTGCAATCGCCTACAACTTTGTTCCTCTTGTGTAAATGCAAAATCTCAAACCTTTTGAAAATTTGAGATTTTGTCTAATACTAGATTTTCGAAATGGCTACAAGAGACTTTCACACTTGACGAATTGAAATCAGAAATAACACTTCTTTTTTCTAACGGTAACTGAACATTCCCATGATGTTTCTGTGAAATACCCTCGGCAGAACTGGAGTTTAAGTTCAAAATAGGTTTTTCAAGATGACCACTGTTGAAGCCATTTTGGATATCAAACCGGCCTGAAAAATACCAACACATGGTCAGGGCCAGGTACTTAATATTCCTGTGTAGTTGCATTGAAATCCCTTCAGTAGTTTTATAGTTTAAGTTCAAAACATTAAGTTTACGCACGACGGACTGACGCTGACGGACGAAAACGGATAGCAATAGGTCACCTGAGCCGAAGGCCACACACACACACACACACACACACACACACACACACACACACACACACACACACACACACACACACACACACGCAAACACACACACATACTACATACACACACGCACATACACACACATCATTGTTTAATTCTTCTAAGAAAACAAATATATTTGAATCCTTGCCGAAATAGTTTTGGTTTCGATTTGCACTGTAAACCTTATAATTAAATACACGCTATGTACATATGAATCAAATCAGTATTTTACTGCTGACGCCGGAATTGTGTGATTTTTTGCCGCACGGCATATCAAATATTTATATTCACTCTTTGAAGATGGTGTTTTTGTGCCTTAGATGACGGTCCCATGTGTCAGAACATGTTCAATTATGTATACAGAGGTAAACTATTTACTGAAAATTTCTGTCACGAAGATATTAAGAATCGCGTTTAATGCCAACATTTCGCAAATTTTACGGCCGATATAATGACCTTGTTTGCAATTACAGTGTTCCACTGAGTGACGAATTGTATTGGCAGTTCGCGATCGATATTTTTTTTTTAATTGTCTTTACCACTAGCTTGTTTTAATTGAATTTCACTGTGGAATCGCGGCGAGTTTGGCAGGTGGACATGGGATACCTTTTGTTCCATGGAACTTTATCTAACTATTGGATCTCCTGGATGTCCTTTTTCCCCTGGATTATGATTGAATTCCCTGCTTGGGCCATCCGAGGTTAACATGTTGATAGCTTTGCATTTAATATTTTAATAATGTCAGCGTACAGGACAGGTTTTGCACGCTATAAAGTCGATATTACGTTTATGATATTGTCGAGTAACTAATAAAACTATTGCTACTGGCGCTTTAAAATATTTTTTGTTTTTATGTATTATAGACAGTTCCCGTAACTCAAATATGTGCATACTACTGAAAGCACATTAGTGTCACCACACGCATGGAATTCTACTAAGATATGCTTTTTAACATTGGTAGCCGTTGTTTATTAACCAGATGGGTGATAAATTGGAAAATCTTTAGCCCTTAAAATGATCGAAAAAGATCTTTGTATGGTTTCTTGGATGTTGTCCTCAATAATTTGCTGATGGGATGGAGTTTCGGTAACATTAATGCTGATCGTAAAAAAGAAATCAAAGTTTAAGAAGATGAGTTCGAGAATCAATTTTGAAAATACAGTAAAAAAAGTCCAGTAACTCTAGCAAATATAGATGAATCTCGACCACAATCAATATCTTTCTAGATCATAATGACAAAACACTTCATATCAATTTTTGTCATGATCTGAGGTGAGAAATTAAAGTAAAGTGAGGAAAAAAAGTTTCGGACGTACGGCAACAAGACGCGCCTAGACTTGTTTGTTCAATGGTCACCAGATTTGTACAACGTCTCCTTGGCATCCTGAAGATTAATACTATGGTATGTATGAATCACACACACACACACACACACACACACACACACACACACACACACACACACACACACACACACACACACACACCATATATATATATATATATATATATATATATATATATATATATATATATATATATATATATATATATATATATATATGATATCGCATCGGAAATATTTGTTCTCTAGATATAAACATCAACACGGTAGTGATAAGGCATATTCCACCTTGGACAGGCATATCTTCCGTTTTGCCTAGTTTTAATTTCTCTGTTCACACCATAGCGTGTAGACAAGCTACACGCACAAAAAGCAGTGAAATTGTATAACACATGGCTTCTATGGCACGATAATGCAGCAGTTTAAAGTTGCATAAGAGTATATTCACTTGCTTAAACATGCATTAGATGCATGGGATAGAAATAACCAAAAAAAAAAAAAAACAAACAAAAAACAAAAAACTGGTGTCTTGGAAAGAAAGGGAAATTTCAGCCCTCGTGGTATGGATCTAACCATTCAAGTGGTAATCATTATCGACGCAACATACCCATGCGAGATTCTGTTATTTCTAACATATCACGCCTTCAACAAGTAGTAAAACCATAATGTACTGGGCGTTTAAAAATTAGGATTGACCGCAGTTCGCAATATACAAGTTAATATTCATCAACCTCAGCTAGCCCGTACATGTAAAGTTGAAACAAGTACTGATGCGCCTTCAACTTCAATATAAATGAACTACAAAATAAACAAAAAAACCTTTAACAATATAAATAAATTCCGCTCAATCACAAATAAACGAACCTGTCCATTTTCATGTAAAATAAAGAATATCCGCTTTCATTATTGATAACAACTGTTTTCCCAATTCGTTCTTTAAAGCAAAACTGTCACATTGTTTGTAGATCAAAATTCACCAATCCTTCAGTATGTCATGATGTTTGCTACACAAGTGATAAATTCTGTCATTTTGGATAGCTTCAACGATGGAACCTTTGTTTTATTCGTTCCGAACAATTAATTTAGCATCTACGTTTGAACCAAACGACAATCATAGTATCAAGTGATATAGCATGGAATATAGTCGGATTTTATGGATGTCATTTCAATGCTTTCGATATGGTGTTACATCAATATTATTTGCTTATGTTTTCCAGTTGAATTTATAAAAAAGTGTTAGTTAAGATTTATTGGTTCGTAGTGCTGTTAATAGTTAGAGGGAAATGAATAAACATGTCCCCCTTCAAATAAAAAAGAAGGTAGAACACAACAGATTAAAACAAATAATATAAAAACAAAATAACGACAACCTAAAGACGAGTTAACAATATTATAATGATAATACCAAAGTTATAATTATCAAGACAATCCTTTCTGTCAATTAGACTTCATCAGTTGAGCTCCAATTTAAAATCTATATGTATTATCTAAAGAGAAAGTGGTATCATACAAGGTCAAATAATAAATCTAAAAGAATAGCCGAAATCCGTTTAAGAGATATGACTATCTTAGTTTGGAATTTAAATGGTGTTATCAGTGCCAAATATTACTTAAGTATAAGATTATCAGCTGGTACCGAAATACCAGGTAGTAGGTTTATGTATACCCTCGGGGACTCAAATGGTCCACCAGCAGTGGCAATGACCTAGTGGTTATAAATATTATAAACATAATAACAAAATAAAAAAGAAATACAATTAACATATAATATATAAAACAAACAAAAAAAAACAAACAAAAGAAAAACAAAACAAACCCACCCCCCCCAAAAAAAAACCTGACATCACCATCAACTGCATTTTTCCTATGGCATTCGAAACATTAAGGCTTCTTAGCGCATGGTCATTTCATGTATGGAGACAATGTATTGAGTAACATATTGTTGTCACTAGTAAAAAATACAAAAGACAAAATTGCACATGTTTTAATGACCTTGCTGGCCACCAATAAACTTCTCTATTTAAAGTGATTACTCTGTCTAACTTGGTCAAATGTTGAGTTGCCTTTTCGTTGGCGGTTTTTCAGACGTCTGTACCAATTGTGACAAGGATTCGTTCCGGACGTCTTTCATTTGAATTTGACTGTAGACTTACGGCGGGTGTGACCGATCGAAAGGGGATGCTTACTCCTCCATTACACCTGATCCAACCTCTTCGTTTTCCAGAGGTCTGTGTTTGTCCATTTTTGTCGGATTTGTATCTGTGTCCTAGACATCCTAAAGATTTATACTTTGGTATCTGAGATGTTTTATATCTCAAATGGAACAAAAGATTTGATATGCTGGATTTGTATATATGGACAAGTGACCAGTCTGCAGGACATACTCCTCCGTGACACATGATCCAATCTCTGCATTTTTCAGATCGAGCAATACATGCATTTGATCTGATTGAATTATTGTGCAACATAGATCAAAACAATACTAAGTGGCATTTAGAATCAATAAAGATTCGCTGAGAATAGAAATAGCGATTCAAAAGCATTTCAACGTGGGAATATTGAATGACAGGTTGTAATTGAATTGGATCAGAAATAGAGGGAGACGCGTTTATAAAAATAAGATTCAAACCGAAAGAGACCGTACTTGACTGGTGCCAAATGAGATGCCAAAATAGCGATGTAACAAATTTCAGATTGGAAACAAAATGTAACAAAGTAATGAGAGAGAGAGAGAGAGAGAGAGAGAGAGAGAGAGAGAGAGAGAGAGAGAGAGAGAGAGAGAGAGAGAGAGAGAGAGAGAGGAGAGAGAGAGAGAGAGAGAGAGAGAGAGAGAGAGAGATATCCATCATTACGGGTATTAATCTGTATTGGTTCATGTCTGTCATGACAAGGCTTGGTGATACATGTTATTCCCGGGTTTAAAACTTTTGTCACTTTTAACAAGAGCTTCATGACACTGCACTGTGTGACGTCCGCGACACGCTTCGCAGTTTCGCAATCGCTAGGAGCGTTTCTTTCTTATGCAGCAATTTTCTGTTCGATGTACGGTATAAGGTCATACCTAAATAGGCAGTGACTTAGACGGGAAATTAGCAACTAAGCTATACGACAAACGCGACGATTTCGGCTTTCCCATCGTAAATGTTCCACATTTAAGTAGTAATACCCCTCAGTCACCCGCATATAGAGTTTGTGTTTCACAAATGATCCGATATGCCAGGGCGTGTACAACATATGAAGATTTCATATACAGAGGTAAACTACTCATTGACAAATTATTGACACAGGGATATAGAAAACCGCGTTTAATGTCAACGTTCCGTAAATTTGTTTGCGACTACTCTGTTTCACTAAGTGAAATGTTGAGTTGCCTTTTCGTTGGCGGTTGTTGAGACGTCTGTACCAATTGTGACGAGGATACACTCCTCAATTGTTTCATTGGACTTGACTGTGGACTCACGGCGGGTGTGACCGGTCGACAGGGGATGCTTACTCCTCCATGGCACTTGATCCCACATCTTGGTTTCCAGAGGTCCGTGTTTGTCCATTTTTACCGGATTTGTATCTATGTCCTGGACATTCTATTGATTTATACTTTGGTATCTGAAATTTTTACATCCTTCCCATACACTGCATAAAAAATTAAAATTCACGTCACTGTATTGGCACAAGTACATAACAAACAGCAAAATTATAAATCAGTGAAAAAATACTTTAAGAACTAAAGATAAAAAAACAAAATGCATGAAATAGAAAAACATGTTTATGACTGGTGTATTCCTTTCAGAATAGAACGATCACTGAGAAAGGATGAAAGAGAGCTATTCACAGATTTATGGTTGATCGTCCTACGCTATAGAAACCAGTTCTATGCCTTTCCGATTAATTGGAATCGATATTGCCACATATATGATTGTCTGTCTTAAAGAAATGTGTAATGATCTTGAAGTGTAGGAGTTTAAATCCGATTATATTGATAACAACGGAGATTTGCATGTCATCTTTGCCGACATTTTAATTACAAAACACTAATGTCTTGATACAAATCATGATATACAACTCAATTTTGGACATGATCTGAATTGACTTAGAAAAAAACTGTCAAAGACAATCGGACGGCCAATGCTTTAATTTTCCTGTAACAATCAGTGTGTATATTGTATAGATAAGGACTGTAGATACGGGTATGTCAATAAAAAGTTTCATTGATAGCTCCGATTTCCAGGTGCCCGTAAGATAAAAACCCGGTGCACTTTCACATACTATTATGCAGAATAAAAAATAATTTACTTTCTCTTTGATATATATATATTATGATAATTTCTTAAGTCATCAGCATCAAAAAACAATGTACTACTCCACAAACCAATGATTTAGACCAGTCCTAATTTGTCTTCACGGGTGATTTACATAATATTGTTAACAGGGACGTGAAGGAGTGAGTTTATTTCGATAACAAAGAATAAAATCAATCGATTTTTCACTGAAATAGAGACACAATTTCAATGTAATGATATCTCATCTCATAAAGACATATTTTATAATAGAGAAGAATGTAAAAAGAACTGTTCTCTTATCTATATACCTAGTCAGCGGGTAATTGGTTCTAGGATTAAAAGTTTGACGGGTTATACATCTGAAGTGTCACATAAAAAGCCCCAATCTTAGTGACGTAACATGATTAGAATATCAAATATGGACACCTATCCCCGATATCGGTAATGTAACATGATTTCGAAATAACTATGCACATTTTAAACTTGATCTCGGTAACGTAAACTGGTTTTAATATAAATATGTACACTTTCCCTTTTATCACGATAAACATAATTTAAATATAAAATATGGATATTAATCCCTTGATCTCGGTAACGTAACATAATTTAATGATAAAATATTGACACTTATCCCTTGATCTCGTTAACGTTACATGATTTAAATATAAAATATTGAGACTTTTAATTTGATCTTTGTAACGTACCATGATTTAGATTTAAATTACGGACTCTTTCACTTTGATATCGGTAACGTAACATTATTTATATTTACCCTTTGATTTGGGTAACTTAACCTGATTTAAATTTGAGATATGGATACATTCCCTTGATCTTGGTAACGTAACATAACGTAACATTATTTAAATATGAAATATGGACATTTGTCCATGATCTCTGTAATATAACATGATTTAAATATAAAAATATAGATACTTGCTTGATTTCGGGAACATAACACGATTTAAATATAAAAAGTAATATGGACACTTGTCCTTGATGTAGATAACGTAACATGATTTAGATATAAAATATAAACAATTTCCCCTTGATATCGGTAACGTAACATGATTTAGATATAAAATACGGACTCGTTCCGTTTATCTCGGTTACGTACCATGATTCGAATATAAAATATGAACACATTTCTTTAACCTCGGTTACGTAACATGAATTAAATATGCAGTTGCTAAAGACAACGTACTAAATGATGAACATATGCCAGTAACTGTCATCCGTAGGAAAATGGAAATCTTTAAAGAAGATCATCAACATCACTTAGCCATTTGCTAGGTTTTGTTTATTCAGATCAACTAAAACATTGCGATCAATTGCATAGCTTATAGATAAGCTGTCACAAAGTCGTACAGAAAATTAAAATAAAAAATATCATCAGCGCTGCAACTCCTCGATCAAGTATTTATACTGCAAAATATCGTAAGAAGTAAAAAATAAATGGCTTGTCTTTGCGGCGTCATACAAGATGTTTTCAAAGACTAATCGTTATAAGGATTTTGTTAGGCACATTCATCTACTGCTGTGAAAATGTATAATTAGACATTCACACCAAGTGAAAATCAACGAACAGAGATAAACAATATAGATCTACATTTCAAAAATAAAAACCTAATCATTTTTATGTAATTACATGCACATGTGGTTGCCACACGAATGACAAATAATACAAATAAAATATCTCACATGTTACAAATCTAATTTGGTTTACCATCGAAATTGATTTCAAGCCGGCCTGGCTCAATCCGTAGCGTGCTCGATTCTTGATCGTGAGGTTGTGAGTTTGAGTCCAACAGGCGGCATGTTGGTTTCCTGTCCTTCTGATGAGACAGTAAAAATCGAAATCGAGGTCCCGTGTCACAGTAGGTATCGGCATGTTAAACAATAGCCGTAAGTGCCGAGCATAGGCCAAATTTTGAAGCCCGTCACCGGCATTTGGTGATGCCTCCATATGAGTGAAAAATTCTTGAGTGGTTTGTTAAACAACAATAAACAAAACTCTATTGATTTAATCTATATATGCAATGAAATTCACACACACACACACACACACACACACACACACACATTATACAGTTTATGAAAAGAATGATAAAATAAATTGATCTACTTCTCGTTACTTTTCCTACCCAGGTTTTTTCAGCAATTTATCCGTGCTGGAGTTTTAGTAATGAATATAAAACACGATGTGAATTTGATTCATATGGGAATACATTTAATCTATTTAAAAAAAAAATAGTTAAAAAACTGTTTTATTTCTAGAAAATAATGTTGGTCATTAGTTGATTTAAAAAAAATTTGAAATATACTATATATATATATATATATCTCTGTGTGTGTGTGTGTGTATACATGTATACATTTGTAAATATATACAGGTCACTTCCGAAATACCGCCACCTATTGTTTTTCTTAATTTTGGTGGTATAACGGGTATATATATATATATATATATATATATATATATATATATATATATATATATAAGTGTGTGTGTGTGTGTGTGTGCGTGTGTGTGTGTGTGTGTGTATACATGTATACATTTGTAAATATATACAGGTCACTCCCGAAATACCGCCACCTATAAAATGTTCTTAATTTTGGTGGTATAACGGGTTTGACAATATATGCAGGTTCACTATTTTCTAGGTGTGGTCGTTTTCATGTTTTTATCTCCGCTGTATATCATATCTTGTTTGCAACTCACTAATGTAAATTGGGATATTTTGGACAATGTTCAAATTTTGACAATTTGGCCACCCGATTTCAATGACCAAATTATAAAACCGTCGACTAAAATATGTACATGTTTGAGGGTCGGTTACTTTTATCGTTTCTGTTTAAAATATATCTTTGTCAGGCTGATGTCATGTAGAAAAGTGACCCGCATAGAAACACTACCCGGGGTAATTAATCTACGTAGAAATCATGCAATCGTGCAATTGTAGAAAAATGACCCATATCTGTAGAAAAAGAGAGTTTTTGACACGCAGATACCACTTGGAATTTCAAGTTCCACGCAATGGCTCAGTGATTGAGATCTTTCATTTATAATCACAACCTCTCATCTCCTAGATGTGGGTTCGAATCCCGCTCGAGCAATTAAAATTGTCATAAGACTCCTACCTCTAATGTAAGAAAGTTGCTGGGAGATTTCTCTCTGGATATTCTGGTTCCCTCTGCCACTGAAACTATCATGTCCGTATATGACCTGTGCCACCACTCGTTGATTGTGTATTCATTCCAAAGTTGTAGATTTTATTTTAACATTACAATCATGCATAAACAATTTGAGAAACATGTGGTTATTTGTGGATAAAACAAGATCTTAAAACATGTACCAAGTTTTGATCTTTTTTGCGGTGGGGGATATCTATGGATACTAGTCGTGTGATTATGCAGCTTAACATGGGGATATTTCCTGCCAAATTTGGCTACAATTGAATTAATTATCAACTGGTTCTAGAGAAGAAGTCGAAAATATTTTAAAAAATATTCGAAAACATATATATTGTGTACTTATTTAGATGTCTGTGACCTTGAACGTTGACTCTCCATATAATTTGTCACAATAATTCTAAATAATTCTGGACAGTTTAACCCATGTCTTTGTTAACGAATTTGCTCGATGGATGGTTTTGAAAAAGATGTCGTGTAGAGGATTAAGGAAAATCAAGGCATCGTGTGGCTGTGAAAATTGTCAGACACATGCTTTTATAGATAAATATTAACCTCTATAACATTTTGAGTAAATCAGAACTTTTTCTTATTTGTAATGAATTAAATAAAGTTGATTTCGTCTTTGTTTATATTGTCTGATGCAATGCATTCTGGGTAGAATTTTTGCCGAACGTCTCCACTTCAAGCCACAATGTGTATATTATGCAAAGAAATAAATACCATTTTCACATTTACTATTTTCCATAGTTAATTGTGAGCATTGTTTTCTGCACGAGTTTCACTTGTTTGTAAGATGAAACCGACGTGCGCTGTCGTGTGACCAGTTTAAAACGGCGTATGTCGAACGCCTTGTATTTCATATAGCTATACACCTAGCATCGCATCCAAGCTATTCAATTACAAACAGGTTTTGCAGTGTCTAGACATCAACCATCTTCTACACACCACTGTCACATGTTCATGTGCTTCATCTCCTTTCAAATACAATCCTATCGGGCATGTCATTACCGGCGACGTTTCTATTGTTGAAAATGAAAGCCTCAAAAATCTTATTTTAAGGGGCCCTAAATACCGGGAAGCCCGTTCCTTTAATTGGAGTCAGAATTTCAGTTTAGTAATTGATTCTGTCTAAGATTATGTCAGACGATGGGCCAAACATGAAGACGTAGAACCAGACACTTTGTCTGAATGGCTGAAAGCCATACGATGGTTGATAAAATATCGTATTCGAAAACTTAAAGGGACTATGAAAACACGTTATCCCTCTGTATTTAATGATCCAGACGTAGTAACTGAACTGGATAGATTACATGACCAATATGTACTGGTACCAGCAGACAAAGCCTCAAATAATATAGTTTTTATTTGTAAGGCACATTACTATAATTGTTTATTAGAAGAACTTGGGTTTAATACGAATTCTGGAAATCTTACATACACACGTAGCTCACTTTCAAAGGACGAGATCCTTCAAAATCACGTGTCCGTATTACGCTCATTTGATATACCTACAACGGATACCGATTTCGAGCTACCACATTTATATTGGATACCTAAACTTCATAAAACCCCATTTAAGCAAAGATACATAGCAGGATCCACCAAATGTTCTACCAAACCTTTATCTTTACTTCTTACCAAGATATTGACAGCCGTTAAGGAGAAACTTCAACAATACTGTACAGTTGCTTATTCCAGAAGCGGTGAAAATCAGATGTGGATACTTAAAAATTCTAAACAGCTTTTAGAAAATTTGAAAGAACACAATTTTTATCGAATTCACAGTATCAAAACTTATGACTTCTCTACTCTTTACACTACTATTCCACATAAAAAATTAAAAGAAAGACTTTTCAGCATCATAGACAACTGTTTTTTCACTAAAGGTGGTACCCGAAAATTAAAATATCTAGTGATTGGCTATCAGGATACTTATTTCGTCAAACAAAACTCTGATTCTACACATAAACATACTGAAGTTGATATAAAAAACATGCTGGAATTCTAATAGACAATATATTTGTAATGTTCGGAGACGTGGTCTTTCAACAAACTGTCGGCATTCCTATGGGAACCAATTGTGCTCCTTTATTGGCCGACCTGTTCCTTCATTCATACGAAGCAGACTTCTATTAGAAACTGTTACTGGTGTATCAGAAGCAGAACAAGGTAGCAGTGTCCTTTAATTTGACATTTAGATATATCAACGACGTTTTGTCAATTAATAATGACAATTTTCATACATATGTCAATGCGATATATCCCAGCGAACTAGAAATTAAAGATACACAGAATCAAGCACACACGCTTCATACTTAGACATTTTACTTAATATAAACACAGACGGGAAATTAGCAACTAAGCTATACGACAAACGCGACGATTTCGGCTTTCCCATCGTGAATTCTCCACATTTAAGTAGTAATATCCCTCAGTCACCCGCATATGGAGTTGATATTTCACAAATGAACCGATATGCTTGGGCGTGTACAACATATGAAGATTTCATATACAGAGGTAAACTACTCACTGAGAAATTATTGACACAGGGATATCGAAAACCACGTTTAATGTCAACGTTCCGCAAATTTTACGGTCGGTATAATAGTCTTGTTTGCGACTACTCTGTTTCGCTAAGTGAAATGTTGAGTTGCCTTTTCGTTGGCGGTTGTTGAGACGTCTGTACCAATTGTGACGAGGATACACTCTTCATGTGTTTCATTGGACTCACGGAGGGTGTGACCGGTCGACAGGGATGCTTACTCCCCCATGGCACCTGATCCCACCTCTTGGTTTCCAGTGGTCCGTGTTTTTCCATTTTTACCGGATTCGTATCTATGTCCTGGGCATTTTATTGATTTATACTTTGGTATCTGAAATTTTTTATATTACAAACTTCCCCTTTGGTTTAGAACAAAGCGGATTTATACATGCAAATACCAATTTCTGACACTCGATGTTATCTCCCTTTGCGATCGTAATATGAAGTTAACAAGCGAACATTGGCTAAAAGTTGTTCTCACACCTGTTTATTCATCTAGTCTGGCGATACGGTCGAAGGATTTAACAAGTATAAAAGCCATTCGTACCGGAGAATCAGCGGCGGACGGCGATATCCGGGTTTTGGCGTTATAATGGGGGAATTATATGAAAGGAATTTTGTTCTTTAAGAATTAGTAGTGTTACACGGGTTTGGCGTTTTAACAGGAGCTATATATCGGTGTAAACTGTATATATGATATATAGATATGAAAATTCATATATGTAATACGTTGGCTGAATTACAGACTATAAAATGGCTAAAAGGATATATTGCCTCAAATGAATAAAATTCACCGATGACAGATATGCCTGTCATTCCCGTGTATATACAAATTTAATGTTTACTTGCGCATTGTTCACATTCAACTGATTTCCACAAACACGATATTACAAGTTTTTTCGTGTTATTTGAAACTTTTTAATACAAACAAAAGTCCATTTTGACAGCTGTTACGACTTTGAATAAAACGATTTGGAAGTGAACAACTGTTTATGCACGGGAAAACGTCACAACAATTTAGCAAAATATACGATCATTTTAAACTCATTTTGCCTTCAAAGTAATGTTAGAAAGATCAATGTATTCTTTTTTAACGGAATATATTTCATGAATTCAAACATAAATGAACTTTCAACAATTTTACATCATGGGAATAGTGGACGATTAATTGAATGTATTAAATCTCTAGAGAATAAAAGGTGCTCTCAACATTTGACTAGTGTTAATCCCCACGGGTGTCATTTTCTCTATTCCCTTGATTGTAAAGTATGAGTTATAGAAGCTATCGGGCAGGCAACGTTTCATCTAGAAATTAATAGTGGTAACTGCATCACTTCTTTGTTTCTGATGTATTGATGTCTCTTCTGAAATCTCTTGGGGATTTTGTGAAACTGTATGGGTTTGGTAAATGAAATATCAGATTAACTATGGCACCAGTAGAACAAATATAACAGAAATTGTCCGTCTATCCATCTATCTATCTATCGAGCTATCAATCTATCTATCTATCTATCTATATATCTATCTATTTATCTATCTATCTATCTATCTATCTATCTATCTATCTATCTATCTATCTATCTATCTATCTATCTATCTATCCGTCTATCTGTCTGTCAGTCTATCTATCTCATTCTATCTATCTATCTATCTATCTATCTATCTATCTATCTATCTATCTATCTATCTATCTATCTATCTATTTTATCTATCTATCTATCTATCTATCTATCTATCTATCTATCTATCTATCCGTCTGTCTAACTGTCTATCTATCTATCTATCTATCTATCTATCTATCTATCTATCTATCTATCTATCTATCTATCTATCTATCTATCTATCTATCTATCTATCTATCTATATATATATATATATAAATATATATATATCCGTCTGTCTATCCATCTATCTGTTTATCTATCTATCTATCTTTATATCTACCTATTTACCTATCTATCTATCTATCTATCTATCTATCGATCTATCTATCTATCTATCTATCTGTCTGTCTGTCTGTCTATTCATTTTTCTATAATAATCTATTGTTATAGACAATTTACTATATTAAACTTGCAAAAGCAACACTTCATTTAGTGAGACATTAATGACAACATAGATAGATTCTCCCAATGTTTCACAGATTTGTCCTTCTTTTTGCAGGAATGATTTCTTTGTAAACCGGTAGGGTATTGACAAGCTTCTCTGATTTCCATGTACTGAGAATGCAGTGCAAAAGTTTTATGTCAGACGATTTTGCCTACATTAACGTACATTTGAAGGATGGGAGGAAAGTAATTCAACATTGGTGTTTTGAGGAGAAACGGAAATATCAGATCGCGTGGTAAGAATGTGAAAGTACAATCTTCGTTAGAAACTCGGATTGGAATTTCGGGATCTTACCATGAGAATTGAGAGCTCCTTATCAACTCATTAAACCCATGCAAGATTCTTTTAATCTGCTATAGAACAAGATGGTGGAAAGAAGCGACAAGTTGTCCGGGGTATGGCCCTTGGACGTTGTGGCCTGTTGGCGCCTCTGTTATTAGTTTATCGAAGTACAATGACACTGTCTGACTTAGCATTGTAAATTACAAACAGTACAGCAACTTTTAAATAAGTTACTCAGAGGTTTATTTAGTAAAACATCGTAATAGCAAATTAGTGCATTGTGTCGAACTAAAACCTTGAGATGTGTTGACTTCAAACGCGATTCCGCCTTCAACTATCACGACGTAGTTTACCGTTGTGTAAGAACTGTCCGAACATATAACAGCTTTTTGCATTTTGGAAATTGAACACCATTTGCGCATATCGGATGTAAAGATATGTTTAAAATTACAAGTGGAAAGTTGAGTATAGGATTTTTTATTTTTATTGTCGATTTATTTGCTGACCAGTTCTGTTTTCGATATGCTTCTGTACTTATATATTATATTGTAGGATTAATATAGTTTTCTGCATTACTTCTTTATTTCTTTTTAAAATCGTTCATTTAATATTCACATAAGCTGAGATGTTAAAAAATATAAGTGAAGTTAATATACCAAAACTTATAATATATAGCCATCCTCTTGTAGACTTTAATAGAATAAACCAATGAATAAAATTAAAATATTTTTTACCATTTTACTACCATAAATATTCATATTAATTGGTTTTAGTAATTAAATAAAGCACAAACCTGAAAAATGCTTTTCAAATGGAATATTTTTCAGTATCTTATATATCCTATAGAATTCATTAACAAATACCGAAGACCAAACGTTTTATCTAACCAGGACTTTCAAAGTCATATTATGTTGCATTCTTGTATTCAAGTTAAAACCGAGGTCTCAAAACTTTGGATTTCAGTTGCAAAGCGCCTGACACAGGACTACTCCTCCATGGCACCTAATTCCATCTCCGGAAATTCAAAGATTTGTCCAATGTTTAGCAGACTTGTATATTGTGTACTAAACCGCCTGGAGATTAATGCTTTATTATCTGTAATTGTTATATTGAGTATCAAAGTATCAAAGTGGTGTGTCTACCTTCCAGGACTAGTAGGAATAGTTAGTAATTGAAACATTTTAAAATGTGTCAAGATGCATTACTGAGAAGGGTGTCAGTCCTACATCAATCCCAACAACACCAGTGCATTCATCTGTTGTTTTTAAGTTCAGAATAATCCATCTATAATATAGTCAACTTTTTTCCCTGGTTGATTCCTAATCTATTGTTTAATGGATTTATCTGGTGGTGTCAAATCAATCAATCTAGTAATTGTGTGACATTAAGAGGAATAGTGCTTCAAACAAGTCTCGATGGGCTAGGCTTTGACAAAATCTTTCAGATCGTCCGTGTGAAAATTTTGGTGTTAATACATTAGGCACATGTTAAATGGTTGATTCGTAATCTACATACATGTAAACGATAAATCTAAATGGAAAAAGACATCAATTTTGTGAGATATCTCTTTTTAGCTAAAAGATGAAAATGTCTGGTATTACAAAAGAAAATGTTATTTGTCGCTCCTTGTATTCACTGTTTTTTTAGGAATGGTAAGGACCGGAAATTGAACCTTGCGTTAGTCTCGTTTATCGCGTTATAATAGACAGCAAATAAACACGTAAATTGAGAATACTTCAGAGAGTTTGATTGTGGTTTTATTCTGCTTATTTCGTTAATTTAGTTTATCAACGAGATAAAACCATTGACGAAATTTTAAATACATTACACTTACTGATATTACAGATATGTTTTTTTATTTCAACGGAATTTAATGTCAACGAATTGTTTTGCAAACACACAATTATAACCACACGGAATTTTCAGATTCTACAGGTATCCGTTGTTGTATATAAGCTCACTTGCCGGCCTGGCTCAGTCAGTAGCACATTCGACTCTTGATCGAAAGGTCGTGAATTCGAGTCCAGCCGGCGGCAGGTTGGCTTACTGTCCTTCCGATGAGACAGTAAAAACTGAGGTCCCGTGTCACAGTAGGTGTCGATACGTTAATGGACCCTAACTGCCCAGCGGACGTAAGTGCCGAGCATAGGCCAAAATTTGAAGCCCTTCGTTGACATTTGGTGAGGTCTCCACTGTGTGAAATATTCTTGAGTGGGACGTTAAACAATAATAATCATATAAGCTCACTACTTGGCAGCGTATCAAGTCAACTACAAAAAATAACATGTTTATAAGTGATATTTAAGGAATACCTCTATATCGTTTATTTGTTTTTCAGCAAATTGACGGCATTCCAATGGATATCATTTGTGCACCTCTTTTGGCTCACATCCTTTTGTATTCATATGAAGCGGAATTTAGCTCTGTTCTCCACTGGAAATAAACAGTTAGCATCTCGGTTCAATGTCACCTACATCAGCGATGTCCTGTCTATAAATAATCCACAAAATTAACTCGGCTACTTGTTTCATGCTGAGAGCAATGTTGAGTTGCCTTTTCGTTGGCGGTTGTTGAGACGTCTGTACCAATTGTGACGAGGATTCACTCCTCACGTATTTCATTAGACTTGACTGTGGACTCACTGTGGGTGTGACCGGTCGACAGGAGATGCTTACTCCTCCATGGCACCTGATCCCACCTCTTGGTTTCTAGAGGTCCATGTTTGCCCAGTTTTATACTTTGGTTTATATATTTATATTCTTTGTTGAATTGATGTTATACAATTCAACTCATTAATGAAGCAAAGCCACCCTCGACCTTCAATAAAAACGATAAATAAATGGTTTAAGCGAAAATGAGCTGTAACATTATTTGAGAGTCATATTTTGTAAAATTGTGAAATATTTAGAGAAATGCATTCTTTACTACTAAATGGGACTTGATGGGATAAAACTATCTAAAAATGTCTAATCCCTATGAGTGGAGATTGATTTCTAGCAATTAAAAGTCAGATTGTGCGACCATGTTTGAGAATTGATAGATGATCTGCGAGTTAATTGGCACTTATTCCTAAAATATATGTTAGTGTGATACTTGTACGCATTGACTTGAAATAAAATGTAACGTTGGGATAACCACATATATGTAGTATTTGCCTCTGTGTATGTGTACATGTGTCAGGCTGTGTATATTTGCGCGAATGTGTGTATGTGTTTATGCATGAATCTTCCTTGTTTACTTCCATATATATATATATATATATATATATATATATATATATATATATATATATATATATATATATATATATATATATATATATATATGTAACGTTGTCAACGAGTAACCGGTTAACCGAGTGCTCGTCGGCTAGTTCGATTATCGAATACAAAATCAGTTCTCGGTTACACGAACATAATTTTAAAAATCACGTGTTTTTTGCAGTTTTAAAATATTTAGAAATAAAAATGATCGTTTAACTGACTTGACCTACCTTATATCCTCGTTGGATATGTGGTTATACAAAATTAGTGTCTGGGAGATATATACATGTAATGAATTGTTTTCAGTACGATAATTTAGTTTTAAGATAATTTTGTCTTTGAAGCCGTTAAGAGATATGTTAAGGACTGAAATTAAGAAAACAACTTACATATAGTTATATCAAAACATTCCATTGGATAAAACGATATGTTGCTGAATCCATGTAGGGTACCGGGGTATTAAACCAATCTAGATTTGACTTAATTATGTAAAAACAAAGATTTGGAATATTACCAGAAGCATATTACCGAATTTTCCATAATCGGGTTTACGCCCGTTGATACATTCATTTTAATACTAATAAAACTAACAATGTGGTATTTTAGATAAGACGAAAAGGTCCTTTCTCATGCAGTGTTCGAAAGCTATAGAAAGGCCCACAGAGCTTTTAAGATTAAACGTTACTCCGGATATAAAATAATATATCTCTTCGGTCAAATAAATATACAGATATTTACGTGCACGGTTCTGCCACTGCAATTTTACATGAGTGGCCGATTAACCGAGTTTACGATCGGAAAAACATTAGGTTAACCGGTTAATAGAGATTGACCGATTTGACAACTGATATATATATATATATATATATATATATATATATATATATATATATATATATATATATATATATATATAGATATATACATATAGATATATATATAGATATATCTATATCTATATATCTCTCTCTCTCTATATATATATATATATATATATACAGTAAAACCTGCTATAGCGGCCACCTCTATATAAGGATCACCTGTCTATAAAGGCCAGTTTTGAAAAGTCCCTTGACTACATACTTCAACTACATTGAGCCTGTGTATAAGGGTCACCTGCTCATAAAGGTCAATATTCTCTGGTCCCCTGGGTGGCCCCTATATACAGGTTTTACTATATATATATATATATATATATATATATATATATATATATATATATATATATATATATATATATATGTATATATATATATATATATATATATATATATATATTATATATGTTATATAAACATCTCAGGTACCAAGTAGTAAATGTTTACGATGTTCAGGATATAGATACAATTCCAAACGGACAAACACGATCCTCTGGAAACAAATAGGTGGGATCAGGTGTCATGGAGGAGTAAGCATCTCCTGTCGACAGGTCACACCCGCAGCCAAGTCCAAATGAAATACGCAAGGAACGAACCTCGAGAAATAAGGAGGTTGATTAGATTTTTATATGGCTTATACATTTATTTGACCTTTCTACTTCCTGTAATGAGAAACCACTTCAAACTTTCACATATCTTTCATGCAACCCGGATTCTTTAGTACTTTTTGTTCAAGTGTATTTTATCTTGATATAAACCGGTTATAAAAATGTAATAGTAGGGTTTGAACTCGAACTTTGACCTCCCGAATCCGACTGAATGATGCGACATGGAGAGAAGTAGAATCACAATATTTATGGATGATCTCCAAAAGACAGTATAAAATGACCAATATAAAGTCCTATGGGATTTAGGAATTACATTCTACTGAAAATTATAAATAAACCTTCTTCACTTTATATCTATAAGATATAATAAACTCTTCAGATATATTAAGATTAACTTAAAGTGGTATATGTCATCCTGTGTTACAGAAGTCGGAGTGGCATCATACTGTGCATTTTCATATTAAAGGTATTCATGCTCTGTTCATATCCATTAATCTTGATTGACCATCAATATCTGTCACAAGAAAAGTGGATTTTTATGTAAAGATGAACTTTCCATTTTTGTATTTTGTGACACGTATTTTCCTCCATATGCATTAAACACTTAGTGTCACTCTTAATGTAATTTCTCAGAATAACATGCATTACCTAGTCGTGCACAATATAATTATCTTTTAAATTGATGTGAAAGCTTCAAAAGTAAGCATATTGAGAAGTTACCAATATGAACCACTTATTATCATTCGGACTAATTCATATTTCTGATACTTTTATATAATAATAATAATAATAATAATAATAATAATAATAATAATAATAATAATAATAATAATAATAATAATAATTATAATAATAATAATAATTATAATAATAATAATAATAATAATAATAATGATATTGATAATAATATTTTTTCCTCTTAATCTCATATTGATCATTGACCTTAAATTTGTTCCGATAACCTTCAAACTTTAAAGAATTACTCTTCACAGCACATGTTCTACTAAACACCAATACTGATATATACATGAAAATTGCGGATGTGATATTTAACCTTTTATCTATTTAACTTGTCTTTGTTTTTGTGGGTATCTGTATCACTTTGCCACTCAAAGTGACAGGACCACAGTTACAGTTTAAGGGTCCATTCTTCAATATATTTCATATCACTAACGTATATTCGAAATCTTTAAGATGTCAAGATATTTTGAGTGAAAATTTTCAAATTGAGCTGTGGCCTTGCAATTGGATTAGATGAGCTTGCAACTTCACAAAATATTCTTCTGTATATTTCGTACATATGTAGCAACATACAGCTTATTTGCCATTGTTTATGAATAACAGTTTTATTCTATCGCGTGAGGCAGACAAATAATATAAAAAATTCCCATTAAAGATGAAAAAATAGTCGCAAAATTTATAAAAGTGCTTTAACTCTCCGAGTGAAAATAACTTTACATTAACTTAACTTGGAGTGTTATTTTTCAAATTGTGACGAGGATATTCGTTCCTCGCGTATTTCATTTGGAAAACTGCTTTTTCACTTAAACCCGGTGGTATAAGGATATTATCCCGAAAAATTTAAATATCTAGTGTGGTACCCGAAAACCATTTAAATATCTAGTGATTGGCTATCAGGATACTTATCTCGTCAAATACCATTCTGATTCTACACATAAATATACTGAAGTTGATTTAAAAGACATGCTGGAATTTGTAATAGACAATATATTTGTAATATTCGGAGACGTGGTCTTTTAACAAACTGTCAGCATTCCTATGGGAACCAATTGCGCTCCTTTATTGGCCGACCTGCTCCTTTATTCATACGAAGCAGACTTCATTCAGAAACTGCTGAATCAAAAGAACTAATTAACATATTTAGTTATTTGACAAATGCTAGCAGTGTCCTTTAATTTGACATTTAGATTTATCGACGACGTTTTGTTGAAAAATAATGAGAAATTTCAAACATATGTCAATGCAATATATCCAAACGAACTAGAAATAAAAGATACAACAGAATCAAGCACACTCGCTTCATACTTAGACATTTTACTTAATATAAACACAGACGGGGAATTAGCAACTACGCTTTACGATAAACGCGACGATTTCGGCTATCCCATCGTAAATTTTCCACATTTAAGTAGTAATATCCCTCAGTCACCCGCATATGGAGTTTATATTTCACAAATATTCCGATATGCCAGGGCGTGCACAGCATATGAAGAATTCATATACAGAGGTAAACTACTCACTGACAAATTATTGTCACAGGGATATCGAAAACCGCGTTTAATGTCCGCAAATTTTATGGTCGGTATAATAGTCTTGTTTGCGACTACTCTGTTTCACTAAATTAAATGTTGAGTTGCCTTTTCGTTGGCGGTTGTTGAAACGTCTGTACCAATTGGGACGAGGGTACACTCCTCACTTGTTTCATTGGACTTGACTCTGGACTCACGGCGGGTGTGATCGGTCGACAGGGGATGCTTACTCCTCCATGGTACCTGATCCCACCTCTTGGTTTCCAGAGGTCCGTGTTTGTCCATTTTTACCGGATTTGTATCTATGTCCTGGACATTCTATTGATTTGTACTTTGGTATCTGAAATTTTTATATTTGGACTTAACTGTGGACTCACTGCGGTTGTGACCGATCGATAGGGGATGCTTATTCCTCCATGATACCTAATCCAACCTCTTGGTTTCCAGAGGTCTGTGTTCGTCCATTTTTACCAGATTGCATGTATATCCTGGACATCCTAAAGATTGGTACTTCAGTGCCAAGAATGCAATAAACTTCTATATTTGCTCTGCACTAGTCTAAAAGTCAATTATTCAAAAATATACTGAGGGCATGAAAAAGAGGATTTTAACATGGAAAATAAGACAAATAACATAATACTGCTGGGCGATAAACAAAAATATTCACTGGAAACACTACCGTGGTCTAATTATTAATAACTATATGCATATCATTACTGTAGATATAATAAATGTAAGTCGTTTAATTAGAATAAACAATCAAACGCTTTCATATTTATTTGTCCGTACGACATTTTTATTTTATTTTATATAAGAATGAAAACTAATAACACATACATAAATGAATGATTCTACATTGAAAATGCGTGGTCAACATATGAACATTTACAGAGATATCCTAAAGATTTATACTTTGGTATGTCTATGTTACATAACACATGTATCCGGTAAAGAACATTTTCTCTCGATCTATGTCTCTTTCCTTTTGTATATCTGATCGAATTTCATATTTACAATCATTTGTCTATTTCAACAATTTATTGAAATTACAACTAACATTGAATACGTTTACAAAGTAAATGATGCAACTTATATTAGAATAATGTTATACAATGATACACAATGAATGATGTTCGAACACCCTATTTGATAAGTTGGAACATAATTTAAACAAATACAATCTGAATATGACACAGTGGTCAATAATGTGGCACTTGTTTTATAATCGTAAAATTGTAATTTCTAATAGATAAACGTACACTGTATCACATTACTAATTCAGTATCAGTAAATACAAAGGTGGTCATGTTAAATGAAAAGAAACTAAAACAAAGCCAATAAAAGATCTTGACACATGAATTATTCTAAGTTAAATCAATTACAAACTACATCACGAGAATTGTGTTTTGTAAATTAAACGTCTAGACGTTTGTCACCTGCATTCGACCGATCAATGAGTGGTTATTTCTTTGCCGTCTGAGGAATTAATCATTGACTATTTTTGTTAAAACATTTTCCAGGAATAGCTATTTCAGAATCACTGTGACTTGATGTAGACAAGCATATACGCCACATACTTTGACATTCTACCCACTATAGACACATGGGTAAAATTCAAATTCAAGCAATAAGACGATTTTCCTATTTCCGAGTTCACACATTTATCACAAATTTGACATTGATAACTGCGATTTTGCATATGTGATATCACCAGAAATGGTTTGCAGGTATTGACCCTATTACAGTATGTAACTATATGGAAGCAGAAATCCATATTGGCTGGGCCTTGAGAGTGATTTTTGCCTTTGCATCATCAGCTTCCCAATGGAATTTCGTGATTACCCCATTAATACGACGAAGTTTTACAACAAATGTCTGAATGGCTGAAAGTCATACGATGGTTAATAAAATATCGTATTTGGAAACTTATAGGAACTATGAAAACACGTTATCCCTCTGTATTTAGTAATCAAGAAGTGATAACCGAGCTGGATAGATTACATTACCAATATATACTGGTCCCAGCAGACAAAGCCTCAAGTAATATCGTTTTTATTTGTAAGGCACTTTACTAAAATTGTTTATTAGAAGAACTAGGGTTTAATACAAATTCTGGTAATTCTACATACACACGTATCCAACTTTCAAATGACGATATCCTTCAAAATCACGTGTCCGTATTACGCTTTTTTATGTACCTACAGCCGATACTGATTTTCGAGCTACCGTATTTATATTGGATACCTAAACTTCACAAAACCCCATTTAAGCAGAGGTACATTGTAGGATCAAGCAAATGTTATACCAAATCTTTACTCCTTACCAAAATACTAACAGCCGTTAAGGAGACACTTCAGCAGTACTGTACAGTTGCTTATTCCAAAAGCGGTGTAAATCAGATGTGGATACTTAACAATCCTAAACAACTTTTAGAATATATGAAGGCACACAATTTTTCTCAGATTCACAGTATCAAATGTACGACTTCTCTACTCTTTACATAACAGTTCCACATAAAAATTAAAACAGAAACTTTTTAGCTTCATAGACATATGTTTTTTTCACTAAAAGTGGTACCGAAAACTTTAAATACCTAGTGATTGGTTATCAGGATACTTACTTTGTCAAACACCACTCTGATTCTACACATACATACACTGATGTTTATAAAAAGATCGTGGAATTTCTAATAGACAATATATTTATAATGAATGGATACGTGGTCTTTCAACAAACTGTCAGCATCCCTAAGGGAACCAATTACGCTACATTATTGGCTGACTTTTTCCTTTATTCATACGAAGCAGACTTCATTCAGAAACTGCTGAATCAAAAGAAGAAAACACATAGTTAGACATTTTACTAATTATAGACACAGAAAACACAGGAAATTAACAACTAAGCTATACGATAAACGCGACGATTTCGGCTGTATTCTTATAGTCTTGTTTGCGACTACTCTGTTTCACTAAGTGAAATGCTGAGTTACCTGATCGATGGCGGTTATTGAGACGTCTATACCAATTATGACAAGGATTCGTTCCGCACGTATTTCATTTTGATTTGACTGTGGACTCACGACAGGGGATGTTTACTCCTCCATGGCACCTGATCCAAACTCTTGATTTCAAGTCACCCGTGTTTGTCCAATGTTTACCATATTTGTTCCTATATTCTGGACACCCTAGTGGTTTATACCTTAGTATCTGAGACTTTTATATCCATTCTGTCTTCTGTTAGAGGTAGTCATCTAAAGAAAATTACAAATTTTACAATTTCATTACAATTCGCAATGTGAATTTAAGCTCATTTACGAACAGCAATGAAAGGACGTCTGAATGTGCAGGAAAGTTTTTAAGTTTACTTGTGGGACCTCTTACCGCTCCTGTTTTCTGATATGTCGCGTGGGAGATCTAACGAAACAAGCTACCGGGTCATATATAATCTTGAAAGTTTATCGAAACGTAAAGATGTTAACATTATAAACATTATACACGACACTGAACCCAACATCTGAAAGAAGAGAATTCACTTGGAAACAACTGAATCACCAAAGTTGCTACAATTGAATTCTGAGGACTGATCAGTTCTTTGTTTTAAAATGAGTTGCATCTCTTTACCATTCGATAAACTTATGGTAATTCGTCAAATTAAACATAGTGCCAGACGGATCTATGACTTGAAAACTTAAATATCAGGCTAGCATAGTGTGGTTATACAATATATAAAAATTTCAGATACCAAAGTATAAATCAATAGAATGTCCAGGACATAGATACAAATCCGGCAAAAATGGACAAACACGGACCTCTCGAAACCAAGAGGTGGGATCAGGTGCCATGGAGGAGTAAGCATCCCCTGTCGACCGGTCACACCCGCCGTGAGTCCAAGTCAAGTCCAATGAAACAAGTGAGGAGTGTATCCTCGTCACAATTGGTACAGACGTTTCAACAACCGCCAACGAAAAGGCAACTCAACATTTCACTTAGTGAAACAGAGTAGTTGCAAACAAGACTATTATACCGACCATAAAATTTGCGGAACGTTGACATTAAACGCGGTTTTTGATGTCCCTGTGTCAATAATTTGTCAGTGAGTAGTTTACCTCTGTATATGAATTCTTCATATGTTGTGCACGCCCTGGCATATCGGATCATTTGTGAAATATAAACTCCATATGCAGGTGATCGAGGGATATTACTACTTAAATGTGGAAAATTTACGATGGGATAGCCGAAATCGTCGCGTTTATCGTATAGCTTAGTTGCTAATTTCCCGTCTGTTTTTATATTAAGTAAAATGTCTAAGTATGAAGCGTGTGTGCTTGATTCTGTTGTATCTTTAATTTCTAGTTCGCTGGGATATATCGCATTGACATATGTATGAAAATTGTCATTATTAATTAACAAAACGCCGTCGATATATTTAACTTGACTATTTAAGAAGAAAGACAATAGATATGTTCACATTGACATACACACTTGTGGACTTAATGCGTGAGAGGCAATTTGTTTGTCCTTGAGAGGGGGAACGACACTTTATGGCAAAATGTGGCAATGGCAAGGAGGAACCATGTACTTAAACATATTTAATAAACTTATAAAATTTGCAGAACATAAAATTTTTCTGGTTAAAAAACAACAACATACTTTCTCTTTGGATACTAAGCAGTTTATACCACCTCTCTAAAACAAAATGTAATTATTTTCTTCGAAACAATAGACTATATTGAATGACACAGAAATATAGTAGGTTCTAATTGACGTTTATTTCAAATTATATCACATATATTCTTCAATGTCTTCCGTGTAAGTAATTTGTTTCAAAATCTTTACCATACATCTCCAAGCTATAATCACTTTTTGTAGGAAGTAATATTACTAGAAGTGTAAACAGATGTCATTTGCCGCGTGGTAGTAACGCTTGTTCGTAACTGCTGTTAACAAATGATATAAGCATGCATCTTTTGTTGAAGTTTTGTAACCCTAAAACACAAAACTGAATATAAGAGTGTGCAGTTTTGTTTGTTTCTTGCTTTGCTGTTTCAATTTGCACTTTAATAATTTGTCAGTAGACCATTTTCGAGTTACTCCAGGGTTTTTTTTCATCACAGTTATATATTTATCTGCTATACATTATACATTATGTACTATTACATAAACTATTCTGGCAAAACTGAACAGAATGTAACAAATTGAAAGTAATGTATTTTATAATATGATGACACTGGAGTAGATAATTCGGTAAAAAAAAAACAATTTCTATCATTCAACTTATCACTTGACCGAAACAAATAAATGAACTGAAGTAGATATAAAAGATGCCAGAGTTTCTTATACACATGTAAGGTTTTGAGACCATGGTTACTAATAGTGCTCCTTTATTATCTGATTTGTTCATTTATCCTATATATAAAATCTTAGATACCAAAGTATAAATCTTCAGTGTGTCCAGGATACATATATCAATCAGGTGATATTGTACAAACAAGGAACCTCTGGAAATCCAGAGGTGGGATAAGGTGCAATGGAGGAGTAAGTATCCCCTGATGACCGGTCAAACCTGCCGTGGACCCAACGTCAAATTAAACGAAATATATGAGGAAACAATTCTCGTCTTAATTGGTACAGACGACTCAACAGCCGCTTTATAAATCGCAGACTTCATTTCAAAGTTCTGAATCAAGCGAAGAAAAACGAACTTTGGCCTTTAATTTGACATTTTGATAGATAGACGACAGTTTAACAATTAATAACGACAACTTTCATGTTGTTAATGATCCAGTATATCTTATACTTATCATGAATTGGGTGAAGGAGATATATTCCTCATTAATCTTGCTTTGACTTCGGCTGTGGATTCACGGAGGCGTGTACGTATGTTCGTCCTTAACAAAGGGCACAGGGAACAAATCGGACGACATTTAGTGCTATCCCGGACATTAACGTCGATAGTCAAAGTGATGATATTTCCAAATGATGACGACAAAGTTTAAAAACGACATTGCGAGATGAGGCAATCTCTTAAACATAGTAAACACAAATACCCATCTTCTACATTATATATTTGTATCAATTTGTTTCTACGCTATAAACAATTTAAAACGCTTGACTTGTCGATAGTAATATCTTAAAACAGGGGAAATGATCAAGCTCAAGATTTTGATATTATCAAGCCTTTTATATCAGATCGATAGCAAATCAATTTCCGTCTTTTGGCGACTTATAGAAGTATTATATGTTTTATCCCTTTCCATGCTGTTTTATGTTTTTTTTGTAATTTACATCACAGACAACAATAATCTAAATGTCATTTAGATTGTTTGTTTCTTGTGATGAACAAAAGTCATTAATCTTTTTATAGTGTTATCACGGTATTGTTGTTCAACATCCCACTCAAGAATCTTTCACTGATATGGAGACGTCACCAAATGCCGGTGAAGGGATTCAAATTGTAGCCTATGCTCGGTACTTGCGGCAATTGTACAGTGATGGTTCTTTAACGTACCGACACCTTCTTTGGTTATGGACCTTGATTTTTACTGTCTCATCCGAAGGACGGGAAGAGCCAGCCGCGTCCGCCGAGGTTGCGAATCGAGCAATCAACCGCGGAGCCAGGATGGCTTTAATTAATCTTTTTAAAGTTACAGTGTAAAGACATTGCTGATACAAACAATCTGTTGATATACTTATACTCCACTTGGTTATAATGATCAGCAAGAATCTCTTTTTTATAGTTCATGTATAGCTACTTTGCACGCTACAATGGGTAAAAATGAAAAAGAACGTGCTTATTTTCTTGTGTGCTGTTATTTGCAGTAATTGTGATAGATGAAAGCATTAAGAAGCATGCATTTAAACCATAAAAATAGAAAAAGAGCAACATGGTTCTACAAAAACTGTTAGTCAGTCAAGTTAGACTCAATCAATCTTTCGTTTTGTAAATATGTTGATATTAACTCAGGGATGATGTAGGTGGTCTGCAAAAAAACCAAAAGGGAGTATTGTATACGTTCTTACTATGAACAGATCGACGGAAATGATAGCATTTTCATAGCGTGTATCAAACGTGACAGTAAGGAAATAGTTTTGAAAGAGAACATCAGGTATTTTAGGCTTTCATTATCAGAACTAACCATATACTTATCTATCCATGCAATCAATGATAATGTTATTTGATGCATTGACATATTGCAAGAAAAAGGAATAGTTTAATTACATTGTAAATAATGTTGTAATTGATAATGAAAGAGTGGGAATTGATATGCTTGAATACATTGTCAATGCCCTTAAAGATTTGATAATATTTCAGCATTTTCTAGTACTTGATTATTCTATGAAGATTTGAGCTGGGCATGACACTGGGTAAAGTTATTTGGACTGAAATGTTGCCATTCCATTGGGTATTAAGAGTCACGTGGCTGCCTTCCATTGTACTACAGACAGTCAGTAGCAAACAAATAGACGACAATGGCGGATGGTCCGATACACAATTCTGTGTACTGTGGAAATTTTAGAATTTTCTAAAATGAGAAAATTGTCCTAGAATAGATAAAACAGTTATTAGGTTTATTAATGTCCGATTGGCGTATTCCCGTGGACGGTAAGTATCAAAACTAATTAGGTATTTAGCTGAATAATTTTGTTACTTGCCTGTGTCTTGATATCAAGCCCTTAAAAACATAAAACTAATTTTGTTATTTACTTCAAAAATAATGATTACAAAAACAATAAGAACGAGGAAAAAACAAACAACAACATAAGCACTTAAGAAAATTAATAAACGCAATATATGTACAGTAAAACTTGTTTATAACGAACCCGGATCTAACAAATCATTGGTTGTAACGAACCAGTTAAAAATCCTCTGCAATCTCCCATATACTTAACATGTTAAATATTTGTGAGTAACGAATTCGGGTGTAGCGAAAAATTGCTTAAAACGAATCGTTTTTTAATGCCTACCAGCAAACATTCATTTCCTGTAACGAATTTGTTTGTCTATTGCCGCATTTGTCTATTACAGACTTTTTCGTGTTAATTAGTGATTAAACTTGTAAGGCTGGGTCATGTAACTGTCGTGAGTTTTAATAACATACATGTAAGCCGGGATTAATACACTATACGTGTCACTGATTTTTATTTCATCTACCAATTATTATAATTTTCCAATTTTTGTACACATATATATGCCTTGAATTAAGATAAAATCCAATGTATTACTATATTGTGTTATGTGTATTTCATTTTTATGTAGTCTATATTGTATGTAACTTATCGTGAACATAAAAATATAAAAAAGTATCACTAGTAATCCATTCAACTTAATACTTAAAATATACCTTTAACGAAATACTGCTATAACAAATAGGTCCCATGGAATTCGATAAAGGCAGGTTTTACTGTATATATATATATATATATATATATATATATATATATATATATATATATATATATATATATATATATATATATATATATATATTGTATGTGTATTTAAATTAGCTCCTTCATATTTTAGTGCTGTAAGGGGGTATAGACTTATAAGCGCAATCTTAAATTCGCGCAATTAATTTCATTAGCTTTGTCATGTATACAGATATGGAGATGGAGATTTATACAGGATGGAAAAATTTTAGTGCTGCGCGTGAATTAGCGCAATGATATATATATATATGTTGAGTTGCCTTTTCGTTGGCGGCTGTACAGATGTCTGTACCAATGGTGACCTTTTCTGATTACTTCATTTGGACTTGATTATGGGCGCTCGGTGGCTGTGACCGGTCGACTGCGGATGCTTACTCCGCCATGGCACCTGATCCCATCTCTTGGTTTCCAGAGGCCTGTGTTGTCCATTTTTGCCAGACGGCCAGTGTGATATAAAAGATAGATAGACAGTATGCCATTACGAAAGATCCTTGTTTTGAATTATAGTACTATAGTAAGGGAACACTTTATTTAAAATGCATAGATAAATCGTGCAGTATTTTGTTTACGCCATTTCTAACATATTAGCTCTGATTAAAGTGTGATGAATTTACTTTCAGCCGTTATCTAGAAATTAAAATGGTTATAATTTTGTTTGAATAGGTATGTACGTAAATGGTACATGAACTGATAAAAGGAGCGCCTCCAATTCTGAAATGTTCAGAGAATGACTGGAGAGCCGTTTTCTGGTACCACTGGTAATGGTGACCAGAATTTGTTATTGATAGATGGGCACAAATCACATTGTTCTGTTAGATTTGCTTAATGCCGTTGTAGATAGAGAAGATTATTATATCCATATTACCAGCTCCTAACCAGTCACATCACTCTACCTCTGGACATTGGCTGCAACGGACACATGCAGATATTATACAATTCAATTTAACATAGAATTTCATTGTGATATCATAACATATAACATATGTCAACCAGTATGTAAGGTATAAATATATACACTAATGCAGTAACAGTTTGTATCTGTCTTTGGGGTGAATGGAATACATCTTTGTAATGAACATCCCATCACAATATTTGGAACCAAGCAGATGATGTATTGGATTTCCCTAGAGTTGAGCAGGTTTGATTACAACGCGGTGGTACATGGAGCAGAAATGGAAGACCTGAAGAGAAAGAGGCTGGGGAAATCTACAGTGAAGAGACAATGCGTTGTGTTACACCTAACAGGCATTTATAAATACAAAAAAGTAATACGAAGAGTAGAATCATACATAACACTAAAATAGACAAGTGAAACTCCAAATCTATCAGAATATGTTTTATAAGTTTCCAAATTTAATCGGTCATCGTCTAAAAACACTAACACACTTCTATTAATTTATCTATTAAGATTCCAATGATTATTTCCATTATTGTTGTTTCGTTCTGATTTATCTTCTTTCGTTTTATGGTTTCTTCTAGTTTTTATTCTTCTGTATAGTTCTTTAATTTCACGTTCTTCTACAAGGAACTTTATTACGTGTATTACATTTCGCAGAAAAACCGCTTTCAAAACAGAATTGTAATAAGAGTTATCTCTAATATTTTCTATTCGAATTTTTTTCTTCGTTATTGGCAATTTTCGGGCGATACCGTCATAATTAGGATTTTAAGGCTTTTTCACTTGCAGGATTGTAAAATTTGAATTAACTTTCGTTATTTATAGTGATATACACAGTTTAAGTTTAATCTAAATTGTAGGTATGACTATTTTACGAGTTCATTTTATAAATGTTTAAAGAAAAGCTGATAAATATTGTATGATCCAAGTATAGCGTGTTTGCGTATGCATGAAAATAAATTTGTTTGCTTATAACTTTCATGTATTTCATTGGTTAGATCTACATATTGTCTTTTCATACTTCATAAGTATAATGTGTTAAATGGGGAAATTTGTTATATTCGAAAGTCTAGTCTACTTTTCTATTTGAGTGATAAATGTTTATAAGTGAATTAATTGCTACACGGAATTATTGGGAATTACCAGATTTATGTGACCGCCTATAGTTGGATGTTCCATTTTTCTAATTATCTTGGCACTTCAGTAATGATTAGATTAATCACATTTCCTGTATTATACTAAACGCTTTTACGCTAGTCACAAAAATCGCTTTGGTTAAAACGAACCGTACACCAGACAAGTAAATCATATCTTGTGCGTGGCGAGAATGTCGGGAGAATACTCCCTAATCTCACGAGAGTACAAGAACTTGATGATGAAGGTAGAAAAAAGTGACAATAGCAAAATAGTTATACTATGTTCTTCGAAAATTGAAAGCAGAAATTATATAACGTTACGAATGCTTTCATTGCGCAGCGGGCTTCAATCGTGCATGTTCCAAGAATTTCGGTTTTTTTTGTTAAAATATTCGTATGATTGAACGATAATTGTAAAATACGTAAAGTTATACATTCAATGAAGTAGATACTCAAACGCTGACAAAAGTTCTCCTTTGGTGTCCTATTCTTATTTCAATTGCTAAAATACAGATGAACAGAATTGTTAATGCTTTACGTCAGTTAACAGGTTCAGTTAACAGGTTTCACTGGTGTGAAAAATAAGTATTAACGGCGGGTTTGACCGGTCAACAGAGGATGCCTACCTCTCCATGGCACATGGTCTCACCACTAGATGTCCGTGTTTGTCCATTATTCACCAGATTTGTTTATTGTACCCGAGAAACCGAGTACCTGATATTTCAGTACCAGCTGATAATCTCATTCTGAAGTATCATTATTTGTCACTGATGACAGCATTTAAATTCCAAGTTCTTCAAGAGATATTAAAATATTAGTCATATTTTTACAGCGGCTATTT
Source organism: Atrina japonica (assembly GCA_030159075.1). Taxonomy (NCBI): domain Eukaryota; kingdom Metazoa; phylum Mollusca; class Bivalvia; order Pterioida; family Pinnidae; genus Atrina; species Atrina japonica. The sequence continues at coordinate 242,570 of BROG01000404.1, read as the reverse complement.
TTAGACGGATTCTGCTATACATTTAGATTTATTATTCATCCATCCATGATGCCACTTTCTCGTTAGAAAATATGCATTTTTCTTAATTGGAATTCAACTGATGTAGTCTAATTGACAGAGAATGTTATAATAGTTATACCCACTAGGTCGTTGCCAATGCTGGTCGAACCGATTAAGTTCCCAAGGATATACATAAACCTAGTACCTGGTATTTCAGTATCAGCTGATAATCTCATTCTGAAGTAATATTTCACAATGATAACATCGTTTAAATTATAAATTCGTCAAAAGCTAAGATAGTAATCTTTGAAATAAGGTATACATTTATATGGATTTTGTTATATATTTAGATTTATTATTCGGCCCTGTATGATGTCACATCCCCTTTAGAGAATATGCAATTTTTTTATTAATTTGAGCTCAACCGATGAAGTCTAATTGACAGAAACGATCGTCATGAGCATTATAACTTTGGTACTATGTTTATAAGATTTACTAGTAATAAAATGGACAAATAACAAAGTGTTGACCCGAAGAATAAGAAGAAAGATTAAAGAAGGTATAAAAAAGGTTAAGGTAAAAAATATACAGTAAAAAAATAAAGTAGAACAGTATATAAATGTAATAAAATAATGTAAAAAAAGAAATAAAGAAAAAATAGAAAAAAAAGTAAAATAATTTATAAAAAAAAAAGAAAAGATATTTGAATAAATAAAAGAAAAAAAATTAAGGAAAAAAAAGTAAAAGAAAAGAAGTTAATAAAAAGTAAAGTAAGAAAAAAAGTTAAAACAAGTTAAAAAGAAAAATATAAAAGTAAAAGTAAAAATAGAAAGTATGTAATAAAGGAAAGAAGTAAAGATAAGACAAAAAAAGAAAAAAAGAAAGAAGTTAATAAAAAGAAATACAGATAAAAAGAAAAATAAGGAAGTTAAAAAGTAAAAAAGGAAAAAAATGAAAGATAAAAAGAAAAAAATGAAAATGAAAAAAAAATAAAGCAAAAAGAAAAAATAAAAGAAAAAAAGAAGATAAAAAAAAAAGAAAGTATATAAAAAGAAAAATAATAAAAAAAAAAAAAAAAAAAAAAAAAAAAAGTAAAAAAATGTAAAAATGAAAAAAGTACAAGTAGAAAGTTAGTAAAGGTAAACGAAAAATGAATATAAAAAAAATATACAAAAAATAAAGAAAGAAGCATAAAAAGAATAATAAGTATGTACGAAAATAAATTAAATATAACAAGTAAAAAAAAAAAAGTAAAGTGGCAAAAAAAAGAAAAAAGTATAAAGTAAAAGAAAATGAAGAAAAAAAGAAAAAAAACAAGAAAAAAAAAAAAGAATAGAGTAAAAAAAAATAAAAAAAAAAATATAGAAAGAAGTAAAGAACGAATAATAAAAGTTAAAAAAGGGTAGAAAAAGAAGTAAAAATAAAAAAAAAGGAAAAAAACGTAAATAGGTAAGAGGAATAAAAAAAGTAAAGATAAGAAAGGATAAAAGTAATAAAAGAAATAATAAGGTATGATAAAAGAGATAAGGGTAAAAGTTAAAAAAAAAAAGTAATGTTATAAAGTTAATAAGTAATTAGAAATAAATAAAATAGTCAAGAAAATAAGTTAAGTAGTAAGCAATAAAAAAAGGAAACAAAAGTCGAGAAAAAAGCGTTAAAGAATAAAAAGAAATAGAATAAAAAAGAAAAGAAATAAAAAAAAAATAATAAAAGATAAGTAAAAAAGAAAAATAGTATAAAAAATAGTTCTAAGATAAAAGAAAAGGTTAGAGGGGGAAAAAGAAAAGAAAGTAAAAAAAAAGAGAAAAAAAAAGACTCGAAGAAGTATAAGTTCAAGAAAAATAGAAGAAAAAAGTAAAGAAAAAAGAAGAAAAAAAAAGGAAAAAAAAAAATATTACGAAGAAAAAACGATAAAGAATAAATAAGTCAAAAAAAAAAAAGTAAAAAAAAAAAAGAAATGAACGTAAAGAAAAAAAAAAAGAAACAAATAAAGAAGAGTAAAAAGAAAAGAAAAAAAAAAAAGTTAAAAAAAAAAAAAGATATTAAAGAGAAGAAGAATAGAAGAAGAGTAAAAGAAAAGAAAAATTAGAAGAAAGAATAGTTAAAAAATAATTAGGGCAAAAAGTAAGTAACGGAAAAAAAGTAAAAAACAAAAATGAAAAAGAAAGGTAGAAAAAAAAGAAGAAAAAAGTGAAAAAAATGAATATAAAAAAGAAAGTAAAAGTATAAAAGAAGAAAACTAAAAATATTAAGTAAAAAAAAATTGATATAAGTTTTCAAAAAAGATAATAAAAAGAAAAAAAGTAAAAGTAAAAAAAAGTAAAAAAAATGTTAAGGTAGTAAAAAGTAAATAAAAAAATATAAAATAGTAAGGTAAGTCGTAAAGAAGGTGTAAGTAAAGAAGAAAAAAAAAAGGAAAAAGATTAACAAAAAAAAAGTGTAAGAAGAAAAGTAAATAGTTGAATAGATAAGTTAGAAAAACAAATACGAATGTAAAGTTAGAAGAAAAAGTATAAGTGAAAAGTAGAAAAAAACAAAAAAAAAAATACTAAGTAAAAAAAAACAAAAAAAGGAAAGTAAAAAAAAAAAAGGGTAAAAGAAAAAAAAAGAAGAAAAAAAAAAATGGACAAATAAAAAAAGGTAAATAAAGAATATAGAAAAAGAAAAAAGTATATAAAGTAAAAGAAAAAGTACAAAAAGAAAGGAATAAAAGTAAAGTTATAGATAGTAAGAAGGTACATGAAACAAGTTAAAAAAATAGAAGTAAAAAGAAATAAAAAGGGGAATAAAAATCATAAGTAAAAGAAAAGAAGAAGACATACATTAAAAAAAAAAAAAAAAAGAAAAAAAGGAAAAAAGTAAAAGAAAAATAAAAAGAATAAAAGTTAAAAGTAAGGAAAAGAAAGAAAATAATAAGGTAAAAAAAAATAAAGTAAAAGACGGTACTGGGATACAAAAGGAAAGAGATAGAAAGTTAAGAATATTTACCAAAAGAAAGGAATATCAAAAAGTAGAGGAAAGTAAAAAGTAGAAATAATAAGGTAAAATATAAAAAAAAAAAAAAAATTAGAAAGAAAAAAGAATAAAGAAATAAAAAGAAAAAAAGAACATAAAAAAAAAAATAAAAATAAGGGAAAAGTCAGTAAAATGTAAAAGTAAAAAAAAAAAACAAAAAAAAAAATAAGTAAAATAAAAAAAAAGTAGGTAAAAGAAGAAGAAAAAAAAAATAAATAAATAAGAAAGAAAAAAAATATAAAAGTAAAAAAAAAAGAAAGAAAAAAAAAAAGGTTACAATGTAATCCAAAAGAAGTAGTATAGAAAATAAAAGGAGAAAGAAAAGTAAAAAGAGAAAAAAAAAGTTAGATAAAGTATAAGAAGTAAAAAAAAAATAAGTAAAAAAGAGAGTAAAAGGAAATATATAAAAAAGAATCGAAAAATAAAAAAGAATAACAAAAAAAAGTATTAGTAAAATATAATAAATAAAAAAAAAGGGCTAATGAACAAAAAGTCAAAAAAAGAAAAAGTAAATAATTATTAAATTAAGAAAAAAAAAAAAGTAAGAATATAATAAAAGTATCACAAGAAGTATACAAAAAAAATGAAAAAGAATAAAAAAAAAGTGCAATAAAAAAAATAATATAAATATAATAGAAGAGAATAAAGGGAAGATAAATGCAAAAAAGAATAAAAAGAAATAAAACAAAATGAATAAAAATAAGAAAAAGTAGAAATAAAAAAAAGAATTAAGTAAATAAAAAGAAAAATAAGAAAAAAAGGGTAATTAAAAAGTAAGAGTAAATAAAGTTAAAGTAGATAAAAAGTAATAAGAAAAAGTAAGTAAAAAGAAGTAAGTAAAAGAGGACGTTAAGTAAAAAAGAAAAAGATAAATAAAACAAAGGGAGGGTGGGGGAGGGGGGTTTGGGGGGGGGGTGGGGGGTGGGAAAAAAAAAAAAAAGAGTAAAGAAGAAAATAAAAAAAGAAAAAATAAAAAAAAAAAAAAAAAAGCTGAATTAGGATATGTACGGTAAAAACAAAAAATTGTAAGTAAGAAAGGAAAGAAAAAAGGAAATGAAAAAAGTGAATAAAAGAAAAAAGAAAAGAAAAAAAAATATACATAAACAAAAATATTAAAAAATAAATAAAAGTAGAAGTAAAATAGAAGGTGGAGAAAATGAAGTAAAAAGTAAGGAATGAAAATAAAATAATGGGGGTGGAGGGTAAGAAAAGAATAAAAAAAAGAAAGAATAAAATAATGTAAAAGGGAGAACGGAGTAGAAAAAAGAAAAGAGAGAAAAAAAAGATAGATAGTTAAAAAATATAAAAAAGTAAAAAAAAGTTTTAAGTAAAAATAAAAAAATAAATAAGTTAATAAGATAAAAAATGGAGAAAGATAAAAAAAAATAGTAAAGGAAGAAAAAAAAGGTAAAAAGAAAGTCAGAGTAAGGAAGATAGATAAAATAAAAGAAAAAAAAAATGAAAAGATAAGTGATAATAAAAAAAAGATAAAAAGAAATATAAAATTTAAACAAAGCAAAAAAGTAAGAAAAATGGTAAAAGGTCTAAAGGTAATTAAAAAATAAATAAGTAATAAGTCAAGTTAAAAAAATTAATAATATAGGAGAAAAATAAACAAATGAAAAAAAAGTAAGAATAAAAAACATCGTAAGTAAAAAAAAAAAAAAAGTGGGAGGTGCTAGGGGGGAAAAAAAAAAAACAAAAGTGAGTAAGTGAAAACCTAAGATATAAAAGAATAAAATATAATATAAATAAGATACAAGTAAAAAAAAAAAAAAAGTGGGTGAGAAAAAAGGTAAAAGTAAGAAAGTAAGGAAGAATTAAAAAAAAGTAAAGTATAAAAGAAAAAAAAAAAAAAAAAAAGAATAAATAGAAGAAATATAAGAAAGAGAAGTTAAACAAAAAGAATAATAGGAAAGTAATAAGGAGGTAAAATAAAAGTAAAAAAGAAAAAAGTAAAAGATGAAAAATATAGGAAATAAAACTAAGTAAAAAAGTAAAAAATATTAACAAAAAGAAGGTAAAGAAAAAAAAGAAGAAGAGTTAAAAAAAGAAAGAAAAAAAGTAAAAAATAAAAAAAATAAAAGGGTATAAAAAAGATAAAAAAAACATTGTAAAAAATAAATAAACATAAAAAAAAAAAATAAGAAAAGGATGTAAGGAAACCGAAAAGGAGAATAGGAAAAAAACAAGTAAATAGACAAAAAAAAAAAAAAATCAATGAAAAATAAAATATGGAAAGAAAAAGAAGAAAAAATAAAGAAAGAAAAAAGCGTATAAAAAAGTATAAAAATAAGAAATAAGATCAAAAGAAAAATTGAAGTTATAAAAATAAAGAAAGGAAAAACAAGGTAAAAAGAAAAAAGAAAAAAGAGTTAGAAAAAAAGAAAAAAAGTAAAACACATAGAAAAAGAAAAAAAGATAAAAAAATTAAAGGAGACAAGAAAAAGGTGAAGCAAGAAGGTAAAAGAAAAAAAGATAATATAAATAATAAAAAATATAAACAGGGTTAAATAAATAAAAAAAAAGAAAACTAGTAAAATAAAGATAAAAGTGAAATAAAAATTGAATAAAAAAACAATTCTAGTAAGAAAAAAGTAAAAAAACAGAAAAAAGTTAAAGTAGAAAAAAAAGGAAAAAAAAGAAAAATAAGAAAATGAAGAAAAAGGAAAAAATAAAGAAATAAATATAAAAAAAAAAGTAAGTAAAAAAAAATTAAATAAGTAAAAAAAAAGTAGAAAAAAAAATTTAAAAGAATAAAAGTTAAGTATAAAAAAGTAAGAGAAAAAATGAATGCTATAGTAAAGAAAAGATAAGAAATAAAAAAAGAATAATATAAGTAAAGGTAAAAGAATAATGAAGGGAGGAAGACAAAAGTTGAAAAAAAAAGTAAAGTCAGATAAGAGGAGATCTAAACAAGTAAAGAGGAGTAAGGAGAGATATAATGTTTAAAAGTAAAAAAAAAGGAAAAAAGTAGAAGAAAAGAATAAATTTAAAAGAAAAACAAGAATAAAATTTATTAGCAAAGAATGAAAGAAGTAAGTAAAGAAAGAATTAAAGTAGTATGAAAGAAAAAGGTTTAGTAATAAAAAAGTGAAAGAAGAAGAATAACAATAAAAAAAAGGAGCGAAGAAAAAACAAAAGAAAATGAAGAAGTCAAGAAAAAAAAAAAATAAATAATAAGAAAAAAATAGAAGGAAATAAAAAAAGAAAAAAAGGTAAATTCGAAATAAGAAATATATCAGAAGTAGCAAAGGAAATTAATATGCAGAATAAAAAGAAAATAAGTATAAGAGTATAAGGACCTAAGAAAATGAAAAAGATAAAAACTTAACTAAAAGGAAGAAACAAAGAAAAATAGAAAATAAAAAAGGTATAATAAAGCTGTAAGTAGAATAAAGATAAGTGAAAAAACAAAACAATAAAATGTAAAAGTATATAATATAATAAAAAGAAGATATCAAGTAGTTAAAGTAAGCTAATAAGAAAATAAAAAGAAAAATTATAAAGTAAGTAAAGAAGTATATTTTAAAAAGTATAAATAGAAAAAAAAAAAGTATGTAAAAAAAAAAAATCGTATAAATAAGAGAGTAAAAGAAAAGGATAAACAAATAAGCTAGTAAATAATAAAAAGGAAATAAAGAAGCGGAATAAGAATAATAAAAAAAAAAAGAAAAAAGTTGATATACGAAAGTATACAAACATGATGAATTATTGATAAAGATGGACCTTTAAAAATTGCAGTGATGTCAGGTCTGTTTTTACAGATGAGTTATCCTCCCTTGCTGTCCACTCACACCATAAGTTCGCAGGCATATCGATGATTCCAAATCAGGAAAAAAAACAGGTCATGATCTGTTTAAATTCTTCTGAATCTTCTATCAAACCAGAAACTCGGCAAGTAAATAAGTGAAACATGGCAGATACCATCAAAAGCGAAATACATATCTATATAGAGCTTGATGTCAACGTTCTGTAAATTTTACGGTCGGTATAATTACCTTGTTTGCAATGATTACGTTTACTAAATGACATGTTGAGTTACATGTTCGGTAGTAGTTGTTGAGTCTTCTATATCGTTTGCGGTGATAGTCTGTTCCTCACGTATTTCATTTGAATTTGACTTTGAACTCAAGCAGGTGTGACCTGTCAACAGGGGATGCTTACTCTCTCGGGGCACCTGGTCCCATTTCCGGAATCCCGACGTTTGTCCAATATTCACCAGAGTTGTATATTATATCCTGGACATCCGGGAGATCAATACTTTGGTGTCTGTGATTTTTACATTTCTAAAGATATTGACATGGGACAATGAACGACAAACATCTACAGGTCACATCGTTTTGTTTAATCCTGAATATTAATACTTTGGTATCTGTAATTTCTCCATTTGTTAAAAATAGCTAATACATAGGCACTGTCTGTTTCTAGTTAAATGGATTAGATGTGATTCATCACTCAGAGTTGGAAAGTACAAGTGACAACACCGTGCCAAAAGTGAGTCAACTAAAATCATTTTCACATATATTTCTATCCTAATTCAACTTTTTAGAAATAATTTGCCTGACTTATGTACTCAATAAAATCGTGTAAACCATTGCACATTTATGTTGAAGTCTAAATTGCAATGTGTCAGTTTGTTTTCTTGAAAACTGCAACGGGCTGTAAGTCAGTAGCGAACTAATATCAGATGATGATAATTATACTTAAATTATACTATTTTTTTTCTCTGAAAAAACTGTTTTTCTCCGGTTAATGTGGGTTACGAGTTAAATCTTATTTGTCGCTAGTTGATTCTAATTTTTCTCGTAACCCAAATTTACTGTTGAAAAAAACTAGGTTTATTTGCGCCAAATACTCATTAATGTTATTGTGGCACAGTTAAACCTAGTTTTTCTCAATTAAACTAGGTTTTCCTCGAGAAAAAAAACTAGGTTAAACTCATTAATGTGATTTTGGCGTGCCATAGAGGCCGGTTTGTATTCTAGAATTCAGTAACAGAAATTTACTCCAGCTTCTTGAAGTCATGATCAAGGTTGTAACGCGTGCGACTTTGACTTAATGGTTTTAAACGTGTGGCAAAATTGAGATTGTATATATGCACTTAATTGTATGACAGGTGTCTGTGACATCTCTTACGGTTTATGTGAAACTTAAAGTCTTACACAGTTTATTGTTTTACATTGTCAGCTTCGTATATATATATAACCAGTAACATTGTTGTACTTTAATAATAACATTAAATGGTGCGTGTGCATCTACGGATCTTGATGCATCTGACATATATATTATTTTCTTAAAATGAAACACAAATTCGTCGTAATCTAGCCAGTACGTACTTTAATCATGTATTGTATGTAGACTAGAACATCTTCGTCATGACACTAGCATGAGCATTAACTTTAGTCACAAAATACCAGTACATATTAAGAATGCAGAATTGCTTACTGATGTAGCAATATCGACGGTTTAAAAGCAATTCGTATTTAACAGTTTTTTTTCTATTTTCTATGTATAACAAGAACTATTTCAATTTTACAAGCATCTGCACTGTACTTTTGTTTATCTTAACCCAAAACAGGTTAAACCCTTTTAACTTTCTTTTAAAGATTTATTCGTTATGTGTTTTTAAACACACGGGAGCATATTAGGGCCACCTTATTTTCTTTATTTTTTCATTTTGCCAACATTAAAGTTGGCTTTTTCAACTTTTTTCTCGGAATTTCTAACTTTTTGTTTCGTTTTGCCAACTTTAATGTTGGCTTTTTCTAACTTTTTTTCTCGTTTTGCCAACATTAAAGTTGGCCTTTCCCACTTTTTTTCTTGGAATTTCCTACTTTTTGTTTCGTTTTGCCAACTTTAATGTTGACTTTTCCAACTTTTTTGTTGGAATTTCCAATTTTTTGTTTCCTTTTGCCAACTTTGTACCAGTACAAAACAATATGCATCTGTACGCATTAAAGAAACAATGGAACATTCGGCTTGTGTCTGCTGAATTTCGCATTGTTTTCAGATGCCAATGCCACAATTTAGTGTCTGCAAGTCACAAATAACATTTTTATGCCTTGTAAAATCATAATAAATAGATTCCGGGGGAGAATGCTCCCTAACATTTATTTCATATGCATTATGTTTGCTCAGATAATCTTTTTTTTTAGATGTATAATGAACGTGATACATTAACTGTTGGAGACTTTAATTTCTGAGTGATGATAAAAACATTTAAAGATACGTGTTAATTACTTTAATACATAGTAACGAAGTTTTGAGTTGGTATATATTTATGTTAATCCTTTGAATATGTCCAGACCTGCCACTACGTTATTCTACAAGCAATCACAAAAGGAAAAAACTGAAAAAAATCTGTCCTTAAAAAGATTAAAAATAGATATTCATTCTTGTGACGTACTGAAAATAAATAATCTGAGTTGACAAAATTTGCAAATGAATGCTGTCGCAAAAAGAATCGTCCCCTAATATTATATAAGGCTTTAAGCAATATAAAATTTAAAAATCATGTCGAAAAGACTTAAAAAGCATCCATTTAATAAACTACAGTTTTAAATAATTCATTATATTCCAAATGTTTAATTTATTTGTATCAATACTACATTTCACCAAATATATGCACAATTTCTGGTAATATAAATCACTACCATAGCCTCTCAGGGTAGTATCAATGTAAATGTATCGTCATGTTCCTTTTAACTCATTTTAGCGCAGAATCGCCTAATTGCTAATCAGTAATTGTACCGTTTTGTGATATTTCACACGGTAAGTTAAATTGAAAACTACGTTATAGATGTGTAAATTTATTCAATACACACTGTCCGAGTGCCTCTTTATAAATGAGGGCCATATTAATATTAATATTGACAAGTCCAGAAAAAGTTGGCAAAACGAGAAAAAAGTTTGAAATTCCAAGAAAGTTTGAAATTCCAAGAAAAAAATTGGAAAAGCGAACTTTAAAGTTTGAAAGTCCAAGAAAAAAAATTAAGATGGCCCAAATACGCTTCCGTAACATACAGATTGGGTGAGATGAATTTACGGTTTGTTAATTGTAAAAGCAAAGAAAAGGCACATTAAGCATCATTGACGTTTTGCGTTTTCGTGGTTTATTTTTCATATTGACATAATTGATTGGATCGCTTCATCAACTGACCTATCTCCAAATGCTCAACACGGGACCTTTTGGAAAACTTTTCGATTACAACGTCACAATTAAATTGCCCGTCAAATACTTCTACTTCTACTGTGATTATGACATCACAATCAAATGACAAATGTCAAATGTCAAAAAGCACATGGACAGCCATGTATCAGACATTTTCCGATAGGTTAATTATCTTTAAACGATAGGTTATTTTATTTTTGAAAGCAAATAGATGATTGGTTTACATTTGTCTCCACTGATATTCATTGGTATTGTTTATAATTTATATATAACCTGTTGCGTTATAAGTACAATTGTTATATAACCGCTAATAATATCACTTTATACCGTCACAGGTCGATATAATGTTTTCATTAGTTGACTATAGTTAATTCATAGATATGGCACGCCAAAGTCATATCAATGAGTTAAACCTAGTTTTTCTCAATTAAACCCAGTTTTTCTCCAGTTAAACCTAGTTTTTCTCTGTAACCCTTATTAACTGGAGACAAAAATAGTTTTAACGGCGCCAAAATCACATAAATGAGTTTAACCTAGTTTTTCTCATGAAAATCATAGTTTAACTGAGAAAAACTAGATTTAAATGCACCACAATCACATTAATGGGTATTTATATGATTTTGGCACAGTTAATCCTAGTTTTTCTCTGTTAAATCTAGTTTTTGTCCAGCTAATGTGGTTTACGAGGAAAACTAGGATTAACTGGAGAAAAATTAGGTTGAACTCGTAACCTACTTAAACTGGAAAAAAAACTAAGTTTAGCTAGGTTTGTCGCGAGAAAAAAATATGATTAACGCATTGTTGTAATTTCGGCGTGCTTCATCAGTTAAACCTAGATTTTCTCAGTTAAACCTAGTTTTACTTAAATTAAATCTAGATTTTCTTAGTAACCGATATTAATTGGAGAAAAACTAGGTTTAACTGCGGCAAAATTATATTAATGAGTTCTCCAGAAAAAACTACTTTACCTGAGTAAAACTAGGTCTAACTGCACCACAATAACATTAATGAGTATTTCGCGCAGATCAACCTAGTCTTTCTCAGTTAAACTCAGTTTTTCTCCAGTTAATTTGGGTTATAAGAAAAATTAAGATCAACTGGAGAAAAATTAGGTTTAACTCGTAACTCACATTAACTGGAGAAAAACTAGGTTTAACTGGGGAAAACTAGGTTAAACTAGAGAAAAAATAAGTTTATCTGAGAAAAACTAGTTTTAACTAATTAATTTGAACCGTTTTGTGAAATCAAAAAACGCACATGGACGGCCATGACAGCGTCATCTCTGCCATGGCGATGTTTGACATACACGTTAAACGAGTCAATCCATTGACTTATTTAACGTGTATGTTGTACATGATCTAATTACGTTATCACATACCTTCATATGATAAGTATGGTGATGAATTTAATATGCGATATTGAACTCTAAAACATGTACTTGTTTATAACAGTCCCGTACAATGTTTATTAATGTCAGCTTGTTTTCGTCTTTACAGTTTCCGTGAGCTTTTATGTTTTAAGTTGTTAAAAAGTACACTGCTGATCAGTATCATATATGTTTTTCAATTAACGGATAATAAGTAAGTCATGGATACACGCTGAGTCAAAAGGCATCTTTTGTAAATACAACGCGAGTTTATCAATTATTGAACACAAAGAGTTGGCTGCTTTTATTGCGGAGAAATATAGACCACGCTGTCATCTCTGAAAAGTGATTGCTTCTGCCACAAAATTTCATTATTTTTTCCCCCCACTGATTCGATACAGATGTCTGTCGAGCAATAGCAAAACATCGTGTTATACCTTTGAATCCTTTTCAGGTTTCAACCTGAAACCCAGGTCATGATGTTATTAAACTTGAAGCTACAGTATACAGTAAATGATTCACGAAGGCCCTTTGGATCAACAGAATAAAGATCCGTTTTCACGCTCTCAAATGTTATCTCGTGAGAGTGTGCATTATTTAAAGGGGCATTTTTTCAATAGTTTTCCTTTCTTCCACTTAGATTAATATACAATAACAAAAACGATATATACACAGGTATATAAAACATTAAATTCCCATATATTCTGTGAAAATTGCTTGAGAAACCCAGGTTTGGCACTTTTTCAATTTCGACTGATTATTTCAATCTTACTACAAGTGTTTGTATATTAATACCACTCTGGAACTTACCTATTTTTCACAAAATATATAGCAATATAAGATTTTTATGCCTGTTATTTGTTGTTTTACTTCAAGTACAGGTATATCAATATATGAATACCACACTGGAACTGACCTTAATTTTACAGAATATACAGGGATATCAAATATGTATGCCTGTAATTTCTTATTGAACATCATGTACAAGTGTTAAAAGTAGAAACAGTAGAAAAATATATATGTATTTTTAAGTTACCGCACCTGTTTGATTATTGCTGATATTACAAAGCTTAATAGTGCAATATTAATGTTATTAATATCATTGTTAAATATCAAATCTCTGCTGTCATCAAGAAATGTGAATTCATTCGGAGATGGTCTCGTCTTTTGTTGGCAAATCATGTCTTCGGTATCTTCTAATGCCCTTTAATTCATATCGATAAAAACAATTGGAAATACCAATGTTTTTCTATCGACCTATTGACGGTATATTGGTTTGTGTGTTGATAGATTGTTTCGATGAATTTTGAATGGATTTTGTAAAAGCGTGAGGCATGTTTTTTCTTTATTTATTTTTTTCTCTTTTCGGCAGCGTTTTCTAGAGAAACTGCAGTAATTCGTTTTCAAGCGGCTGTATCTGAATCCCGTCGTGTTTAAATGTTTACCAGTTGTGCTTTAATATAAAAAATCTCAGATACCAAAGTATAAACCAATAGAATGTCCAGGACATAGATACAATTTCGGTAAAAATTGACAAACAAGGACCTCAGGAAACCAATAGGTGGAATTGGGTGCCATGGAGAAGTAAGCATCCCCTGTTTTTGAAATCCCTGTGTCAATAATTTGTCAGTGAGTAGTTTACCTCTGTATATGAAATCTTCATATGTTGTACACGCCCTGGCATATCGGATCATTTGTGAAATATAAACTTCATATGCGGGTGACTAAGAGATATTACTACTTAAATGTGGAAAATTTACGATGGGAAATCCGAAATCGTCGCGCTGTAACAGAAAAATTATATATATATATATATATATATATATATATATATATATATATATATATATATATATATATATATATATATTGGTGTGTATGTATTTCTTATAGATAATTTCAATTTTCAAGACTATAACGTCTGAATTAGCTTGTTATAGTTATGAACTGATATTCACATTTCCCATTGCAGTCTCCCATAGACTCACTGTCAATCTAGACGGCGTTCATATCAGCTATAAATGAAGTTCCTCATATGACGTCATATAAACGATGTAACTTAATTCATAACATTACGTTACACCAAAATATCTTAATCAGTAATTTACTTTTCAACCCTGAATTTCGCTCTTCCATAATAATGAGACTAATCACGTATAAAGCGGAACTCCATTAAATATTAAAACTATGATATGTGAATATAACGAATGAACTCTTGTCAAAGTGCTAACAAGCGTTCATTCGAAAAATGAACACTATTCCGGTGCATGCTTAATTGTCATTTGGTAAACAATCACGGCCTCGACAAATGATTAAATAAGAGTACTAAATTATGCGGTTTGGCTAAAATTGCGGAAGCAATAATTGGAGTTTAAAGTGTATGAACGTTCAGCTGGCATTCCTACTCGAGAAAAAGATATGATGGATAATAAGGTGGCATTATTCAACGAGGAGTGATGAATTGTAAACGTTCAGTATATGAATACTGGAAAAAGTGCATTGTCTTGTTTTCTGAGAATAGAGTTCGTGACCAAGTCGAATAACCGGAAAATAGAAATAAGCTATTGATAACAGGATAAGTATTTCCACAAATTGTGATTAACCTTTTCACCTCTAAATATTTAGATGGATTGCTCTGTTTTATTGTATATACCAGTCCGTTTATGGCCTGTAGGGTTGAAAGGATTATGCTGACTTTAGAGTATGTAAAACCAAATACCATTATGATTATATATATATATATATATATATATATATATATATATATATATATATATATATATATATATATATATATATATATATATATATATATATATATATATATATATATATATATATATATATACATAATTACATAGTGCAAAAAATTGTTAGTACGGAATGATAACACTTAATGTGGTAGCCTAAAATATTTAGGTATGGAATAGGTCCCAGCTAAATGGGGCATTTGGACTCGAAAAGGAACATGCAAACAATATTGGTACATAATGGGACATTTCAGTTCAGAATCTAACATTTGGGTTTTAATTTGAATATTTGGGTACAAAATGAAAAAGTTTGAAACGAACTTGAATAATTGTGGACGAAATGACCTGATTTGTATCACCTGCGTTTGTATTTTTCCATAGTCGTCACTATTCCAGTAATAATGTTATCATAAGACATGCAAGGTGAGGTGCGAGATTTTTTTTTTTTTTTTGCAGTATGCGATGTTCGTCAATGCATTCAATTCATCTTCTTATGGGCTATTTAAACTACTTTATAACATATGTATCTGGGATTGGTAATTTGCAAGTGGTATAATATTATATTCTCGGCTTCCAAATATTCCATGGGATTTTCCATGAAATTAGAGAACAGCTCTCAAACGTGAGACATTTTCCTAAATAAAAGTAATAATTACTTTGTTTACTCATTACAGTTAAATTTACTCTTATTTACCTTAATTTAGAATATTGAAATATTTTTATGAAAGAGTGCCCAAAGAGATCGTTTTGGACTTTAATGTTTAAGAGATTTCATGTGTATTTTGAAAATAGAATTGTTTGCATCTCCGAGAGGTTCAGCAACTGCAAAAACGTAGCCTAATCTATAGGTAACAATGAAATATCCCATTAGACCCTGTAGCAGAATATATACTAAAAATATGTTTTGTATTCATTTTAATGCCGCGTGTTCATGTCTGCGATCCTTCAACATCTTTTGCGTAGATATATGTTGCAAAATACTCAGCAGATAGTTTTTATCAATATATGTTGTGACACATTGTTGCATTTTCATCTAAAAACATCCGCTTCTTTATTGCCATCCTGGGACATATATATGATCAAGTTGATCTGGGTTTGCCGAGTTTGCCGACATTACGACAACAATTTCATTTCGTCATTTTTTATATCGGGAAAGTGTTTCTTTTACATTTACTTGTATGTATATGTCCTTCGTCAATTCAAAATTGATAAATAATTCATTTGAAAACAGTATCATGTGATTATGCCAGACAGACATATCTTTGATTCATTTTACCGCAACATTTAAAACTATCAAGCCATGTATTGTATAATGTTGTATCTAGAATTTTACACTGAGAAAAATATGTTTTCCTCATATTTTATATGTCTGCATAACATGTTTTGATCATATCTGCTTTGCTTGTATTGTATCAGTCTCGGAACTATTTATATCAACATCTAAAGTAGATCAAAACCAAACCAAACAAATGCATATTGGAAAATGTTCTGATTGAAAATGTTAAGGGTTTGTATTTTAATTTTGATTTTACATAAATCAGACGTTCTGCAATTGAACACGTATACATCTAATGAAATATCAACAAGTTTGAAAGTACTTGTAAATATAATACCAAATCGCGAAACAGTGAAATACAGTTGTAGCAGCATCAGCAACAGCAGCAGCAAGAACTAACAAAAATATTAACGTTATCAGTCACATAACTAACAACAGCAGCAGCAAGAACTAACAAAAATATTAACGTTTTCAATCACATAATTAACAACAGCAGCAGCAAGAACTAACAAAAATATTAACGTTATCAGTTACATAATTAACAACAGCAGCAGCAAGAACTAACACAAATATTAACGTTATCAGTCACATAATTAACAACAGCAGCAGCAAGAACTAACACAAATATTAACGTTATCAGTGACATAACTAACAACAGCAGCAGCAAGAACTAACAAAAATATTGACGTTATCAGTCACATAACTAACAACAGCAGCAGCAAGAACTAACAAAAATATTAACGTTATCAGTCACATTATTAACAACAACAGCAGCAAGAACTAACAAAAATATTAGCTTTATCAGTCACATAATTAACATCAGCAGCAGCAAGAACTAACAAAAATATTAACGTTATCAGTCACTTAATTAACATCAGCAGCAGCAAGAACTAACAAAAACATTAACGTTATCAGTCACATAATTAACATCAGCAGCAGCAAGAACTAACAAAAATATTAACGTTATCAGTGACATAATTAACAACAGCAGCAGCAAGAACTAACAAAAATATTAACGTTATCAGTCACATAATTAACAACAGCAGCAGCAAGAACTAACAAAAATATTGACGTTATCAGTCACATAACTAACAACAGCAGCAGCAAGAACTAACAAAAATATTAACGTTATCAGTCACATAATTAACATCAGCAGCAGCAAGAACTAACAAAAATATTAACGTTATCAGTCACATTATTAACAACAGCAGCAGCAAGAACTAACAAAAATATTAGCTTTATCAGTCACATAATTAACATCAGCAGCAGCAAGAACTAACAAAAATATTAACGTTATCAGTCACATAATTAACATCAGCAGCAGCAAGAACTAACAAAAATATTAACGTTATCAGTCACATAATTAACATCAGCAGCAAGAACTAACAAAAATATTAACGTTATCAGTCACATAATTAACAACAGCAGCAGCAAGAACTAACAAAAATATAAACGTTATCAGTCACATAATTAACAACAGCAGCAGCAAGAACTAACAAAAATATTAACGTTATCAGTCACATAATTAACATCAGCAGCAGCAAGAACTAACAAAAATATTAACGTTATCAGTCACATAATTAACAACATCAGCAGCAAGCAACAAAAATATTGACGTTATCATCACATAACTAACAACAGCAGCAGCAAGAACTAACAAAAATATTAACGTTATCAGTCACATAATTAACAACAGCAGCAAGAACTAACAAAAATATTAACGTTATCAGTCACATTATTAACAACAGCAGCAGCAACAATTACATCAATAACAAGAGCAACAGTGATAATAGCAACATCAAGAATGATAATAACAGCAATAATAATAATAATAATAATAATGATAATGATGATGATGATGATGATGATAATAATAATAATTATAATAATAATAATAATAATAATGATAATTCAATGCAATAACAATAACATGACGTCACGTTGTATATGTTTAACTTTTTCAGAACTAATTTTGTCACAAATATAATTCTTGTTATCTGCCTAATATGACGCAAGAATTGAGTGGGATACATGTTGTCTAATAAATTTGTGACGCAGGATGTGAAATTTTCTCTAATTGTAATATCTGAACCTATTGTGATTTTTCAGACTGATATTCGTGTACTGTATGTACAGGACTTTACCTTATTACTGAGTGTGATATCTATGGCACATTGTATGCTTTAAAGACGGATGATGGCGTTGCACAGGGTGTGCTTTTACTGTTGCACATATCTCTCTAACGCAAGCTGTACCCTTCCGTTGGAACAAAGAAGAAAAAATAATGAACACATTATCTTTGTTATATAAATATAAAAAATCTCAGATACCAAAATATTTTTAGGATGTCGAGGATGTAGATACAAATCTGGTAAAAATGGACAAACACCGACCTCTAGAAACCAAGAGGTGGGATCAGGTACCATGAAAGAGTAAGCATCCCCTGTCGACCGGTCACACCCGCCGTTAGTTTACAGTTAAGTCCAAATAAAATACGTGAGGAACGAACCCTCGTCACAATTGGTACAGACGTCTCAACAACCCCCAACGAAAAGGCATCCCAACACTCCATTTAGTGAAATAGAGTACTCGGAAACAAGACTATTATGCCGACTGTAAAACTATACAATGATATTCCAAATTAGAAGGCGACTACTTACTCTGAAATGTTGCGTCAACTTGCTGATTGCACTTTAAGATTTGTATTTTTGCTTTTTGATACTTAAATTGTATTTCACTATTTTGATAATTTACAATAAAGTGTCTCTCAGATGTCAATTAGAATTAAAAAATGGATACAAAATATCACATTATGGGGGTATCTCAAATCATTGATCAGTACAATAAGATTGGACCACACCCTTTGATGAATGCCACAATCCCATGGAAATGATTCAATTTTAGATATCCCTTGAGACTAAATTCATAGAACTGAAATTGATTGATTAACCGGGACAGAAATGCGCTCGGTAAGTGTAACAGTTAAAAAATCAAAACCGTTTTGGAATTTTAGATGTTTTACCAAAAATCTAAAATATCAAATATCTAAAACAGATTTGTAATTTAGATTTTTAGATTTTCGACCAAATCCTAAAAAATCAAATATCTAAAACCGTTTAAAAATTGTTTTAAATATTGACTTTCGGGGTTTTTAGTATTTTAGATTGCAGACGTACAATGATCCAAAAACTTTAAACGGCGAAGTAAGCACTCAAGTGACCATGATGGTCGAACCGATTTGTTCATTTGTTTGTTTAAGTTTTGTTTAACGTCCCACTCAAGAATCTTTCAATCATATGTAGACGTCACCAAATGCCAGTGAAGGGTTTCAAATTTTTGGCCTATGCTCGACACTTACGGCCATTGAGCAATGACAGTTCTTTAACGTGCCGACACCTACTTCGATCCCGATCGGCAAGTTAAGGAAATCTACTGATATGTTAACCAGCGTATTCTCTAGATGCGTATTAGAATCCAGGCCTAGATAAATCTGTTAATAATTTTTCAGAAATATAACAAAACTTCTGCGTTATAATGTATGCATAAAACACAAGTCTGTGGTGTCAAAGCAGAATGTATCAGCAATATATAAAGCCTAACATTATCGCTGTGTATTGATGTTGTTGTATTGTTGTTTAACGTCGCACTCAAAAGTCTTTCATATATAGACGTCACAAAATGCACTTACGATCATTGAGCAGTAAGGGTTTTATAACGTGCCGACACCTACTGTGACACGGGACCTCGGTTTTTACTGCAGAAATCCGATTTGCCACTGGCGTATTATACGTTGAAATCATTCCCGAGCACGTAGAAAACTGACCCATACCTGTAGAAAAATGACCCGGGTTCCGGTTAAATTTCTACTGATTTAGAGAAGTGCACAGCGAGGGAAATATGAATAGTGAGAGTTTATGGCATATAAATACCAAGTGAAATTTCAAGGTATTGAATCACGTGATGGCTCAGTGACTGATATCTTCGATTGATGGTCACAACATCTCAATATCCAATATGTGAGTTCGAATATCGCTCGGGGCAATTAAAATTGTCATAAAACTTTTCTCTGTGTGATGGAGAATGTTGCCAGAAAATTGGCCATTCTATTTTTTATGTTTAGCGTCCACCCTCACATCAAAAACCTATCTTCCTCTAATGAAAAAAACGACAGCAAAAACACAATACATTTTAGGAGAACAAATGCAATTTAATGCACATTTCTAAATTCTACCGATGTGTTGACAAACAAAAAACAGATCGAATTAAACTGATAAAAAACCTTTATCTTTGGCACACACTTAAAAATAACCTATAAAATATAATTTTTCACATTGATGAAAAGAGATATTCATGTCTATCTGTTTATTTGAGATCTATGTTCTATATTTTTCCTAGATGCTCGTGATTTTACGAGTTGATGTTATGTTATGGTAAGTTGTTTATTGGGATCAAGTCAAAGCACATTTTGTCGTATGCGGTTGATAACACATTATATTGACGGGAAATTACACATGTATGTGCATTTCAGCAATTTAAACTCCACTTCAAGATTGAAATATCCAAATCACACTTTTATTCGTATGTATTTGCTTTTTACATTGACGAAAATAAGTAACAAACCGCTGAAAAATATAAGCCTAGAAGACTTGTTGAAATATAAGCGTTCGGCGTCCTTTATGTGTTTTAAGATATTACAAAGCTTTAGAATGTTACTTTTCAATTATTCTTTAACATTATACACTTGTGACATATTTGACGTTATATGCAATTGACCGGGCTGTTTACAATTCTTGCACACGATTAATATGCAAATGAGATTTTGGTCTTTCCTTTTCTGTATATTGGCAAGATCTGGCTGTATAGTTGGACATAGATGTTACGTCATTCGTCATTCACATGATCTTGACTGATTTTTGAAGTTGGGAAAACGTGTTACATGCACACGTATTGGTCTAGACTACTGATTATTATTTAATAATACTGTCCTGAAATAGAAATTTAATATTGATGAAACGATGTTTATATAAAGAAAAAAGTTTCATAATCATATCGCTGATAGATCTATGTAGTTTGTTGCATAATAAATAAATAAGCAATCTATCTGTACTCACGTTAGGCCGAATGTCTGCCCCGATTATATGTTACTTAACCTACATTTTACCAAAATAAAAAGTAACTTAAAATCAATGTAGATATTCTGCTTATAGGTTACTCACGTGTGATATAAATGGTAGAGAATGTGAAAAAAAAGTTGTGATGTTTTCATTGTCATTATTATTGTTATTCGAAATAAAATAGGGTGATTAACACACGGTTTTGCTAATTTGGAAATTCTGGAAGTAACATGCATTTTTTTCAGTAAAAAGGCTGATGTCATATTGTGACAGTAAACTCAAAATTTTCAACATGACAGTGGTAAACTTTATTGAAATAATATATTTCAACATGTGAACCCGGTACGATTTCTACGGCTGGTCATTTTTTTCATGTTACAAAGGCTGGACTCGAACTCACGACCTTACGATCAAGAATCAAGCGCGCTACCGACTTAGCCAGGTCGGATCTCCTAACAATTAAAAATAACAGAAATCAGCAGCCAATGTCATGAAATTTGACGCCAAAGTGCATTTGTTTCTTTTTTCTGTAGGCCTAGTTGTCAATGGTATGACCAGTCTCAAACGTGACAATATGATAATGGCTTTCAAAGAAACCAGACAGAGATCACTAATTTCAGTCATGTTAACTTTTGTTTGCCGTTCAGTCTCTGGTTTTGAACTTAATTTCATAGCAAGATGCTTTTATAATGGAATATTTGAAAATAATAATAAACAGATGTGTGTACATAGTAATTCTTGTTGACAGTATTGTTATTTGCTAAATTTTAAATTGAAAATTTAAAAGTGTTGTGCTCACTTTTAAATTTTCAATTTGATAGGTAGCAGATGACAGTTTTTTCAGCATGTATGA
This sequence comes from Atrina japonica, assembly GCA_030159075.1. Lineage (NCBI taxonomy): Eukaryota > Metazoa > Mollusca > Bivalvia > Pterioida > Pinnidae > Atrina > Atrina japonica. The sequence continues at coordinate 221,022 of BROG01000404.1, read as the reverse complement.
ATATGAAAATTTATTTGTTAAAACTTGAATCGTATCAAAGCGTATGTTATATCTTGTCAATTATTTACATATTACATATATGTAGGCGTAGGAACCTGGCCAGCCAACGCTTTCTTCTAATACCATTTTACACTATCAACACGTCGGGAATCCAGAAAAAAATGGTTTTAACAATCAAAATCAAAAACTCCCTCATCATGCTGATGCATTTGTATTTGCTGAAACTTAATTTATTTCAGATAAAGGATACGTATGTCAACCTAATGCAATATCAGAATAAAAACAAGTGGAAATGTGATAATTAAATCATTGAACATTTCTTGGAAGCATACCCTGGATCACGGGGAATGGTGCTGTTTGTGTCTGGAAACTAGAGATCAGTTTCATTGGTCTTCCGAATTAGTCTATCAACGATATTTTTAACGATACTTCAATGTATGGAGGATACTAGGTCAAAATTCTGTCACTATTTTAAGTAACGTTTTGCTGATCGAACCTATTGAGAAGAACAATCAAAATGGTTTATCAGCGGATTGCTATGATTTTTTTCCTGTCTGAATGTAGAAAAACTGGATTCCAAATTTACAGAAATTATCTGAAAGACGTGTAAAACCCGTCACCTAATGAAATATTGCCTCACAATTAATCCAACGCTTAGAAATATGTGTAGTGATTAGGGAGAGAGTGCCCTTTAAATTTTCTATAAAAATTCGAAAACATTAAAGACAGATTTCCAAAATTTTCGCAAAATGGAAAATGTATACAAAAGCCCCTGCAACTACAAGATTGACATATACACGAGAAAGTAATGGATGATGTAGGTAGATTGATAACTTTAGATGGTGACAGGCAGAAAGCTATAAATCTAGCACTTGACATTACCACTAAAATACACAATGAGTTGTCATTCAGAAATAAAATATGTGAAATGTGTACCATTGTCCCTACAAGATATGGAAAATTCCCCTGCGTGATATACTGTTACATCTGGAAGATAATCACGTGATTTGTACAATTCAAGAGGGGATACATGTACTGAAATGTAGTGGTGACCATTCATGCTCTACTACTAATTTACCTATGTATGGATAAATCGCTACATAGCGCTATCAATTACTGATCAAGGTATGTAATACGGATGACCTTATACTCATCAATAGAGAGTCGTTGCATACCACATAGGGAGAACATTATTAACAATCATATCCACATTAGTTGAAATCATATATAAAAATTTCAAAATATAACCAAGCTGGCCTGGCTCAGTCGGTAGCGCGATCGACTCTTGATCGTGAGGTCGTGAGTCCAGCCGGTGGCAGGTCTTATTCCTGTCCTTCAAATGAAACTGTAAACACCGAGGTGCAGTGTCACAATAAGTGTCGGTACGTTAAAGGACCCACACTGCTCATCAATGGCAGTAAGTCTCAACGGCAGTAAGTGCCGAGCATAAGCCAAAGTTTGAAGATCTTCACCGGCATTTGGTGACATCTCCATATAAGTGAAGATTTCTTGAGTGAGACGTTAAATAACATTACAACAATAGCAATTCTCATTTACAGAATGATAATGAATAACGAGGTTACCAATTAAATATTAAATATTTGAAGTAGTGATAAATGAAAGTTCCGGTGTGACGTCATGGAAATTTGAAACAAGACGAATTGAGCGCAATTCATTTCCGGTAAATCAATCGATTTCAATTCTGTGAATCGAGACTCAAGAGAGAGCTAACCACGTATCTCGTTAACATTGAATCATTACCTTGGAGTGAGGCATTTATCAAAGGATGTGGTCCAATCTTACTGCACTGGTCAACGTAGAGGTATAAGATACCACCACGATGTGATATTTATATCCTCTTTTTAAATTCTATTTGACATCTCATCATGCTCAAGATTTGAGGTACTGCAATGGGGAATGTAAAACATGAGAGAGAGAGAGAGAGAGAGAGAGAGAGAGAGAGAGAGAGAGAGAGAGAGAGAGACAGAGAGAGAGAGACAGAGAGAGAGAGAGAGAGAGAGAGAGAGAGAGAGAGAGAGAGAGACAGACAGAGAGAGAGACAGAGAGAGAGAGAGAGAGAGTACGTAGGTACAGGCATACAATAAGATTTGAGTCTTCACAATGTTTATCACCATTGTGGAGATTTTTGGTAAAATGGCGAGTGAACATGTGACCGATATAAACTTCTAAATCTAGATTCAGTAGTGATATGGCATTGTGGAACATGTTAGGGAAACATAACGGAAGTTTATCTGATCTGGGTTGTTGTTTTGTTCCTGTCTTTATATTTTCACATAATTATTTTCGTTTGGGTCAATGGTTGTAACTCAAGGTTTCGGTCAAGTATTGATGAGTTGAACATCTTGTCTTAAATTATTGTGAAAAATCAGAAAGTGTAAAGGCTATTTCGACCTCACTGTATGGATTTTTCATAGTTTATATAAGGATTGACAAAGTGTCTTAAAGGGGCATTAGGTGTAGTTACCAAAACAGTTATTTCGATTTTTTTTACATTTGATACTTGTTCTTGATATACAATTACAATAAGAGGTATACACAGACATACATGTTATATTATCATATTATATTCCTATATACAGTTATATTTAAATTTGTAAAACTAAGGTCGAATCCAATGTGGTATTCATATACAAATAGTAAGTTTTAATTAATCAGAGATATATGGATGTTTATGCTTGCGTATATCTCGTTTTTGTTTTTGCATATAAACCAAAGTAGTAAAAAATGAAAAGAAATGTTGTTCAATGTTTTGTATTTGTACGGAATCCGTATATATCTATAATAGGTAACACAAATCTTACTCATGACTTAACGATGATCCAATAAAACATAAATCACGATTCTACTGTATCTCTGGTTTACATTGAAAATGTTTATTTTGTAAGTTAAACGTTGATAATTTTCATATCTTGCTTGTTCGCAATATGTCTTTGTACCCTACCAATGCTTTTCCAGCAAATGTTTGAAAGATGTTTTATTTCTGTAAACAAACAAACAAGCAAAAACAAACATCAAAGAGGTGACAAAATCCAATTTCGGTTTCTTGTATACTCTAAATAAGCAAATAAAATATTACCGCGTTTGATTAAAACGAAAACAAATAAACAATAACTATTTGATCTAAAGTTCCTTTAAAATATTCATTTCAGAGTGTACCTCCCCGTTATTATTTAAACGTATTCAGGCCCCACGCTTCGTAACCTTGATTACAGTAAAATACTCAAACTGATATTACATGACACATACAGCACTTAATGAACCATTCTCATCGATTTATAGAATGTGTATACTTAGTAATGCCATCCATATATTGGCAAGTGTTGACTCAAATTCCAATTGTTGTTCAGTTGTTTTTGGCTATTTTAACCGTTTGCCCCTTTAGTTTTGAAGTATTTAAATATAATGTTGATCACTGCTGTTTAGGCTGTCTATTATAGCATTTATTATTTGGCCTTGTATGATACCACTCTCTCTTTAGAAATTAAGCATCAATTTTAGATTAGAGGTCAACTTTAATAATCATTTATTAGGTTTATAATATCTATAACCACTAGGTCGTTGCCACTGCTGGTGGACCGTTTGATTCCCTGAGGGTATACATAAATTTTGTAATTGGTATTTTGGTACCATATAAAACATATCAGATAACAAAGTATAAATCTTTAGGATGTCTAGGTCACAGATACTAATCCGGCAAAAATGGACAAACACGGACCTCTGGAAACCAAGAGGTGGGATCAGGTGCCACACCCACCGTGATTCTACAGTCACGAGTGATGAGTGAATCCTCGTCACAACTGGTACAGACGTCTCAACAACCGCCAACGAAAAGGCAACTCAACATTTCACCCAGTGAAACAGAGTAATGGCAAACAAGACTATTATACCGACCTTAACATTTGCGGAACGTTGACATCAAACCCGGTTTTCGATATCCCTGTGTCAATAATTTGTCAGTGAGCAGTTTGTATCTGTATATGAAATGTGTGTTTAATGCGTGTTTAACACGCCCTGGCATATCGGAACATTGGTGAAATTTAAACTCCATATGCCGGTGACTGTGCGATGTTACTACTTAAATGTGGAAAGTTTACGATGGAAAGCCAATACCGTTGCGTTTGTCGTATAGCTTAGTTGCCAATTTACCATCTGATTATCTTAATTATAAAGTTATATTTGCATTGATAACACCAGTTAAATTCTAAATTATTCTAAAGCTAAGATTTTTACAGTTTTTACTTTTAGATAGTTTTTGGCTATACATTTAGATTTATCATTATGATACCACTTTCTTTTTAGAGAAAAAAAAAACATCTGTTTTTCTGTGATATAAAGACGTCACCAGACATAGCTTAATGGACAAATTAGGAATTATAATACGATTTACATCTCTGTTAAGGGAATCTTTATTTTAATTGACGAAATCTGCAACGAGGGTTATTTGGTGGATTCTACTGCGTACAACCACTACCTGAATACAGAAATTCGGTGAATTTGTTAATGGACGAGAATGAGATGCCCTCCACTTGATCAGAAATTATCATTTTTTGCACTTTTTCTTGATAACTGAGTTATAACGTTTTTTTAAAAAAAAATTCATGAATAATATTAAAATACTAATACAATACTTGACAACCGGTTTGAACACTCTGCAATGAGGGTTCCACAACGATTCACACTTTCTGTGGCATTAGGACAATTCCATTTTTACCGCACTTGATCTGTCCTCCAGAATTATAGAGGTCCATGTGTGTACAATATTGACCCGATTTGTATATTATCTCTTGAACCTTCTTTCGATTCATACATTTGTATACGTGATGTATATCCTTTACGTCTTTAAATTCATTAGTGTAAAAATAAAACATTTAAAAACTTTTGAACCAACCTTTCCCACCAAACATTTTACGGAAAATGACCCAGGAGATAAAGAGTGTCTTGGAGAGACAATTTGTGTTAGATTTTCATGATGAACACACAACAGTGAATCGTCATATAATATAAATACATCGTAGTAGATTTGAAGAAGTGGTAGCCTGTGAGAAAAGTAATTTACGATTACTTAAATCAATATCATAGCAGTGGTGTTAAGCCCCGAAGACAAGACTCAAACTGAAATACAAATTAAATGGCAGAATGTCAGCAGTTTTCTGCAAATTGACAAAAACTACGTAAAAAGATAAACGATCATAAGGCGATTTATCTACTAATGATGTGTTTCAACATGCAGAACAAGTGCGTCATTGTTAAAAACGAATTAGTTTAATGTATTGACAATGGTTCTTACAATGAAAGTTTTTGTTGTTTATAAAATATCTGGAGAGAAAGAGAGAGGAATCTGCACCAATAGTATCAACATTTAAATGATCAGATTGGTTCTTGTTTGTCAAACACCAATCCCTGCTAATGCAGAAGTTTGTACTTTTAAATATAGAATTTAATATGTTAAACTACTGAAAATTGTTCAATACTGTCAAACTTGTTTTCAGCAGCCACTTAAGGTAAATTGGAAAAGTGACTGCATAAGACAGGTGGCTTTGGTTCCACGTTGACAAAAAATCACAAGAAAATGAAATCGGTGTCCATTTTGCAGTCTATAGCAAAACATGTACATTCATATACTTTTACATTATAGTTTGATGTTATTAAGATGGCCATGTCTCAAAATCATTACAGTGCTGCCTAGCTAACCATGCAATCAACCATCCTAAAAAATGGCTACGGAAAACAATGTGACCAAACATTTTGTCACGTATATCACTGGCCGTTGGCCACGTTAGACAGGTAGCTGCTGGTTTAGGTATGTTTATATTGTTAAATTGTTTAGGGGAACAGAAACTGGCTATTGAAAACGATTGGCTGCTGAAAATAGGTTGTCTTTAAGGCAAGTTTGACTGTATTTCCCATACTGATTGAGCCCCGTTTCCCGTTTTATTCGTTAATGTACAAACATCACATATACCAACATATCAATCTTCAGGACCTAGTTTTTCATCCTTTAGTTAATTTTTAACACTCGGTTATAAACAAGAGGTATTTAACCCCCGGTTAAAAGCTGTTACTCAATGATTGGTTGAATTTAACCTTGGTTTCACCATCGTTTAATTTTTGAATAATTAGCCATGCTTTGAGGCTCGGTTACATATTCTAACCAGTTAAGGGTTATTATTTCAAAATGTCCGGCATATTGCCACTGTTATCAAAATTTCACCCAAGGTTATGTTATCTTCGGATACCATATTTAAACGAGGGTTATAATTCACCGGTAGTTAAATTTAAACTCTAGGTGAATACTTGGGCCCAGGATGTCCAAAATATAGATACAAATCTGGTGAATACTGGGCAAACACGGACCTCTGGAAATCAAGTAGTTAGATCAGGTGCGATTAAAAAGTAACTACTCCCGGTCACACCTTACTCTAGTCCACAGTCAAATTTAATTGAAAAAAATGATGAATACATTCACGTCACATCTGGTGCAGACGACGCAATAAAAGCTCGATCAACATAAACATCTCGTAAAAATTGTATCATTGTTTCCGTCATTACAAGGTATAGAATTGATAAAAAGGCAAATGTCTTCAGAGTGATCAAGATGGAAAATCAAGGGCTATAACTCCAAACGATATTGTTGAAATGTTATACAGAGGAGTCTTAACATTTTTGATAATTCATGTAAGACAGTGGTCTGATTAACACACTGCTCGCGGACCTGTAGCCGACTATGGCCTGATTTTGTCTTTAGTATGTAACAAGACAATATTTTTTCCTTCCGTTTGGGTAAAAAGTCAAACATCTGATGAATGATCGAAATGATCTCACAAATTCATATTCTATATAGCCGAAATAATGCAATAGCTTGTTACTGGTCTTAGCCCGCTATTAGTCCTCGACCAGTATAGGTTATCTATTCAAACTGTTTATTAATACAAAAACTAAAATTGAAATACACACAACTAAATAATATTAATGGGTTTGATAATGTTCATACCCCTCCTGTTTGAAGGTAATATCGAGGATTTTGTAAACATTAATCTTCTCGTGGAGAGACAATTCACTATATCAAAACAGACCAGGAAATAGATAGATGGATGAAATATAACGTAATCATGTCTTATGAAGAAACATATTGTGGCGTTATGACACAGGGTAACCTAGGTGGATTTTTCCAAAGGCCGTACTTTATGTGTAGATGTAAATGTAGACGTAGTCGTCTAAAATCCGTTTCACTAAAGGTCGTATCTTTCTGCATTCGTACAAATTGCCCTATCGCCAAATGACGTCACAATCAAATCACCCGCTAAACGCTTGTGTGATTATAACATCACAATCGAATGGCCTCCAAAACGTACATTGAGAGTCACGCATCAGACATTTGGCGATAGATCAATTAACGTCTAAGTCTACGACTGCTCCAAAGTACTGTACGTACTACTAATGTCACACATAAGTACATGCAGGTTAACGTGTAATCATACTTTTTATGACTTTTAGTGAATTTTTACTAAACACGGGTAAGGAAATCGTAACTTGTTACCTCTACGTTTACTGACAAATTTACGACCTTTAGTATAAGTGACCCCTCGTTTTCAGATCAATGATTGTGCAATAGTATCATAACATACATATGATTATGGTTATTATTTTGTTTGTTTATTGTTGTTTAAAGTCCCACTCAAGAATCTTTCACTCATATGGAGACGTCACCAAATGCCGATGAAGGGCTTAAAATATTGGCCTATGCTCGGCACTTACGGCCATTGAGCAGTGAGGGTTCTTTAACGTGCCGACACCTACTGTGATACAGGAACTTGGTTTTTAATGTCTCGTCCGCAGGACAGGAAACGAACCTGCCGCCGGCTGGACTCGAACTCACGATTAAGAGCCCAGCTTTCTACCGACTGAGGAAGGCCGGCTCAATTATGGTTATTAAACAGATAAAAATAAAACCAACACACCAGAAAAAATAGGTTTTAAATATTTTATTGAGAAAAAGGTATATAATATAACAATCCATGTGTTGAACATACTTTTCCACCAACTAAAACTAGTTTTTCGGTTTAACCAGGTACTGCGAGTTATTGAAAAATCTTGTTTTAATCATTTTGTCATTTTGACGACCATACATATATGGGCAACAGCGCGTTAATGGTGAGTAGTAACTGATTAATGAATAATTGAAATACAAAGAATTCAGCTTACGGTTAACGAAAGTAAATTGTATGACATTTGTGGTACTTCATACTTATTTGAAAATATCTGTACAATAATCACTTTTATGTTGCTATCTATTCATCATTAGCTCAAGGCTTAAAGGGACATTAGATGCGGTTATTTCAAAAATATTTGTTTTACCTCTTTACTTCTTACATTGATAGTCAATAACAAAGTAGAGATAAACACAGGCATGAAAATTCTTAAATTCCTATATATTCTGTAAACATTGCTTGAGAAACCCAAGTTTGACACTGTTTTCACTTGCAGTTGATAAATTTAGCGTTCTATTTGTATATGAATACCACACTCGACCCGACCTTATTTTCACAAAACGAATAGGAATACACGATTTTTTTATGCCTGTGTATAGCTCTTATTTGCTATTCCACATAAAGTACAAGTAGTAAAAGTAGGTAAAAACAGCTAATGCACCTTTAAGTTTCCAATAAACTAAAAGAAAGCTTTACTGCTATAATTATTGAAAATAAATTTTAAAAAATGATATACCTTTCATACATTAACTTTGAGAACTACAGGAACTCCTTCCACTCAAAACCCTGTGTATATCGTGTGGGATCAAAGGTAACATTCAGGCACCGCAATTCTTTTGCGAGATTAAATATGCAAATGAATAATACTCTCTTTGTAGATTATAGATCTATCAAATTCCATTAAGATGTTGAAAAATGTTTTGGCGCGTCGACACATATATACTGATGAAATGGCTATCCTGAATTTAGATAAACCTTGAGATAACTTTAATTGCTCATCCCCAAGACTTGTCATGTCTGAAGTAGAACTTATCATATAAGGACAGACACCACCAAATATTTTCCCATAGGCCTCAATGCTAATTTACAAAACTTCAGGTCACTGTCACTCCCATGTTTATTATATCTGGGTCAAATAAGTACCCTGTGGTGAAAGATCAATATTTTTGATAACAAAATTTGCAATCAAAAGTATAGGTTGCCGTTGCATTTTTACTTCAAATTTTCACTTGTTTACAACTCGTAGTATTCCGCACCAAAGGAAAATATCTATTCTCATATGACCCCTCCCTTTCAATTTTCAACTGTCAACCCTATAATTTCCAAAGTACTACCAATATTCATGTATCTTTTTTATCACCTTTATTTCACTTATTAATGGCAAAACTAATTTTTTCATTTAATGACCAATCAGATCACTGGGCTCATTTTACCCTCCGCACAACTTTGGGTGTCCAAAATGTCTGCGCCCATGTTGTAAACAAACCTGGTGTTTTTCCTATAGATTTATCCAAAACATTGCCAAAAATGGTCATTTTGCATTTTTTGGAAATCTGACTAACTGTACACCCAAGCCCCCTTAATAATGAGGATGGGAACCCAACCTGAAGAGAAACACAGTCTATAATGTGTCACACCCCTACCTCTCAATCCCATTCATTGATATTAACAAATAAATGCATTATATGAAGAAGTTGTCTGTTTTTCTTTCATGGTTTTCATTCAGAATTGTTTGTAACACATATACTTCATTATTTTGAATGATTTCATACCATTATTTACTAATATTGACCATGATATCAAATAAGGGTAGAAGGTACCCCTTAATAATGGAAAAAGTGACAAAATATACCATTTTCTTCAAAAAAAACTTAAAATTTGGATCATTGCTTAATGAGCATGGAACCAATTAGGCACCAGAAGTAAAGAAGAATTTCTGAAGCTCACTTAAAAGTAAACCATGTCATTTTTTATATCATCAAATTGCTTTTATTGACAAGGAATGAAGTGCACCCTTAATAAAAGTGTAGAACTTCTGGAAGGGGATACCCTTACATACAACACATTTCAATAGACTTATTGTGTTCATTTATATAAAATATGTTATGTAATCATTTTCAGACATGTCCATGTTTTGTTTCATCCCTTAATTACAGTCTCATGATGTAAGTAATTAAATACAGAGGGCAGATAACTGAGTCTGACTTTAAAATGACTGACACTTAAATGGTGCAAAATGATAGTCAAATTGCTTTTAAAAGGATATGACATATGTATAGTTCTGTTTCAGATGAAAAACTAAGTCAAATTTTAATTCTACTACGTTTTGAAACCAGTGAAAGTCAATATCAGGTGTTAATTTTTGTCTGGTATGACCCCAAGAGAGTGTTAAGTGACATTTGCTGGAAGGGGGGGGGGGTGAAAAAAGGTGATTCAAACAAAAAATGCATGACTGAAAATTTAGAAAACTTATGAAAACATGCAACTTGAATGAATATTAGATGAGTTAATACAGAAAAAAATATAATTGATACTTTATAAATTATCTTTTACAGGTACTTGAGTATGATAATTAGATAAAAATCTCTTATTGGACAATATTTCCTGGATTTAAGAAATTGAAATATTCCTTCTACAGGTTAAAATGTTGATAGATTATGAAAAAAAATGTTAAAACGCCATATTTCTAAAGAAATTTTTTATATTTACCAATTATCTATTACCCAAATTTAACACAAAATGACCTAACCACAATATGGAAATTCTTGTGTACAGATCAGCATAAGGGGGGGGGGGGTATTTTAAATTAATTTTTATACTGTTTACAGTGTATATGGCATGATGAAATATTTTACTGATGAGACTTAAATGCTGAAATGCAGTTTAATACAATTTTCTTAAAAATGAGATGGTTTTTACCCTTCAGATACAGTACATATATACAACTAAAGGTACAAAATACACTGCATGAGTAAAATGACATGGTCCAATATGTAGATTTTGCCCTCAAAAGAAGAAAATCAACCAGTCTTTACCTCAAAAGGTCTGATTTTAATTCAAATGAGTTAAAATTTACAATAGAAACATCATTTCCAAAATATTTTGCTAGAATTAGTCACTATGCATAACCATAACTATATGATTTTTTTTATAAAAGAACATGTGCATGTTTGTAGGAGAGGGTGGGGGTATACTTGAATTTTCCAAGTACAGATGGAATTTTGACCAATAAATGATAAAATATTAATTCTAGGTGTAATATAAAACATACAGATAAAATTAAGAGATCTCAATATGCAACAAATGCATAATAATGTGTGTAGATGCAGCACACCTATTAAATTTCCACCTTGTGGACCCCCAACAGTTGCCCCATTTCATAGAGACCCTCAAATCTGTTTAAAAGTATGAGTAAAAGTGAATGAATTGCAATATAGGTGATAAAAATTAGAGAAATGACTTATTTTAAGGCTTCATCCAGCCTACATGTGTCAAATGTGAATTTCTCTATAGGACAGACACCACCAAATATTTTCCCATAGGCCTCAATGCTAATTTACAAAACTTCAGGTCACTGTCACTCCCATGTTTATTATATCTGGGTCAAATAAGTACCCTGTGGTGAAAGATCAATATTTTTGATAAAAAAATTTGCAATCAAAAGTATAGGTTGCCGTTGCATTTTTACTTCAAATTTTCACTTGTTTACAACTCGTAGTATTCCGCACCAAAGGAAAAATATCTATTCTCATATGACCCCTCCCTTTCAATTTTCAACTGTCAACCCTATAATTTCCAAAGTACTACCAATATTCATGTATCTTTTTTATCACCTTTATTTCACTTATTAATGGCAAAACTAATTTTTTCATTTAATGACCAATCAGATCACTGGGCTCATTTTACCCTCCGCACAACTTTGGGTGTCCAAAATGTCTGCGCCCATGTTGTAAACAAACCTGGTGTTTTTCCATAACTGTAACAATAACCGAAATTTATCCCAGTACGGTCATTTGATATAAACTATTTACATCATAACTTGTGTGGTCTGTCAAGAAGATTTACATGTCCTACATGATACTTCTCCACAATAGTTTAAACTCAAATTGTGAAAAAGTTTTTGTGGCTTTATATCCCGCCAGTTTAAAGTCTTTAGTATGAAATGGCTCTAGAAATAGATCCCGAGACCTCTCGTTTGCCAGACAAGTGCTCCATTTTGAGACCACCGCAATCGGTGTGAATTATGTTAAACTATCGACACTTATATTAGAGTACATTAATAACTTTCACGTGAAATGAAATAATTATTGATATTAGAAATGACGTTAAAAAAATTACAAAGCAATTTTACAGTTATGTTAGACAAGTCAAACTGAAAATCAATGAATTGTTTTCCCATTTCTCCACTGATAGCATGCAGATATTTTTATAATGCTTAGAAGAAATAATTGAATCCCAGACATTTTGTAAAATTCGGTGTTTGTTTTTACATATGTGATTTGTGTTTAAAATTGGTTTCCATAGAAACTCTTTATTTTCAATAAAATCAGAATTATCCAAAACATGTCCCGGATCAGACATTCAGATCATTTTAAAATTTGTAATAAAAATCTCTCTCTCTCTCTCTCTCTCTCTCTCTCTCTCTCTCTCTCTCTCTCTCTCTCTCTCTCTCTCTCTCTCTCTCTCTCTCTCTCTCTCTCTCTCTCTGTTTTATTGTCATTTTGTCATTTGACACCAAGTAGAATTTGTCACTGACATGATGATTTCACAAGCTACAATGAAGTAACTACTTTTGAATTATGATATGGACAAACTTTGGGCCTGTGATGTAAGTTGCATTCTAAAGACTCATTAACCTCTTATGTCAAACAAATGATTCGGACACAAGTGTGTGTGTGTGTTATTTATTGAAAATATTACATTTTAAATAGGTGATTTTCTGTTACTTTTATTATGTCTAATGAAGTCAAAATGTCAAATAAAGGATTGTGTTTATATTGTAATATAAAAATTTCAGATACCAAAGTATAAATCAATAGAATGTCCAGGACATAGATACAAATCCGGTAAAAATGGACAAACACGGACCTCTGGAAACCAAGATGTGGGATCAGGTGCCATGGAGGAGTAAGCATCCCCTGTCGACCGGTCACACCCGCCGTGAGTCCACAGTCAAGTCCAATGAAACAAGTGAAGAGTGTATCCTCGTCACAATTGGTACAGACGTCTCAACAACCGCCAACGAAAATGCAACTCAACATTTCACTTAGTGAAACAGAGTAGTCCCAAACAAGACTATTATACTGACCGTAAAATTTGCGGAACGTTGACATTAAACGCGGTTTTCGATTACCCTATGTCAATAATTTGTCAGTGAGTAGTTTACCTCTGTATATGAAATCTTCATATGTTGTGCACGCCCTGGCATATCGGATCATTTGTGAAATATAAACTCCATATGCGGGTGACTGAGGAATATTACTACTTAAATGTGGAAAATTTACGATGGGAAAGCCGAAATCGTCGCGTTTATCGTATAGCTTAGTTGCTAATTTCCCGTCTGTGTTTATATTAAGTAAAATGTCTAAGTATGAAGCGTGTGTGCTTGATTCTGTTGTATCTATAATTTCTAGTTAGCTGGGATATATCGCATTGACATATGTATGAAAATTGTCATTATTAATTGACAAAACGTCGTCGATATATCTAAATGTCAAATTAAAAGACACCGCTAACTTTTTCTTCTTTTGATTCAGCAGTTTCTGAATGAAGTCTGCTTCATTTTCATTTGTCGGGGAGGGTATCTAGGGACCAAATATTGTTCTTCGATTGAATTTTTATATGCTTTATTTTCCTTGATATATGAGGTCCGTGTGTATCCTATTCACACCTGTACAATCCGACGATCAATATTTTGATATCTGTTCATTTTCATATTTGTAGATTTCCATTTCTGGTTTAGATAAGAAGAATAAGGTTATATATGTGTATCAATTAATAAAATGTATTGCGTACAGTTGACGGCGAAAGTCTAAATACGTATATATGTTTGAGCTAACCCAAATAATACCAGTCGTTACATTCCGTCGATCTCCGATTTCTCCAGTAACCTCGAGAAACGATAGTGAATATAGAGGAGGCTGTATTATTCGATTTAGTGTTTAAGCTCTCTATTATAACTAATTTACGTTCCGTTTGAACTCGTAAATTAGAAGATAATATGAAAATGATTCCTCAATATATGATATATGTCACACTTTGGATATATCTAGATGCAGGCCTAGGGAACCTAAGTTGATTTTTGTGAGGACGTTTGCCAGTTTACTCACAGAAGGCCGGTGGTCTGTTATGTAACCTGGTTCTCTCATTAAAAACAAACTGGCTGCCAGAACAATAGTTTAGTGTGGTGGAGAACACCATTCAAAATACCAAAATTCAAATTCAAATTAGTGTATGTATGCAATACTCGAGTCAAGTTGGTTTATATCTTGGCTTTTATTTTAGCTTTTCTAATGCTAAGATAGTCATTCTGTTTACAGTGGTTACTCTTAGACGGTTTTCGGCTATACGTTTAGAGATGTTATTTGGCCTTGTATGTTACCACTTTCTCTTTAGAAAATACACATACTTTTCAAATTGGAGCTCAACTGATGAAGTCTAATTGACAGAAACAATTTCGTCTTGAGCATTATAACTTTGGTATTATGTTTATAATATTTAGAACCACTAGGTCGTTGCCAATGCTGGTGGACCGTTTGAGTCCCCGAGGGTATACCTGAACCCTAGTACCTGGTATTTCGGTACCAGCTGTTCAACTTCTACTAAAGTAATATTTGGCACTGATAACACCATTTAATTTCGAAAATTTTCTAATGCTAAGATAGTCATTTATTTTACAGTGGTTACTCTTAGACGGATTTCGGCTATATTTTTAGAGATATTATTTGGCCTTGTGTGTTACCACTTTCTCTTTAGAAAATACACATACTTTTCAACTGATGAAGTCTAATTGACAGAAACAATTTCGTCTTGAGCATAATAACTTTGGTATTATGTTTATAAAAGGTTCAGTGTATAAAATATACATTTATTATGAAAGCAAAACAAGACCATTACAGAAAAATAGGGCATCATTACAGGTTCATAATGGAAAATCTGGGTTACTATTGAATATTAAAAATTGCGACAGGTTTGAAATGTTTGTTTGAAATATATTTGGGGGTTTGCAAGAATTTAAAAGTACAGTTCAAGAAAGTTTAATTAAAAATTAATTCTTTTGTGGAATGATGATCTGTATGGGAACTATGGGTGACTTATGAATGTAGATCTAACTTAAAAATGACTTTTTGTATGTAAACTTTGTTTAGAATGCGCCATAGGTTCAGTATTACGTCACTACAGTGACAAAGTAGTGACCTAAAGAATACTATCAGAAAATATTTCAAGTAGTGGGCGTGGCTAACTCACAAAACTAAATTTATGGTTTTCACACTCAATTCAGCATTAGCTCGAGCCAATACTGCAGCCATCCGCAGTCCATTATTACAAACCTCCGATATATTACAGGCTCAGTATGAAAACACTCATTCATCGACCCAATATTAAAAGTTCTATAAGTCTCTATGTGTACTCGCTGTCTAATTCCAAAGAGCAGGTAGATCAAATAATATTATCTATGGTGTCATACTAAGGAGTTCCTAAGTGAGGTGAGTGTGGGTGTACATAGTGCGTAATGACGTTTATTTCATTTGAATTTGAATGATGACTCACGGTGGGTGTGACCGGTCAACAGGGGATGATTACTCCTCCATGACCCCTGGATTTCCAGGGGTCGTGTTTGTCCAGTATTCATATTTGTTTATGTATCCTGGAAATCCTGAAGATTTATACTTTGTTATCCAAGACTTTTATAATTGATTATTATTATATAACTATTATACAAGGCACAGAGTAAATGTATTAAGATTTTCTCTGAATCATCTGTTTACCCCGCTGGGTCAAGCGTTTGTAAATAAGGCGGGTATTCATATGGTCTGTATAGTTCTTTCACCCTTAATTATTTCATACTATCCATATATTTAGATAATTCCTCATTGTGCTAGATCTATCAAAGAGTAAGCATGAACAGAAATTGAATTCATTTTTTCCAATGTTGGCATTTTGGCATTGATCACGATTGAGATTAAAACGTCAGAGCATGTACCACAAGAGCATAGGAAGTACATTATGTTAGACAAGTGGCATCTGTTCCACAAACATCAAAGATATTATCAATTAACATGGTTTTGATGTTATATATGAATTAGTGACACGTATCGAAAGTTCATTAGAATTCATTACAAAGCGTTTTTATCTCTGTATTTTGAAATCGTGTATTTTGCAGGTTTATTTCTATCAGAAAAATGTACAATACTGTATAATGTCTAAATTCTACTTTAGACATTGAATATACAATCTACACAAGATAGTTTGTGTGTGTATGCAAATGTATTGTAAAACGTGACTCAATCTGTCTGCAGGAGTGTATGGTTGACGTATACATTGTCACTAACTGCTAATTACTTCTTATGTTAAACTATCACCTGCTCCATCATTGCTTTTCATTATCTACATTAGATAGTTATAAATGTTATCTATACGTGAATACGGTGATTGAATATGTAATTTTTGGCATGTCAGATCAACAAGAAATAAAATTACTGTTGATTGACAAAAAGGGATGTCCACTAAATGGGTAGTTTTACATGCTATCCGCAACAAAACTCTATATACATCTCAATTCGTTCATCTGCCTTGCTGAAGAGATAATCGGTCAAATATTACATTTCAGACATTTGTTTTTACGCTTGTTTACCAGATTCCATAGGCAATTTATATTGTACATGCTGCTTGGCAATGGAACTAGTATGTGAATTTTCGTACATTTTTACATCAGCTATCAAAAGAAGACAAAAACAAATAAATACGTAAAACGGAACCTCGACAAAAATAAACAGATATAAAAGATATCAAAGTATAAATAGATGTACAGGATATATACACAAATCGGACAGACACGTCCCTCTAGAAATCCAAAAGTAGGGGTCAAAGCATCCCCTGTTGACCGGTCACACCCTCCGTAAGTCCACTGTCAAATTCAAATAAAATAGATGAATCAGCAACCAAACAAAATAAAACGAAACGTCTAACATTGTTTGCTTTATTGTTTCTTCCCGCCTAAGGTATCGGTTCATTTAGCCAATATCTTTTTCAATAGAAATAAAAGTTTTTTAATCCTGTCCTCTTCACTTTAACACATAAGATACCCGAATTCTAGCCGAAATATACCAAATATAATACATAAATTTCAATTGTTTGTTGCACTTGTTATTCTTAACGTATGGTTGGCATTCCGATTTTCATGTATACATTATATATAAATTTGAAATCTTGATAATATGTAGCCGAGTACGGATACCTAACAAAGACTGGTGCACAATATAACGTAATAAACCCGCTACACAATATCCCTCAGTCGCTATATATGAACTGACTGTGAAAACACAGTGGGTGTGACCGGTCTACACTTACTGTATATATATATATATATATATATATATATATATATATATATATATATATATATATATATATATATATATATTTTTTTTAGTTCCCATATAAATTATGATGTACAATTAGTTTTATTATATTAAGGATAAAACCAACATCGGTACTGGACTGTATCTTCCAGTGTTATAGCATTTATTAGTAATAAGTGATGAAATGCATTTTAAATTTTTCTATTTAAAAATCAATTTGAACTATTTATAGTTTTAGTTAATAGCACATTATTAACTACTAGTTAATAGTATATTAGATACCTATAAAATATACCAAAATATTATGAAAATTCTGTATGTCACAGCAATACTTATTTATGCATGACAAAAGAGTTGGTAAGTTGAACTACGGAAGCGTATTAGGGTCACCTTAAATTTGTTATTTCTCATGCAAATTTAAAGTTGGCTTTTCCAATTTTTTTCTTTTAATTTCCAACTTTAAAGTTGGCTTTTCCCATATTTTCCTTTGAATTTCCAACTTTTGTCTTGACTTTTCCAATTTTTTTATGGAATTTCCCATTTTTTCGCGTTTTGTCAACTTTAAAGTTTTCTTTTCCAATTTTTTTCATGTAATTTCCAACTGTTTACTTGTCTTTTCCAACTTTTTCTTAGAATTTCCAAGTTTTTTCTTGACTTTTCCAACTTTGTTCTGGACTATTTTTTATATATGTAAAGAAGAACTCATTATGTATTGAATAAATTTAACTAGTATAAAGTTGGAAAATCCAAGAATAAAGTTGGAAAAGCCATCTTTAAAGTTGACAAAACGAGACAAAAAGTTGGAACTTCCAAGAAAAAGTTGGAAAAGCCAACTTTATAGTTGGCAAAACGAGACAAAAAGTTGGAAATTCCATGAAAAAGTTGGAAAGGCCAACTTTAAAGTTGGAAGAACGAGAAAAAAGTTGGAAAAGTCAACTTTTAAGTTGGAAAAAGGAGAAGAAAGTTGAAAATGTCAACATTTAAGTTGACAAAACGAGAATAAAGTTGGAAAAGTCAACTTTAAAATTGGGAAAACGAGACAAAAAGTTGGATAAATGAAAGAAAAAAGTTAGAAAAGCCAACTTTAAAGTTGGAAAAAACAAGAAAGAAGTCGGAAAAGCCAAAAAAAGTCGGACATTCCATGAAAAATGTTGGAAAAATCAACTTTAAAGCTGTCAAAACGAGAAATAAAATAAAATCCAGGTGGCCATAATACGCTTCCGTATGGAGCACTTATGTTGTCACAAATCCAGAAAGAGCTTGAACGAAATAAAAACTTGACGACGAATACAACATGACCTTAATACGATTCTGTCAAGTTATACAAATAGCTGAATCCCATTTCTCGCAATTTATCTTTTTACTAAGCGGATGATAAAGGTTAATTCCTCTGTTAGTTTTTATTACTAGTAGTATAAGTACAAGTACTTCTCTAACCGCCTCCTAAAAATCTACTATAACAACTACTTAAATAATCAAATACAATATAAAAACCACAGGTACCAAAGTATTTATATTTAGGATGTCCAGGAGACAGTATAAATATCTGGTCAATATCGGACAATGGTGTTCTATGTGCCAAGGTGAAGAAAGCATTCTCTGTTGACCGGTCACCCCCGCCTCGGTCCAGTCAAACTAAAATGAAAAAAAAAGTTAGGAATAAATCTGTCGATCGTTGTAATCAAACGCGAATTCCGGTATCCAAGTGATAATACCTTTTTCAGTAAGTAATTTACTTCTGTATATGAAATGTTCATATATTGAACACGCGCTGGAATATCGGATTATTTTCGACATATAAACATCATATGCAGGTCATTGTTGTACATTACTACTAAAATTTGAAAATTGACGATCGGAAACCAGAAATTGTCGCGTAAATCTTATAGCCTGGTTGTTGGAAGTTTGTGTGCTCGATCATGTCATCGGGATATATCCTATTGGCGCATGTTTGATAATTGTCATTAGATCTATTACATGCAATTGACAAAACGTCGTGGATTTACCTAAATGTCAAATTTAATGTTACCTCTATATTTTCTACGCTTGATTCAGAAGTTTCTGAATAAAATCTATCTTAGATCAATATGTATTTAGTAATTTAGCCAAACCGAAGCTACGTTAGATGATCATTTTGATATAAGCTGCTACAGTAAATATGTATTTGAATATCATTTGCATCTAGAAATAATCTATCTTCAAACAACGGTAGAACAGAGTAAATAAACATTGTCAAGTTGCTACAAAAGTGTTGATTTATAGGTGTTCAAGGAATTAAAAAACACATTTGAGAAAATTAATTCCTATATTGATTTACACTTATACGTTTTCTTATCGTTGGTTTGAATTAAGGATTCTTTTTTTTCTTCTCATAAACATAACGCTTCCACTTCTAAACTAAAGTGAAAAAATAGAGTGGTAATGAACCTAAATATGTGTCTGTCTTAGAAAATTGACCGTCCGTAAATGGTCAGACCTTTTTGTAGACTTTTCCATTATGACATCTACGACATTCTCCATTGATCATTTTGCATATTGCCTAACTGTTAACAGTTTGATTGTGTTAAATATGCTTCCCCTTCAAAAGAAAATATTATATCTTGTTATCTTGTTCAAACGAATAATTCTGAAAACAAATCATACCAAGATATAGCATAGTAACGAGAGTATCGATATACGTTTAGGCAATAAAATATCCTATTTAATATCTGATTTCTTGTATTAGTTGTAACATTTGGCACTGATAACACTATTTGAATTCAAAAATTCTTCTAATGCTAAGATAGTCATTTTTTAAAGTGGTTACGGATTTCGGCTATACTTTTAGAATTATTGTTTGGCCTTGTATAATATCACTTTCTCTTTAGAAAATACACATAACGTTTAAATTGGAGCTCAACTGATGAAGTCTATTTGACAGAAACGATTTGAGCATTATAACTTTGGTATTATGTTTATTACATTTATAACCACTAGGTCGTTGCCAATGCTGGTGGACCGTTTGAGTCCCCGAGGGTATACATAAACCTAGTACCTGGTATTTCGGTACCAGCTGTTCATCTTATACTAAAATAATATTTGGCACTGATAACACCATTTGAATTAAAAAAAATTTCTAAAGCTAAGATAGTCATTTGTTACAATGGTTACTTTTAGACGGATTTCGGCTATACTTTTAGAGATATTGTTTGGCCTTGTATAATACCATTTTCTCGTTAGAAAATACACATAACTTTTAAAATGGAGTTTAACTGATGAAGTCTAATTGACAGAAACGATATTGTTTTGAACATTATAACTTTGGTATTATGTTCATAACATTGTCTAAATTTATTGCATTTTATTATATGAATATTGAAGGAATGTTACAATATATATATATGTCCAGGACATAGATACAAATCCGATAAAAATGGACAAACACGGACCTCTGGAACCCCAAAACAGAGGCCTGGCGCCGTAAAACTTAAGAATTACTTAAGTATAATCGTCTCATATCTGACTAATCCTGAAATCCTATTGGTTAAGCAGGCAAAGTCGAGAATATTCTTTTAGTAAATCCTTAGGTTTTATGGTCCCCTATTTACTGGCATACATTACTATTACATCCGGTATTTCTTATTGGCAAAACCTGTACACATCTGCGTTACGACAGTATAGCTCTCAAGCATACACAATATTTAACAGGCACATTCTTATTTTGATATGTTCTTCCTGCCTGTGTTTTAAAGGGGTTGCTCGATGAAAAGTAAACATACGGTATACTTCATGCTGTAATATTAAGGTATTATTCCCTCTGAATTGTATTAACATGGAATGTATTGTTAGCTTAACGGTTTAGAAATAAAACGACATACTCATTTATAATAGCAACAAAACTCCTTGAGCACAGCTGTGCATCAATTAATTTATGTGTTGTTTATACACAGACATCGGAATTAAGTGCTGACGATATAAAAGACAAGTTTATTGTGCGGGTTTGTAGCATGACGAAGATTACACTTCTCGTAATCACATCTGACATAATATATTTGGAAGTGCATTGAGAAATTGTGCCTCTGATGTGCTGATCAATTCTAATGCCCTGTATGATATATAATTTTGTAACAGAACATGTATGCAGTAATTCATGACGATAAAATCGTTCTAAATCTATACAAGTGCTCAGGTGTTTTGAACAGCTTTTTAATGTTCATATATTGCTATCGTTAATGTAGATAATCAATGCTTTAAAGTAATGTTCAATGCTCCTCTGAAAACTTTTTGTCAGTTTTGTTTATAAAATGGTATATAAATTTGACATATGTAATCGATTAAGACGATTTATTCATAAGAAAAATATATATATATAGCTAATGAAGTCTAATTGACAGAAACGATCGTCTTGCGCATTATAGCTTTGGTATTATGTTTATAATATTTACAACAAAGGACTAAAATAAAACGGAATTTCCAGAGATTTCGTTTCACCACAACGTTCCCTTAATTTCTGTAAAGTGTCTCACTAGCACGCAGAAGGTCATTGATTCGATTTCCGGTGGCGGATCATACCAGATCTTCTGAATGAAAGTCATTGGTCTTTCGGATGAGACATAAAACTGAGGTCCTGCGTCACGGTACGTATGACACCTACAATAAACCGCTCTACATTGCCGTCAGTGCATAGCACAAGTGAAATATGTTGTAATTTCACTTAAAGCTGGAACCATTTCCATATAAGTGAAACAATTGACAAATCGCAATTTTGCGAAAGTTAGTCGTATTTCTGACTCCACAATGCATTGTCAATGTTTGTCCGAGGTATGACCGAGGTGTCGAGTATTGTGACGTCATCAAATAGAAAAAAATATTCGCGTATAAATGGAAAGGTCAATTTTGGCGGAATGTATAACACTATAAAACATTTCTAGTTGTGTTGGTATTCATTATATTGTAAAACAGACCACCAGAGTGACAGATAACCGACATAAAGGTAAATTATGTAATTCCATATTGTTTTGAATATGTGAAATTGTGTGACAAACGTATTTTGAGATCCGATGATTCATTAAGTGAGAAACATTGTTTTGTGATTTAAAGTTGAGATTAATGTGAATAATTGTGTATTGATAATTGCAATATTTACTACTTTAAAGGTAGATATCAAGGACAGTTTTGGGTAACTGTATACTCTGCTTAGTGCTGAATGCTATACATATTTCGAATAATTAAAAACTAAAATATTCAACGCGACGTCCACTTGAATGTTTATTCTACATTTCCTCATCACATATATCTATCTGCAGAATATGTAAGTGACATGATAAAAACCTTAACTACACTGGAATTCAACTACCACTTGATCAATGTGATGCCTCTGAAAAATAATTTGATAGAGTGTTTGTCTCTTTCCTTCTGATTACTGTGGGAGTACATACTATTGGACATAACTTTCTATTAGTTATGGTGCTCGTCAAATCACGTATAGGAGAGGTAATATATTTATATACAAATATACAGCCCTTGTTGTTATACTAGTAAACTACTCGGTGTTATCAATATAGCTTCGGGATTGTATTTTACTATCAGACTTTGTGAAATTTTCCAGTTATACACTGGTCGATTCTTGAATGAAAATGTCACAGGGATGTCCATGTTTTTGTTCTGGAATTTATTAATGTATTGTGTTTTCAAGGTGAGTACTCTAAATAACCAATTCTCCCTTTGTCTCTCTGTCTGTCTCTCTGTCTGTCTGTCTGTCTCTGTCTGTCTGTCTCTCTGTCTGTCTCTCTGTCTGTTTGTCTCTATCTGTCTGTCTATCTGTCTGTCTGTCTGTCTGTCTGTCTGTCTGTCTGTCTCTCTCTCTCTCTCTCTCTCTCTCTCTCTCTCTCTCTCTCTCTCTCTCTCTCTCTCTCTCTCTCTCTCTCTCTCTCTCTCTATATATATATATATATATATATATATATATCAGTATCCTTTTTCATGTGCAGTTGACTGTACCACCGATACGTGTGATTATTAAATTATATTAGTTATAAAAGGCAGGTGAAGTAGATGAAAATCTGAATGTTGTTTTCTACATAGTTCGGATCACACACACACACACACACACACACATACACACATACACACACACATATATATATATATATATATATCGTTTTTAACACATGTGTTTCCAGTTAAATCTAATATATATATATATATATATATATATATATATATATATATAATGACAGAAATGTATCATTATATCATGTGTTAATCTCTCTATCTTTCCTCTCTATCTGTTTTCGGTAAATATCCTGTGTATTATGGGTTTAATTTGCATCTCAAATTTTCATCTCTGTCTTTATGTAATTAAACGAGTGCTTGCATATATGATCCACGCGATTGTTTCAACAATGGATTTGCTAATATAGCAGTGCGCACCTGCTGTGGATGTACTTTTGTTTCCATTGTATAATATGATCCGTTGTGCATAACAGCCTTTATCGGGTATTACGACAGCTATAAAGCGGCTGTAATTAGATAATAGGACAGTATTCGTGTCATCTATTTTGACATCGATGTTGGTTTTTAACGCTTCTTAAAACTCAGGTAAGTTGTGTAAATTTTCATATTTTAAATAACGCCGTCCTAGTTTGTTTTAAGAATTGTACAGTTTGTTCATATTTGTATGAAGAATTATGTATGAAATGAGGAGCTAGTTCGGTTTGAATGGTTTGACATTTTACAAAAAAAATCTCCTAATTGTCCGGATATGGAGTGATAAATGTACAAGTACCTGTCTATTGGCCCTAGTCCTTGAAGACGACGAACTTCATTTATAGCTGTTATTTTTACCTCAAGTTACAAAATTAGTTGTGCAACTCAAACGAAATTACTACAAAATTATAAATTATTCGAGAGATAACTACGTTGTAAAATCCAGAGTCTTGAATCACAGCTAAATGTAGAGTTGATTGTGTACTGTTTGTCATTATAAAATACGTATTATGCAATATTTGTCACGCTACATTTAATTTTTTAATATCTTATAGCTATTTTAAAATAAGTTATTCTTTTAGTAACCTACAAATTGATATCTGTAGGAAAAAGTGCTTGTTTATTTATTATTTATAGCGAAGGATAGATAACGTTTCATTAAAGGGGCATTAGCTCTGTTTACCAAAAGAGATTTTGACTTCTTTTTTAATTTTTCTGCTTGTACTTGATGTACAATAACAAATAAAAGCTATACACTGGCAAACAAATGGTTATATTCCCATATATTTTGTGAAAATAAGGTCAGGTCCAGTGTTGTATTCATATACAAATAGTCAGCTTGGGTTAATCAATTGCAAGTGAAAATGTGACATACCAGGGTTTATCAAGCAATTTTCAAAAAAATTATTGAAATTGAAGAACTGAAAATGTATGTCTGTGCACATCTATTTTTGTTATCGTATATTAATCTAAGTAGGAAAAGGGATTTAAAAAAACAGCTAATGCCCCTTTTAATTTAAGAATATACTGTCTTAACCAGCCAGATTCCAGGATTAACTGAAGACGAAAACTATATTATATAAGCTGAGTCATCTTCTTACTATTTCGTTTAGAAAGACAACCTCAAAGACAGCACTTCTTTTAGTTTAGTGCACAAGGATTACTGGAACTGATTAAGCTCTAGTGAAGTCTAAATTATCAACATTTTGAAGTTTGAATTTTGATATTCTGATAATTTTTATTATCACTACATTTTTATTTTCTTATTTACACAAAGTGAAAAAGAAAAGAGACAGAACATATAGGCTAAGGTATTTGTGAAAGTGTGCAACAATGTTTGGATTTCGAATCTTATCTAATATCAAATGTGCACAAAGAGTACTCTGAAGTTTTCTAAAATGAATGTTTGTATAATGGCTGATTCAAAGAACAGTGTGTGTGTGTGTGTGTGTGTGTGTGTGTGTGTGTGTGTGTGTGTGTGTGTGTGTGTGTGTGTGTGGTAAGTTCAATCAAAAGCATTTTGTCCTATTTTACGTATAATCGAAGCTGAAATATCTCGTTAACTTCAATTCCTATATCTGTACGATGCAATGTATATATTTCATAGTGTAATTTATTAGATATAGCACCAATGCCAGTCATAGTGTTATTGGATATTATATGGATAATTTATGACATGGTTCATGATAATAAATTATCCAGCCCTCATTAATTATTGCTGAACCTCTAAAAGTTATTTTATGTCTAATTAGCTTTCCAACTTACCTCAATACTTATAGACTCATTAGAAATGTGCATAATAAATATATATCTTCCAGAAAAATTCTACAGGTTTATCGTTATATTGTGTAAAATTACACTGATATATATTTCCAAATACTCGAGAAAAATTAATTAACGTAGTTTCTTTGCTCTGTAACCGGATGAAGTTTGACAGATTTAAAAAATAAATGTAAACAAAAAAAGATGATTATTTATGTATCCTGACTGTGAATGCGTCCAATGTAACACGGATCATGTTTTCAAATAAAACACAGGAGATTTATGTCATAAAACAGAACGCCTTTTAACGTCTTAGTTGAAGAGTGCGTAATGTAATGATCGCGAAGTCTAGACATTCCTTTTTTGGAATCCACGGAATCAAAAGAAGTTGAAACCGAACAAAAAACCTTGAGGGAGATTGCTTTCTTTCTCTCTCTCTCTCTCTCTCTCTCTCTCTCTCTCTCTCTCTCTCTCTCTCTCTCTCTCTCTCTCTCTCTCTCTCTCTCTCTCTCTCTCTCTCTCAACAGTCACCTTTTGTCATTTAGAATTATGACGGGTATTATGAAATTATGAAATATGAATTATGAATAACCAAATATGACGGGTATATTGAATTCCCGCATTTTAAGGAAAATAGTTATACTCATTTGGTATCATAGACATATCTTTATTGAACAGAAAACTAGACAACAGTTTATATCAAGTAATCATCTTTGTATTTGATTCTTTAACATCCTGGTTTTAGTACAGCTTCCAGGTTAATGCAGGTGATCTCCTGCAATCAATTAGCCGCTTTATTGACCACGATCACTTATAGCGTTGTATTGAGGTAAATGACATTTTGAAATGGACATTTGTTCTAAAAAAGAGTGGCGGGTGGCGATAATTAATTTGGCATTATAAAGAGAATTTTATGTAGCAGAAAAACGTTCCTGGCAAAATTTGGCGTGATTGTGAGAATAGCGATTAACTGAGTGTCGATAATTCGAGATAGATAGGTGTTTTAACATGGTTGCCAGGTGGAATCAATATATATATATCCTTTTTAAATATATTCAGCTATACATGATGTGTGTTCATTGCACGCCGGTATTATCAATAATCAATTATGAAATTTACACCAAATAAGTCGAATATTGAAGCAACCACCATGTGTTACCATTTATTCTAGTAATTTTTTGTTCTATATGAGACGCTCGGAAATGTACACTTGTTTTGCTGTCAAATGTATAAAAAATTGTCTAAATGCATTGCGTTTTATATTAATTTGTATTTGGTCTGTAAGATTTATGTTATGTAAAATAACTCATGAATGTGATCATACTAAAACAACCATTGAAGTAAACAGAATTGCAAAGTTACATTCAAGAGCTGTTCTAGAAATTCCAATAGTCTTGGTTTGTTCTTTTGATTGCTTTATTTGTCTGAGAGAGAGAGAGAGAGAGAGAGAGAGAGAGAGAGAGAGAGAGAGAGAGAGAGACAGAGAGACAGAGAGAGAGAGAGAGAGAGAGAGAGAGACAGAGAGAGAGAGAGAGAGAGAGAAGAGAGAGAGATACAACAAAGTACCACAAGGTTGACTTCTGTATTACAATATACATTTATGAGATAATACGTTCATCACTAGCTTTGGTGTGCAATGGGTAGATATATATAAAACACTCGATCTCGTGAAATTAAAATTTAAACCTTCGTGATTGACGTGTTCGTTTTATTATTTTTTTTCCGTCCCAGAACGATAACTACCAAGACAATTTATTAATATTCTACAAGTGCAAAGAGGTATTTTCATGAACTAGTGGTTGAAGTATCGCGTTTAAATATGAATTCTCTGTAAGCACCAAAATTGCGTGGCACACGTGAAAAAAAAATCCACTGAAACTTCGTTAAATAAGATCTACATGAGAGGAACAAAAATGTAATCCTCATTTTTTCTTTAATGCAATGTTTCCATGGTAACAACCACCAAACAGTGAAAATTTGTTAAAAAGTCATATACATGTATGTATTTTTAATTTGGTCAATTTCATTTTATGTTAGAAAAGAAAACTTCTAGCCTATTTTAAATATTTCCGAGTACTTCTAAGCTTTCAATATGTAAAGAATTTAGAGTATGTAACTGGATTTAGTACTTTATATCTAATTAATTAAGAAAAAATTCTGTCGAATCATGACAATAGATAGCATGTTTTTGACTTGAATTTTTTTTTTTTTAAATCCTCCCATTTGATATTTAAATTCAAATAGCTATCAAATAGCAAGAATGAGGATAATTAAAAACTAATAATAATCTCGTTGAGCAAATGAATAGTAGACTAGAAGTAAGGTATGAAAGTTTGGATTTAAAATGTTTTAGGTCACCTGAGCGAAAGGTTCATGAAGAACTATTGGGATATTCATTCTTTTTGTCGTTGTCCGCCGTGTATCGTGTGTTGTCCGTCGTTATCATTTTCAAATTTTTTAGTTCTTCTCAAGAACCACTGGGTCAATTTTAACCAAACTTGGCATGTAGCATCCCCATGTGAAGCCGCATAAATTCTGCGAATTAAAAGGGGATAGGACCTATACAGGCCACCAGAAGGGTGAAAAAGTTCACAGTTTGGTAGAACTTTAAAAATCGTCTTCTCATGAACCAGTGATCAGATGACGTTCAAAATTTGTATACATGTTTCTAAAGTCAATATCTACGAGTAAATGAAAATAAAACATATCTATAAACGAGCCAATAGGGGCGCTCCAGTAATGCAGAGTACATTTGCATTACAAATGTTCGATAGCTCAAAACTGATTGACTTTTTGTATACAAAGATATATGAGAAAGTTATAACGAATTATCTAAAGATCATTTTGACAAACTTTTTAGGTCATGGAGTCAAACGTCCAGGTCACAGGCATCTAAGCAAACGGAAAATATAAGTTTTTTGTAAATTTTTTGACTTATTTTACTACTTCTCCAGAACCATTAGGCCAGTTTGAATCAAACTTGACAGGAAATATAACCATGTAAAACCTAATGAAGTTTGCGGATTAAAAGGGGCTGGGACCAAACATGGCTGTCATGGCTAAATATAAAACGAATGAGTCAGCAGACATTTTTTATTTAATACATGTGTCTTCAAAATTGTTAAAGCTAGAAAAAAAAAATGTTACCTAAGAATGAGCGGCTTTCAAAAATCTACTAATATAATTTAGTAGTAGAGATTGTGAAAATGAATTAAAAATAAATCCAAATTACTGTTAAAATAAGTCAAACTGTGTGAAAACGGCATTACTGACTTCACTGGTCGCCGTCATGTTTTTTCATAAATCAAATTATTTTGTCAATGTTTTATTTTGAACCCGATTGTAAAAGTCATTCAATTTGTTGCTTCATTTCATATCTGCCTACTGTTCTGGTGTATGCTGCCGTAAGATCTAAAACTAAAATATAAAACACCTCAGACACCAAAGTATAAATCTATAGGATGTCCAGGACACAGATACAAATCTAGAAACCAAGAGATGGGATCAGGTACCATGGAGGAGTAAGCATGCGACCGGTCACAATCGCCGTGAGTCCACATTCGAGTCTAAATGAAATACATGAGGAACGAATTATCGCCTAGATTGGTACAGACGTCTCAACAACCGCTAACAAAAAGGCAACTCAACATTACACTTAGTGAAACAGACTAATCGCAAACAAGCCTTTTTTACCGATTATATATTAAATTTGTGGAAAGTTGACACCAAACGCGGTTTTCGATATCCCTGTATCAATAATTTGTGAGTGAGTAAATTACATCTGTATATGAAGAAGCCCTGGCATATCGGATCATTTGTGAATATGTCGGTGACTGTGGGATGTTACTTCTTAAATGTGGAAAATTTACGATGAGAAAGCCGAAATTGTCGCGTTTGTCGTATAGCGTAGTTGCCAATTTCCCGTCTGTGTCTATATAAAGTAAAATGTCTAATTTCTAGTTCCCTGGGATACGTCGCATTGACATAAGTATCAAAATTGTCATTATCAATCGACAAAACGTCGTCAATATATCTAAATGTGAAAATAAAGGACACTGCTACCTTTTTCTGCTTCTGAAACACCAGTAACAGTTCTAATAGAAGTCTGCTTCGTATGGATAAAGGAACAGCTCGGCCAATAAAGGGGCATATTTGGTTCCCATAGGAATGCCGACAGTTTGTTGAAAGACAACGTCTCCGAACATTATAAGTATATTGTCTATTATAACTTCCAGCATGTTTTATATCAACTTCAGTGTATTTATGTCTAGAATTAGAGTGGTGTTTGACAAAATAAGTATCATGGTAACCAATCACTAGATATTTACATTTTTGGGTACCACCTTTAGTGAAAAAGCAGTTGTCTATGATGCTAAAAACCTTTCTTTTAATTTTTATGTGGAATGGTTGTGTAAAGAATAGAGAATGATTTACACCGCTCCTGGAATAAGCAACTGTATAGTATTGTTGAAGTTTCTCCTTAACGGCTGTCAATATCTTGGTAAGGTTTGGTAGAACATTTGCTGGATCCTGGTATGTATCTCTACTTATATCGGGTTTTATGAAGTTTAAGTATCCAATATAAATACGGTAGCTCAAAATCAGTATCTGTTGTATATCAAAGGAGCGTAATACGGACACGTGGTTTTGAAGGATCTCGTCCTTTGAAAGTGAGCTACGTGTGTGTGTGTAAGATTACCAAAATTCCTATTAAACCTTAGCTCTTCTAATAAATAATTATAGTAATGAGCCTTGCAAATAAAAACTATATTGTTTGAGACTTTGTCTGCTGTACATATTGGTCATGTAATCTATCCAGTTCAGTTACTACTTCTGGATCACTAAATACAGAGGGATACCGTGTTTTCATAGTTCCTTTAAGTTTTCGAATACGATATTTTATCAACCATCGTACAGCTTTTAACCTTTCAGACAAAGTGTCGTCTGGCATAATTTTCCATAGAATTCATAACTAAAATGAAATTCTAACGCCAATTAAAGGAACGGGCTTCGCAGCATTTATGACCTCTTGAAATAAGTTTTTTAAGGTTTTCATTTTCAACAATAGAAACGTCACCGGTGATGACATGCCCGATATGATTATATTTGAAGGGAGCTGATGTACATGAACATGTGACGGTGTTGTGTAGAAGATGGTTGATGTCTAGGCACTGTAAAACTCGATTATAATTGAATAGCTTGGATGCGATGTTATGTGTATAGCTATATGATTTGCAAGGCGTGGTTTTCAGTTTAAAATATGACGGAACACAGGACTGAATGTTTTTGTGATTTAGAACATTGCCAATGTTCAAAGAGTCTATGCCTTTATTTGTAAATTTAAGTTTTAGGAAAAGACGTTTCTGTTCAGAACAGTCATCGTTTGTAACGCGTGTAGACTGGAACAGTCTGTGATAAGCAATGTCCATTATAATGGAGTTCAGTATGTATTCTGGGGTTGAAGAATCCGTGTAGGGGTTTTTTCTTGCTTCCTGAAAAAATTCACTAAGTAGTGTAAAAGGAACAGAATAAACTTTGCTGCGAATGTGATGAAGACCCAATTTTTGTTAACCTAAGGTAAACGAGATGAAAAAGAGACGTCATGTATGTTGGGTCTGTTGTATGAACGATGTCCGTGATTTCTCTTCCGTCTTGCGTTAAAATTAAAAAGTTCTATCACATTAACACCACTACACAGTGGGCTTGATAGATTGCCTACACTTTGGATATTATCGTTACATCCATAGGGGTAAGCTGCCAAGCTGTTTAATTCAAAATTCTTCACGTTGTCTACGGAAGGGGTACTCAAGGTAGGATTGTTGGTCCAGTGGTATATTTTCAATTATACACACTCTCATAGACAAAATGGAATGGCCAGGGGAGTTGAAATGTCGATAAAGTATCTGGTTACCCCAATTATTAACCTAAAACCGATGACCAGACACTTTTATTTAAGGTCCCCTTAGTCTCGCCAACATAAATCACAAGGTACACTCATTTCCGTAAACAACGTTTGATGATTTACAATCTAGATGATCCGAGCTTCACGTGCTTATAAGTCAGATTGCTAGTAAACTCCTGATCAGTTAATAATATATGACATGTTTTACAATTTTTTGACAGAAAATTTTGAAATGGATGGTATATTATTTGAAAATGAACTCTTAAATATGTCATACAGTCGAATCTGACAATTTTTATGGGGACATAAGCATTATTATGTTTGTATCAGAATTTGTTATCCTCAGACTGTACATATAATAAGTTGGTAATGTCGCTTAGGACAAACTGGGGAGCACCAAACAATCTCTGCGAGTCTCTGCGCCTTGTAGACCCGACAGAATATTCATTATAAACTGCGCCGATCCATAGGTAATACCTAATCATATTATGATTAGGCATTGCCTGTGGGAGAGCACAATTCTAAATAATGTTTTATATATCATAAATTTAGATCACATTTTAGCATACACAGAACAGTAGGTAGATAAATCATTACATTGATGAAATGGAGTTCAAACTGGATGCGCGTCATGATCGGGTTCAAGATACAGCATTGGCAATTACCCCTGATTCATGAAAAAATGGCGGCGACCCTGCAGTAAAATCAGAAATGGCGTTTAATTCCCCCCCAAAAAATTGGACTTAACAGTATATCTAACCTGACACACATTAAATTGTTTGATGGTACCTTCTATGGCTTTTTAGTTCATTTTTACACTCTCTACCACTATGTTGGCGTCACTCTTTATAATGCAAACCACACGATGTCAAAACAAAAAAAACTGCAGCCCGTATGCCTTTTTCCAAAATATTGTAAGCCCGAGATACCCTGATGTTACAACAGAAATGTGCATGTATATTATTTAGATTATATATTCCGACTGTCACATATATTACGTGCTATAAGTAGTGAAAGAGATTGGCTATTGGTGGTCAACAAAGTAAAAAATTCATTAAAATACTCTGATGTATTCCAAGCATACTATGATACTTATTTATGCTAACAGTAATTAGGTATCGACATTGACAGCGATCGTTTATTAAACGGTTTCAGTCGTATTATTTATTTATAAATTCTATTGTATGATGTGTTTGAAAGATTTCGCTCTGATCGTTTTTCATTGGTCCTTTAGATTTAAACTAACTAAAGGATTTTCCAAAAAAAAAAAAAATTGTCCGATTACAGGACCTTTCCCGTTGTAAAATATAAAGAATAAGCCATATGTCAAAAAATTTCTGCTCTAAAACTTTTTAACTGAGAATTCACTATCTTATTTTTCAAAAGTTTTATAGTGTAATATTTGTATCTTATCAGAGTATAATGTTTTAGATACATGTTTTTATTGAAGTGACCTGGTTGTTATTTTATCAAAGTGTTTAAGTAATATCTTTTGATAAATTTATAACAAATTATATTTAATTTATTATCATTTTAGTTTTCCAAACACTTTGTCTGAATGGCTGAAAGCCATACGATGGTTGATAAAATCTCGTATTCGAAAACTTACAGGAACTATGAAAACACATTATCCCTCTGTATTTAATTATCCAGAAGTAGTAACTGAACTGGATAGATTACATGACCAATATGTACTAGTACCAGCAAACAAAGCCTCAAATAATATAGTTTTATTTGAAAGGCACATTATTATAATTGTTTATTAGAAGAACTTGGGTTTAATACAAATTCTGGAAATCCTACATAAACACGTAGCTCACTTTCAAAGGACGAGATCCTTCAAAATCACGTGTCCGTATTACGCTCATTTGATATATCTACAACGGATACTGATTTCGAGCTACCACATTTATATTGGATATCTAAACTTCATAAAACCCCATATAAGCAAAGATACATAGCAGGATCCACCAAATGTTCTACCAAACCTTTATCTTTACTCCTTAACAAGATATTGACAGCTGTTAAGGAGAAACTTCAACAATACTGTACAGTTGCTTATTCCAGAAGCGGTGTAAATCAGATGTGGATACTTAAAATTTCTAAAAAGCTTTTAGAAAATTTGAAGGAACACAATTTTTCTCGAATTCACAGTATCAAAACTTATGACTTCTCTACTCTTTACACAACTATTCCACATAAAAAATTAAAAGAAAGTCTTTTCAGCATCATAGACAACTGTTTTTTCACTAAAGGTGGTACCCGAAAATTTAGATATCTAGTGATTGGCTATCAGTATACTTATTTTGTCAAACACCACTCTGATTCTACACATAAATACACTGAAGTTGATATAATAAACATGATGGAATTTCTAATAGACACTATATTTGTAATGTTCGGAGACGTGGTCTTTCAATAACTGTCGGCATTCCTATGGGAACCAATTGTGATCCTTTATTGGCCGACCTGTTCCTTTATTCATACGAAACAGACTTCATTCAGAAACTGCTGAATCAAAAGAAAAAAAGTTAGCGGTGTCCTTTAATTTGACATTTAGATATATCGACGACGTTTTGTCAATTAATAATGACAATTTTCATACATATGTCATACATATGCGAACTAGAAATTAAAGATACAACAGAATCAAGCACACACGCTTCATACTTAGACATTTTACTTAATATAATCACAGACAGGAAATTAGCAACTAAGCTATACGACAAACGCGACGATTTCGGCTTTCCCATCGCAAATTTTCCTCATTTAAGTAGTTAAATCCCTCAGTCACCTGCATATGGAGTTTATATGTCACATATGATCCGATATGCCAGGGGTGTACAACATATGAAGATTTCATATACAGGGGTAAACTACTCACTGAGAAATTATTGACACAGGGATATCGAAAACCGCGTTTAACGTCAACGTTCCGCAAATTTTACGGTAGGTATAATAGGCTTGTTTGCGACTACTCACTGACAAATTATTGACACAGGGATATCGAAAACCGCGTTTAATGTCAACGTTCCGCAAATTTTACGGTCGGTATAATAGTCTTATTTGCGACTACTCTGTTTCACTAAGTGAAATGTTGAGTTGCCTTTTCGTTGGCGGTTGTTGAGACGTCTGTACCAATTGTGACGAGGATACACTCCTCACTTGTTTCATTGGACTTGACTGTGGACTCACGGCGGGTGTGACCGGTCGACAGTGGATGCTTACTCCTCCATGGCACCTGATCCCACCTCTTGGTTTCCAGAAGTCCGTGTTTGTCCATTTTTACCGGATTTGTATCTATATCCTGGACATTCTATTGATTCATTCTTTGGTATCTGAATTTTTTTGCATTTTCCCCAATTTCCACAATTAATAGTGGGAAATTCGTGATTTCATATACCCTGGTCTCTTCAAAATGGGTAAGAATTTTCCTGCAATTGAAGCATCGAAAAGAAAATGAAGTTTCATAAAATTTCACGATATAATGCACTAATTTAAAATCAACGGGTGCTTCGGAGATAATAAGTTGTAATAATAGGTCTGTCGTATATCGTGAAAGCGATATATTGCATTGTAATATTCATTGAATTATATTATTTTAGATAACAAATATAGGCTTGCTTAAAGACTTAAACATTATCATGTAGGTCAATGAATTATTAGTCCCCGTAAAGTTTCCATAGGAACAGTGGGTTTATGTTATGTCCGTCCTTCCGTCTATCTGTCTTTCTTCATATACGGCCCGTCTTTTTGTTTTGTACCGGCTAAATATCCTTCATACCCTTAACAGTGACAGGTGTAAGGAGGTGGTGAGGCTGGTAACATAAGGGATAGATCGATGATTTCAAGTTTATGGTGGTTGCTCAGTGTTACGTATAACTTCGCTGAGCGTAGCGAGGTGCGAGAATTTGAATGATTTGTTATTTTTTTTAAACTTTTCACAGAACATTTAAATTGTGATGCTGGAATTTGACTACAATTTAAACACAGTTTGTACACATGTACTGCCCAAATATTATTTATAGCAGACACTCAAGAGGGCATCTTGACCTTGACCCAGTTTTATTTGTGCCTCATAGTTTACCCTGATGGGCTGTGTGACACAGTCACAGGTAACATAAAAGTAAGTAACGTGTTTCCCCTTAGAACATCACAAAAGGTATATAAATGAAAGTATTTAATGTAATTAGCTGATTTTGTATCATTGGATATTAATATAATTGATCATGTTTAAGATTTAATTGACCTTAAACTAACAGGAAATGACCTTAAAATGTTTATGTATGGAAAATCCTTTGGACAAAAGGAGTGAAATATTCTTATTATGACCTATTTCAGTAATATATAGGAGACATATTAAGCAGTAAAACCTGACCATTTGTTTACAATTTTAAAAGAAGAGAGTTTATCAATGGAATAACGTTTTTACTTTAATTCTTATTTTTCTAAATGTGAAAAATAATACCTCATGCAAAATCAATGTAAACTATGTTTTTTTCACTTGGCCAATAAAAAATACTTTTCAAATGTTGGGACTACTATAACATGTTTTATGAGTATTATCTCCATGACAAATGTAATATTTAGAATATATATAACTTTTTATGAATAACATTTTTATGTGATCTTGTGAGGCAGAAAAATACATATCTAACACTCATGCCACGTAAATATCTTCTACATAAATGATGGATAAAACTGAATTAAATGATAAGTCAGACGTTGCGTTATCTAGATACGCAAACTTGCCATTTCGAATGCTGTACATGTGTATGCATTTCAGTCCCATAAGGGAACCATGAATTATTGACTATCAATTAATATTTTACCGTATCTGTTGGACCAGTTTAAATGAAACACTCATTAATTCATCATTCATCCGTTGTTAATAATAATTTATCAATACCAAAAGATTTCCTTTACACGAATAATAATCATGAAATATGATTCCATGAGAGAGTGTGTCCTCCGCCACTAGCAACCTAATCCAAACCTGGACAATGCTTTGTCAGTTGTAACACTTTAAGTATCAAACGAGACGTTTGCATCATTCTTGAATTTCTTCCGCAGCACCATTAATGTTTGAATGTTTTCTATAGTTAAAATGAGCGACAAATTATTAACAGACAACAGCTATTTATGGGTACAACGAGATTGTTATTGATATAATTGTAAAAAATTTATTTCGCGGTTTCCAACCAAGATATCTCACACATCATTGATTTCCATCTCTCTCTCTCTCTCTCTCTCTCTCTCTCTCTCTCTCTCTCTCTCTCTCTCTCTCTCTCTCTCTCTCTCTCTCTCTCTCTCTCTCTCTCTCTCTCTCTCTCTCTCTCTCCGTCTCTCCGTGCTGTATTACAGTAATGATGAAATACAGTGTTACTTTTCTTTGGGATAATTCATCTAACAATATTGTTTTACACTACTATGAAATATCCTTGTAATTTCCACACATCGTCACTAACAACATAGTGTATATAATTTTATCAGGTTGTGAGAATTTGTGGTTATAAGTTTGATATTGTTCGTTTGTTGATTGACTCAATACATCTATAAATTCTTCAACAATATATTAAATAATTATAAAAGACAACCACAAGATGATAAGAAGTTTATCTAAAAACATATTTCTCTCATGCTGAAATTATAGTACATGTACATTTTATTCCTGCTAATATAAAATCATTTTTTAACTTAAGTATTCATTTTTTCTATTGTATTCACTTTTTTATACAGAATGACAGGATGGAGAAAATTTATCGCTGCCCTTGATTTAGCGCAATAACTTGAGTGCAAAAGGCGATAATATTAGAATACCGCTCAAATAAGTACACGACTACAGTATGTTAATACAAAAAATGTTAAAGCAAACGTATGTGAGTGTTAGTAAATGTAAGTTTATTTGTGTTGTATATGTAAATCTGTCAGAAAACAAATTATATATATATATAATATATATATATATATATAATATATATATATATATATATATATATATATATATATATATATATATATATATATATATATATATATATATATATATTAAGTGATACTACATACAATCAAAAGGAAACTGGGGATGAAACCGTTAGACAAATTATATACATGTTTAACATTAACGAGGATAATCAGGTCGTTGCATTTCGCTCACTTCAATCATTACATTAACTTCTGTATGGACGCGTTAACCAAAAGAAATTTAGGTCATAATATTGTTACGTTACAAACGTTTTTCAAAGCAAACGGGTAAATAAAACTAGTGATTTATCATAACCCGTTGGCAAAATTACAACTGCAATTACAAATTCAATTGCAATACGCGTTCAATAGATTTTCTTTTTATGTGTTTTGAATAAGAATACATATTTATCCCTGATATAAATTGCTATAAATATAAAAAGCTACCGATCTCCATATTTGTAAACAAGCAGAAGCTTGCCAGAAATCACAATTTTGCATAATATTTCCATTGCAGTAAAAAAAAATCGAAAGAGCGCATGATGTTTAAGATAAATATTACACAAACAAGTCAATTAATAAATAGATTCAATGTTATATATTTACGACCCAAACATTAATCATTTTAATAAAATACGAGTACGATTTCTAGTTAATTTGAATTCAAGGAAAACTTTAAAACGTCTTAAATACCTGTGATACTTTAAAGAGAACCATCTAAATATGCATGGTCGTAACTGCTCGATACATCTTGGTAAATTTGTAACTTGGAATTTCGCAACACTCGTTCGAAACCAAAACTACATATTTGGCTTTTAAAACAAAGAGTTCTTCCGAAATAGTAGTAAATGTCAACATAATACCATGTTTTGCAGAAAAAAAACAAAGCAAAACAAATGCTCAATATGATCGTTTCCGTCAATAAAAATTCATCAGTAGAGCTTGAATTTTAAATAGATTTAGAATTAGAAACAAACAGTAGCACAATGCAAGACAAAACAAATAAGAGCTGTTTGTCAAACAGTTCCCCCCTCCCTCCCCATAAACCCATAAACTACGAAACATTGTTTGATGGTAACTAAATAAAACATGACAAAGATATTCCCATGTTGTATCTATATGCCAAATTTCATTTCAATATGTGTACCATTTGCAGAGATATTGAACGCAAACTCTAAATTATTGGATTTTTTTAAGTTGAAGGTGCGTAACTCTGTCAAAAAGATCTCTGACCTAGATATTCTTATAATGGACCATTATGCCAAATTTCATTTCAATATATGTACCCGCTGCAGAGATAATGAACGGAAACTGTTGATGTACGGACCGACCGACCTACCGACCGACAGACAGACACCGGCAAAGCAATATGTCCATCCTTCTACGAATGGGATCATTAATATAACCTAATTGTATTCCTAAATCCGTCTTATTGTAACTACTGTAAAAAGATGATCATCTTAGCATTTGAGGAGTCTAGTATCTTAACAGTACTGTACGTTCGAAATAAAATATGAATAAGCAGTTTATACTTTATCAATACCCTGTGTATTATGAAAGTCTGAAATAGATGATGATGATGATGATGATGATGATGATGATGATGATGATGATGATGATGATGATGATGAAAAAGAGTATAA
The DNA here is from genome assembly GCA_030159075.1 of Atrina japonica. Taxonomy (NCBI): domain Eukaryota; kingdom Metazoa; phylum Mollusca; class Bivalvia; order Pterioida; family Pinnidae; genus Atrina; species Atrina japonica. The sequence goes on along the minus strand of BROG01000404.1, from coordinate 181,694 downwards.
ATAAACAAATACTAATGACGATCGTTTCTGTCAATAGAATCAATCAATTGATCAATCCGAAACAGAAAATGTTATAAGGCGAAATACTAAACCTAAATATATGGACAAACTTGTTTAAGAGTAACAATTACACCTGTTCGACAGCGGTTGTTCAGTCGTCCGTACCAATTTGCCACGAGGAGTTGTTCTTCACTTACTTCATTTAAATTTGACTGTGGGCTCACGGCGGGTGTAAACAGTCAACGCGGGATGCTTACTCCTCAATGGACCTTTGGATTTCCAGAGTTTCGGCCAATATTTACCAGAGTTTTATAATTATTTATCCTGGACATCTTGATGATTTATACTTTTGTAATTATATAGTATAAAATGATGATATTTTACTGTTTTAGGAGTTTAGAGTTTAAACAATGGTACTGTGTAAACGAAAGATAGCTTTAGCATAGATTAATATCTACTACGAAATATCAGATACTGGGATATTTTTATACTTATTTCCGTCTACCCCTTGGACAACAAAGTGTTTTCTACCTGACTAAATTTCCAATTTAAACATAATTTTATACATAAACAATCATAGGCTAGTTGATTTACAGCCTGTAGCGACTTGGGTTTGAATAAACACACAAGTAATTAAAACTATTTCCGTGAAATATTTGAAATGGTTTTGGTTACAGTTGCAAACCGTATATGTAGTTTTCTCTTTATTATATGCTATATATCACTAAATCAACGCATGTCTGACATCTGTTTGCATTGATATACATATTAATTTCTGTCCTCTTTGATGAAAATCTGATTCATTTCACTTTTATATTTTGAAACTACGCAATCATGTTTTCAGCACATTCGCTAAAACATTGTCATCTATTTCAACATTTGAATCTGCCATAGACAATCGTTCTCTTTGATGTGACTTTGATAAGAAACCGTACAATATACAACACATATTACGTAATTTGAATAATGATTTGGTTCTTTGTTTCAGTGCCATCTCCTTTTTTTTAAAATATCTTTCAAAATAACAATATTCTACATAAAACATTTCTCATTGCATAGCATGAATAATAGAAGATATTTAACTATCAAAAAGTATCCCGTAGGAAATAAATTTGTTGGATATGTTCTCTGACGTATTATTAGTAGATTGTTAACAAAACAATTTTCATTTCACAGGATCTTTTATCTTACACGTGATTGACATGGCTATTATTCAGGAAGCTATTTGGAGATAAGAGTTTAGGGAATAATATTCTACAAATGATGTGACATCCAGACATTTAATAATATCCTTGAACGTTAAAGGGACATTAGCTGTGTTTCATTTTTATATTTAAATTTTTACAATTTAGATTAATGTACAATAACAAATAAAAGTTATATACAGGCATATAAAGTCCTATATATTTTATACATTTAGTAAGGTCGAATTTATCATTTGAAAACGAATAATTGCCAAACTGGGTTTCTCAATCAACTTTCAAAAAATATATAGAAATTTAAAAATTTGTATCACTGTGTATAATTAAATTTTGTTAATCTGCATTAATGTTAGTAGTAAAACAAAGAGAGTCGTTTTGAAAAACACATCTAATGCACCTTTAAGCATTTATTCTGTATTTTGTCTTAAACACTGCAACATAACTTGAATCTAGATCTTACGCACACAAAAGTGTGGATACTGCGGTTAATATGGGGATGTTATTGTTTATGTAACTACCTTTTCAGAGAACATAAATATTTGATGATAGATAAAATAAAATATGATATAAACTTTGGCGAAAGAGTAACTCTACAGGACATACTTACTTCACGTGCCTCGTATGTCACAAAAAAAATCTACCTGGCCTTGAAGTCTTTTAACGCACCCTAAAAATAACACCTATAACACTTTCTCTATATTTCATGTGCCTCTACTGATTCACTGTCTTGGATTTATTTTCGTTTTGTCCTTCAATATCAACGACATTTTATGTTGTAAGCATTTTATGTTAGAAGTCATATTTAGACTTTTAATACACAAAAGATATATAGATGACTTTGTACATTTGCAATAGTACATACGTAATGCGTATTCCTACATTGCACCTGCGCCTGTCTCAGATTTTATACAAACTAATTTTTACATAAACTCGACCAATGACATGGTTAACAATGCATCACCTGGCGTCCATGGCCGAGTGGCTAGTGCATTGAGTTTTAAACATGGAGAGCCTCATTCTTATCAGCACACGGCCGAACCCGAAGGAACCTAAACTAATTTCGTGAGAAAGGTTAGCAGTTTACTTGCTGCTGGTTCTCTCCTTCATCATTAACTCTTTCACCTCTGAATATCCAAGTGGTATGATCTATTCTATTGTTTAAGACCAGTCTATTGTGGTGTGCAGGGTTAAAAGGGTTAAAACTGGCCGCCAATATGTAACTGAAAAATTGTTGAGTACGGTGTAGAACAATAACAAACAAACAAAATAAACAGTGGCTGTTTCTCAACTTTATTACACGACCAATTGGTAAAAATAGGAAAGTTTTGAATGGATTATTCTATTTCTTGTGACAGACTAACAAAATCACAAAGGTGTCTTGTAGATGAATGTCCCATCCGCAACACTCACATTATAAAATGTAAAACATTTACACATGTATCAAATCGATATTTTGGAGCATCTGTGAACTAAACCAAATTCCATTAAATCACATTATCATATTTTTGTATAAAACAGTAGTACAAATATATTTTGAAAAATAATCTTTTATCTTCTGTTATATGCTCTTGTCGTTGTTTTTACATATTTGAATTGATAAATATCGCATTTGCCATCGTAGTTGGATTTCATAACTGTCTGTTTTATTGAGCTTGTAAATCAATGGTTTAAAACACTCCATATTTCCGGTATTATATCATTACACATAGATATTTTCCATTTCAAGCATGACACCTCTGGCAGATATATACATCCTTCATTTCCTTTAGATGTTTTATGCACGATACCATATAAAACAAAAATGTAATTAACCAAACATCCCATTTTGACAAATATCAGCGACAGACAGACAAACTCGGTTATTTAGGTCGTCATTATGGTCAGCATTATGGCAGGGTTTTAATTTTTGCGAATGTGATGACGTCAGTCGTTGTATCTAATTAATGTAGTATTCAAATTTTATACTCTTCATCTGTGCCTAGACGATCTTCCATAGTGTCACATGTTGTGAAAAGTCCGTTCTGTTAGCATTGTAGTTCGTCGTATGTACCACAGATAATTAAGGAACTAGACCAAGTATCATATAAAATCGCGTCATTTCCCGACCCATTTAATTTAAAAAACAAATGACGGGAATATTGCTGTTATTATTTTTCGGTGTGATAATTTTCATGGCTAATTTTAAACTTTTATCTTTAAATCTTTTTTAATTTTTTTTTACTTGTTTGTGATTAAGTGACCGTCATTTACACCAATAAAGTCAGCATTTTAGCTAACAAGTGACCCATCATTTGAAACGCTACGTTCAAATTTTAAATGTTGTTTTACGCCACACTCAACAATTTTTCAGTACTATGATGGCAGCCAGTTTTTATATTTACCTTGATTGCGATTACCTGCCATATATCATGTCCTGAAATATTTACTCATCTATTTTTTTTCCAAAGTGTCATTTACCATGTTTGGTTTTCACTTGACTATAGGCTACTACCGGATGTTCATTTACAAGGGATCTGATCACATATATGGATTTCAATAGATCTTTGTTTGTTAGCATCGTCTTTAATAATAAGGTCATCAGTTGTTTTATCATTAATCCAACTCTCCGTAGAAATTTCGTAACAGAGTGGGGTGTCTTTCACTCTAATTCAAATGCAGATTTTAATCTGATATGTGAAATATGAATATATATACTGAGCACAGTATACAAAGTACCTTACACACGTTCTTCCCGTTATCTTAAATTGTGAATATGTTACATTTTACACACGTTCTTCCCGCTATTTTAAATGGTGATGATGTTATATTTTACACACGTTCTTCCCGCTATTTTAAATTGTGATGGTGTTACATCTTACTCACGTTCTTCCTGCTATTTTGATTGTGATGGTGTTACATCTTACTCACGTTCTTCCTGCTATTTTGATTTTGATGGTGTTACATCTTACCCACGTTCTTCCCGCTATTTTAAATTGTGATGGTGTTACAATTTACCCACGTTCTTCCCGCTATTTTAAATTGTGATGGTGTTACATTTTACCCACGTTCTTTCACGTTATCTTAAATTGTGATGATGTTACATCTTACCCACGTTCTTCCCGCTATTTTAAATTGTGATGGTGTTACATCTTACCCACGTTCTTCCCGTTATCTTAAATTGTGATGATGTTACATCTTACTCACGTTCTTCCTGCTATTTTAAATTGTGATGGTGTTACATCTTACCCACGTTCTTCCCGCTAATTTAAATTGTGATGATGTGACATTTTTTTTCCCACGTTCTTCCCGCTATTTTAATTTGTGATGATGTTACATCTTACCTACGTTCTTCCAATTATTTCTAATTGTGATGCCGTAACATTTAGCCCACTTTCTTTCCCGTTATCTTAAATTTTATATCTTACCCACATTCTGCACTTCACATCTGTCCTTGTTATTATAATACAACACACATGGTTCCAGCCATTAGTTTACATATACCTTAATGACTTAGAAAGCTTAGACCTTATTTTACTTTACGAATTTTCGTTGATTGGATGGAAGGTAAAAATATGAAATATCGAATGTTATTCAAATATATTAGAATATGACATTTGCTATATCACTACATGCTCCTCAGTATATTATGGATACATTGTGTAAGTGTGTTAATGATTCTTTAAACACACTTATTGACGTCACACACATTTGATATAAATTCATGTTAGTATTATCTCTCTCGTGCATGCCTTCTTTTTATCTTAGCTATTAAAAGAAAATATTACTATCTAATAAACATGTTTTTTAAAGGCAATCAAATTGCCAAAGTGCAAAATAGTAAAACTGAAGATGTACTAATGAATATATGAAACCCCGAGTGTATGAGTATAGGGGGAATTGGATACAGAAGATTATACGATATTTCTATCTGTATCCTAAAGAATTATACTTTGGTATCTGAAATATATATATATATATATATATATATATATATATATATATATATATATATATATATATATATATATATATATATATATATATATATATATATATACATATATATATATATCATACGAGGAACAGTTGCGAATCCAAAACGGGATGGGGCCAGGTCTCCGAAAGTAGTCAGCGTCGCCTGTCAGCAAGCATGCTACACCCGTCGCTAATGTTCTATGGAGACCTCCCGAGTTCGAATAAAAGGTCATCAATTAGTTTTTGAGCTAATCGGCGAAAGGGAGCTATTGTATATGGTCGAGCTCCAGAAACGAAACACAAAACGAATCATTCTAAGAGTGACTATATCTGAAATCCACATCTCGTTAAAGTGTCATGTTTCATTTCATTTTCACGAGAATCAAAAGACCGACGCAAATGCTCCATGGAGACCTCCACAGTTCGATGAAAAGGTCATTAGTTAGTTCTAGAGCTAATCAGTGATAGGGAGCCATTGTATATGGTCGAGCTCCAGAAACGAAACACAAAACGAATCAGTCTAAGAGTGACTATATCTGAAATCCGCTTTTCGTTAAAGTGTTTTATGTTTCATTATATTTCCACAAGAATCAAGATTCAAACGTTACATAACGTTTATATTCATATTGATTAATAATGACAGTTATTCATACTCATGTTGATGAAATACATTTCAGCGAAATTAACGACATCCAAGTATTTACCACAGGCGCTTGTTATTTGCATATTATACTTGTTATAAACATGCATATTATTGCTGTTTGTCAAACGTCAATTAATGTAGTAATATAAATTTTTTCTCGTCTGCATATGTTGTTAGTATCTTGCAGATAATTCGACATACCGGGGCGTGTTCAACATATCGTCAATTCAGAAACGAAACTGTTTCACGAACTGAAAAATATTGAGTTACTTCTCCTAGAAATAATATTGAGTAGTCTATACTGATAGTGATAAGAGCGTATTCTTAACTTTATTTGAATTTGACTTCGGATTCACGACGGATTTGACAGATCGACAGGGGATACATACTGCCCCATGGTATCTGAGAATATTCTCAACTTGGCTTGATCAGCCAATCAGTCTTCAAAATTAGACAAAATTGAGTAAAAATGTGTATACTTAAGTAATTCTTATTTTTACGCTGCCAGGCTCTGAACTTCAGTTCCTAAATAGATTCTTGTTATAAAATGGATAAATATTTATTTAACATGTAAATTCAATAAGTTAAATAGTTATACAGCTAAAGTAATCAAACATCATCGAAAGAAACATAGGTAACTTGTGTCATTAAGCAAAGACCTATTTCATACCAGCAACTGAAACGATAATGATTTGCTGCTCTCTCTCTCTCTCTCTCTCTCTCTCTCTCTCTCTCTCTCTCTCTCTCATCTCTCTCTCTCTCTCTCTCTCTCTCTCTCTCTCTCTCTCTCTCTCTCTCTCTCTCTCTCTCTCTCTCTCTCTCTCTCTCTCTCTCTCTCTCTCTCTCTCTCTCTCTCTCTCTGTGAAATTTTACTGATATCAACTGAATTCGTTAGGAGCGTTTTCTAGTTTCTCCCCGGCAAACCTCTGTCGTACATGTCTAGGCAAATCACAAGAAAAACAAAAAATACAAATAAGCCTAGAATATTACATAAGATATATAATGCAAGGAGCTGTTATCTTGAATGCATATGTATTCATGTTATATTTTCATGAAATAAACGTACACGTGTTTCATAAAAAAAGTTTATGATATTACGTAGTAATTGAAGTATTTCTTTTTATCTTTTGATCAACTTTTCGAATGACAGACTGTAAAATTGATTTGATTTTGCACAGTCTGTAATAAACGCTCTCACTGCCCTTTCAGGTTTCGGGAAGTTTAATTTTAGCGTTGAATAACAGGAAGAAATACCTGAGTACTTATATTCATATTTGCATTCCGATGAAATTTAGAACCCGTACGACCTTTCAGAGAAAATCGATAATATCAAACGTGCCCTTAATCACAAATTCTCACAATCTGATAAAATTATATACACTATGTCGTCAGTGACGATGTGTGGAAATTACAAGGATATTTCATAGTAGTGTAAAACAATATTGTTAGATGAATTATCCCAAAGAAAAGTAACACTGTATTTCATCATTACTGTAATACAGCACGGAGAGAGAGAGAGAGAGAGAGAGAGAGAGAGAGAGAGAGAGAGAGAGAGAGAGAGAGAGAGAGAGAGAGAGAGAGAGAGAGAGAGAGAGAGAGAGAGACAGAGAGAGACAGACAGACAGAGACAGACAGAGAGACAGAGAGACAGAGACAGAGAGACAGAGAGAGAGACAGAGAGAGGGAGACATACATACATACATACAAACATACGCATATATACAAATATACATACATACATACATACATACATACATAATACATACATACATACATACATACATACATACATACATACATACATACATACAAAGGCAGTATATGGGAATATGGAATCTTATGATACTTTCAATATTGCGATCAAATAGAACCCATATGAACGCGAAACATTAATTTCTCCCCAGCATCTCCATCTCTTGATGAAAAGTAAGCCCGTGTCATTTTATAGTTCAAAGAAATCATACGGAAAAATTCATAGATTATGGTTAAAAATTGATAATAGTGTTCAGAAGTTTCACAAACATAAGTTTCTTTGAAATTTAAATTTTCATATAAAAATTAAAAATAATGTACATATAGATATTAAGATAACTGATTATCAGATGAAGTACGTCAGACTTATACCAGCTGATACCAGTGACAAATTTTTATATATTCAGAATACCAATGGACTATACAAATTTATTACCTCTATACTTGTTTGTGCTGTGTTTGTTAATATTACATTTTCTTATTTATGGCATGTATTTGATACACGGAAACAAGCTGTTGACTATCATTGTTGTTTTATACACAATCGTGCCATACGATATACATCTGTATTGATAGTAGTATGATTGTTTGTTGATATTTGAAGTTTATATTGAAATCAGACTCGCGTTTAAATATGAAGAAAACAATCATTTTGAATTGGTAAACATTATAAAGAGTATCAACTTTTACATACATCTCTTGGTATTCACTCATTAGAGTTAATTAATTGCTACGTGTTTCCGCATCTACATGGAATATTTAACGAATCATTTCAGTGTACGCAAGATGAAAATTAAACACCATTCAATAACAATAATAATAATAATAATAATAATAATAACAAGGACAAATAACAACAACAATATATACATGTATTTGGATTGCCACCTATATCAACAATACCATGCTTATCCTTCTATTCATCTCTCCTAAAGGGGCATTAGCAATTTTTTTCTTTCATTTTCACTTCTTAGATTGATATACAATAACAAAAGAAAAGAGATATACACAGGCATAAAAGTTCCTAAATTTCTATATATTTTGTGAAAATTGCTTGAGAAACCCTGTTTTGGCGCTTTTCACTTGCAGTGGATTAACTCAATCTTACTGTTTGTATACAAATACCACACTGGGCTTGATTGTTTTATGCCTGTGTATAGCTCTTATTTGTTATTGTACATCAGATACAAGTAGTAAAAGTAGAAATACTCGAAATATTTTGGGCGTTAAACACAGCAAATGCCCCTATAATTTCCTTATCATTATGATTTATTTTGTTACCAAGGATATCCATGTCGTTATCTTTAAAAATAGCCTAGTAATCGTATTATAGTCACCGCAGATTCGATACTAACTTGATAATGTATGTATAACAGAACTGTTATAAGTCTGATATGAACAAATTGCAAAATTCAACAATATATCTTGTCTACCTAACTGGATGCGTTTTAGATCAAACTCCGAAACAGCGGCGATACCATCTACGCTAGCTCTTCAAGTACCGTAACCCTCGAAGAGTGTGACTTTGGATCTTAAACATGTAAAATACAATTTTGGAAATATTATCACAGGCAATTTTAGATAACATATAATATATTTTCATTGAAGTCTTCATTGAATTCTAGAATAAAAGATACGTTAATTTGGTACGTTTGAATTAGCATGGATTTACACTGTCTCTAGATATTTTGAATTACATTTGTTGCTTTCACGCTTTCAGTTTTTTCTCTTATAGTCTCTCTTACCCTCCCTCTAACCCATACCTACCATGCCCCTTCTCTCCATCTCATTCGTACAATTGGAAAACAACGACATATAATCTAAACTACCCAAAGACCTAAAAAAGTTATTCGACACTTAAACGATAGTATAGATGTTTATCATACACATGCATATATATTATACTTACTGTGTATTTATATTAGCGTGACAGAGAAGTAGAGTGAGTCATGTGCGATATGTTGGTGTTGACAGAAAAAGGCTAATATATCATAAACGATCTCTCTGGAAGACACAGGATATATTTACATACAATTTGAATAAAACATTTATTTTAAATAAAAAGGTGGTGAATAAACGTTAAATGAAACATTTCTCTTAAATAAAAAGGTGGTGAATAAACGTTAAAATATGAACTTTACAAAGTAAATATTCTTATATGAATTTTGTTTTCTATTTAACGTGACAATGTATTTAAACCATAGGATAATAGTCGTAGATCGCAATCTGTATTGGAAATAAAGTGTATCATGACTGAACGATAGGTACGGAAAAATAATAAAGGTATGCATATAAATATATTGATATTAGCAAAAGATTTAGGCAACAGAATATTATAATGAACTTACATATATATATATACTTCTGTGTGTGTGTGTGTGTGTGTGTGTGTGTGTGTGTGTGTGTGTGTGTGTGTGTGTGTGTGTGTGTGTGTGTGTGTGTGTGTGTGTGAGGACTCGCAACCTTTTTATCTTAACACAATATGTTTCCACCATACTGGTAGATTACTCTACTACAAATCGCTTTTCTTTTCAAGCAATAGTATAGTAATATCTCTAAAAAAAAGCCCCACCTTCCGTTTCATTTGCCACCACGCTTAACGGAAGAAATTTTAAAAGACCACATTTCAAATATTCCCTATAATTTCAGATTTTAGATACCCCTAAGTCTATTGCACAACCCTTTATATAGCGCTAAACATTGGGCTAAACAAATGATGACAATATAACATTATAAATATATATATATATATATATAACGCCACTATATATCCTAGGGTGTCGGATCTAAGAAATAGTCACAAGTCAAGAAAAGAATATATAAAGCATTAAAATAACTAACGACATAAAGAAATGCTACATATTACAAGTATAGTGTATATCAGACTATACTTGTAATATGTAGCATTTCTTTCATTCTCCGCTTCTGTATGTCAGCGGGTTTTGTGTGCGAGTGTGTATGTGTACGTTTTTATCGTTTTGTCCTGATAAAGGGACAGGTCGCCCAGACTTTCATCTTGTCCGTGTCGTTAGTCCTTTTAGTGTTATATATATATATATATTATATATATATATATATATATATATATATATATATATATATATATATATATATATATATATATATGTATATATATAGATAGATAGAGATAGATAGATAGATAGATAGATAGAGAGAGAGAGAGAGAGAGAGAGAGAGAGAGAGAGAGAGAGAGAGAGAGAGAGAGAGAGAGAGAGAGATAGTTAATTAACAAATAACAGGATGAGTTATAAATTACACATGTACGCATACCGATATCAATTTCCTGTTTTTACTGGAGGTTATATATTAACTGCTTACTTACATTTATTCTCCTTCAACATCATATTGTTTAACATCAAGCGGAAAGTTGTGGTTCCGTGTTTTTATCTTTACAATGTTGGTCCCCGTGTGCATTCTTGAGTAAACTCAGGCCAGGTCACATTTCCCATGCACATCACCATAGTGTTGGATAACAGATGTCTGTAGTTTTATAATATCCTAATCAACAAAGTAAGTAATAATTTGATTCGTTTTATTTCTTATGTTTGATTTTATTTCGTTAGGTAAAATATAAATTGCATTGGTGCTGTAAGTTTTAATACTTCGTATGCTTCTATATCAATATAGTATTGGAGTGTTACTAGAAATGAGTTTAGAAATATATATAGTTTCAGTTTCTTAGGTACATAAAATGGTTAAATTATATATATATATATATATATATATATATATATATATATATATATATATATATATATATATATATATATATATATATATATATATATATATATATATATATATATATATACAGGTGACTCTCGATACCTCGACATAAAAACTTCGAGGTTTCAAGAGCTCGAGGTTTTGGGAGTTCCAGAAATCGATATTCCGATCGATGTAAGTTCTTAATACTGTACAATATAATGGAGTTTGCGTTCGTAATTCGCATGCATTTTGTCATAAAAAAAAACCCGTACCTAGTTTTAAACATAAACAACAGGTAAATACAATATCTTTATTATGTATCCGATTCGAATATAAACGGTCGTCGGTATATAAGGTATATAATATTGCAGTAACCTACCGTACCGCTTGGTCTAAACGTTAAAAATACCACTTGGCTGAACAGTAATGTCTTTACTGCATTGTACTTGGAATCCTAATTTACGACGCGTCTTTATACAGTTATTATATTTTCATTGATCTTAATTAACTAACAATACTGTCAATCGCTACTCGATTATGCCAGGGCCCATTTTTAATCCGGTTATAAAAACACCTTTTGTTTAATCTTCCAGGTAATTGAAGGCATTGGCTTTTTTAATTTACCGATAATTATTTGATGAATTTAGAATTTTATAGGGTGTCATCAGTGCGAAATATTGCATTAGTATAAGATTATCAGCTATCTTAGACCATATAATAGGCAAATTCAATTACTACATATACCTCTCTTTCTCTCTCTTAATTGAAAGTGACATTGTATTTCATTTTTGCTTGTACTCTTAATCAATGCAATTGTAATTATTTTTTGTGAAACAATAATCGACGACACCTTAATGAAGATTACAATTGATAATTAATGTAAAGTCGATCAATGCTACTGTTTCGTTTTGGGATGAAAACCCTCAAACTAATATGATTGTTTAAGATAAGAAACGAAAATAAAAAACGTAAGCGTAGAGCTATAAGAGTTATAATACAACTTTGAATTTATATATATACTATTCCTATTTGACACCTGATCTCAGTTCTAGATTTTCATAGGTCCATGATGTGTCCAGTTTTTAACCGATTTACTTATTGACTCGCGCACCTGTTTTTTTCTTTCGGTCATTAATAACATATAAAAGACACCTCCGCTGAGCACACGTCATGATTAGTCTCAGATTGATCAATAAGGACACATGTATATATAACTAGTCATATGCAATATGTCAATAAGAGCTCTGACAGGTGATCCGATGAGTTTGAACATCTTGCTAGCGTGATAAATGCAGTGTACAACAAGCGGGTCGTATTAAATACCCATATACAATTACAACAACTGCGTTGCCAATACCTTGATGTTTAACAACTTGCCTGTCGACCAACAGCCCCAGACTAATTGTACATTCGCTACAGCAAGTAGTGATGATTGTTTGAGCAAATTACAAGTCCGGCACTTTTGATTTTATTGAGGTTTACTTACGCTTAAGGGATATATTTCGATGGACAACTAAACTGGTAAGCGATAAAACGTCTAATTGGACATGTTATCAAGTTGGGTATTTTTGTTTCATATAGATAGTCATGCTATTACTCTGTACTCTCTCGGGGTCGATAAATACACTAAGTATTGCTTTTATTAGTGTCACGTGTCTTCGTCTGTTACAGAGATATATAACTGACGCTGTTTGATATACAAAATATTGTTTTAACTTTCTCAAATTAACTTGTTGGAAGATGATATATTGTATGATTTTGTCATCTCGTGAGGCAAATAGTACAGCCATTTTAAACAGATACCTGATTGGTTTTCATTTTTGGTAATATATAAAAGGTGAACATATACGCACAAAACAACAAATTTAAAAAGTACATATACAGTTTTGTTAATGTAGTGTCATTTTTCTATATATGAAATATATCAAGAATTTGGCATTTTAAGCGTATGACATTTGCAAATTAGTATCATTCATGTGGTCATTTTCTGTTTTAGAATTTTTTCCTAAACTTGTTTCCTGCTGGTAAATATTGTACTGTCTGTAGCTCAATTTATTACGTCCAAATTCACAGCATCTGTATTTTCTTATTTTTGTAATTCTCTCTTTTTGGGGTTATTTCCCCTGTTCACTTTTTCATGACAGATTTTGTTACCACATTTCTATGACTTCTGAACCTTTCAAGAATATGTCTGGACTTTCTTAAATGGCAATTTGTCTAGGGGTGCATCATGGTTTCAATTTTGATCTGGATGCTTTCTGAAATAAAGATTAACATTGCTAGTGGTTAAATATCATGAGGTCAATTTCAAATGCTGAAAATCAGATAAATGTCAAAGTATCTCAGAAATGGGTACTTTTTCTATGTAGATGAAATTAACAACTTGCTCCATTCTGCAAGTAAGTAAACGCAAAAAATTTTCACGGTTTCCGATTTAAAAATCAAACTCAAAGAGATATATGAAAATTTCAAATCTTAATTTCTTCATGATCTTCAAAATATGGAGAATATGTGACGTTTCAAGACAATCGTATCAAAGGTCAACTACACATCTCAATTTAAACATTTCAAATTGAATCAGATCGAGGACTATTGAATTTCCATATACAATATATATGAAATATTTGGAATATGCAAAATTTCTATCGGGTCAAGTAAAAAAACACAGTTAAAAGGTAAATGTCAACTAAAAAAAGCAAGGTTAGTGACGACGATCTGTTGAAATTGTGCTGAAGAAAATTTGTGTTAAGTTTCAAGGTCAAAAGATCCAAGTTTCAGGTCATAGCTCAAATACAGAAGTTTCATTTCATCAGTTCAAAGGTCAATGTCATAGATGATGTATATGGGGTGGGTGTTGCTGACTCACTTACAAAACATAAAGAAACATTTGTCTTTGAGTTCGTTAGATGGAATTTTAGATTAGATCGGCATTTTCTATTCTTACGTGGACCTGGATATTCATGAATTAGAGATAAATTTTGACCTACTATGATCATGTTTGATGACCTATGCTTTAAAGTTTAGCAGTGTGATTTTCATGTAGTACAAACATTCTTTTTCTCAAAAATGAATTATACAGACAATTTATTGACATCTGATACATAAGTATAACATAGGCTAAAGATAATGTTTGTAGAATGTATACGTTGCCACACTCAGGTTTGCAGCTTTATCATTTTTTAAGAATAAAGCCTCACCACATTTTATACTTTTTAACAAACTATCAAAAATGAAAAATAGAAATATACAATTATTTGTTAAAATAGTGAAACAAAAACGTGGGTTTCCGTGACGCATTACGGAGGCTTTAACACACACGCAATACATACACAACGTGCACTAATTCATATAAATTATAGTAACCTACGCAGACATAGAACTATCAAAACCTACAAATATCAGAGGAAACATGTAACAACACAGCTATAACACAGCACGTGATAATTTGTCAATATGAAGGAGTAGCTGGAGATAAACAGGTCTTGCTGTCGACAGCTGATATGCTAAGATCAACTTAACATCATATGTAAGTGTATCGACACCATACCTCGTATCTCTTTGTAATCTCTGATAATCAAAGAGTTACTTCATACTTCAATCAATTAACTGCTACCTTACAGATTTAGATGTATCATTTCAGAGAAATAGTAATCATGGATACCTCAGAGTTGGTCGCAATAAGAGTGGAAAACAATATATATGTAACAGGCGTACGATTCTATTTGTTGTTTTAATCACGCCCTTGTTTCTCAATTCCCAATCCACATCATTCGTATTCAAGTGTTAATACCCGAAAGATAAATAGAATAGTGTTTCTTAGGGGAATGTCGAAAACGAAGATTAATGTAAACGCTATATGATCAGTCTGGCAGTTTTGGATTATCGATGTCTGGTTTGTTTCTTTATATAATACAGTTTAAACAATCATTTGATGTACCCGTATCGCCACAATTCACTAAACATATACGTTTATATATTTATACATGTATGTATGTACATATGTATATATCGTCTATCAATCACGGATAATTGTTAATAATTTATTTACAGATTCCATGATGGCACGAGGTACATCTGTTTTGAATGGATTTCTTGATTTTAGAATGATTTAAAACAAAATCACATAAACGAAAATGGAGCATAATGTAACAAACGAGACAACACATGGGCATATGCAGCTCGCCTCCTACAATGTAAGTTTATTATAAGTATTGTCATTGCTATTATAATAATAATAATAATAATAATAATAATAATAATAATAATAATAATAATAATAATAATAAGAATAATAATAATAATAATAATAAATCTGATAAATAAAAATGATAATAATTATATTAATTATATTATAATAATAATGATAATAAAAATATAATAATAATAATAATAATAATAATAATAATAATAATAATTATAATAATAAATCTTATTATTATTATTATTATTATTATTATATTATTATTATTATCATTATTATTATAATATAATTAATATAATTATTTTCATTATTATTATTATAATTATTATTATTATTATTATAATATTATCATTATAATTCAATTAATATATTATTATTATTATTATTATTATTATTATTATTATTATTATTATTATTATTATTATTATTATTATTATTATTATTATTATTATTATTATTGTTGTTGTTGTTGTTGTTTAAATATTAGATGAAATTTGTATTTAGGCAAAATCTAAATGGGACTCAAACGGTCCACCATCAGTGGCATTGATGAAGTAATTCTAATTATAGTACAATTATATGAAGTAAACTTTCAGTATAGCATTAATGAACTGCAATATGTTACAAATTATAAATCAATAATTAATAATTGCCTATTTAATAATATCTAAAAATTCATATAAATTTTCAGTTTCCTTGCATTCATGTATTTATCAACTTGTAAGATAAACATCTACACAGAGTTCGGGAAAAATATCATATTCAAAAGCCAAGATAGTTATCTTTTTACAGTGGTTACTCTTAGACAGTTTTGGCTATGCATTTAGATTAATTTTTTGGACTTGTGCTTTACCACTTTCCCGTTAGAAAATCTGTTTATAGCTGGAGCTCAACTGATCAAGTCCAATTGACAGACACGATCGTCTTGAGCATTATAACTTTGGTATTATGTTTATGATATTTAAAACCACTGGGTCGTTGCCACTGTTGGTGGACCGTTTGGGTCATCGAGGGTATACATAAACCTAGCAACTGGCATTTCTGTACCAGCTGATAATTTTATACTTAAGTGATATTTGGCACTGACAACACCATTTAAATTCTAAATTATTCAAAAGCCAGGATAGTCATCTTTAAACAGTGGTTACTCTTAAACGGTTTTGCTATTCCTTTAGATTTATTGTTTGGCCTTGTATTATATCACTATCCCTTTAGAATATCTATTTAAACTTGAAGCTCAGCTGATGAAGCCAAATTGAGAGACACGATCGTCTTGAGCGTTATTACTTTGGTATTATGTTTATAATATTTTGAACATGTCCTGGCATATCGGATTATATCTGAGATATAAACACGGTTTTCGCCACATGAAGTTCAAATGACTTTGTATAGACAGGGGAAAAATATAAACCATCACAGACCTCGAACGCTCCAGAGTGGGAACAGGTGCAAAGGAGCAGTAAACATCTATGTACACCGAGAACACCCGGAATCATGAATCCACAGTTAAAATAAAACCAAAACAGTTTAGCTTTAATTGTCGCAATAGATACATGTAAATACGATTACTGTTCAAAATGTAACTCGAAATTTCAGTACGTGAAACAGGGGAATTACATTGTTTTATGGATCCTTATATATATATATATATATATATATATATATATATATATATATATATATATATATATATATATATATATATATATATATATATATATATACCATTTTCTGTTAGTCGGCTGGTTACGAAATTCATTCTATGTAATTGGCTTTGCGGTGGGAGTTTATCATATGACGTGTGAGACGAGAAGTAGTTCCCCTTTTCTGTCCGGTAATACTAATTGGAATTAAGGTTTATTCTCATATCAATTTGAAAGAAACTAGTGATATGGAAAATTTTGAATAAGTGTCAGATTGTTTTGAAGTTATTTTAAAATATTCCTCTATTTGGTAACCGGAAGGTTAAATGTGTCAGAACAGAATTGAAAATGCAAATTGCTGCGCCCGTGAGAATGCTGTATTTACAACGAATTTGCGTTTGAATTCTGATATATTATTAATGGGATATACCATAGAAAGTTTGAGTGTGACTAACGAGAAGGGAGACAGCTAATATTCATCCATGACAACTGAAAGTAGCCATTTTATTTAACATTTTCTTACCAATCAGCTGGGAATCATGATGGCTGATTTTGTACGTAACTTACACGGCCTGATTTCACACGATGCGAGTGACGATTGTTGTTGATAAGAATATCCGGTGAAGGCAAACAAATCGACCTGTTTATCAGAGATGCTTGACAAAGTTGCACTAGGCCTAACTCTCTTTTTTCTGTTGTAACTACGAAGCGAACTTTCATTTTTGTGCCAGACTGTGGTCAATGGTTCTGGTCATAAAATGACCTAGATATATCGCGATATAGGCCTGTAGGCTGTACAATGTGCTACAGATGTAGTCTCGTGTGTCCGATTTCTTTCTGTAATTTTTATTTGTTTTGTAGTAGGCCTAATGTATGGTTATTCTTTATTGATTCGTTCATATATTCTTACGCTGAAAAGTAAAGCGGTTATTACTCGGGGCACGCACTGCAAATACTGAATATACAATATATCGCTCTGTATACTTGCAATGAAGTGAATTGTAGTCGGTATGTAAATATTTGTCTTTATTGGTGTTTTATGCCACACTGAACAATTTGTTGTGTCTGTAGTCAGAAAATTATCCAAGTAAGAAACGAGTGTATAGTTTCTGTGTTTTAATTTCTACTGCTATGGAATATATCTCCTTTATATAAAACTGAGTTATATGCATTTCCAAAAGAAAATTATGATAATGAATTTCATTCTCTCAGAGATGCAAAAAGATAAAGACTCCTCAGTAGTGAGACTAATTGAGTCATTCAAGCTGACGCTATAGAGTTCTGATTCAGATTTATTGTGTCAAAATTTATCTATCTATCTATCTTTCTATCTATCCGTTTGTCTGTGTATCAGACTGTCTAAAGGGGAATTATAAATTTCTGAAGTTTATGGTTCATTCTTTCTAGACATTAACTGACAGATAAAATGTTTTATTTTTCAACAGTTTAAAATCATATGTTGGCCGATAGTTTTTTTAAGGATAGAGAATCTCATTATAATGTATCCAATATGAGTAAAGCGGTAAAAGATTTCACAAAATCAGATCAAGATTCAGTAGGAATCGAATCTGCATGCACTAACCATGGAGGCCCTACTGTCAAATCTAAGATATATTGTTCCAAGGCATATATTAATCATATTATTAACATAATAACAAAGGTTTCAAAGAAAAGGTAACAACAGATGCTTAAGACGATTGTTTGTGTCACTAAGACTTAATCACTTGGGCAATAATTAAAATAAATGTAGAGTTAATCAAGAGTAAACATAATCGAAGTGTAGGGTAATCACTATAAAACATTTGAGGTCCGGCCTAAGGATGAAAATTATATATACGCAATTAATGAAATGTAACTTTTCCCTCTTATCTTAATGGCCATCCCACTTTTTCAATAAAAGGTGAACGTCATTCGCTGCAGTTTTGAGTCGAAAAGCTTAATATTTAAATTCGAGACGATATGTTAAATGTCAATAGCAAGAATTATTGATGTGCATACATTTAACACAACAACAACACAACAAAAAGAACTACCGAACTAAATGAGAACTAAATATTAACCGCTTAAACTTTTGCGCGAACTTTATTTTCAAGTGCCCGTGGATTTTGTTCATTGGTAGCTACCTCGGCAATATATATGTCAGCACCACTTTGTGTGGATCAATAGTAAAGGCCAAGTTCGAATTTGTATTTCATACTGGTTGTAATTGTTCTTCCGTAAGAGCTGATTTCAGAGATGAAGTGAAGTTTATAGTAGTATGTTTATGGAATGTTGATAATAATAGTAAATTGATGAATATATTATAAGAAATCAAATATGGATTCCTGATTATAATATTGGTATACATTTACGTAACCAAACGTTTAGAGCGTCACGCTTTAAAGCACAACATAACTTATACAGCATCAAGCTTAAGACCAAGACGTACCTCATAGAGCATCACGCTTTAGACCATGACGTACCTCATAGAGCATCATGTATTAGACCATGACGCACCTTATAGAGTATCACGCTTCAGACCCTGACATACCACATAGAGTATCATACTTTAGACCATGATGTATCTCATAGAGCATCACGCTTCAGACCATGACGCACCTCATAGAGCATCACCCTTAACACCATCACGCACCTCATAGAACATCACCTTTAACACCATCACGCACCTCATAGAACATCACCTTTGACACCATCAAGTACCTCATAGAGCACACTCTTCAGACCATGATGAACCTCATAGAGCATCATGCTTCGGACCATGACATACATCATAGAGCAACACGCTTCAGACCATGACGCACCTCAAAGAGCATCACCCTTAACACCATCACGCACCTCATAGAACATCACCTTTAACACCATCACGCACCTCATAGAACATCACCTTTAACACCATCAAGTACCTCATAGAGCACACTCTTCAGACCATGATGAACCTCATAGAGCATCATGCTTCGGACCATGACATACATCATAGAGCATCACGCTTCAGACCATGAAGCACCTCATAGAGCATCACCCTTTACACCATGACGTACCTCATTGAGCACACGTTTCAGACCATGGCGAACCATGAGCTTTAGACCATGAGGTATATCATAGAGTATCACGCTTTAGACCATGACGAACCTTATAGAGCTTCACGCTTGACACCATTAAGTGCCTCATAGAGTATCACGCTTCAGACCATGACATATCTCATAGAGCATCACGCTTTAGACCTTGACATATCTCATAGAGCATCATGCTTTAGACCTTGACATATCTCATAGAGCATCATGCTTTAGACCTTGACATATCTCATACAGCATCACGCTTTAGACCTTGACATATCTCATAGAGCAACACGCTTCAGACCATGACATATCTCATAGAGCAACACGCTTCAGACCAAGGCGTATATCATAGAGCACACGCTTTAGACCATGGCATATCTCATACAGCATCACGCTTTAGACCTTGATATATCTCATACAGCATCACGCTTCAGACCACATATCTTTAGACACGCTTGACCAATATCTCATAGAGCAACACGCTTCAGACCATGACATATCTCATAGAGCATCACGTTTCAGACCATGACATATCTCATAGAGCAACACGCTTCAGACCATGAAATATCTCATACAGCATCATGCTTTAGACCTTGACATATCTCATAGAGCAACACGCTTTAGACCTTGACATATCTCATAGAGCAACACGCTTCAGACCATGACATATCTCATAGAGCAACACGCTTCAGACCAAGGCGTATATCATAGAGCACACGCTTTAGACCATGACATATCTCATACAGCATCACGCTTTAGACCTTGACATATCTCATAGAGCATCACGCTTCAGACCATGACATATGTCATAGAGCATCACGCTTCAGACCATGACGCATCTCATACAGCATCACGCTTTAGACCATGACATATCTCATACAGCAACACGCTTCAGACCATGACATATCTCATAGAGCATCACGCTTCAGACCATGACGTATCTCATAGAGCATCACGCTTTAGACTTTGACATATCTCATGCAGCATCATGATTTAGGCAATGATGTAACTCATTTCCAGTCAGCGAGGATTATTCCGTGCTAGAACCTAAGCTGGTGTTGTACGACAGTTTGCCAGTTTGCATGTAAAAGGTCGTTGGTCTCTTAGGTGCATTGTAACAGGATTGCAACTGCCGTCATAATATAACTTTAAATTTGTATATTGTAAAAGACCAATAAGGATATAATTGGCGCCAAAACGATTTGAAGTTTCAAATAGACGAAGAATCGATAATTGGCAACCATTTTAATCCATCAGAATGCCTTTGATTGTTTTAAATGCATAGCTGTTGAGTCGGGTAGGCTCAGTTGGAAGCGCGCTTGACTCTTGATCAGGTCGTGAGTTCGAGTCCAGCCGGCGGCAGGTCGGATTCCTGTCCTTCGGATGAGACAGTAAAACCGAGGTTACAGTGGGTGTCGGCACGTTAAAGAACACCCATTGCTCAATGGCCGTTAGTGCCTAGCATATGCCAAACTTTGAAGCCCTTCACCGGCATTGGATACGTTTCTATATGAGTTAAAGTTTCTTAGGTGAGACTATACAACAACAACAACAACAACAACAACAACTACAACTGATTCAGATGGGGAACTAAATATATTTAGATATCCCTGCATGTTGATCTCATTAATCCGGTTAAATTACAGCCAATGACTTCGTTATACTATGAGGCGTACCGCAGTGTAACTTAAATAGAAAAACAATCAAAACTTAAGCATATACAGATACAGTGACGCCCTTGAAATCGACAAATTGAAATAAACAACACGTTTAACAACAGTGAATGTACACACCAGCGGTGACTGGTACAGTACAAACATTTTGTTAAATCGTTTGAACTTTTCTCGTTTTCAAAATATCCAATCACTGATATATCATATAATTTAACTCTGGCAGTAAGATATTGTAAATGTATATGACCCTCTGGCACAAATTTGAATACAATACCTCTCTTTTATACCGGTGTTTCCTTCCTATTAAGTGTTCCTCTTTCAGGTATCTGTGAACACATTCATAGATAAGTAAATGTATAGGTCTGATAAAATCAGTGAATGTTAATATTAAGACACTCTTTAAAATGGTGACCTTCTGACCTCGATGTAAGTTTATGTCAATTGTGATCAGTTGTAATTTTAAAAATGTCCAACC
This sequence comes from Atrina japonica, assembly GCA_030159075.1. Taxonomy (NCBI): domain Eukaryota; kingdom Metazoa; phylum Mollusca; class Bivalvia; order Pterioida; family Pinnidae; genus Atrina; species Atrina japonica. The sequence goes on along the minus strand of BROG01000404.1, from coordinate 159,366 downwards.
TTGGTTTCTCAAGCAAATTTCACAAAATATTTATTAGGAATTTAAGAATTTTTATGCCCGTGTATATCTATTTGTATTGTTCTGTGCAATACAAGATGTACTCTGCCTCATGCCAGTTAACTGATAAATAATAAAGATTAAAGTTAATCCAAATACATATATATATATATATATATAAAATATATATATATATATATATATATATATATATATATATATATATATATATTATATATATATATATATATATATATAGAGAGAGAGAGAGAGAGAGAGAGAGAGAGAGAGAGAGAGAGAGAGAGAGAGAGAGAGAAAGAGCACTAAAACCAACAGCACTATATATCTTAGGGTGTCGGATTTTACCAATAGATACCTGTCAAGGAAATATAAAGCACTAAAGTGATTAAGGTTACGGACAAAATGAAAGTAAAATTTGTGGGATGTCCTAACCTTTCATCAGGACAAAACTATTACACATACGCATTCTCAGGCTAACACCAACTCACACACACACATCCGGAGATTGAAAGAAATATTAATAATTACAATTATAGTGTGATAAAGTAATAAATAAATGAAAATTGGATAAAACAAAAAGATAACTAAAAAACTAAACTCAAACTACCCACGAATTGTGAATCGAACTAGATTTTTGTGAAAAAAAGAAAAGAAACTGCAAAATTATTTAGTAAATTTGATCTACAAACAAAGACAAAACACGAAAGTCAATCAGACAACTGCAGTAAATTACAATTCCAGTAATGGATGGACTTGGCACTACACAAGTTCTCAGCCAAAGAAAGAACGACGGTAGATTCGTGTTAACATCATTTCGATCTAAATTACATCGAGAAACGGTATCAAATAGAAATTTCAAAGTCGGACTTAAAAGATTCCAATACAGATAAAAAAAACGAACGGAGTATGGAGGATTCGAGTTTCAATCAGTTCGAACTCGAATTACATCGCAAAAGGGTATCAAGCAGAATTCATTCTATTGAAGTCCATTAACTTATTAATGCCTTTAGGTCTGAAAGATTGAAGTCTGTGCATCCAAAATTTTTCTTTTCGTATCTCTCCAATTAGGGCTGTGATCAATTATCACGACTGTCATGTCATTCCATTTATGACCTTCAAGGTTAAAATAGTCACCAACAGGTTCCTTGAGATCTTTTTAGTTTTAATGGTGGACCAGTGGTTATTGATGCGCCTGCGGAGGTCTCCGGTTGTGCGTAATATTATTGTTCTTGGTCTAGGTATATCGCTAAATATATCAACAGGCATCCAATAGGGAATGGGTTTCCAATCAGGCTCTCTCAGGCTCGCTCGGCATGGATATCTATGTAATAATAATATTTTGTGATATTATTATTGTTGATATTTGCAAAGGTAATTATGTTTATCTCGGAGACAAACAACATTGTATATATATATATATATATATATATATATATATATATATATATATATATATATATATATATATATATATATATATATATATATATATATATTGTGTTGGCACTGACGTTAAACAACTCGCCTTATTCTATACAACACTCGTTACAATCCCTCTCGCCTTATTCTATATAATCCTCGTTACAATCCCTCTCGCCTTATTCTATATAACCCTCGTTACAATCCCTCTCGCCTTATTCTATATAATCCTCGTTACAATCCCTCTCGCCTTATTCTATATAATCCTCGTTACAATCCCTCTCGCCTTATTCTATATAATCCTCGTTACAATCCCTCTCGCCTTATTCTATATAATCCTCGTTACAATCCCTCTCGCCTTATTCTATATAATCCTCGTTACAATCCCTCTCGCCTTATTCTATATAATCCTCGTTACAATCCCTCTCGCCTTATTCTATATAATCCTCGTTACAATCGCTCTCGCCTTATTCTATATAATCCTCGTTACAATCGCTCTCGCCTTATTCTATATAATCCTCGTTACAATCCCTCTCGCCTTATTCTATATAATCCTCGTTACAATCCCTCTCGCCTTATTCTATATAATCCTCGTTACAATCGCTCTCGCCTTATTCTATATAACCCTCGTTACAATCCCTCTCGCCTTATTCTATACAACACTCGTTACAATCCTTCTCGCCTTATTCTATATAATTCTCGTTACAATCCCTCTCGCCTTATTCTATATAATCCTCGTTACAATCCCTCTCGCCTTATTCTATACAACACTCGTTACAATCCCTATCTTCAATATTGCCTTATACTATATGATACTCGTTACAACATTTTATGAATATCGCCTTTTATTATATAAATAAAAGATAAACGGTTTCTGATTTGATAATTCGGTATTTAACCCTTCACAATATATCTACAGTGAATATTACTTTTTAAAAAGAATATGGTAGTTCCCATTTAAATTATTGGAATTACTCTGATTGTTACATAAAGTCCGACCGCTCTCCATTGAAACTGGGGTTTTCTTAAATTTCTGAAATCAAATTTGAAATTTTACAGCATTTAAAAAAAAAATAACCATACATAACTGGATTGTGAATATGCAAATTTTTGGTTTGCTAACAAAACTTTTACCCATTTACTGCAATACAAAATCTTGTAAAACTTTGTGTGGGTAAATGCAGAGTTGATAAAACAGCAACAATAATTCTTTTATGCATAGGTAAGAAACTCTGGGCCATATGACAGTAGACTGGCATGAATTTTATCATAAACTCATAATTAATTTTTAAGAACTGAAAAAAAATCGGAATTATAAGTCTGCATTATTTTTAATATAAGGCACAAAACTATGCCACTGGAATTATTTCGTCTTATTAGTAATATTCATGGCGAGCTGGATGTAAAACAACATAAAAACAAAACAAAAAAATGTTGACTTGCAATTGTGAGATGATTCCTTATTGACCAGTCTGTATGAATTAAGTGAGTGACAAATTAGGCCTATACACCTAACGTGAATGGACACTAGCAGGCACATTGACTATTTTAGATAACTTTTTATATTTACAGTATTATGGTTGTTCAATGTACTGGATTTATAACCACCTAATTTTTCTTTAAATTTGAAAGAAATCTTACTCTTATTAGTAATGGGAAACTTTTTCCCTTGAATTGATTGATGCAATTAAACTTCATTTTTAGTTATGTATCACCTTTAAAATAACAATGATTAGAAAATATATAAATTATTTAGTTTTTGCAAAATAAAGACTAAAAGCCAGTTTCAGTGGAGAGCAAATGGACTATACATTGAAGCATTAGTATATACATGTATCTAAATATATATGTGATAAAACAGATATGGACATATGAGTGGATTAATATGGTGTATTATTGACCGATAAACCAATATTGACCTCGACTACTGCCTCGATCAATATTGGATGTCAGGTCAATATTATACCATATTCATCCAATCAAAAATCCATAGTTATATAATACTATAAGGTTATTAATTATTGATTTCCATATTGGCATAGTTATTGTGCCGATGTCTGTTGTATTGGCCTGAGACGAAGTCGAACGTTTGATGATTTGATTTTGATTTTGAAGTGTTTAATGCTTCACTCAACTGGTTTTCAGTTACAATGTATATGGTGGTGCCCAGCAAATAATGGCGGAGAAGAGAACCCGGTTACAAAGTTCCCGGAAAGGGACCACCGGCCTTCCCCAAATAAACTCGCAAACTTAGCTTAGGTTGGTTAAGGTTGGATTAGGTTGGAAGTGAGGTCATGTTGTCATGGCAATAAGGAGAAAGATCCCAATCCGTTGAGCTGGGAGGCTCAACGGGAAGAGAGAGAAGAAGATGGGTTTTTCCAGTTTTGAGCTGAGAGTAGATCTATTTTTAGAACCGAAACTTTGGGTTTTTCCAGTTTTGAGATGAGAGTAGATCTATTTTTAGAACCGAAACTTTGGGTTTTTCCAGGTTTGTGAAACTAGCAGTTGGTGGCGCCACCGTCGGTGAACCCTAGTAGTTGGTGGCGCCACCTGGTTTCGTTGAGGAGTTGTGTATCATGCGCAAGCGCGAGAAGCGATAGGCCGAGCTCGAATTCAAGCTTGAACTAAGACTTGTACTAAGGCTTGGTAGAGTGACGAGTATGTACAAAGGAGAGATCACTCTGTATAGACCTTTACAGTGAAACAAAAGGGAGATTACTCTGTATAGCTTGTATGAGTAGGACTAAAGGGAGATCACTCTGTATAGACTGTATAGGTGAAACAAAGGGAGATTACTCTGTATAGACTCTATAGGTTATACATCACTCTGTATAGCCTGTATAGGTGAAAACAAAGGGAGATTACTCTGTATAGACTATAGAGATGGGACAAAGGGAGATCACGTCTGTATATACTGACTGGTATAGGTGAAACAAAGGGAGATTACTCTGTATAGACTCTATAGGTTATACATCACTCTGTATAGCCTGTAAGGTGAAACAAAGGGAGATTACTCTGTATAGACCTATAGAGATGGGGCAAAGGGAGATCACCATCTGTATAGACTGTATACATGAAACCAAGGGCGATTACTCTGTATAGACTATAGGGTGGAACAAAAAGGGAACGATGACTCTATATGGGTTGTAATACACTATAACCAGAGAGGAAGGGTGGGTGGGTAGTGAAATAGAAAGTATAGGAAGGGTAGCCATCCGTTCTCAAAGTTTTTGTCAAATGTGTACCGTTCTCAATGTTTTCAAAGTTTGCAAACGTGTGCAACGTTCTAAGTTATGAAGTCTCAAAGTGACACAAGTGACAAAGTGACACAAGTAGTTTGTGTCGTTCTCTAAAGTTTGCAATCGCGTGTACCGTTCTTAGTTATGAAGTCTCAACGTGACACAAAGTGACAAAGTTGACACAAAGTAGTCAAAGTGTAAAGTATGAAGTTGTTCACTTTACATCGTTTCAACAAGTTTTTATATTTCTTGTACTACCTGTAAGCTTCGGCTGCCAAATGAGCTCTCAGTAGTCTAACTGAAGTTATTCTCAAGTGTTTAATGTTACTATTTTTAGAATTGCCTCGTTTTGAATTTTTTATCTCTAACTAAACTTTTTCTCAAGTGTTTAATGTTACTATTTTTAGAATTGATTTCCTATTCTCATAAAATTTGTTCAATCAATAAAAAATTGATTTAACTTAACTTACTACTTAGTAGACTTACCACAATAGTAATAACACAAAAACTGCATCGTTTCAGTTAAGGTTTCTTTTCGGATAAGTTAGGTGGCCCTGAAAAGGGCCGTTTGTTTTTTTCGGGTTTAAAAAAACCCTATTCTCCGTCCATCAGACGCCGCAACTTGAATGACTTCGGCTTCTTTTTCCTTGATTAGCCGTCTAATTTCCTGCCCTGCAGCCTCAAGAAGTCTCAAATCTGCTCTGAGCCATAGTATAACTGCAGCCAGGCAGTGGAGGCGCTGATGGTACAGCCCTGGGTGCAGGAGGTCTAGGGGGTGGTACCCCTAAAGCTGGCAAGGTGGTGTGGCGGCGGACGGTCTAAAAAAGCTGGTCGACGAGGAGTAGGTCGCACTATTGTCACTTTTCACTTCGCGACGAACACCGACGAATTCCTCTAACAAAATGCTGATTCGCACTTATGGAATATCTCCAAACCTGTCCCATGGTGATGATGAACTATACCGGTCACACCACCAAATGTCCTGGTGTTTTATATAGAGACTATGAACGCGCACGCAATCTCATGACGTCAGAGGTCTATTCGGAGTATGAGTTGTTTCATGACTCCTACTACTACTACTTAACGGAACGTTTTTGGCTTATACCTAGATGATACACTATAACACTAAGTGACCATGTATATAATACATGACTGAAAGTGACCAATGTATATAATACTACATCTCCTCAGTTCATGACTAGTATTAAAATGGCTTTACTATCAGTCCATATCTCCCGATACGATAACAATAAAAGCATGAATTTACCATGGTTTGTGGCGGTGGGGAACCTACCAAATCAGGGAAAACTGTATATTGTAAAACAGTTGATAGAATGGAAGGATCAATGGATTCATTCCCGCTCCCGACAAAATTGTATGGTGTTATCGTGAATGGCAACCTGCTTATTGAAATCTTACAACGGGAACATCAAGTTCACTTCATTCAAAAATATACCTGAGGATGACGAAAAGTTCTTAGTTTCTGATCCAACTCGTCGTCACCTACTGTCTTTGATGATATGATGGGCAGTAAAGCTCTTCGAATCTATCGTAAGAATGGTTTACACGTAAAGCTCATCATCGAAACCACAGTGTGATTCTACATCACTCAAGAACTTGTTTGATCGTTGCTAAACAATATCGTACCATAAGTCTGAATGCTCATTATCTCTCGTCCTGTTTAAGAATCCTAGAGATAAATCTCAATTTGACCAGCTTATCACGTCAATTAGACCTACCCAGGTTTAAAACCATTGCTTATCACGATGCTACAAAATCGTCCTCATGTGGTATCTCTTGATTGATCTCACATCGTCTACCCCTTGATTAATCAAAGATTAAGATGCAGATCTGTTTCATCCTTGGTTTATACCGGAGGAAATAGTGTTGTCAATACACCTTATAAGTAGACAGTCACTTTCTCTAGGGTGTCATTTCTCGTATTCCTGTTAACGTAGAATCATGAATTCCTTTACCTAAAGCCACAAGTAAAACTGGTGACTACTCTAAGAAAATTACAATTGGAGAAAGATCCCGTCAGACGTCAAGAAAACTGTTAGGAATTAGGTTTTAGAGACGCTTTATTGATAATGGTTTGGTAATGGGAGCTAAAAATCTTCTGTCTGGTACCATTCCAAGTGACTAAACCTAACAGCATCGTTTAATACAGAGAAATGCTGATCATTTAAAAAATCATTGCTGACCCAAAAGCTGATGAAGAAGATAAGAAACTGCTATCTTAAAACGAGGAGGGGCAGGGGTTCTTAGGTGGGGTAATCATTCGATCCCTGTTACAGTGGGCTAGTCGTCTCAAGAAGAACACTTGCACCTAAAAAGAAAAAAACACCCCCCTCCTCCTAAGCAGAGAAAGCAGAGCCCTAAAAAGAAGAAGAGTCCTAAGCAAGAAGAAGAGTCCTAAGAAGAAGAGTTCCTAAGAAGAAGAACCCACCATTGATTCTAAGACTAAATCTGAAACAGATTCGTGAAGCTAATACAATGAATCAGGCTGTACTCCTACACGAATACCGTCTCCACACTGTAACCAACAGTCCTGTAGCATGCAGGAACTTCTGCTACTGGCAACATCTATCCTTTGGACAACCTATACGTCTTCCCTGGTAGACCTAATATCAAAATTACACAACGGAAACAACCTTCTATTACTAAGACTAAAGCAGTCCCTACAGGCACAGAATGTACCTAAGAAGTCTACTCTTACTAATACTGAACCCAAGCAGTCTTTGTTATTTCCCCTTATTACCAAAACCATTTAACTGCTAAAGATGTATCATCTCAGCGGAACAAAACATGTTACATCTACTCCCAAAGTCTACTCGTTTAACCTTCGTTTTGCTTCTACCTTTGGATCTTCCCATCACTAGTCAGCCTAAGACACAGGCTATTACATATATGAATAGCTAGGAATGTCTATGGTGTTGGTCTCTTTTTACAACGAGTAAAAAAACTTCAAGATCATAAACGATTCAGCTTCCTATGTTGCTAAAGGTTTATAAAACTACCTCAGATCATGTGCTGAGTCATTTGTATAGGAATACTTAGTTGTAGTGACATCATGGCACCACGAAAAAGTAAGCATGGGCTTGAATCTCATGCTGCTTTGATTTAAAGTCTTAGGACAAAAGCAGTATCCTATTGAGTTTAAAAAGATGATCTCTACGGTATGCCCCTGATTGATAACGATCATGAAAATTTGTGAAGTGGTGTATAACATCATCTAAAAGGAGTGATTCCTTTTAACAAAACGCCAGAAACAACACTTTGGGTTCAAAGAAACGGGTCTTAAGAAAACTAGTTCATCCTCAATTGACTTGTCCCTCAACGACGTCGAATTCTAACGAATCAACAGGGGTGGTGTGTTACCTTTCTTACCCCTTATTAAGCGCCATTACTAGGAGCCGGATAGCTTCTCCTGTCCTTAAAATCTATTCTTAAACCATCGAGTCACTACGAAAAATGATCTTAGTTCCCGAGAGGACCATGGAAGAACTCAAACAATGGAGAGAAAGAAGTTTAAATCCTTTGCCTCATACACCTGAGAAGTAGCATCTTCGGTGCGTTTAGGTAATGAATTAGATCACGATTGTAGATCGTGATGATTTGACTCATGAAGCTAAAGGTAGCCAAGTTTGGTCAAGAACTTCATCGATACCGTACGTAATCTACAACAAGCTCGTCATCCTGTAGATAGAGAAGACCTTGGTCTCTGAAAACAGATAAAGTCAAAGAAGTCAAAGATGATGTTAAAACCTGAAATGTCTTCTGATGATCAAGATCTTATGACAGCTATTTCATCCAGTGTCACTGTCTCCATTAAAACCAAATAAGTCCCTCTGTTATTTAAACATCTCAAGAAACATTCTGATGTACTAAATGGGAAAAAGACGGTCAAATACAATACAAAGGAAAGACCGTCCCTGGGACCAAAATATGATGCGATCTCGTAACTGATGCTTTTAACGAACACAACCTAGAAAGGAAACGGTATCAACCCTCGGGAGACTTGATTAGTTTTGTAAAAGGATTAGGGAATCGAAATGTTCCCTCGTGATTGGATACGTAACCCTAATTATATCAAAGTGATGAATCAACCTAATTGTAAAAACCAAAGGCTATGAGTACCCCTAAACCTCTGAAAATGATGATGAAGAATGATGACACAGGGTTTCTATGACGCTATTGCCTACTCTTCCCTTCTACTGACATAAAAGATTCTGCAAAGACACCCCTTAGTCAGAAAAATGGTGAAGGATTGGCAAAGATTGACTCCTACGGCCTGGTCTACCATTAAAAAATCTAAAAAGAAGTTCTCATCTTCCAGAATGGCTCAAAATCAAAAATCTTCGCAAAAATGCCAAATTAGCATCCATCTATTATGATCCTTCTAATCGGGGTGGTTATGCAGTGGTACAACCTCTCTATCGAGAAGTGAAACGTCGAAAGTACCCTCCCATTTCTCCTAAATGAAGTCAAACAATGGTTGAAAAGAACAAGACACGTATACGCTTCAATAAATCTAACAAGAGTAAGTTTTCCTCGTAAACCAAACGAGAGTGACCGATATGGATGAACAATGGCAATTAGATTTAGTGCGGATGTATCCAACATCAAGACACCACAATGATGGGTTATACGTTTCTCTTATGTTCCATTGATGTTCTATCTAAAATATGCTTCGGGTCAATCCCTTTGAAAAATAAATCTGCCAAGAAATGGTACGAGGGTTTCAAGCATGTATTAAAACAAGCTAATAGGACGACGTCCTATTCGTATTACAATCCGATAAAGGAAAAAGAGTTTTGAATCGTGAATTTCGTCATACGTTTCATGATATTCATTTCTTTACGACAGACAATACAGAAACAAAAGCTAGTATTGTAGAAACGCTTTCAAAGGACCCTAAAAGCTCGCATGTGGAGATATTTTACTCATAACCTCTCCGTTCACAAAGTCGTTATGTTGACGTTCCTACCTCAGATTGTTCAAGCTTAATAATCAATCGTATCATCGTAGTATCGGTAGAGAAGTCCCATTAGAAGTCAATCCTTCCAATGTGTTAGAAGTCTGGGAGACCTTATATGGTACCACTTCTAAAAACCGTCCATTGCCCAAGTTTCATACAGGTGATCGCGTACGTATCAGTAAAGTAAAGCGTACATTTGATAAGGGATACTTACCTAACTGGACCAACGGAACTGTTCACGGGTCGAAGAAACGAGTACCTGATCGTTATCCTAATGTGTATACATCCAGGATGATCACCAAGAACGATTGGAAGGTACGTTTTACGAATCTGAATTACATAACCAGTTGTGAAAACAGATGATGTCTATGAAGTCGACGAGATTCTCGATCATAGAAAAAGACGTGTAGGAAAAATCGTGTTATAGAAGAAGTGAAGGTACATTGGAAAGGATATCCTTCTACTTTTGATTCATGGATCCCCAAATCCAACTTGATCGACCAGTAGACTCGGTAAGCCCGAGTGTCTATCAGAGTTAAAACAATGAGCCCACCGAGCAAAGACCACGATAGAGTGAGTCATACGCCTAGTACTACAATGGAAATGGTGTGGAGAAAAATAATCGGAATGAAATTGTATTCTTTGTTCAAGTCATTCTTGCCTTTTACTATCATCATAGCTTGCGTCGTTTCATTTTTGGCTTTGAAAGATGGCCAATAGTCCAGTTCTGGATGGTTATGTTAAGTGGGTGTATGGGGTACATCATGCCCTAATCCTAGTATGAAACTACCTCCCAAAGCAAATCATTGAATCTATAAAGACTTCAAGTTTCCTACGTTTGAAATCCATTCCTAAGGACTGTATTGATAGTGTGACACATTATGACACTACATCGTTTCATAAAGGGGTACCCCGTCATAAAGGCTATGGGCTTCTCTCCCCTAAACTGACTCAATCGTTAACGAGAAACAACTCATGGTCTGATCTCTCCTCAGAGAGGTGGGATCATCAATCCATTAAGGACTAGCAAGGGAATATCGTCAATACACTCGTAGGAGCATTTTAGTCCTAGAGCATCGGATTTTTTTATGCAATATGGCAAAGGTAATTTGGTCAGACTTTCTCAAAACCTACCATGACGAAAGCCAATCTCTCAAGATAGCTAAATTTGCTTTGAATACGGGTATGGATGTGATACAAAATAAACGTTCATTGAAAAATGCTCTTGTTCAACGAGGGAAAGAAGCCGTGAGCAACTTAATGACGGGTCCTAAGAAAATATTAGCTCTTCCCCCTCTCATGTCGCTTCTCGTTTAGCAGGCAAGAAACAAACAGGAAACAACGAGTCATACGAACAACAGTAGTATAAAAAAAAGAAACGAACGAGCCGTCCCTTTTCAGTCTACTTCTACAAGTAAATCAAAACAGGTCGGAAGAGAGCAAGATATCTTTGACTAACAAGATGATGATGCAAAAAGATTCCTGTGAGTGTAGTAGTGAAGCTTTAGGAGTTGTTTAATGTCCCTATCCCACCAATGTAACCTTAGAAGAAGGAAGATGGTGTGGAATATTACCCCGCATCTCTAGTGTCATACACAATCTGCTCCTATTGAGTTTGAAATCAAAGGACAAGGCGATGAGTATTTGATTTGAACCAGACCTATGTGTACGTAGAAGCTAAAATCGTCCAAACAAGATGGAACTGATCTAGCAAATGATACTCAAATCACTCCGTCAACAATTTTGATGCATAGTTTGTTTTCCGAGATCGGATTGTAATCTAAATGGAAAGAGTGATCACTTTCCTTTGAACCGATACCTATCCCTATCGAGCTTATCTCGAAAAGTTGCTGTCCTTTTCTAACGAAAACGCTAAAATATCAGATTAGTGCTACCAGTTTTATGGTACAAGGATCAACCTTGGACGATTTGACAAGTTGAATCCTCATCGCGATGAATGTCGCCGAGAAAAACTCAGGATTAGCTGATCCGTCCATGAACGTATCAGTGAAAGTAAAACTTTAATATGATGGATCGTCCATCCATTTGGATCCGTGTTTGAACAGAAACGATTTGTACCTAATGGTATAAGATGTACGTCTATGGTTTAATAGAAGTCGTGAACCCCTTTTACATGGTATGTGTGGAGGAGGTGAATTAGGTTATTTGAAGAGATATTACAAATGTATCTAGTGGTACGTTAAAGTGAAACCCATTGCAAACTTTACTGAATCAGATGAAAACGAACAGATGAATACCTTAGTACTGCTAAATTTCCCTTGAGACGTGGTAGAAGTGAAAACGTTTTTACCATTCCTGCTGGGCACACAAGCACAACGTTCAAAGATTACAGATCATTTGTATCAAGTGTCAAATGCCAAAACGTATAGTAGTAGGTATGGTGAGCAATGCCGCTTTCAATGGGGATGCGACAAAGAATCCTTTTTTATTTTCAACATTTTAATGTCAATAAAGTGGATGTTAGTATCAATGGAGAAAGTCTTTGCACTCGTCCTTTAGAACCTGACTTTGGAAAACAAACTTGTACTTGCGCTCATACTTGAGCTTATATCAAGGATTAGATAGGTCGATTAGGAGAAGACTGGGCCCCTTCCGTTGACCATTGACAACTATAGAAGAGGGTTTACCTTGTGGTGTTTTGATTTGACAGCTGATCAAGACAATGATCAGAGAGCAAGTTTACACTGGATAAAAACTAGGAAATTTACGCATCGAACTTCAATTTGCTCAAGCTTTAGCAGAGAGTGTGAACTGCATTGTCTATGGAGAATTTGATAACGTAATTAGAAATCAACAAACAGAGAGAAGTGGGGCCTTTATAGACTATTGAAACCAGAGCAAAGTATTCAAGGGCTTGAATGCTCATCAACTCAATAGTATTTTATCACGAGACCCTTATGTTAGGACCTTCGTTCGGCGGAGTATACCCCAGAGACGTTTTACCGGACTATCTACCTTATGGCAAAACATTCATTTATCGTTAATACAGATCCTCCACGATCAACCAGGAGAGCATTGGGTTGCCCATTCATTTCATAGGTCAACAGACTGCAGAATATTTTGACTCTTATGGGCTACCTCCATGGATCTATCCTGATATCTATCAGTTTTATGAAACGCCATGCAGATCGAGTGATTTATAATCAGCAGATGTATCAACACACCTAAGCTCGCACCAAAGTTTGTGGACATTAACTAGTGTGTATTATTTACGTCAAGACATCGAGGTGGTCCCTAGTCCAATGTTTTATTTCAATCGTTAAGTCCTCAACCTAGACCAAGAAGAAGAAACATTGATCCTTTAACTAAACGATTTTTCCGTTTTGTTTTTTTTGAGGAGATGGTTTTAGAGAGCAATATCGCATACCTGTACCTAAATCAACCGTGTATCAGTCCTGTCAGTCACGACAAGTATGGGTTTTAATTACGCCAAGGAATCCGAACCCGACCCGATCTAGGACAAAAGCTGACGTTCTTTTGCTCCGCGCTGTATGGGCAAGATCAACCGTAGTAGTGAGACGTAATAAACTCTTTGTTGATGATTTAACTATTGCTTTTGGTATCAATGTACGTAGTCTTAGAGGGACACTTCCCTAATACCTCCAAGAACTACTTCATAGTTTGAGCGGGTAATAAAAATGTTGAGTGAATAGACTTGTTTATGAGTTTATTTAATGAGTTAAAAACAATATAAAGTAGAAAGAAAAGGGTGAGGGTGTGCATGAGGAGAGAGACAGAAAACAGAAATAAGAGAAAGGTGAACATGTGGAGAGAGGAGAGAAGAAATGAAGAGAGACAAAGAAATGAGAGAAAGGTGGAACATGTGGAGAGAGAGAAGAAATGAGGAGAAAAGAAATAAGAGAGAAAACATGGGAAAATTGGAAGCGAGTACAGAGAATACGATTCAGGGATCACGTGACCTGATGGGTATGACATAGACTGACATCCCATCAGAGTGCACACAGAGAGAAATCATGATTGCAACTGTATGGATTGATCTGCTGTTCTCTATTACGCAGAAAAATGAAAACATCAGATACGATGTACTCCTAGATTCGGAATACTTATGTACGTGGTGTGAAAAACACCTGCACATTTTATAGGGATTGTTGTATCATATGTTTGATGATGAGTTTTTTACTGGCAGACCGCTTATGTGTATTTAGAAACCTTTAACAGAAGATGTAAGTGCATTACGTCAAAATCCTATCTATTGGGAGATCTACGGTATAACCCGTGACATGATCGAGAGACAATTGTGTACAAGCAACTAAAAATAGATGGGATGTGTCACGTGATTCACGCAGCTATTAAAACTGCCAGTTCAGACTTGAAACGGACCAGAGAATTTTTGCTTGTGGACCACTACACTAGTTATTTTCGTCAACATCAACTACAACATGGAGAGCCAGACTACAGATCAATCCATTGATAGTCAATGGCACATGTGTACGCAGAAGCCATATTTAAAACAAGATGTACGAAGTAGCCAACACTCAATGTTACGGTTTGTAAGATTGATCATCCGAGTCAAAAGCCAACATTTCATGCCTGATGATGTATTGATGACGGCACAATGATGTTTCACTACTTTGGACGAGGCTCCCTAGACACGTTGTGAACGAAATGAACATTTTGGAAATAATTTGAAGAAAGTTTAGAGAAATCCAGTATTCCTAAAGCATTTTAGAGACGTCTACAAACAGAAATTCTTAAAAAACTGCCCAGATTGGAGAGGCTACTCAAGTGGCACAAAGAAACAGACCGAAGCCGACTTTGGGATACGGTGTAATCGTTTTGATGGAACTGGCACCCCGTCTCCATAATGAAGTGACAGTTTAAGTTTTTTTTCTTTCAATTATTGTACATTTTTCCAGAGGGATAAGCCCCGTAACCCTCTGCGAAAATACAGTTTGATTTCCTTTTTTCATGGGGAAAATTAAAACATTAAAACATAAAAACAAAATTATGTTTTGTTGTTTATGTATTTTATCTGGGTATAAGGTGTACACCTATAGTGTAAAACATAGTACTAGTACACGGTAGACACAAAAGGTACAAGAGTTATAGGGTTGTAAAAACACCATTGAGTAAACTATGAGACGGAGTAATAGTATCAACAATCTCTATGAGATGTTTTTGTTATAGATGTATTCACTTTTCATTAGATAAAAAGTCTAAATATAGTAAGTCATGTGAACTAGAGAGAGGTTCAGTCAGCCTGTGAAAACTCATTTGAGATCCGAAGCCTCGAGGTGTTAACATCATAAGAAAATTACCCACTACTAAATAGCATAGGGTGAGTGTTTATCATTTTTTAATTTTCTATGCACTAAAAATAAATTATCTCAAAAAAGTCACATGACTAGAGAGAGGTTCAGTTAGACCTCTGAGAGCTCATTTGCAATCCGGAGCTCGAGGTAGTTAACATCATAAGAAAAAACTACTACTTAATTGGCATAGGGTGAGTGGTTTCATTTTTTATTAGATAGGACAAGATTTTTTTTTTTTTTTTTTCATGCACTAAAAATAGAATTATCTAAAAAAAGTCACATGACTAGGAGTATAGGTTCAGTTAGGACCGCTGAGAGCTCATTTGGCAGCCAAAGCTCGAAGAGATCAAACATCGTAAAGAAAAACCACTACTACCAACATAGGGTGAGTGTTTCATTTTTTTTTTTTTATTAGATAGGACAAGATTATTTTTCATGCACTAAAAATAGAATTATCTCAAAAAAGTCTACATGACTAGAGTATAGGTTCAGTTATACCGCTGAGCTAGCTCATTTGCAATCCGAAGAAGCTCGAAGAGTCAACATATCGTCAGAAAAAAAACCACTACCAGCATAGGTGTGAGTGTTTGAATTTTTTATTTTACTCTACAGTCTTAGTACAAGCTTGAGTCGAGCTCGGCCTACCACTTCTCGCGCTTGCGCACTTGAAAACAGGACTCTTGACGACTAACTCACAGGATACGGGCTCGGCCTACCGCTTCTCGCACATGCGCATGATACACAACTACTCAACGACGGTGGCGCCACCAACTACTCAGTTTCACCGACGGTGGCGCCACCAACTGCTAGTTATCACAAACCTGGAAAAACCCAAAGTTTCGGTTCTAAAAATAGATCTACTCTCATCTCAAAACTGGAAAAACCCAAAGTTTCGGTTCTAAAAATAGATCTACTCTCAGCTCAAAACTGGAAAAACCCATCTTCCTCTCTCTTCCCGTTGACTTCTCGTGAATCTCACGTGACCTCTCGCGACCTCATCTGTGGACCCCAACCTCTTTAACGAAGGCTCTCATTGGCTTCCTTAACCAAGATGGCCGCCCCCACTACCACCCATCCACTTCCGTCATTAGACACGCCTCCAAGCTCAACGATTGGGACTCTTTACTCCTTATTGCCATGACAACATGACCTCACTTCCGTATGACCGCACTTCCGTCTGACCTCACTTTCCGTTATGACGCACTTCCGGTTGTGACGTCACAGGCGGCTCCATGGCGGGCCATTTGAATTGACCAATCAGAAGCCAGCATTCTGATGACGTCATCAGTGGCGGTTAAATTCAAATGGCCCGTCATGGAGCTGCCTATAACTACTTAGGTTGGTTAAGGTTGGATTAGGTTGGATTAATTCTCAAATTATCTTATAAAGTCATACGCTTGGGATTACATTTTGAACACAGATAAAGTATATAAAGAAATTGCAATTAACATTATTCGTGTCATTCAATATATGCATGTGATGCATTTTGATGTTACCTGGAAGAAGTGTAAACGATTATGGCGATTACCACAAAAAGGTCTACCAAGGTAATTTAGCACATGTTTACAAACCCAACAAGTTAAAATCGAATCATAGCCGATTAAAGGCTACTGTTCATCACAAAGGTATTAGAGATTCCTTAATGCACTAAGTCCACCCAGGCAATATGTTTTATTTGTAGGGACTATAACCTATTTTGGAAAGTTTTCCACACATAGGCTGTTGGTAGTGTGGATTCTGATCAAGATATGTTACTTTATTCGGTGTTAGGCTTGGAAATACATTTGGAGATATCTTATCGCCAAGAATGAGGTAGTTTTGGGAGAACGCCAATGGCTAATTAGGCCAAATTGATACTCAGATGACGTGGATGCTCAGATTGTATAGATCTCTAAATAATTTGCATGTTCTGTTGTGCACATAGCGTAAATTATTCAAAATATCAACCAGAATAACGGTATGTATGCAATGATGATGTCTTTGTCCACCATAATATATATGAGGTTTTACCCGGTCGGAAGATTTACCGAAACGGACTACAATTACCGAAACATACTAAGACCAGTTTCCTCGAATATTTAACAATTCAGCTAATGGTAGTCACTTAATAAATTTTTAATATTTTCCATGCTTTAGAGGACGGAGAAAATTTATTTCATAACCGTGTTAATATATAATCATCAAACAGTAATGACAACAGCGTATAACCTGAATATGACCTTAACCATAGAAATAACATAACTCGATTTCTTGGTGAAAGTAAATGTACTTGATTCGGTCTCCTACTCCATGCAGGTCCTATATATGTTGCCTGGAGTCCTCGCTCACTGATGCTAACGTTCTCAGTATATATCGACGATGTATGATTGGGCCAGAATCACAGGCTACCTTAGATTGTATTTCACTATGTTCAATACCCATTGCCAGGGTAAAACCAGCAACTTGATAAATGTCATAATCTGGGATGGCAACTGAGTAACTGAAAAACAATCGGCCTCCCCTATTATTATCTAATGAACAAAGTAACCTCAGAACTGATGGTACACAGATAATCAGAAGTATAACTTAATTTTACTCACTATCATATTTGATAAAACATTACAACTTTCTTATTAGACTAAGTATATTATTACAAATGTATCAATTTTTCACTGCCATTGAATGTATGAAGCTTAAGCACCAGAATCAAATTACCATATCAGACCGGTTCGAAGGCCAAAACTTGGAGGTCCAGTCCATAGCCTATGATACAGGCCCTCTAAAGCAGCAATGTACGTTTTAGTGTCCGCTATCAAAACACCAGGAAGTCAAGAATTAAAAATGTCTATATAACACTCCTTATAACCCCTCTCTTTACTATTGCCTTAGAGTGTATATTATACTCGATACAACACTTCTTTTCAATATCGCCTTATAGTTATACTATTTGATACTCGCTGCAATCCCTCTTTTCAATATCGCCTTATACTATGGAGTTATTAATCAGTGATTTTCATATTGGCCTAGTTATAGCACCAAGGCTTCGCCTTAGGCCAATACGACAAACCAAGGCACAATAATTAGGCCAATATGGAAATAATTGATTAAGGAACATATTATTAATTAACTCTGCGAATATGAATTCCAGCTAGCTTAACGCTAGCTTTGTATTTTAGATATTGGGTAAGTTTGTCAATAATGGCCGGGTTCTGAGTTCCATATGGTTTGGGCAGAAAATCCCGCATTAGGCCAATTTACTATACTTAATGATACTCGTTATAACACCTTTCTATCTTTTATACCGTATAATATTCGTACAACACCTCTCCTCACTATTGTCCCGCACGTTATAATGCCCATTACAATCACTCACCATGCCTCTTTCTATATAATACTCGTTATAACGTCTCTACAATATTTTTCTAGATTGATGATACTCCATGCAACACCTCTCTTTACTATCGCCCAACACTTTAGAATGCTCATTACAATCCCACTTCACTATCGCGTTAGACTGTACATAATATTAATCGTATCATCAATTCCGCTTTAGATCATATAAACCCCACTACAAACCCTCTTCAATATAGTCTTGCCAGCTGTTGAACAAAATATCTGTTATTACATAATTATACTTGTTGATACCAAACAAAATAATTTAATCCATCGTGAAATAAGCCATATGCTTACTTTAGATACAGTACTTCATATGTCTTTATCCTTGTTTTTACATCCACATCTTAGACATTTTGCCTCTGCAGCCATTTCAACTGATGTGTTACCCTGGTGCCACAACATACCTTCCAAGAGTTATTCACGGCACTTGATCGCATTATCCTATATTAACAAAACATCATAAACCAGTCTTAGTTTCCAGAGTATGAGTCATTTTGCTTCAGTGTTTAGACTATAGAATGAAAAAAATGAAACCAAATATGTTTCACTTCAGCGGAAGGTTGACAGAATCTCTCTAAAATGGCTAAGATAATTCTTACTGACAAAAACGATCGTCATGGGCATTGCCTATTTTTCGAAACTATAACTTTGGTATTGTTAAAGGTGAATTTTCTGTGTTTACCAAAAATACTTCTATTTTTCTGAATGTATTACCTCTATTGTCCGATTCACATAAGATGGCAGAGTAACCTTTCGATTATCATACGGGTGATTCTACTCACTTTTCGGTTATGATAAGCTGCACGGGAAAAACGTTTTATTCCTCACTGGATACTCTCTTATGTTTGGTGACAAGGAAGAACGATAACTCTAGTCAGATTAATTATGCTTTATTTACCTAAAATTTAAACTCGTCCAGGTCAAGAATGGGTTCAGAAGACTCCGCCCCGCCAGGTTATATAGATTTTATTATACTTGATGTAAAATAATAAATGATCACTATGCACAGGTTTAAAAAATGTTATATTCCTATATATTTTGTAACAAAGTTTCAGGTCAAGTGAGGTATTTATTTATAAATATTAAGGTTGAATTAATCACTTGCAATTGAAAATGTATCGAACCTGGGTTTCTCAAGCAATTTTCACAAAATATAAAGGAATTCAGGAATTGCTTTACCTGTGTGTATCACTTTTTTGTTATTGTATATCAATACAGGTATTGGAAAAGGGGAACAAATTTTAGAAAAAATAGACACAGCCAATGCCCTTTTAATCTATTCAAAAGCAAGTGATGTACCCAGTCGTTTGAGTTTTTGGTCAACTGTATAAGTCCGTCTGAGAACATAAAATCTTCCTGCGTTATCTATGTATCTCTCTATAACTTGTTTGTCACTCAGCCCATAACCATAACAAGGTATTAGTTACTATCTCGGGAGTTTCCGTTGTGACAAGAATTTCACAGACGCGGGGTTATCGTCAATGTTGACAACGTGTTGCTTAAATACTACAATTTACATTTATGCGCTTTTCATAAATTGTTACCAATTCGGAATAACTGGCGAAATGAAAAGTCGTTGATAGCAGTACATGTAATGATCATTTAATGACAAGACTGTAACGGGCAATACGCCCTAATACAGTATTTCTTGCAATAACAAACACGGTTTTTGTTTTACAAAAAGCTAAAACACGTAAACACGCACACACGCACACACACACGCGCACGCACGCACGCACACACACACACACACACACACACACACACACACACACACACACACACCAAAATCATCATCATCATCATCATCATCATCATAGATACCAAAGTATTAATCTTCAGGACATCCAGGATACAATACACAAATCTGGTAAATATTGGGGAAAACACGGACCACTAGCAATCTAGAGATGGGATCAGGTGTCATTGAGGAGTAAACACCCATGTTGACCGGTCACACTCATTACCCGTTAAACTCATTTAATTTTGTAGCATTAATCAAGTTTTACACACTAATTAACCTGGAAACCTAGAAAAGAGTTTAATGTGATTTTTATTAAGATGTCTCCCATTATAGATACTTTGATCTATTATTAACACGATATCAACATTTGCCAGAAAAGATTATTATTTATAGTATACCTTTACTAAGATAATAGATTATTCAAAAATAGACATTTATATACATTTTACAGCAAGAGTGCATTAAGTAAACGTATTTTAAGATGCAATTGATTTACAACAGGCATTATCAACTGTGATAATTTTTCGATCGTTGACTTATATAGCTTGCATATGATTAATTTCACTCTTGGATATGCCTACAGTCTCAATATTAGCACACTGATGGTACGATTTTTAAATTATGTGAGTGTAAAATGACACCTCTATTTCAATATCACTTAGTATATTGCCTGACGGTATGAGATGCAGTTTGATTTCCAGGAATTACAGATCATCTTGATAATCGATTTAATTGTTCATATATTAACGATGTATTTCATACTTTACTGCATGAAAATGCATATTCAATAATTAGGGATATGAAACATCACAAGAATGTATACTATTAGTGAATAGCAATATGTAGCAACAATTATATTCATTGATACACACGTATTTGAATAGATACATATTAAAACATTAATTAGTGAATCAATTTTTAAACTCTATTCTGATAAATATCATTGATATTTCCAAAGTTATACTTTTAAACAAGAAGACTAAACAAATACGTCATCAGTTGATATAAATGTATATTTCCGAAAGAAAAAGTAATATCATACAAGGTCAAATAATAAAACGTTTAATCTAAATGTATTGACAAATCCCTCTAAGAGTACCCACTCTTAAAATGAAAAGCTTAGCTTTGAGAGGTTTAAAATTCAAATGGTGATATCCGAGCAAAATTTTACTTTAGTGTAAAATATTTGGCTGGTATCAAGAAACCTATGCATATGTTCATTACCATTTAACCTAATTTCATGCCCAATAGAAATAAGCTATTATTGCTTTGACTTGACGTCATATCGTAATATAATGGCTTCGATTGTGTTCTGTTTATTTGTTGTTGTTCCTGATGTTTTTTTCTTTCTTTTTTATCTTTTTTCAGAAGGTAAGTAAACCAGATTACCAAGTCGAAAATTGTTAATTTTATGTGTTTGAGAGAATATATATATATATATATATATAAGATTGCATGAATTCCTTATCTGATTCTCCGTATGATAAATTTATATTAATTTATTCAAACAGATGATTATAATGTTTATTTTGTTTATTGAACCATTGGCTATTCACATGCTGATTTTATCACCTGAACAGCCAATATCAATTTAATGCTTCATCCCACAGAACAAAATAGTAGGCTTTTGACACGACGGAATAAAGTAAAAGATTTCCGTAATTATGTAAACTTACCTCACCATTACCTGTTTATTGGTAACTAATTGATCTGTGTATCTATTTCAGGTCGAACAAAGGATATTTCTCATTATTTTGTTGATAATGATTATAGTTGGTAATTCTGTAGTATTATTAGCTGTGGCAGTTTCCGGACGGAAGTCGCGTATGAATTTTTTCATCAAACAACTGGCAGCTGCAGGTATATTTTATTTTTGTCTTACTGGGAATACAGCTGGAATGATTGTTGAAAGATAATACTACAAAGTAATACCATTCCTTTCATCTAGAATAAAACATCAATGATTATATTGCCTCATTTTTTAAATCTAGTATTTGTACTTTTATGATGGGGGTAAAAATGATTTATTAATGAAAATGAACTATGCAAGTAGCTTACAAAAGTAATACAGAAAGTATGGGTTCTGCTAAAATTTAACTTATAGAACACACACACACACACACACACACACACACACACACACACACACACACAGACACGCATCTGCGCGCGCGCTCGCCAAAATACATGCACTCATATACACATAAGTACACCCATACAAGTGAGTGTTTGTGTTATTGATGTAATTTTAATTTACATAACTTTTTTTCGAATATTTGACTACGTTTTTGTCTGTATTGTTAGTCATATTTTCCACATACACAGAGAGAGAGAGAGAGAGAGAGAGAGAGAGAGAGAGAGAGAGAGAGAGAGAGAGAGAGAGAGAGAGAGAGAGAGAGAGAGAGAGAGAGAGAGAGAGCGAGAGACTCGTTTAACTCCTATTTATTTTTCTGTACTGTTTATCACTGATAAATATGATGTATTTAAGTAATGCCTAAGCCGAGACACTGAATTGTTTCACATCTCTGTACAACTATAATCTGAATTCCAATTCATATATGAAAACGTTCTCATCAGCTGTACCATAAACTTGGATCAAGAGGTCATAATTGTTTATCATGCTCATTAGTTCTTCAGCACTTATGATTCTTGTTCTTCAAACTCCGAATAGAATGACAATATAAGTGTTTTATCGTTTTGGTTTATAAAGTATAGATAAGAATTATTATGTGAATTTTGTATCAAACCTTTTTTCTGTCCATTTGGAGACAAACGTATGTAATACTAGTCATGACAAGAATGTATAAATAGTATCTACATGTTTATTAATTCTATTAACTATTGCATTCACAAATTGTTCAGTTTACTCACTTTTCTGAACTTTTTCCGGTTATTCTGATACATAAATATCGCAGATATCAAAGTATTAATCGGAATAAGGTTCATGAGATTCATGTAGAAATTGGAGATACCGACGTCTGAAAATTCAGATTTGGGATCAAGTGTCACACACACACATGCTATTTCGGTACCAGCTGATTAATTTATGATTAAGTAGTTTTTAGAAAGGAAAACTTCGATTAAACTTCAAATTCCTCAAAATGGTCGTCTTCTTTGGTTACTCTTCGATGGATTTAGAAAACATTTAGGTTTTATTTGGCTTAATATGATACCACTTTTTTTCGAACTCTACATCTATTTTCAATTAAGCTCAACAGATTGTCTCATTGACAGAATTTGGATGAAAATCGTAAAACAAAAGCAGTCAAAAGTGCTACAGATTCATAATTCTTTTAAAGATTAAATGTGTGATAGCACAAATTGTTCATATAAATTCTTTATTTTTCAGATTTACTAGTCGGGCTTTTCAGTCTTCTTCCGGATTTAATCTGGCGCTTTACGATGGAATTTCATGGAGGAGAATTCATGTGTAAAGTTATCAAATATATAATGGTAACTATCAAATATGTATGTATGTAATTTACATGTTAATTAGCAATCAAGTTAACGGCATGCATTGAATCATGAACACAAGTTTAATTATTAATTCTGGAGATTTTTTTCAAAGCAAAAGTGTTGAAATATTAAAATTTATGATACTATTTTTTACACAGAATACTAATAAATAATGCAATTTATTCAATTAAAATGATTTTACGATCTCTGATATTTCTTCTCACCATTTGTCGTTATTTGTACTCAGCGAGGAAGTTAATAGATTCAATGATGTTCAATAAAACGCTTTTGTTAACAAATTACAACGGAATGTAATAGTAAATAAGTATGAATGATTACTATATTAATTACTGAGTTAACAAGATAGATAAATCTAATTGCAATATATATATATATATATATATATATATATATATATATATATATATATATATATATATATATATATATATATATATATATATATATATAGTCGCCTAATCGGCATTGCCAACTTGAGACGAGTGGGAAATATATAAAAAATGACTTTTCTATTAACAGGCAACAGTTACGTACGGATCAACTTTTGTTCTAGTAGCTTTAAGTATTGATCGATTAGATGCCATTGCCAGACCTCTCGGGTTTTCAGACAGTCGTGAGTATAGAATGATTGTTTATTATTTTTGTAAAGTTTCAGATACAAAACCTTAATTGCTACATCAATTTCAATAAAAGAATGGCAGTATGGACACTAACAAAGAATAGATTAAAGATGAATGATTGAAATGAAATATTACGAAAAAAATAAAGAAAACTTATTGAAATTAAGGCAGTTTTATTTAGGCTAATATCATTATCAAATATTCTCTTTGAATATATTAACATTCATGCAAATTGTTTATTCGTTTTTGATTTTTTTTGTAAATTTCCCTGAGTTGTTGAAGTCGATATCATTAATATTGTGTATAGATTTACATTAATCATTATCAGTAATTGTGTTGAGTACTGGGTCCTGTAATAATTAATGCACATATTAATCACTTCCTAATTACTATTCATTAGGCTACATTGTGAACTTTAAGAACCACAGATACAGTTGTATATAACTAACAAATGTAGCGTCGTTCATTAGTTCTAAAATTCAAAGAATTGACACACAGTTAGATTTATAAAGTACATGGGTAGATATTAGAGATATGTAGATATAACCAACACCTCCCCATAACAATGTCTTACCAGCGATATATCGCCAAACTAACACGTGATCGCCTGATATTGCAGACGTTAGAATCGTGATGTTATATCCCATCATTATAAAAGATTCTAATCTTACTCAGAATCATAAACATTAACACACACACACACACACACACACACACACACACACACACACACACACATATATATATATATATATATATATATATATATATATATATATATATATATATATATATATATATATACACTGAGATGACTAACATGACTAACTACACGGATAAAATTCGTCTTGGTGTCCTTGAAACAGCACTCGACTGGTATCTAGATATGACACACACACACACACACACACACACATATATATATATATATATATATATATATATATATATATATATATATATATATATATATATATTGTTGGTTTTATTCTTTGTGTATATATATGCTTAACGTGTAAGTACATTCTGGTGATACTTTCACCCTTAATAGCTGCAAATACGATCATAATCATAACACCTGTACGCAAAATACCCTAATTATCGCATACAATATAGTCTAATTCATCATATATTCAATTGTTGATGATTTCAATTAGTTATAAGTGTGAAATCGGTCAATACTACTGCTTTAAGGGTATATTATCATAATGTGGAAATATAATCCGTAAACTGATGTTATGGTTGAAGATAAGAAACGATTGTAAACACTTTATTGTGGAATTAAATTATCTGAAATATACCAGTTATCCCGCGCACAATAGACACAAAACTATCCAATTATCACTGAAATATAATACAGGTGTGTTTATGCTTACTGGCAGTATTAATATCGCTAAGTGAAGTTTGATCAGATATTACAATTTACAAAGTGAAAACCCAAATTATTTCAAATATTTCTTGGCCGTTTATCACTAATTTGGTCAATATGTTGGAGATCGCTTGAAGGGATGTAGTTGTAGAACACTCGATTCAGCAAACGACATGAATGTTATTGGTCATACATATGGAGATTAAAAATATTGTTATCATCATACCAAAGTTATAATGTACAAGACGATCGTTTCTGTCAATTAGACTTCATCAGTTGAGTTCCATTTTTAACTGTATAATTTCTAAAGAGAAAGTGGTATCATAAAAGGCCAAATAATGAATCTAAAAGCATAACAAAATCCATCTAAGAGCTTGGCTTTTGAAGAAATCAGAATTTAATTGGTGTTATCAGTGCGAAATATTTCTTTAAAATAAGATTATCAGCTGATACTGAAATACCACTGAGATTTGATATCACGATAAATCGATGCATCGTAATTAGTCTATAGTACAGGTCAAATTGTGTCAACTCATGTACACCCGATGACATCTCCATATAATCGGACAATTCCGGACCTGACGGTACACAATAATAAACAATAATATTGACATATTTGGGTCTATGACATTGGACGTTAAAGGGCTAAAATAGAACAGGATATATCAATGATTAACAAACTATTAGATAACATATGTAGATACGGGGTAATTAATAATTACCAATACTACACCACATGATTAAGAACAATTAATAGGATGACCAGCTACTCGTGGCAGCAACAGTCGTAGTAGTAGTAGTAGTAGTAGTAGTAGTAGTAGTAGTAGTAGTAGTAGTAGTAGTAGTAGTAGTAGTAGTAGTGTGAATAACTTAAATTTCCAAAGAAATTAACTTTTGCGTGAATACCTGAATATATCAAGCAATTTTATCCAAAACCCTGCAATCCCTGAGGGTATGTTTGGGATAACAGTACTCAGGATTACTCTGCTTAATTCATACATAGCCGAGGTTTTAATGAAATACTTCGCTCTTACCCTGTATACCTACAGGTATTCCGAGATACAAGGTTGTTGGTGCGCCGTTTTACCGTTTAATTCAATAACACTGAATATCAGGAGGCATTCAGGGTTACAAGTTACAAATCGGCTATCCCATAGATACCTCCAGCTATCCCATAATTACCAGGAGGTACTTACTGGATAGCTGACCCGTAACCCTGAATACCTAGTGGTATTCAGGGATATAGTCTGTTATCATATAGATATCTCCTGGTATCTACGGGATGGCAGGGTTGCGTGCCATACCCGAATTTACGTGATTGCAGTCTAAATATCTATACGCTTCTTACTCATCAGAATAAAGATGGCACACACTTTTCCACATTGACCTTATTGTATATTGAACAAGCTCAGAATTTTATTTCCCACTGATTTCGATGTTAAAATTAGTTATATGTTGACAATAGTTAAGACTTCCGGTATATCTTTATTAATGCTTGTTCAGTGCAAAATCATTCGACAACAGACACATCAATTCTGTAAATACGTCACGAGCATGCTCGAAATAACGTAGGTCCATAAATCTAGACATCACTTTTGAACTATAACAAACGCATCACGGTGCGGCCTCGATGAATGTTAAATTGTCAATATGTTTGTTAAAGCGATGTCATTTCTCAATATTGCAATAAATGTATTTTCTTAAACTGAACTTCAGTTAGTCATACCGATGACATGTAAGCCTCTTTTTATACACATACACAGTATTAATACTTTGACCTCACATAAAATGTTGCCTTTCCAGCTTTACGGTCGCGAATTAATGTTAGTATTGACGAATAGTGAGTAAGAAAAATTAAATCATCGTGAAATAAAAGTGATTAATGTTATTTATCTTCCGCAGACGTAATAAAATATTAATACTGCTCATGAATAAACATATTTTACTGTAAATCTTCTAATCTATATACTACACCGAACTAATCATATTGTTACACATTTACATAGAACTTGATTCGAGATATTTGAAAATAAGTATAATGCAATATTCAAAGTTTTAAACTACATATTACTCAGTACGTCTATTTTGTAGATGACGGCCATTTTTGTATGTACATTTTTATCATTACCATTACTATATCTTTTAATGTACATTTCTAAATTAGAACCATTAACACCTTTTGTATGCATACTTTGAAACATCACAAATGTTTTTATGCATTGTATATCTTCCTAAGAATTACATTGAGCCATATGTTCATATATTTAATGGCATTGACATGCTCTAGTATTGACATCATCTTTATAAATTTACTTAATTTAGAACCTATCGTCTAAATCACTGCTACAGTCCATTTTGCTTACAAGTATCTGTACATAACTCACTTCTAACTCTGTATTCTTTTATCCTTACTAATACGTTTACTAATGAGAATATGGGTTATTCAATTTGGACCAAGGGAAATGTGATAGTTGTTCGAACCAACAATAATCTAATAAACTGGTATATAAATCGTTATCACCATCGTATATCTTTTGCCATTCTCTGTTTTTACACTCCTCTTTTTTAACATACTTTTTCGGTAACAATCCCTCCTCTTCCACCTAATCCACTTTTCCACACCAAGGAGATATAAGTATTTTTTCACATCAAGGAGATGTAATCATTTTTTCATTGACCCTCGTCCAACAGTTTCGACGTTTGAGAACAACCATCCAATCTCTATCTCTGTCCCATTTCCACAGGGCCATTTAAGATTGTGGATGACCCACACATCTTTATTGGGAAGTTTTAATTCTTTCAACTTAGGAGTTGGTAACTCTAAAAAAATATGTAATTTTAAATCATATGGAAGAAATTTTCAATCATAAATCAGATGTCCTCTTCTAGATGCGTTTGACAGATTTTCCATAATACATTTTTTATATACAGATGTTATATCATTTAAATCATTTTTTATTTTCCATAATACCTCTTTTTATAAACAGATATTTTTTTCTTTAAGTCATTTTTTTCTTTTTTTTTTAGAAAAATTAATATAATGTCAAACATCCCAAAAATTAATATCAACAACGATATCAAATTATCAGGATAAATGTATATACATTTTCATTGAAGCTGCATCCTTCTCTTTAATTTCATTTCATATTTTTGTGAACATATGTGACCGCCATGACAAGGTTTACAACAGTTATATACACAACATAATTTATACTGCTTGAGTACTGCAAATAGTAATTGTATTATCATACAAACATGACAGAAAATATGAAAGGCATTAGCTGTGTTTTATTCAAAAATAATTTCCCTTTTTATAATACATTGATTAATATACAATAAAAAATTGATATACACAGGCATAACAATTCCTAAATTCCTATATATTTTGTGAAAATTACTTCTGAAACCCAGGTTTGGCAATTTTTCACTTGCAACTGAAAAACCATGTCCTGCTATTTGTAGTGGACTTTATCTAATTTTCACAATACATATAGGAATATAAGATTTTTGTACCTGTGTATAGCTCTAATGTTATATTGTACACCAAGTACAAGTAGTAAAATTTAAAAAATGAGATAATATTTTAGGATGAACACAGCTAATACCCCGTTAGTATCAGAACCTAAGTAATTACCTATGACGATTTTCTTTTATTACGTATTTATGAGTTAAACCCACATATGAAACAGAGGAATCGGTCCGAAATAACAAAATACTGTAACACAGTAAATAGTTGTGTAACACGTGAAATTAAACAACTTCACAGTAATGAAATGTTGAGTGGCCTGTTCTATAATAGTCGTTTAGTCATCTGTGCTAATTGTGACGAGGTTAGATTCCGCGCATATTTCAATTGAATTTGGCTGTTGACTCATGGCGGGTGTGATCGTTCAAAATGGATGCCTATTCCTGCCTGACACCTGATCCCACCTCTAGAGTTTTAGATGTCGGTGTTTGTCACCAAATATGTATATTGTCGCCTAAACTTCATGAAGATAAAATACCGATCTGTATCTGTATTTGTGATTTTTATATATTTGGGAATTTATCAAAGAGCAGTAAATACACACAATCTGTTGGGAACGAACTACATACCAAAGTTTACTGTGGTGAAAACAGAATTAACAAACTTTCCATCATTTAGCGATATTCAACAAATCTTATTCCCATTTGTGCACTAGGTGTCAAGAATAGATATAGTTCCAGTTATCGTGTTTCGAAAATAAGTAGAATCATCATGTCATGCATATACAACCATTAAAGAAAAAACATATTTCCGTCTCATACTTTTAAGGTACTAGACCGAGAATTATGATTGCCGTATGTTGGATATTAGCGGGACTGTACGCTATTCCCATGGTTTTCTTATTTAAGGGTGAACAGTGCCAAGCGCATCTCACTCATGAACAGTGGCAGGTAATCTCTCTCTCTCTCTCTCTCTCTCTCTCTCTCTCTCTCTCTCTCTCTCTCTCTCTCTCTCTCTCTCTCTCTCTCTCTCTCTCTCTCTCTCTCTCTCTCTCTCTCTCTCTCTCTCTCTCTCTCTCAGACACACAAACCGCAAATGTTTTAATCTGCAAATTTGTAAACTATGGCCCTAACCAAATACTTTGGGCCACCATGCCGAGTGGTTAGATTTCGCGCTCTAAACCATGCAGTCTCGCATCTTTGTGCACGTGGGTTCGAGACCCAATGGAACCTACCCTTATTTAGTGAGAAAGTTTGCTTGTTTACGTACGGAAGGCAAGTGGTTTCTTTCTAGGTACATTGATCCGGGTTCTCACCCCAACCTTTAAAACTTGGTCGCCACCATATGACTGAAAAATTGTTGAGTGTGGCGTAAAACAATATTCAAATATAAATTCAACTTTTCCCAATGTCAAGTGATGTAATACAACCGTTGATGTGATGGAGTGAATCGTCGAGGCAGTAGGTTTGAATTGCGTTTGTGACATTGTGCTTTGACAGAGTCAATCATTATCTCAGCTATAAAGCTGTGGTCAGTTTCGGTGACGGGGACAGTACCTGGTTACAATATACTCGGGTAGATACTTCCGATCCCTGCAAGTAAACTTGCAAACTTTCTAACAAAATCAGCTTAGTTTCTAGCGAGGTTCAAACCTTAAAATAATTCAATTTCTTAACCATATGTATTCTCAATTCCACTTGTAGCTTGTATCTGTTTATTTTTCTGTAGATATACATTAGCGTTGTCGCATCTCTGGTTTTCTTTATTCCTGCCATAATCATTGCAATTTGCTATGGAGCAATGATTTTTATAATGTGGCGACTGAACAGATTTCCAAAACCACAAAAAAGACGAGTTGCTGAATCAGGGCATCCACTTTGTCAAAATGGAGAAAATGGTGAGTCTGATTGTCTATAATGTAAAAAATAAAGTAGATACCAAAGTATAACAATTTCATAAACGTTCTCACTCCTTGATATGTGTCCTCTTTATAACTCAAAATTTGATACTTTTCTATTGTTATCCATTACAGACTTGACAAGATGAAACTAAAGAGGTATTAAGCTGTATTTTCCAACAATATTTTATTTTTACTACTTAAATTGGTATGCAATAATAAATAAAAGATATACAAATGCATAAGAATTTGGGAAATACATCTACTGTCGCTCAGAATGCAAATGTCTTTTAAATGATCTTTGAATTGCATGTTCTGTACTAAGTATCATTGGTTTTTGTTTTAGGTTTCCACAAGCAACGTGGACAGCATCCTCTTAGAATACGTGGCCGGGAAACATCTATGAGTTCCAGGGGTATCATTCCTCAAGCTAAGATTAGAACAATAAAGATGACTTTTGTTATAATTTTAGGTAAGTTACTTTTAAAAATAGTTTGAATTAAAATATAAATGATGCTTATGAGAACAGATATTTTTGGCAAGATGTGTATGTTTTACATTCGAATTATTCATTGATATGCCTTCCACAAAGTTTCAGACTGTATCAGGAGATAAACTTACAGAATTGATTTGTTTGTTAGTGATCTGTTACAAGGAATTACAAAAATTAGAAAATTCAGAAGATTCCAGTTTCCGATTCCTATGCATATTGATAATAACACATATGACACGCAAGGTGTTTTAAATCATAAGTAATCGCCGACACGTAACCATAGTTAAATAAGAAACCATTATCATGTGCGGTTCCCCTAATACTTATACTTTCAACTTATATTTGAACACTTACAGGTGGAAAATGTTTGTTGAGGAAATTTCTAATTTGCTTGGTTTTTCAAAATTTTAGACTATATCGTGATCGGTTTAACATTATAAAATTACAAGAATGTATGAATTATGGAAGCAAAACAAAAAGAATACAATGTGCCCTTGGAACTTTAAACGGGCATTAGCAGTGTTTACCAAAAACATTTTTTCGATTTTGTCTACTTTGCTACATGAAGTATAATAACAAGTAAGATCTATACTCAGGCATAAAAATTCTTATATTCTTATATTCCTATACATTTTGAACATAACTCCAGTCTGGTATTCATGTACAAATAGTAAAATTGAGTTAATCAATTGTAATTGAAAAAGAGCCAAACCCAGGTTTCTCAAGCAATTTTCACAAAATATACAGGAATTTTATTTTCATGCCTGAGTATATCTCTTTTTTGTTATTGTTTATCAATCTAAGTAGTAAAATATAAAGAATATTTCTTCAAAATAAACACACAGCTAATGCCCCTTTAATGCTGGCGCATGCAATTTGTAAATACTAGTAAGCAGTTTTTGTGAGTTACGATTACATTTTGTTTTTAATCGACTGCCTTTAATTGCGTCATTTTAAAGATTACGTATGTTTAAAACAAATAATCCTTCAAATGTATATTATTATCCATCTTTTAGAATCGTGTAATACAGATGTTTTATGTTAAAAGTTCCGAATATTCATTTCAAAAGTGACGATGATGAGTGCTAAATGTATTACATGTTGGCAGATAACTGGAAAACAAATATTGTTTATGAATTTTTATAATCACTGTAAACTTTCGACTATCAGTAAAACCAATAAAAGCTTAAGATTCCTACCGATCAGGTATTTTCATACGTATTATCTATCTATTTTTCTCAAATATTCGTTTCAAAAAGCCCCATACCATAGACGTGATACTTTAAGCGTTCTGATTAACAATACATTACATGTCGTCATTGCAAATAGTTATTTTAATCTTTTTTGACGTCATTGTGAATGTAAGTGTTATTCACCACAGTAAAATGCCAACATTTGATGTTTAAGGTTTTATTCATATTTCTCTATTTGCATCAATATCTAAATTGCTACAGAATGTTTTTACGGAATGCTGCAAGTGAGTGTATTTGCGGAAGTAGTTTGTGTAAGATCTATTGCAAGACATAATATGATTTAAAAGTTTGAGCGAAAGTATGTTATCTATCTGAACAACTGACGTTTTGGTAAGGTCTAAACACCTAGCGTTTTGGTAAGGTCTTAATACCTGACGCCATTGTACTGTCTGAACACCTGACGTTGTGGAAAGTCTGAAAACCTGACGTTTTTGTAAGGTCAGAACACCTGACGTTTTATACGGTCTGAACAGGTGACGTTTCTGTTAAGTCTGAACACCTGACGTTTTTTGTAAGGTCTGAACACCTGACGTTTTTGTAAGGTCTGAACACCTAACGTTTTTGTAAACGTAGCACTATTCACCGCAAACGGTTTTAAAATGAACATTTAGGTAAACCATAACCTATAAAGACATTTACATTTTTTTCAATGTTTTGGAGTGCTCTGTATCTAAAGGATCTGACATATAAATCGGACCATGAGGTGTACTCTGACCTGTCTCTTGCCTTGGGGTATTTTCGTAAGATGGCATACCTACCAAAGCGTTCCCTGACTCATCATGCATTTGAGGATGATCCAGGTACTGCTGGATTGATGAGTCTTTAGTCTACCCCGAGTTGATTGTCCAAGCCTTACTGCTATAACAACAAATCCCGCAGGTTAGATAGTTGTAAAGTGATATAACAATACTGTTTAGCCTCGCTAATATTTGTCAAAGTTACTCGAACACCATTTTGTGTCAGTCAAATAGTTTGACATTATTAAACCCTAAAGTGTTTTAGATATTTTGCAGACGAACGTCATGTTTAGAGAAGAGATATAGGTTTGCGGAAATAGTTAGATTAGTAAATAATCATTTCCTTGATCTAAATGTGGAAAATAATTACACAACTTCCTGACCATTTCTCTCAAAATTGTTGTCCATCAAGTGCATACTGTCGATCTTGATTTGAGATGCAGAATCTGTTCATTATTCTGTCTGTCTACTTATCGTAATCTAAATCCCCTAATCCGACACAGTTTTCCCAAATGAAAAATAACTGAGAAGTAAATCGGTAATTTTTTTCGAATCTTCGGGTCATTTATTCCGGAGAGACAAAATTAGCGAAACGTAATATAAAATTCGGAAATCTAAAACGCAGATCGATGTCAGTACTTCATCCAATGGTATTTATGTATTTCTTAAATAGATTTCCATGGTTCCATTGCAAAAACATGGCGGCCAATTTTCTAGCGTAATTGATTCGAACACGTTCTCGATGCGACATTTTATATAACTACGTTGTAAGTAACAATTTCACTTCAGCAGTGACTTAGATATTACATTTAGATATTTAGACGACGTTTTGTCGACAAATGATGACAATATGTATACGATTGTAAATGCGATATATCTCAACGAACTAAATTTTGAAGACACATCAAGATCAAGATTAGTATTTGGATATTGTATTAATTGTAGTCACTAAATCTTGCGGAAGGCCGGTGGTGGATTCCCGGGTATCCGGATTCTATTCTCCTCCATAAAAACTGGCTGCCACCATATAACTGAAAAATGTGTGTGGGTAAAATGTTGCGTGAAGTTGAGATAGAGTTAAGTTTATGCTCCCTTAGTTAGGTTATTATAATTCATTAAATAAGTATAAATCATATTAGAATTTATAAATTATTGCATAATTTCGTAATTTATATGTGTGACGTAATTAGTCAAAATTAGGAACTAAATTAATCAATCAACAGGGGATGCTTACTCCTCCATGGCACCTGATCCCACCACTTGGTTTCCAG
Organism: Atrina japonica; assembly: GCA_030159075.1. Taxonomy (NCBI): domain Eukaryota; kingdom Metazoa; phylum Mollusca; class Bivalvia; order Pterioida; family Pinnidae; genus Atrina; species Atrina japonica. The sequence continues at coordinate 124,713 of BROG01000404.1, read as the reverse complement.
AGGTCCGTGTTTGTCCATTTTTACCGGATTTGTATCTATGTCCTGGACATTCTATTGATTTATACTTTGGTATCTGAAATTTTTATATTAATAGAATGTGAAATTTATTTTGATAAATAAAAATCCCTAGGAAATATACATATACATATTACTAGTATTAGTTCAAGGTAAAATTACATGTATCTTGTCTGTAAGAGTTTAAATAACCACACATCTACCTATTCAAACGTATGCACTAATTGCGTTTGACTGAGATTCATTTTATTAAATTTCACAGGCACGTGGATATTGTTAGGCAAATTTATCTACGACATATCCGAGTAAATAGATACTTAAGTAATTTCAAATGTAAAATCATAATCGGGAACAGAGTAATAATTCACCTACTGATATATATATATATATGTATATATATATATATATATATATATATATATATATATATTTATATATATATATATATATATATATATATATATATATATATATATATATATATATATACCAGGAAGGATATCGTAAGAGAAAAGATACCTTATGCACGAGAAGAACTTTTAATAAACTTCAGAACAGTTTGCGTCATTAATTCAATGGTAGATTGCCTATACCACAAAAACACTATTCCAAATCACAATTACAGAAAATCAACTGTAATCAACAAAAATAGTTATTCTTATTTTTGCAGGTTTAGTAATTTATTTTGAGTTACTTTTCTCTCTAAATATATGAACGATATCAAAGGTACAGACAGCAAAGTGTTAGCAGTAATATCAAAAAAATCTCAGATACCAAAGTATAAATCTATAGGATGTCCAGGATATAGGTACAAGTCTGGTAAAAAATTGACAAACACTGACCTCTGAAAATCAAGAGGTAGAATCAGGTGCCATGGAGGAGTAAGCATTACCTGTCGACCGGTCACATCCGCCGTGAGTCCACAGTCAAATCAAAATGAAATACGTGAGAAACGAATCCTCCTCACAATTGGTACAGACGTCTCAACAACCTCCATCTAACAGGAAACACAACAATTCACTTAGTGAAACAGAGTAATCGCAGTGAGGATCACAATGATGGTGGACTGTTTGTATTGCCGAAAGTATACATAAGACCAGTACCTAATATTTCGGTACCAGCTAATAATTACATACTAAATTAATATTTCGTATGGATTCCAAATTAAATTCTAAGTTTCTTAAATTCGTGGTTATTCTTAGACAGATTTTGTAATATGTATACTTTTACGATTTAGTCTTGTATGATTCAACTTTCTTTTTCGGAACTCCTTTTTTTTAATTCGAGTTCAACTGATGCAGTCTCAATGACATAAATGGTCGACTTGAGCATTGTGATTTGCCCTATTTGAAAAAAAAGCTATAATTGCTGTTTTACATAAGTAATATTTCCATTCACTGGGTCGTTGCCACTGTTGGTGGCTTGTTTGAGTCACCGAGAGTATATATACACCCATTACCTGGTATTTCGGTACCAGCTGATATTAGACAATATTCATAGTGAATATATGACCTGCAAGGACCTCTAAAAATCAAGTGGTGAAATTAGATGACACGGATGAGTTAGCATCATCTTTGATTGGTCACATCTACCGTGAGTTATCGGTCGCATGGTGACCAGGGGTGTCCCTAGGTTACATTCAGTTTAGACGATTCAGTGATTTTACGCTCGATAAAATAACTCGGTATTTCAATTAGTGGATAAAATTGCAAAGAAACACCGATAGCCAGTATAATAAAACAATAATAACTTAATATTTGCATCGCAAATTTGCCACTGAGAATTTCATACCGTCAAGTAGGGCATCTGTTCACAATCTTTAATGGGAATTTTCTTGCTATACCGCGTGCGCGATGGGATCAATAGTACATTGCACATTATAGTAATGCAAAATGTCTTTCTTCCGACCTGATTTTGTTTCAATTGAGATTTTTTTCTTTTTTTTTTCTTTTTTTTTTTTTTTTTGCATTATGCAGACATTACTTCGTCCATTGTATTATTGTGCTGTTTGAAGATTGTTTATATCCCTATGAATTTTACAATCTCGCGTATGAAGACAGAGTTCGTTCAACCTTGGTAAGAGATCAATAAGTCAAATGTCAAATGTTATGTATGCACCGAGACGGAATATAATAACAACGCTCTGTGTCAACAGTCTTCTGAATTAACATTTAAGTAGTAATATCCCCCTATCGCCAACATTTGGTATTTATATCTCACAAATGACCAGATATGCCAAATCGTGTTCTACATATGATCATTCCATATACTAACTAATAAGTTATTGTAACAAGGATATCGGGAATTGCGCTTGATGTCAAAGTTCAGAAAATTTTAAGGTCGGTATAAAGACCTTGTTTGTAATTACTATATTTTTACTCAATGACATGTTCTGTTACCTGTTCGGTAAAGGTTATTTAGTCGTCTATACCGTTTGTAACAAGGTTTTATAGCTCACTTATTTCATTTGAATTTGACTGTGAACTGAAAGCTGGTGTTTCTGGTCAACAGGGGATGCCTGCTCCTCCATGACACCTGATCCCACCTCTAGATTTTCAGATGTCCATGTTTATCTATTTTCATCAGATTTATATATTGAATCCTAGACATCCTGAAGATTAATACTTTATTATCTGTATTTTTTGGATTTTAGTAGTACATGACTTTAAGTTTCATAGTAAAATGTTATATACTATATTTCCGTCATGACTGACTCATAGTTGAATATTTCTTTCCTGACTGAAGAGTTCTCATTATTCTATATTTTTCAGTATTCATTTTGTGTTGGAGTCCTTACTTCATTTGGAATTTATTGACAGTTTACGACGTGATACAGATATCACAAACAAATATAGCCATATCTGCATTCATACAAAGCTTGGCACCTCTCAATTCAGCAGCTAACCCTATTATATATGGTGTATTTAGTACGCGAATATGCAGACAGTTAAGGTGAGATCATTTATTTATGTGTAATTACATTTTCTGTGTATTGCCATCCCCATGTATAGATGTTAGAAAAATTCAACATATTCCATGTATTTAGTTATATACCTGTATGCTTTAGATTATTTTGAAATATACCTGTCGTGTTTCCGGCATGCAGATGATGTTGTTTAGTTGTATACTTTGTTTTATACAAAACACAAACTATTTGTAGCTATCTCTTAAGAATGTAAGTAAGTCACAATTTTACAACTGTGTCATTCATTATGGATATGGAAAATACCTCAGGAGATGTGACTGAGATAATTTTGTGACATTATACCAAATAAGTAACTCTATAATTATCAAATAATTGACTTTAGTTTACTAGATGTTATCTCTTTCACTATATATGTCATATTTTGACAGATGGTTAAGCGATAAATGTATCACTAAATCAAAAATGCTTTAGTCATTTGATAGCCTCGTGGATATCTAAGATCAACTTCTATATTATTATTTTGACTACAAAATTGTTTGTATAACATCTGGATGCCATTGATAACAAAATTGATTCTAGTTTATTTTTAGACAGACTATTGAATACAATGAGGGTTTTTTTGCCATGTATGTAACCATTTTTTGTTTCGGAAGGTTACATCTATTTCAAATTCGAGCTCACCCCTTAGTATCTGAAGTTTTATTGAGAACGTCTTGAGCAATTGTTTTGGCTTTAATTTTTTTAAACTATGCATCTGATTTTACGTTCAAATAATAAATAATTAATAATGAAAACCACGTTGGGAGTGAATACTCAAATTGCAGCGTATTTCTAGACTATTTGTATGCTCTCTGAAATTATTTCATTATTATGATTGTTTTTCAAAAAACTCGAACGTTTTGATCTCCAAAGAAAAATAATAATTTAAGTTTAAATATTTACTTACTTTGTTATCGCCGAGCCCAGGAATCAAGTTTAAAGTTCTATATCTTTGTCATGTCAAGTATACTGTAGCAAATACTTTCATGCATTTGAACACAATTAAAATTATACGCACATTCGATTTAATATCATTTAGATCACGGCTGTAAAAACATAGCACAATTGTTTTACTTATGTCGTGTGTATGCGTTTGTGTTATAATTAAGCAACACCGGAAAGTGAAAAGAAAATACATTTTCCCTTAAACATTGATTTGAGGAACTGATACTTAAGTTATCATCTTTAAGGCAAACTGTTATAACGAGGCTGAGTACCACGTTTACGACCACGAGAGGTGGACTTTCCCGGCAACCATCGTAATCGTTGAATGGTACTAATAGATTTATGTTATATACTACATATACGGTATGGCGATGGTATTGCATGATAAGTCTTTCCAATTTTAATGGTCACTTATTCTTACCTCCTTTTGCTTATTTTTTACTCTTCCCTCTTAGTTTTTCGGTGAAATATAGACACCTAAATATATCATTTTGATGAGCATGATATCTATTTAAACTTTTAAAAACGTCTCATATCTTATGCACATATAGTGGAATATAGTAACTACGTAATTGTACTGGACCCCCGGGTTTATCATTCCAGGTCAGAGCTTAGAGATACGATAAATATACTTCCTTTAGAAGTTTTCACTATAAGTTGTCAAAGAGGTAAATATGTCTGTGGCTTGATATTAATTCATCAGTAACATCAAACAGAGCATGCGTGATATAATCCATGGCATTACTCGTCAAAAGTTTAATGATAAAAGTAAATTTCTTAAATCTGTTACTTGGGATTATTCATTTCCACAGGGTATTGAATAACAGATGTTGGCACTAATTTTGAGGACGATGACAGGAACCCAAAATACATTTCCAACTCAAACATACTGTTCATGAATATGAAACTACAACCTTCTTTATCGTTCAAACATTTGAAAGACAGGATGTCATATGTCATAATCGTGACTGATATTAAATGTATTATGGATACTGTATTGATGCTTTTATTCGCAGGGGGATTTAATTTCGGTATATCCGCGGTCAAAGATAATACCACGAAATTAAATACACGTGAAATTGATACCTTATACTTATGAAGTATCAGAAAAACAATATGTTAACAATAACATATATAAAGTTATAACCAACAAAATTCATTCATATATATATATATATATATATATATATATATATATATATATATATATATATATATATATATATAAATCACAAATTATTTATATTTTTTATTCAAAGCTCTGTACAAAGTACTCGTGAAAAATTCATAACAAAATTTGTATTTGCTTTGGAAACAGTCATTCGCGAAATTTTCTTCCCGTGACTAAGTTCCATTCAGAATTTCCGGTGGAATTAAACATACAACAATTTAAGAAGAAACACAATGTTTGGTGGGACTGTAAAGCGAATTATAGTGTCAAAACGTGTGTGATCAGGAATAAAACTTAAAATACATTAAAAATATTCTATACCCGGACATCTTGGTCAATCATATACCCGGTTTAGCTGTAGCAGAATACAGTTCTCCGACTTAAAGGCGATTGACACAAATTATACTAGTAATTTGTCAAGTGGAATCCCTATATTCTAATTAATAGATATTTGCCACTGATAACAATTCCCAAGTTTTCTAAAGCTCAGATAGCTAAGTGGCCTTGTTATAGCTGTATTATATATACATCGTTCGAGCCATCGAAAGTCACCTGTATATTAAAAAAGCAGTTTAAAAATGTCACAAATTTGTGTTTTATTCTGTTAGCGCTTTCGCCTGTAGGCTCTTCAGCATATTACAACCACTAGGACGTTGCCACTGCAGGTGTATCGTTTGAGTCCCCGAGGGTATACATAAACCTAGTACCTGGTATTTCGGTACCATCTGATACTAAAGTAATATTTGGCACCATTTAAATTCCAAAGTTTTCTAAAGCTAACATAGTCATCCTTTTACAGTGGTTACTCTTAGACGGATTTCGGCTATACTTTCTCTTTAGAAAATACATATACATTTTAAATTGGAGCTCAACTAATGAAGCCTAATTGACAGAAACGATCGTTTTGAGCATTATAACTTTGGTAGTATTATAATATCAATGGATTAAAATATCCCATAATTTGATAAATTAAAGTGAAAGGCAAGATGAAATGAGGTGATGGTGTGTTTATATTTTTAACATATCTACATAATTTATTACATAAACAGGGTTTAATGAACTGTGACAATTAAACTAGGATATTTCAAAACGGGCATGTTTCACGCTTTTGCATGAGTCTATCTCAGTAATAATGCGCATATATTAATTATAACGTGTATAACAAAATTCAATATAATATTTATGTTATCTTTGATGTAGTCCTATGTAATTAGAAAGTAATTTATATATTCATGTTATGTTTGTTTCACGGTTTTAGAATCAATAAGGTCAGACATATTGATATTTATGTTTTGCTAACTAACTATATACAGTAAATTTTGTTTTAGCGACCACTTGTGTATAAAGACCACCTTGTCACAGAGACTGTTTTTGCTGTCCCCAATTCATGTAGTACCATTTGTGACGAATCAATCTCTATATAAAGACCACCTCCCTATAAAGACTGGTTATTAGTGTCCCTAAGGAGGTCGTTATATACAAGTGTCACTTTATATATATATATATATATATATATATATATATATATATATATATATATATATATCACAATATTTTTTATAAGGCTTATACATATTACACACACACTATCTGTTGGTGTAGGGTTGTTTTTATCTATTTTATACTATGATATTCAAGTAACAATTATATATAACACTGCTTCCTGTTTTAGTATCTTTGCACATGGATCTCAATCTCTGTATTATATCGAGACGTGAAATGAGAACGCATTATTTCATCGTGCATTCTAGAGCAAACTTCTTCATTTCCATCATATCTTATGAAGTTCTATAAAATTGTATTTAAAAATACATGTGAATGTACAAATGTAAATGAATCAAATTACTACTGCTGTACAATTATGCTAGCCAATCTTTTAGTATCTTTCAGTTTAAATATTATAAACGTAATACCAAAGTTATAATGCTCAAGACGATATCGTTTCTGTCAATGAGACTTCATCAGTTGAGCTCCAATTTAAAAAATGTATATTTTCTATAGAGAAAGTGGTATTATACAAGGTCAAAAAATATCTCTAAAAGTATAGCCGAAATCCGTTTAATAGTAACCACTGTAAAAATGACTATCTTCGCTTTAGAAAAAATTTTTGAATTTAAATGGTGTTATCAGTGCCAAATATTACTATATCTTGCTGTCAAATAGCTTAAGTTTCAATCATGAATTGTTCATTTGAAAAAAGAATTTTCCTGGTAGCACAAGGCTTTCTTGTAAATTGCAAACAACTTTTAAACTCAATCGAATGCCATTTCCAAATGTGATTATCCATTCTGATCGTCATCAGTCTTTCAATTACTTATTCCACTTACATATTTTGTATAGACGTAGAAAGCAGTTTTCTACCAGAACATATTCTATTTTACGTTTATTTAAAATTGGAGCTGAACTGAAGTGAATATTGGGTTTATTTATCTTTTCTTTTTTCTTTTGTTTTTATTTTATTTTATTTTGTTTTTCAAAGCTATAAGCTTGGTGTTTTGTCAGTGATACACTATACACTCTATCGGTATTAACTGTCAGTTAACTGATCTACATACTTTCCATTAATATTCATAATCCGTTTAATTTTTATTGACCATTTGCTTTTAGGGAAGTGCTGTTAAATCTCTCTCTCCCTCTCTCTCTCTCTCTCTCTCTCTCTCTCTCTCTCTCTCTCTCTCTCTCTCTCTCTCTCTCTCTCTCTCTCTCTCTCTCTCTCTCTCTCTCTCTCTCTCTCTCTCTCTCTCTCACACACACACACACACACATAATGGAACTTCCGTTGCATGGTGCAAATCAACAAACTATACACTATACTAATTACTACTGTGTTTAGTACTGCATCGTTTTTGTTCCGGCACAGTCGTGCCATTGTTATATATTATGATTATCTGTCATGGAAACAAAGTGAACGCTTGTGATATTGGCACTTTGTAAACTACATGTAATTACAACAATCTTTCAAATGTTTCTGAGATCAAGACTTGGGTTATAGACTGTATGTAGGATCTAAAGCTCAACAGATATGCATTAATGAAATTATATCATTTAAATGTATTATTTTCCAAGAAAACTTATTATTGTCAGAACTTTTAAATTCAAAATGATATAAAACATTCCAGTTTGCTGTCAACAAAATATTTTTCGATTAATTTGAAAAATATTTTCCAAAAAAAGCCTTATTTTTTGGAATTTCAGACTCAAAATGATATCAAACAAACATAACAATAGTCTGTCGACAAATAATTCTTCGATTCATTAGTAATTGCCAAAATAAATTCGTGTATATATATATAAATTATTGATAATTATTAAAAATAGATGAATTTAGCATTTTGAATTCGCCTAGTTTTGAATTCGCCCACTGACGATATATATAAATTATTGTATACAGTAATATATATATATATATTATATATATATGACGATAATATATGTATACAGTATATATATATATATATATATATATATTTATATATATATATATATATATATATATATATATATATATATATATATATATATATATATATATATATACTTCTGAATATTTAGAAAGATGTGAAAGACATGCTTATTTCAAATAATTTACATTTTGCAAATCCCAGTGCACTGACATGAAATTAAAGCAATTTTAAATTGTCACACTTCACATACAGCTGGTGAAATCACCATATTATTAATATAACACGTCCGCATGTCAACTGAAAATTTAAATTAGCAAAAATATCAATTAAGCTTTGCAGCATCGTGGAACGTATGACTTACTTCTAATTCAACTTTACTTTTTCGTCTATCCAAGTCTGTCTTAAATGTGTTATTTTAATTCCAAGGGTTTCGTCTTTGACAGCTGTGTACTATATCTGAATACTTAAAAACTTGTTCCCAATCCGTTTGATGTTCAATTTGCCAATAGTACACTAGAGTTTTATGTTGATGCTCACCTATGGGTAGTTGCCACTGCTAGAGTGGCGTTTTTGTCCCCGAACGTACGTGGTACTTCGGTACCAGCTGCTTATTGTATAAGTCGTATTTCGTATCGATATCACCATTTAAATTCCAAACTCTTCACAAGATTAGATAGTCATCTTTTAAATGTGGTTATTCTTAGATGGATTTCTGTATAAGCATTGTATTTGGATTTATCAATTAGGCTTCTACATTTTAATTCCAAGCTCTATCTCTTTTTCAACTAGTGAACACTTATTGACAGAAGCGGACGTTTTAAGCATTTGTTTTTGATGTTTTGTTGTCAAAATTATAACTTTGGTGTTATATTAACAATATTGTCAAAGTCATAACTTTGGTATAATATTCACAATATTGTCAAAATTATAACTTTGGTATTGTCAAAATTATAACTTATGTATTATATTTACAATATTTTTAAAATTATAACTTTGATATTATATTTACAATATTGTCAAAATTATAACTTATGTATTATATTTACAATATTGTCAACATTCTTACATCTGTGAACGTAGCTGAAATAGCTGAAACCCAGAAATAAGCTAATTAATATTTTACAATATAATATATGGCTTTGAAAATAATTTTATTGTGTTACTTCTTTTGCAGACGAATTCGCGTCATGAAAATTGTGCTAGACAAATTGGGATGTTGTATGGAAGACCTAGACGGTAGGAGGAAGATAATAAACGATCAGTGCTCAGCAGACTACTCTACAAACATTACACAAATGTCAAAATCTCGTAAGAGACTGCACGTGACTTTCGACAAATCTCGTGGTACTTCGTCAGACAAAACTCCTGATAGTCGGGAAATGAATGAACTTATTTCAAAAGCTTCAATTAAAACCTAATGTCGAATCTAATTTGCATTTAGGTTATGATTTGATTGGTTTTTTTTTTATCAATTTTATACAAAGTTTAGGATCATCTCTGAACCGGATATTTGTTAGGTTTTATATATTGTTGGTACATCCAAATGTAAAATCATCCCATTGGGTTAATGTTATGCTATAAAAAGAGTATAATATTTATAGATCATTTATGTAATTATTCAACATGAAATTTTTTTAACATGAAAAATATTAATAAAAATCTATATGGCTTAGACCTTGATTAAACTGATGTCATGTCGCCTGTCAGAAAAACGTGCATATATATTAGAAAGTAAAAACGGCTCACACAGCATGCTCAGACACAACATAATGTTTAGTTTAAAATAAATATGAATTTTTCCATGACAGAAATATAAGATTTTAGAACTATCATGATCGCTGTTACGAAAACATACCATTTTAAACCAAAACACATACAGAAAACACTGTATTAACGGCATTTAATATAGGGAATTTGAAGTCTGATAAAAGTTTATCAGTAAACGCTAGATTGATGGGCGTGGCTCAATGTGTGTTCTAAAAGGTTATGTAAAAATATCAACTTTAATAGATGTAACGAACATGTTGTTATCAATGCGTCTTCAGATTACGTTCGACAGCTCGTAGCCATGCTCTTATTAAACAGTTGAAACGATTATCCATCTCCACATATACTCTTGAGTAATGATGATGATATAACGTGATAGCAATGGAATGATAATGAGATAATGGTTCCTTCAATAATAAATCGAGAGTGATGAAGCCATAGACAATTACCCAGTTTGTTCATCACACATATGCATATAATAACTGTTATGTATTTCAGTTGCTTAGTAACAGAAAATTATCTTTTATAACAGCAGTATTTGATACAAATGACATGACTCAGCTGAACTAAATCATTTCCAATATATTTAAGATTAGTGTACACTATCATCTTTATCATCGTCGTCGCTGTCATCATCATCATCGTCGTCGCCATCATCATCATCATCATCATCATCATCATTCTTATTTTCAACTATGATTTTTACAGACCGCCCGCTGTTTCGTTACACACCAGGGGGTTCCTGCGTTTGAATCCCAGTACCGCCTGATACCTGAAACCTCTTTAAAACAGGTTATAAGTCATCCGTCACCAAGAGCTCTGCAAAACAAATGAAACCCATAGTTTTTTAAGATAAGTCCAATGGAACGGAAGGCGTAGGTGGTGCATAAATGAAACCTAACTGTATCGACGTAATTTCATAGCAAAGGTCAAATTTTGTATCGTTTCATCGTTAGCTAGCGACGTCTTCACACAAACGAAAACACGTAGATCATTTGTCAAGCAAAAATAATACAAAACATCCTTTTATCCCACAAGCGACGACTCAGTAGTAGTGTTATACTCGTTATGGAAAGTTTGTATTTTTCAGTTCGGATAGCATTTCAGATTACAAACCATCGCGATCCTGTTGTTAAGTATCAGAAGTGGAAGACTTTTGGATTTGTGTTCAACTTTAAATACATGGCCTATAAGACGTGACACTCTAAACACTCTCCCGATTCACCGATACCAAAGTACTAATCTTCAAAATGTTGAGCAGACAATATACAAATCTGGTTAACATTGGATAAACACGGACATCTGGAAATTCAGAAGTGGGATCATGAGCCATAGCGAAGTAAGCATGCCTTAGTCACCGCTGCCGCCAGTCCACAGTCAAATACAAATGAAATAAGTAAGTAATAAATCCTAGTCATAGTTGGTTCGTTAAAATGTAAAAAAAAAAAAAAAAATGTTGAAGTGGGGAAACAGTGTCATTTTTCTGGACGACATCATCATCATCATCATCATCATCATCATCATCATCATCATCAGTTTAGTAGTAGTATAAAATATATTAACATCGTTTTATCATTTTCACGTTAATGACTTATTCCATCTTTCAAGATATATATATTTATTGGCTGATAATTAACATCTTTGCAATTTCACTGCAGTTAAATTATATTTTACAAACATTTTTACAAATATTTTTATTGTCTTTGCAGTCAATAATAAGTTTGTGTCATGGTGACTCGGTTCAATTTCTCTTACATATTTAAGCGTTTTTTTTATATACGGGGAGTCAGTTTTATATCACGCCTTTTTTATTATATGACCTCTGACGTTAACTTCATTTAAACTCTTACCTCATTGTAGGTCATAATATAAAGGGTTATTTTATTTAAAATGTTGTAATTGTAAAACCTTTCGAAATGTAATTTTCAGCACGTTGTTTCATGTTATAAAATAGATATGTTGAATTAATATTTGTTGATTTCTCAACTGAAGGAGCTGAAGAATTCAGCTGATAAAGTGTGTCCCATACAAAGTGACACTGATAGAACTTTATAAGGGTATGTGGGTTTGTTGCGTTTATAAGAACATTCCCCTCCCAATGATACTACAATGACTGTCCATTCCGAGAGTTTTCCGAGAATTTGACTTTCAGATTCTTACCAAAAGGGTTAAGATTTCTCTTTCCACTAATACACCTATTTGATTACTTTCTTCTCTCATACTTCATACACACACACACACACACACACACACATATATATATATATATATATATATATATATATATATATATATATATATATATATATATATATATATATATATATATATATATATATATATATATATATATATATATATACATGTGTGTGTGTGTTAGACAGTGTACGTAAATAGAATGTGACGCAACTTTATATGCAGTGCATTATCATTACATAGAAGCGCTACATGATTATCATATTGTGATGTCACAGCTTGTCGACACCTGACAAAATAGTATAGGCCTATACACCTGTCGACGATGGAAGGTTAAAGGCCCATGACCGATGGTGTACGCTCAGAAAATTTGTTAATTCTGTTTTAATGATAATGTGCTTTACAAAATGCTTTTATAAAGTTGTTATATTCACGCTTCTTAGTGATTCACTGTTTCTATCAATTTGAGTTTGAAGATCAAAAAATGTTTACTCGTAACGACAATAAATACAAACGGAGTTGCGTAATATTCAAGGCAACCTCGGATGAATAAGTTCAACATATGCGTTATTGTTATATCGTATCCATCATAACTCGTGCCTAATCTTTTGATCATCTTGAGGATGATTTTACTCAATTTTCGGTTATGACAATCTTTATGGGGAAAAAACTTCTACCGTAGGCATAACTTATTAAATGCGGATACGAGTTGAGATGGGCACGAATTGTGAAAGGTCCGAGTTCACCAACATTCCACAAAGAAGTAAACACGTTGTCATACAGATAGCAAATAAACAAAACACAAAGGACAGAAAAAGAAGGGAGACAGAATCGATAAAAATTGTACTGTGCGTGTAGGAACAGAAATAGAGCGTTGAAATGTTTTGAGGAAGGAAATAAAGCGGAAACAAAGTGAATAATTCACCACCCTTATTTGAATTTCCACTGAAGAAATCTCAGTCTGTCAAGGCTATTTATATAACACTTCTGTACAATCGTGGAGACTTAAACTGGTCGGAGAAAATAATACTGTCTTTTGTTTTTATCTATTTAACTTGAAAGTGGCAAACGTATTTATAACAATATTTTATTTAGAAAAATGAATAGTTGTAGTTTTCGGTGAAGTACTTTCCACAAGTTGACGTACATTCATGTTTGACATCCTTTCCGTGACGGTTACACGTGCAATCGCTACTTAAGGTTGTTTGTATCATGTTGTTTTTATCATTTTCTGACTAATTTCAGTGTATGTGTGTACTAGTTTGGATTAGTATGTCTTTAAATTGCGAAATGTGTGAATCGGAGAACTTTTTACGATATTTAATGTAGTTTAATTTGACCGGTCAGCCTTTAACGTTCACTCCTCCACGACACTTGAAATGAGTTTGTCCGATTCTACAACACACACACACACATACACACACACACAGAGACATATATATATATATATATATATATATATATATATATATATATATATATATATATATATATATATATATATATATATATATATATATATGTCTATATACATATGTCTCTCTTGTTTGTGTTGTTATAGTTTGTTTGTACCTATTTCTGTGACAGCCGTTGTATAGTTATCTGTACCAATTTCTGTGACAGCCATTGTATAGTTGTTTGTACCATTTTTGTGACAGCAATTGTATAGCTGTCTGTACCTAATTCTGTGACGGAAATAAGTACAAACAGCTACACAACGGCTGTAACAGAAATAAGTACAAACAGCTATACAACGACTGTCATAGCAATAGATACAGGTAACTAAACAACGGCTGTTACAGAAATAGGTACAAACAACTATACAACGGCCTTCACAGAAATAGGTACAAACAGCTATACAACGGCTGTCACAGAAATAGATACAAACAGCTATACAACGGCTGTCACAGAAATAGGTACAGATAACTAAACAACGGCTGTCACAGAAATAGGTACAAACAACTACACAACGGCTGTCACAGAAATAGATACAGATAACTAAACAACGGCTGTTACAAAAATAGATACAAACGGCTAAACAACGGCTATTGCACACATAGAAATACAGACAGCTAAGCAATGGCTGTAACACGAATAGGTACCGTCAACTAAACAGCGGCTGTCACACAAAAAGGCACCGACGGCTAAACAGCGGTTGTAACACTAATAGTTTCAGACGGCTAAACTACAGTTGCAACACAAATTGGTACATACAGCTATACAACGGCTGTCACAGAAATAGATACAGACAACTAAACAACTTCTGTCACAGAAATAGGTACAAACAACTGTACAACGGCTGTCACAGAAATACGTACAGATAACAAAACAACGGCTGTCACAGAAATAGGTACAAACAATTATACAACGGCTGTCACAGAAATAGGTACAAACAGCTATACAACGGCTGCCACAGAAATAGGTAAAAACAGCTATACATTGGCTGTCACACAAAAAGGTACAAACAGCTATACAACAGCTGACACAGAAATAGGTACAGACAAATAAACAACGGCTGTCACAGAAATAGATACAGGCAGCTAAACAACGGCTGTCACACAAATAGATACAAACGGCTAAACAACGGCTATCGCACACATAAACCTACAGACAGCTAATAGGTACAGTCAATTAAACAGCGGCTGACACACAAAAAGGCACAGCCATCTAAACAGCAGCTGTCGCACAAATAGGTACAAATAGCTATGCAACGGCTGTCACACAAATAGGTACAGATGGCTTAACAACGGCTGCCACACAAATAGTTACAGAAGACTAAACAATATAAAACATCTCAGATACAAAAGTATAAATCTTGAGGATGTCCAGGGCACAGATACAAATCGACAAACACGGACCTCTGGAAAGAAAGAAGTGGGACCAGGTGCCATGGAGGAGTAAGCATCCCCTGGCGACCGGTCACACCCGCCGTGAGTCTACAGTCAAGTCCAAATGAAATACGTGAGGAACGAATCCTAATTGGTACAAACGTTTCAACAACCGTCAACGAAAAAGCTCCTCAACATTTCACCCAGTGAAACAGAGTAATCGCAAACAAAACTATTAAAGCCACCGTAAAACGTTCGGAACGTTGACATAAACGCGGATTTCGATATATCAGTTCAGTGTAAAATCAGAGTGGTGTTGGACAAAATAATTATCATGATGACCAATCACTAGATATTTAAATTTGTGGGTACCACCTTTAGTGTAAACACAGTTGTCTATGATGCTAAAAAGTCTTTCTTTTAATTTTTGATGTGTAATAGTTGTGTAAAGAGTAGAGAAGTCATAAGTTTTGATAAGAAAAATTGTGTGCCTTTAACTTTTCCACATCTGATTTACACCGCTTCTGGAATTAGCAACTGTACAATATTGCTGAAGTTTCTCCTTAACGGTTGTCAATATCTTGGCAAGGAGTACAGATAAAGGTTTGGTAGAACATTTGCTGGATCCTGCTATGTTCCTCTGCTTATATGAGGTTTTATGAAGTTTAGGTATCCAATATAAAAATGGTAGCTCAAAATCAGTATCGGTTGTAGATACATCAAAAGAACGTAATACGGACACATGATTTTGAATAATCTCAAACGGTTGTCACGCAAATAGTTACAGACGACTAAACAGCGGCTCTCACACAAACAGTTACAGACGACTAAACAGCGACTGTACGTCACACAAATAGTTACAAACGACTAAACAGCGGTTGTCACACGAATAGATACAGACTACTTAACAACGGCTGTCACATAGATACAGACGACTAAACAGCGGCTGTCACACAAATAGTCACATACGACTAAACAGCGACTGTACGTCACACAAATTGTTACAGACGACTAAACAGCTACTGTACGTCATACAAATAGTAACAGACGACTAAACAGCGGCGGTTGTCACACGAATAGATACAGACTTCTTAACAAAGGTTGTCACACAAATAGATACAGACGACTAAACAGCGACTGTACGTCACACAAATTGTTACAGACGACTAAACAGCGACTGTGTGTCACACAAATTGTTACAGACGACTAAACAGCGGCTGTACATCACACAAATAGTTACAGACGACTAAACGGCGGCGGTTTTCACACGAATAGATACAGACTACTTAACAACGGTTGTCACACAAATAGATACAGACGACTAATCAGCGGCTGTACGTCACACAAATAGATAGCGGTTGTCACGCAAATAGATACAGACGAATAAACAACGGTTGTCAGACAAATAGATACAGACGACTAAACAGCGGCTATACCTCACACAAATAGATATATACAACTAAACATCGGTCGTCACACAAATAGATACAGTCGACTAAACAACGGTTGTCACACAAATAGATATATACAACTAAACAGCGGTTGTCACACAAATAGGTTCAGACGACTAAACACGGTTGTCACAGAAATAGATATATACAACTAAACACGGTTGTCACAGAAATAGATATATACAACTAAACAGCGGTTCTCACACAAATAGATACAGACGACTAAACAACGTCACACAAATAGATATATACAACTAAACAGCGGTTGTCACACAAATAGGTACAGACGACTAAACAACGGTTGTCACACAAAAAGATATTTACTACTTAACAGCGGCTGTCACACAAATAGATACAGACGACTTAACAGCGGCTGTCACACAAAAATAGGTACATGTCACACAAATAGGTACAGACGACTAAACAACGGTTGTCACACAAAAAGATATTTACTACTTAACAGCGGCTGTCACACAAATAGATACAGACGACTTAACAGCGGCTGTCACACAAATAGATGAAGACGACAAAACAACGGTGTGTACAGACGGCCTAACAAATAGATATAGACGGAGGCTTAACAGACGACAAAAACAACGGTTGTCACACAAATAGATATAGACGACTTAACAGCGGCTGTCACACAAATAGATATAGACGTTATAACAACGGTTGTGACATACATAGACCTACAGACAGCAAAGGCTAAACATAAGCTTTCACATAAATAGATACAGACAGCTAAACAACTGCTATCACATAAATAGATACAGAAGGCTAAACAACTGCTATCACACAAATACGTAGAGACTACCAAACAACTGAAATTGGTACAGACGGCTTAACAACGGCTGTCACAAAAATAGGTACAGACGGCCTAACAACGACTGTCACAGAAATAGGTACAGACGGCTTAACAAAGGCTGTCACAGAAATAGGTACAAACAGCTATACAATCACTGTCCCTAAAAATAGGTACAAACAGCTATACAATGGCTGTCACACAAATAGGTACAAACAGCAATACAACGACTGTCACACAAATAGGTACAAACAGATAAACAGCGGCTATCACACAAAGAGACCTACAGACAGCTAAACAACAGCTATCGCACACAAAGGTACAGACGGCTAACTTGTTAAGCATCCGCTTATAGGTTCAGACAATTAAAACAGCTACCACAAAAATAGGTAGAGATGGCTAAGCAAAAACAGCAAATGACATTCGTAAAGAATCTAAATATTAAATAAAACTTTAAATAGCTATAAGATTAATTTTTATTTAAATTATCATATCTGATATTTTACACCATGGTTTTTAAGCCATTAACGAATAGAAAATACAGAAAATAGTAAACATTCACCACCTGATTAAACTAAAGAACTAAACTAATCATCGACTAAACGTGTAAGATTTGCAAAAAATATGACTTGTAGAGGAAATGATGTCTCATTTAAAGCTACAAAGTAAACTCAAACAATCCAGGTACATACTAGAATAGCCTATTTTGCCTCAGCAGTAACAGGTGTAAATTTCATAAGGTGTTACAATAAAAATGTAATTGCAAATGATTAGGTAAACAAGCACATAAAATTAAAATAGAAACTTTTATCTTTTTATATACTGTTTGCACGCTTCATGTATATATTTCCAAAAACTGTGAAATATTTTATCTTTAAGAGCCAACGCTATTTCGAAATTCATAATTGGTGTACCAAAAAGACTCATGAAAACTCGTGAAAGGTATTTGGAAAATTCATATTAGTATTCCTTTCCATGGGATATTGTAACTAAGAAGAATATTTCTGATATATGATCTGTCAGGACTAAAGGAACTTTTCAAAGCTCTCATTTGGCACTAACTTTGTGTTTACGAAAATGTATGTATCATGTTCTTAAGGTTTTTGTGCAATATTCAAGTATTAAGCCCATTTGCATATAAATATGCTTACTACCATTTGACTGAAACTTTTCAAAATATCTATATATAAAAATTCTCAGATACCAAAGTATAAATTTTTAGGATCTCCAGGATATAGGCACAAATCTAGGGGGGAATGGACAAACACAGACCTCTTGAAACCAAGAGGTGGGATCAGGTGCCATGGAGGAGTAAGCATCCCCTGTAGACCAGTCACATCCGCCGTGAGTCCACAGACAAATCAAAATGAAAAACGTGAGTAACGAATCCTCGTCACATTGGGACTAATGCATGTACCACGTGATAACCGATAACGTTTGTGCAGTACTAGTATCTCCAATGGTAATTTTTCCGCTGAAATGACGGTACCGCAGGATATTGTCTGCTAGCGTCATTCCACTCAATATTTCACTTAGTGAAATAGAATAATCACAAACAAAATTGTTATATCGACCTTTAAATTTCCGGAAATATATCAGTGAGTAGTTTACCTCTGTATATGAAATATTCATATGTTGAACATGCCCAGACATATCGAATCATTTGTGAAATATAAGCTCCATATGCAGGTCATTGTGGGATATTAGTACTTTAATGCAGAATATTTACGATGGGAAAGCCTAAATCGTCGCGTTTGTCGTATAGCTTAGTTGTTTATTTCCCGTCTGTGTCTATAGTAAGTAAAATGTCTAAGTAAGAAGCGTGTGTGCTTGATTCTGTTGTATCTTTTATTTCTAGTTCGCTGGGATATATCGCATTGCCATATGTATGAGAATGGTCATTATTACTTGAGAAAACGTCGTCGATATTATAATATCTAAATCTCAAATTAAAAAACACCACTAACTTTTTCTTCTTTTAATTCAGCAGTTTCTGAATGAAGTCTACATTCTACAAAGCAACAACGAGAGAAATTGGGAAAGGTTTAGTAAAATATCTAGTCAAAGTGAGATAATTTTAGTACTATATCTAGACAAAGAGAGTTAACTTAAGTAAAATATCTACACAAAGTGTAATAACTTTAGTACAATATCTAGACAAAGTGTGATAACTTTAGTACAATATATAGACAAAATGTGATAACTTTAGTACAATATCTAGACAAAATGTGATAACTTAAGTACAATATCTAGACAAAGTGTGATAACTTTAGTACAATATATAGACAAAATGTGATAACTTTAGTACAATATATAGACAATATGTGATAACTTTAGTACAATATCTAGACAAAGTGTGATAACTTAAGTGCAATATCGATATCTAGACAAAGTGGGATAACTTTAGTACAATATGTACACAATGTGAGATAACCTTGGTACAATATCTAAACGAAGTGGGATATCTTTAGTACAATGTCTACACAAAGTAGAATATCTTAAGTACAAAAATCTAGACAAAATGGGATAACTTTTGTACAATATCTAGACAAAATGAGATAACAATGGCACAATACCCAAACAAAGTGGGATAACTGTAGTACAATATCTAGGCAAAGTGGGATAACATTATATCAAGACAAATTGGGAAAACGTCAGTTCGATATCTTGATAAACTGGTAATAACTAGTACAATATTATAAACATACTACCAAAGTTATACGTTATATCTAAGTTATATCTAATCAAAACGTGTGATACTCGACAGCTACTCGAGTAAGATACTGAGACCTTTATTCAGCCCAATGAAACAACTAAAAGTTTAGTAAACATCGGTTTTTCAATTTCCAAAGTATGCCAAGTGGACAGTAGGCAAAGTGGGATAGCGTTGGTATAATATCTAAACAAAGTGGACAACTTCTAAAGTATAAGCCAAGGCATATGCAATATAACGTTTATCAGCCATAATGTTCAGTTTAATAAAAAATATCACATCTGATATTTTACGCCATGGTTTTTAAGTTATTGACGAACAGAAAATATTAAACATACACCCCATGAGGGGAAAATAATGGTATAATTTAAAGCTACAATATATGCACTTACACAATTCACGTACGTACTAGAACACTTAAGCTCACTAATAACATGTATAAATTTCAAAAGATGTTACAAAAAAATATGATTGCAAAATGATTAGCATAAAACTGAAATAGAAACTTTTATCGTTTTTATTTACTGTATGCACGCTTCATGCACACATTTCAAAAATTAATGTTAAATATCTTATCTGTAACAGCCAAATATTACATCGAAATTCATAATTGGTGCAACAAAAGGATAGGAAAGTCGTGAAAGTTATTTGGAAGGTTTATATTAGTATTCCTTTCCATGGGGTACTGTAACTAAGACAAACACCCCAGGACCTGCCAGGACTAAAGGAACACATCAAAGTTCTCATTGAGCATCAATTTTGTGATTGAAAAAATACATGTATCATGTTCTTAACGTCTTTGTGTAAGAATCAAGTATTAGACGCGTTACTTACACTTTTTCAAGGGAATCCTAGATATGCCTCGGTAGAGGATATCTCAAAATTGTGAGGTAAATATTTTTCATAGTTTGCATTTCAATAAAAATCAAAGTGAAGTATTAATAGACAAAAAACGATGAAAATTGAATTAGGGAGGCAGTTGGTTAATAAACCCTTAATCTCAGCAATAACATGTATAAATTTCAAATGGTGTTACAATAAAAATATGATTGCAAAATGATTAGCAAATAGGGCCACATAAAACTGAAACAGAAACTTTTATCTTTATATTTACTTATGCACGCTTCATGCATATATCTTAAAAATAATGTGAAATATCTCATCTTTAACAGCCAAATGTTACATCAAGTTTAGAATTGGTGCAACAAAAAGACAGGAACTCATGAAAGTTAATTGGAAAGTCTATATTAGTACTCCTGTCCATGTAATTCTGTAAACTACATTGTCTAGCAAATCTAATACTCTCTCGTCATAACTAAGAAGAACATCTCTGATATATGACCTGTCAGGACCAAAGGTCTCATTGAGCAACAATTTTGTGTTAAAGAAAATACACGTGTCATGTTCTGAAGATCTTTGTGCAAGATTTAAACGTTAGGCGCATTTCCATATACATATGTTTACTACCATTTTATAATGGCCGTAAGTGCCGAGCATAGGCCAAAATTTGAAGCCCTTCACCGGCATTTGGTGAAAGTTTTAAAAGATTATTGAATGGTGCGTAAAACAACAATAAACAAACAAAGTACCAATTGACTAAACCGCCAGTGTTTTTAAAATATATGTTTACATTCTACACGGCAACAATGCGACAATGAGAGTTAACTTGCGCACAATGTGAAGACGACATGGGATAACTTTAGTAGGCCTACAATGATTAGACAATGTCGGATAACTTCAGTAACAATATCTAGACAAAGTGTTATAACTTAGGTAAAATGTACGGACAAAGTGGTGATCATTTTAGTACAACATCTAGACAAAGTGGGTTAACTTTGGTACAATATCTAAAAAAAGTGGGATAACTCGAGTACATATATGTAGACAAACTGATAACTTTAGTACAATATATAGATACAATGGAATAACTTCAGTTACGTGTGTAGACAAAGTAGTAATAACTTTAGTACAATATCTAGAAAAAGTGGGATAACTCGAGTACATATATATATATAGACAAACTGATAACTTTAGTACAATATCTAGATACAATGGGATAACTTTATTTACGTGTGTAGACAAAGTAGTAATAACTTTAGTACAATATCTAGAAAAAGTGGGATAACTCGAGTACAATATATCGACAAACTGGGATAACTTTAGTACAATATCTAAATACAGTGGAATAACTTTAGTTACGTGTATTGACAAAGTAGTAATAACTTTGGTACAATATCTAGAAAAAAGTGGGATAACTCGAGTACATATATGTAGACAAACTGATAACTTTAGTACAATATCTAGATACAATGGAATAACTTCAGTTACGTGTGTAGACAAAGTAGTAATAACTTTAGTACAATATCTAGAAAAAGTGGGATAACTCGAGTATATATATATATAGACAAACTGATAACTTTAGTACAATATCTAGATACAATGGAGTAACTTTAGTTACGTGTGTAGACAAAGTAGTAATAACTTTAGTACAATATCTAGAAAAAGTGGGATAACTCGAGTACACATATATATAGACAAACTGATAACTTTAGTACAATACCTAGATACAATGGAATAACTTTAGTTACATGTGTAGACAAAGTAGTAATAACTTTAGTACAATATCTAGAAAAAGTGGGATAACTCGAGTACAATATATCGACAAACTGGGATAACTTTAGTACAATATTTAAATACAATGGAATAACTTTAGTTACGTGTGTAGACAAAGTAGTAATAACTTTAGTACAATATCTAGAAAAAGTGGGATAACTCGAGTACATATATATAGACAAACTGATAACTTTAGTACAATATCTAGATACAATGGAATAACTTTAATTACGTGTGTAGACAAAGTAGTAATAACTTTAGTACAATATCTAGAAAAAGTGGGATAACTCGAGTACATATATATAGACAAACTGATAACTTCAGTACAATATCTAGATACAATGGAATAACTTTAGTTACGTGTGTAGACAAAGTAGTAATAACTTTAGTACAATATCTAGAAAAAGTGGGATAACTCGAGTACAATATATCGACAAACTGGGATAACTTTAGTACAATATTTAAATACAATGGAATAACTTTAGTTACGTGTGTAGACAAAGTAGTAATAACTTTAGTACAACATCCAGACAAAGTGTGATAACCTCAGTGCAATATCTTCAATAAGTGGTAATAACTTTAGTACAATATCTGGACAAAGGAGGTTACTTTTAGTACAATGTCTAGTTAAAGTTGTAATAACTTTATTGCAACATCTAGATAAAATGGCAATAAATTTAGTACAGCATCTAGGCAAAGTGTAATAACTTTTAATTAGTACAACATCAATATAAATGTATAATAACTTTAGTACAATATCTAGTTCAAGTGGTGATGACTTTAGTACAACACGCAGACAACATGGTAATAACTTCAAAATAACACCCAGACAAAGTTGTAAAAACTTAACATGTTTACGTAAACATTGTACATCTAGACAAAGTGGGATAACGTCAGTACAATATATAGACAAAGTGGGATAATGTCAGTACAATATATAGACAAAGTGGGATAACGTCAGTACAACATATAGACAAAGTGGGATAACGTCAGTACAACATATAGACAAAGTTGGATAACGTCAGTACAACATATAGACAACGTGGGATAACGTCAGTACAACATATAGACAAAGTGGGATAACGTCAGTACAACATATAGACAAAGTGGGATAACGTCAGTACAACATATAGACAAAGTGGGATAACGTCAGTACAACATATAGACAAAGTGGGATAACGTCAGTACAACATATAGACAAAGTGGGATAACGTCGGTACAACATATAGACAAAGTGGGATAACGTCAGTACAATATCTACACCATAGTAAAAAGTCAAGAGAAAATTTGGATAACCAGTCAAAATCGGAGTACAATATTTCGACAAAATGGGATAACTTTAGTACAATATCTAGACAGTGTAATAATTTTAGTACAATATTATACAAAGTGTGATATCTTAAGTACAATATCTAGACAAAGTGAGATAACTTTAGTACAATATCTAGTCAAAGTGAGATAACTTTAGTACAATATCTAGACAAATTGAAATATCTTATTACAATATCTAGACAAAGTGTGATAACTTTAGTAAAATATCTAAACGAGGTGGGATAACACTTGTACAATATCTAGACAATGTGAAATAACTTTGGTACAATAACTAGACAAGTTTGGGTAACTTTAGTACAATATCTGGACAAAGTGGGATAACTTTAGTACAAAATTTAGGTAAGTGGGATCATTAGCATGATTAGTGTAATATATTATCACTGCATCTCACTTCTGTACAAGAACGGTTGACAGAGTAAGTCACTTTTCCGCACATGTTACATGCTTCCAAAAACCAGTCAAAGTACTGAAAGTACTGAAAAGACGTGATATATAATACAGGTTTGATTATGTTATATCTTACGGAAGTGAGTGATGTTCTGGAATACACAGAGAAAATGTTTGTTGATCACATGTTTTATTGTCCCACTCACAAGACTGTTATTAAACATTTTCCATTATTTTGGTTGGCAGCTGTTGTCAGCATATATAAACGTACGTAGTGAGACATTGACCTGTAACTGACCAGTGCTGTGGTTGCGTTATAATTAAAACAGCATAAATCTATGTGAGTCAGTACGACAAACATTAGATATACCTGTTACACAACAGGTATGAATTAAAAAAAAATGTTCCATTTGTGTCTAAAAACACTATCTCAGGAAATATGTTTTTTGTATTTCTCATCAATTAATGTTATTAATAGTGCACGTGACCAAGTAAATTTCGCATTATGATGTAAATTTAAAACAATGAACTATATTTTCGGTAGCAGTATTTGCGTAATTACACATTATATTTTCTCGCTACATGTTGATATTAACCCCACATCACCCCCAAAATAAAGCTAAAAAAGGAACCGTTATGCTGTCATTCACATATGAAGGGTTAGGAAAATCGCTAGGTTATATGTAACCAACTTTATCACGTAACGCCTTAACGATAAGATAGATCTATAGCTCAGGTAGTAAGATGTCTATTTCTGGGCTGTATATGCACTTACAATATAAATTATCTGTGTTTTGTTTATAAGTTTATAATTTCATTGATAAAAAAGGAAATTCTTAATTATACCAAGTTCATACTCCGGGTGTCAGCTCGTGTGTAAGATTTTATGATATGACTCGTGGATTTTCCGTTCGCTGATTGGTTGTAACTATGGCAATTTGTATTGATAAATCCGTGTATCAATCGAAGAGGCGCTACTTTCATTCATTCGATAGTCCAGAGGGCCGTGGATTGTTATGTCGCACTCTCGTGTTTCCGTTCTTTTCCTATTTGTGTAAGCGTGTATGTCTGGATGAAACAAATGCATAAACCAATTAAAAAGCGGTCCTCATTTAACCATCAGTCTTAATCATTCACGAAAACAGACTAGATATTTTGGAAATTTCGGAAGCCGGTTAGTCTCATAGGGAGTTTTTTAACATTAGCTAAGTCGTTATAACGAGTTACGACATAGCTAACTCGTTATAACAACTTAGCTAACTCGTTATTACAACTTAGCTAACTCGTTATACCGACTTATTAACTCGTTATATAGAGTTATTAACACGTTATAACGACTTAGATAACTCGTTATAACGACTTAGTTAACTTGTTATTACGACTTAGTTAACTCGTTATAACGACCTAGCTTACGGAAGCGTATTTGAGCTACTAGCTGTCTTAAGATTGTTAGTTGTAAAGGTTTTATTTGTATTGTTTTTCACATCGTTGATGTCAATAAGTCATAACACCGCGTTACTGTCTGTTAATATTATGTTACAAAACACTTATCATGTCCTATTTTATCATTCTTATCCAATATTGTTATTAACCCAACCTTAATGAACAATAACAAAATAAAAAATTAAGAGTATCTTATTTAAAGAAGCTTTATTTTATGGAAACTAAACCACTTTTAACTTTTCACGAAATAGTCCTTTTTAAGACATTATCTTGACACGTGATAATTGCAGTCAATTGTTGTGTAATATAATAACAACCTTCGTTTATTTATTTCTATAATCAAAAGTGTGTGGGGGTTGTTTTTCTGAAAACATTTTTCCCGGTAAAATAAATGTTTTCGTATGCTTCGATTGTGCAATAAACAAGTAAAAAACAGTGGCGGATCTAGAAAGAGGGATTACTTGGTTTGAGGCTGTTGATATGCAATGCATACTTCACCAAAGGCAGACTTATGGTTTAAATTAAAGTTAGAGAGAGCGTAATTGTACAGTATATTCGCAGAGTGAGGCTCGAAAATTTTAGGATTTTTTTATATTAATTTTCTGACGTTAGGGGCACACTCTAGTTTGAATCTCTCCCTGGTCAGTGGTCACTGCACATATTTCTCTGTGTTGGATTTATTGTGAGGCAATATTTCGTTAGGCGGTAGGATTTCACGCATCTTTCAGATAATTTTTTGAATTTGGAAGCCTGTAGACGCATTTTCTGCCTCCAAACACGAAAATATTTATTACGTTGCAAGTAAAAGGCATATTTTTTCTTTTCAATATTTTCAAGGCCAAAATATTTATTTCCATAATCTGGCAGTCCCCACTCAGAAGTCGTCCCCTTATATCCCCCATTCCTTCCATGTCTACCGTTTAGAATGACGGTGCAAATGAACTGCGTGGGAACTTGTAAATAAAAAAGTTAGCGTGTTTATCTTAGAAATGCTTTAAGTAATATGACACAATTATCTGGAAAAATCTCAAACAGAAAATGTCTTATGACGGACATTTTCATAAAAAGTTAAAAGAATGCTCCTTTAAGTAACATACTCTTTATCTTATTTAAATAAGGTATGTGAATTATGGTTGCGTTGAAGTCAGATAATATTGCGATGTAATGTCTTATTAATAACAACAGTGTGAAACATAACACAAATAAAACCTTAATAACTAACAATTATAAGACAACTCGTGGCCCAAATAGACTTCCGTATTAGCTAACTCGTTATAATGAGTTAACTAAGTCGTTATAACGAGTTAACTTAATCGTTATAACGAGTTAACTAAGTCGTTATAATGAGTTAATAAGTCGTTATAATGAGTTAACTAAGTCGTTATAATGATTTAGCTAAGTCCTTATAACGAGTTAATAAGTCGTTATAATGAGTTAATAAGTCATTATAACGAGTAAGCGAAGTCGTTATAACAAGTTATAAGTCGTTATAACGACTTAGCTAACATTGTAAAAAAAATCACTATGAGACTAACCGGCTTCCGTAGAAAATCATTCTGTGCAGAAGTTAAACATTAAATGTGAATCGATATTGTTTTTGTTTTTTTGTTGTTTTTTTTTGTTTCGAATTTTGAAATAGTCATATAATAAAACTTATTACTAAATGACTAGTTTCGGTGACATGTAGGCCTATACGGATTTATTGGTCCAAGGAAGCATGATATTGACTGAGGCGAATGTTACCCTCAACCAAAGCCAAAAATTGTAGAATATCAGCAATTTATAAAGCTTTACATTTGACTTCATTATATCGTCGATTATTATAGGCCTAGGCTATGCATAGCTTTCGGAAATTAATTCCGGATTTTTTTACCGATTTGTCCGTTGTCATGTAACAGAAGTTAAACGTTTAAATGACTAAGATGGCAAAGCGTACTTAGAAACAAACATGGCCTATTTATTTCAACAGGGACAGCCTAACTCAATCAATATTTTTAACTTCGTTCGAGTGTAAACCATCTATCTTCTAAATGGTAAGAATTTTATACAATATTTATATTCTGTCTATGTGTGTTATCGTCACGAAGTTTTGTTAAAGGTTGATGTAAAAAGTTGTTTACTAACTGATAATTAACATTCCACACTCAAATTTGACGAAGCGCCAAAGGCAAAGATCGAAATAAGATAAAAATGTTTATTAGACCTAACGATTTGTAATCGATCTGCCAAATTAATATGATATGAAACAACTAGGATTTAAGTATGCAACGTTAATGATATGATATTGACTAGTAATACTTCTCAGACTTATGTAAGAGACAGAAAGATTTCTCGACAATGTTTGTGTTCTGATCAAGTCAGAAGATATATCAGCAAGGTATTCCCTAGAGTTAAATTTTAATGAGTTCATGAGTACAACAAAATAAGTATTTGTGAGTCCCGAGTACTGTGACTCCATCTGAGTAATAGGTACCTAATGTATGCCAATAATATAAAAATTTAAAATAAGATGTATAGCAGCTACCGATAATTCAAATGTGCCTAGACGTTATTCTTACAGCATTATGACTGTAGCCTAACTGAAATAAACAATTGTTATCCAATTCATTATAGCCGATATCATTCAAATATGTAATTAAGGAATAATTAAAATGATGTAAACACTCTTTTTCAGTCTTAGATTCAAAATCAATTCAGTTATTCAAAGTTACAGTGGGTCCCAAGACTGAGAAACTCGGGTTCATACATTTTGTGTGACCAAAAAAAAAATATTTTACTTGTCAGGGATGTAGAAATCATGTGTAAAGGAAAACCAAAGCGAACTCGATCTCAGATAACACAGGTACATAACATAAAAAAGTGACAGGACTGTGTCAGAATCTGTACACTCTAGAGCCCAAAAAAATTATCCAGCCAAGA
The DNA here is from genome assembly GCA_030159075.1 of Atrina japonica. NCBI lineage: Eukaryota > Metazoa > Mollusca > Bivalvia > Pterioida > Pinnidae > Atrina > Atrina japonica. Next base: position 95,762 of record BROG01000404.1, on the reverse strand, counting down.
TGGCAACAGATGGACAATGTCAACCTGACGTTTCCTCAGTTACTCTTTTAAAATCAAATGTTTTTGAGACTTATGTTTCATATTTTGCGGAAGTGCTAATATGTTCTAAATATTCGACGTCACAATTAAACTGTGACATCATTTTGCCGGACAGGTGTTGCTGTGAGAGCGAAAAGACTCCCAATGAATGCTTTTTCCCACATTTGTAAAACAAGGAGCTGCACTCGCTTTCAAGGCATTGCCTTAGTTCATATTATACCATTGCCTTGAAGTGAGCAATAACTTTGTCATCCATTGTAACATCTTAATGAACATTAATGCATTTGGTTAGGAAAACCATGTCACGGCATGTGGTATTTATATTGATGTAGACTGTTTTTGGATCCAATGTATGTACAGCTCATTTTCTACCGCCTTACCATAAAGTGCCAAATTGCTTTGCTCACTTAAAATCATGAAAGTCATGCTAAAATTGTTGCCAAATTATAGATAAGGCATATTAGGCATTTTTTTATTGGAACATTAAGATGTGAGTAAGCTGTCATGTCTAGGCTGATACTTATCCAGGTATTATGGGATCGGGCTGTCAACAAGCTCATTGTACTTAACCGCGTGTATACTCATTTCAATCAATCAGATTAAACATGCACATGTACTGCAGCCATGTGTCTAGGAATTCAGACCAATCAGAATAGTTCTTTGCAATGTAGTAACTTTTTTGAAACCCATAGTACACACTAAAGGACTCTGACCACAAAAGGGTGCTGTAATTATTGCACTTAACTCCAGATAGTACATTTTTACAATAAAGAGCTTACTGCGCTCGCATATAAATAAAAATTGTTTACTGCATGCAATCACCAAAATTTCAAATTACCACTAAAAACTGAAATTACCACAAAAGTGACCAAAATCACCCTCATTAACTGATTAAGTTAGCCTATGGTATTTTTTAAATTATCATTCATATAATTTCAAATGCTTGTTACAGAATATATCTTCTGGTTATTCAAGTTCTCTGAACAATCCTTGTTAATGTTACTGAGCAAGTTTACAGTACTTATATGTCGGTCCAGATAACTACATTCATCTTCTTGAAATTGCCATAATAAGTTTGAAAAAATACCTAACAACTTTTCATAGTGGTGTATATGTGGGTAAATATATACAGTCTCATTATGTCGAAATCGGTTGAGACAAAATTCCGGATATGTCAAAGTTGAAAGTCTCGTCCTGATTTTTATAGATATAATAATATATCAATTAAAATTTTGGTAATCTTGAATTCTGGATATTTCGAAGTAATAGGGGTGGTCCCATGAGTTTCGATACAACAAGATTCTACTGTATATGTCTTTCTCAGCCTTGGAGTAATTAATACATTTGTAGGCCTTCTTTGAATGTGAAGTCAAATTTCATCAATTCTAATTCTGTTCCCGTGGTATAATTATAATTATGCTTTTATCATGCACAAGTGTCTAGATTTTAAATAAATCTTTACTTTTCTTAAATCCTTTTTTATTAACATAGAAATATACTCAAGTATAAGAAACAATAGTCTTCCAAACCCTATAAGTGTAAGGTGAGTTCACTACAATGTAATTACTTACAATGTGCATAATTTGGGGTGATTCTTACGATCCAATCATTTCAATCATTCTAAAAATGTGGGAGGGATGCTAAGTATTGGAGCAGAAGCATTAATTACAGTGGTAATTGTAAATGACTGGACAGTCATTCATCATGTTTGAGGTCTTATCAAACTCAATTCATTCAAGAATGATATGAAATTGTAAGTATTTGTGTTGACTTTTTAACTAAATAGGTGATATGTATGCTAATGATAAAGATACTTACAATAGTTCTATAAGGATATCTTTCTTGGCTTCATATCAAATTGGTCAGTTAAAGACTATTTATATTCTACATACAGAATGTAAGGTCAAGCAGATATATATGAAACATGGCTTATCTGAAACTATTTCAACTCTTCTCAACTCATCAACCTCTGAAAAACAATGGACTCTTCTGTAAATCAATTACCGGTACTTAGACAGTTTAAATGTGTATTCAGGGGATGTGGGTTAAAACAACTGCCATTAACAAAAGAATGGTGATATTTTCTTTACTTTACATGTATTTATCCACATTTCTTATTGCCTATAATATGAATGTGTTTTTTCAAATATTGCATTGTATTTGCAATTTCTGTTGATTTTAATTTTCTTGTCAATGACATTGACTGGTCATATATGTGTACATGGGTGGCCATGAAACTATTGGATGATGATTTCATAATACAGAAAAGCAACGTCAAATTTACTGAAATATTCTGCACATAGCCAGGCCGGATTTTCTAGTAACTCTTTACAAATGGTACATGCATTTTGAATTGCGAATTTTTGCAATGTTTTTATTGAAATTGGGCTATCTAATTAGATACACAAAACTGTTTGAAAACACAAGAATGTCATCAAATTCATTGTCATTTGACTTCTGTTACAAATTTCCGGCATCATACTGGGAAAAATGCAATTCTGTATTGCACACTGCATTTATTGGGCCAAATACAGTTTATTGTATTTTTGTGTTATTCTTTACCTATATTTAATTTTACATATAAAGGTATACTCAAGACATTTGTCTGTGAATTTGAAAATAATTTTATCAATTTACTCACCTGTCCAAATTACCTGGACTGCAAATCCATGTATAAACTTTTATCCAGACAAAAAATGTGAAACCCATCAACAATAAATTATGGATAAATTTTACAAGGATTTCTACCAAGTTTTAATGTTTCAAGAATGGTTAATTTTTTGTATTTTTTTTTTTCAACAAAACTTTCTCATTGAACTTACATGTACTTTTTTTTTTAAATTTTCAGAGATTTTGAAAAAATGAGTGTTGATGTCATTCAGTCAACGACCAGGTCTGGATTACCTGGTGACCTGTTTTATGTTCCTGGATTACCTCCCCCTAGTTTGCATAGTAACAGTACTTCAAGTAGATCCAGGAGACCAAAGTAAGTAGATGTACATCAATCATATACATGATTCACGATAATCAGATGTTAAATATATAGATATATTGTGTGTATGACAGACTTCAGTGTGGCACATATGGGAAAACATGATATCACCAAACACATGAACAACATTATCCAAAAGGCATACACTTAAATGACCAATCCATTAAAAAAACATGATATTACCAAACACCATTATACATAAGGTATATGCATGATACACTGAAATGACCTGCACCAACCACATGAACAATTATACATAAGACATATACTAAAGGGACCAATGCCATTATGAAAAACATGATATCACCAAACATGAACACCGTTGCTAGTAATTACATAAGGAATACACTAAATTGACCAATACCATTTAAAAAACATGATATCACCAAACACATGGACAACAATATCTATAAAGCATACACTGAAATGACCAGTACTAACACAAAAAAACATGATATCATGAAACACATGAACACCATTATACATAAGGCATACACTAAAATTACCAATACCATCTTAAAAACATGATATCACCAAACACATGAACACTTATACATAAGACATATACTAAAGGGACCAATGCCATTATGAAAAACATGATATCACCAAACATGAACACTGTTGCTAGTATACATAAGGAATACACTAAATTGACCAATACCATTTAAAAAACATGATATCACCAAACACATGAACTCTGTTATACATAAGGCTTACATATGATACACTTAAACGACTAGTACCATTAAACAAAACATGATATCACCAAACACATGAACTCTGTTATACATAAGGCTTACATATGATACACTTAAACGACTAGTACCATTAAACAAAACATGATATCACCAAACACATGAGCACCGTTATACATAAGGCATACACATGATACATTAAAGCAACTGGTACCATTAAACAAAACATGATATCACCAAACACATGAACACCATTATACATAAGGCATACACTAAAATGACCAATACTAGTACTTTTAAAAAATGGAATCATTTTTAAACCAAATTTAAAACTGGGTTTGCAACAGTAATCAACTCTTAACAAGAGACCGTGGTGATAGCATAAAGTTAAAATTAGTGAAAAATGACAAAAATAATGTGTTATGTCAGAATTCAGTGGAATCATCATTATGTTGATATCAGATCTGTCAAAATAATGGCTATGTCATAAATATGGCAATATTATCAGAGTGACGGATTGTCACTGGAATTATTTTGTGGCCATGGACATCTGTATTATTATTTTTTTTGCTACCTTGAAAATACTCCTTTTTTTAGGACATACATTAAAAAGATAAATATTTGTTATTGAGTATGTAAGCTTTACAAAAATAAACTAAGTTTTCACCTAACTATGGTCCTGTAACCAGGGACAACAAAATTATACATATTCCCATAAATTTGGCAACATTATCACAGTGACCATTTATCCCTTGACATCATTTTGTGGGGATCTGTATTATTTTGCTTCCCAGTGTTACAGGACTAAAGTTAATGGAAAAGGGACAGTTGTGATTAAGGGTTTTAGGTGAAATAGTGTGAACATATCTTGCACAGTCAAGGGTTTACAAAATGTCGGTAATATAGTTGAGATAGTTCCTGTCCAGTCAGGGGTTTAGGTGATATAGTTGGAACAATTCCTGTCCTGTCAAATGTTTCGGTGAAATAGTGGGGATGATTCTATCACAGTCAGGGGTTTAGGTTATATAGTTGGGACAATTCCTGTCCAGTCAGATGTTTAGGTGAAATAGTGGGGATGATTCTATCACAGTCAGGGGTTTAGGTTATATAGTTGGGACAATTCCTGTCCAGTCAGATGTTTAGATGAAATAGTGGGGATGATTCTATCACAGTCAGGGGTTTAGGTTATATAGTTGGGACAATTCTTGTCCAGTCAGATGTTTAGATGAAATAGTGGGGATGATTCTATCACAGTCAGGAGTTTAGGTGATATAGTAGGGACAATTCCAGCCCAGTCAGATGTTTAGGTGAAATAGTGGAGATGATTCTATCACAGTCAGGAGTTTAGGTTATATAGTTGGGACAATTCCTGTCCAGTCAGGAATTGAGGTGATACAGTGGGGATGATTCCTTTCCAGTCAAGGGTTGAGGTGATACAGTTAGGATGATTCCTGTCCAGTCAGGAATTGAGGTGATACAGTGGGGATGATTCCTGTACAGTCAGAGGTTTAGGTGATATAGTGGGGATGATTCCTGTCCACTCAGGGGTTTAGGTGATATAGTGGTGAAGATTCTTATACAGTCAGTGGTTTTGGGGATAAAGTGATGACAATGCCTGTACAATCAAGGATTGAGGTAATATATTATAGTTGTGATGATTCCTGTACAGTCAGGGGTTTAGTGATATACATATAGTGGTGACAGTTCCTGTACAGTCAGGGGTTGAGGTGATATAGTGGTGACGATTCCTTTATAGTCAGGGGTTGAGGTGATATAGTGGTGGCAATTCCTGCACAGTCAGGGGTTGAGGTGATATAGAGGGAACCAATGTGACTGAGAGAACAATTTTCCTGTTACCATTGATATGATATTAATACAATGTCTACCAGAGTATTAAGATTAACAATTAAAGGAAATCATATTATTAACAAGATTAATGACTCTAGATATTGAAAAGGCCTCCTTCTAAATCGTAAATTTGGTAATTAATGTCTTCTCTCTGTTATCAGAGCTACTAAACACACCTCATTATATTACAGCTAGACTTTTATTCAGCTTGTGATGTCACAAAAGTCTTAAGATTTATTTCTACATGCCCTATATTTCATCATGGAACATTCTGTGCTACTGTTCTGGATTGGTCCAATATGTGTTACAGGGTTGAAAAAACTTTTCTGATCATTACAGAAGTAAAAATATGAGTTTTAAAACTATTCATACTGGTATCTAAAAGCAAGTATTATTTATTTAATCGGGGGATTGATGTTGTTGTATTGTTGAAAGTACAATAGATAAACTTTAAAAGTATACTAATCTTATTGACTTAGTTAATACCGACTCTTCATGGTTGAATGATTAGCAATTTAACTTTTACTGGTAGGTTCGTCTGGAACTAAATAATTGAAGTTTTCGAAATCTAAATATACATGTACTCATGATTGTCAGAAAGTGTCTGTTAAATAAATCACTTGTGAATTTTTGATGCCACAAAGATCAAAGATAGTGATGTCAGCATATCATATAATTAATTTTTATTCCTCTTTGATTGATAATTTTTCTATTAACAATTTCTTCCATATTTTGATTTAAGTTAAATTGTCTCAGTCTTCATGCACAAAATTTTGTTTGTCCATGATGAGGCAAGCCAGGTCGTTAGGGCAGAAAATATTTTGCTCTCTCTCTCTCTCTCTCTCTCTCTCTCTCTCTCTCTCTGTCTCTGTCTCTCTGTCTCCCTCGCGCCTGGATTAGTCCGTGGTCCACTCGACTCTTGATCATTAAATTGAGTTCCGCTGGGGGCAGTTTGGTTTCCTGTCCTTCGGATGAGACAGTAGGTGTCAGCACATTAAAGAACCCTCACTAGATTGCTCAATGGCTGAGCATTGGCCAACATTTTACAAGGTGTTTACAAAGGAATATTTTATTAGGTAGTTTTCTCAACTTACTGAGAGAGATGATCTTGTAAATCAGTGTAACCTTAAGTGAGGTTCCATTTTGCTTACATGTATTACATGTTATATCATTTGAAGAAGTCAAAGATTTTAAATCAATGTTCACAATCAGAAAAATATCAACATTTAATTTGTGCTGTTATTTAATGTTTTATCATTTGAAGAAGTCAAAGATTTTAAAATAATGTGCACAGTTAGAAAAATATCAACATTTAATTTGTGCTGTTATTTAATGTTTTATCATTTGAAGAAGTCAAAGATTTTATATCAATGTGCATGATCAGAAAAATATCAACATTTATTTTGTGTTGTTATTTAAAGTACACCATGTCGCGTGTACCTCAATGCTTATAATTTTCCAGATCACTGGCTGGAAAAAAATTTCTTTTGTCTTATTTTAATATGAGCAAACTGTTGGCATATATAATGATTAAAAATGGAATTCCCATTGAAACTGTGTATTGGACTCGAAAGATTCAAATTGAAGCACACGCAAAACAATGTCCGGGTTTTATTCTGATTTAGATAAATCCATTTAATGATAAAGTAAATTTAATGTTGTCTATACATAGATGATTAATTGATAGGAAGCGAGTATTTAAAAAAAAGTTTGTCCAATCCTTGAAGGCCTGGAATCTTACAAAACAAATAAGACCATAGAAGAGAAATATGAAATGAAACTACAAGGAACATTTGAATAAATACATTATCATCCGTAGGTCAATATTATCTGATACAAGGTCAATATTGTCTGATATCATAAATCAATGAAACATCAACATGTAAATATTCCGATATATACTAATGCATTTGTACTTAATTTCTAGACATCATTAAAAGTGTCTTTTGAATGTACATTTTGAATGGAAATGGGTATATACAAGAGGCCCAAGTGGGCCTAATTCACTCACCTGAGCACCAGCTACAAATGTGGAAAGAAGAAAAAATTATAGGCAGGCCATGCCAAAAAACACAAACATGATAGGGAACTTTGAGTTTTACCCTCCTGTAAAGTTTCATCAAAATCTCTTTCTAAGATCAAATTGACAATGTGAAAAAATTACACTCCCCATCTCTTTTTCATAAAAAATCATAAAAATTAGATTTTGGCAAAATTCTTATACAAAAAATTTCTCCACCTAAGTGCTGGAAAACACATAAAATGAATAAAAGAAATCATACAAAAATGAAAGAAAATGACAGACAAAGTCTGAAAAGACCTTAAAATGTGTCAAAAATTAATTATTTCTACAAAAACACAAACATATTTCATACATCCATATATACCACTCAGATTTAATGCGTTTTTCATTTCATGCATTGGTTCTGGAGGAAAAGATGTTGAAAAAGGGATGCCATCTGGGACATATTTTGCCCCACCCTGGATCCACCCCTCAGTTGATCCAGCCCCAAATCACTAAATTGGTAGAGGACCTTGAGTACTTCATGTACTTGCATCCTGTAAAGTTTCATCAAAATCTCTTCAGTGGTTTTGAAAAACAAGCTGAAAGTATGAAAAAATTAACACCCCTCCTCCCCCCCCCCCATTTGAAGTCTTAAAAAAATTGTAAAAAATTCTAAAAATATTATTTTAACTAATTTCTTGCACAAAAACATTTTTTTCACCTGAATACAGGTGAAACACATGAAATGTATACATCATAGTAAATACAAGATGGAGAATAAACAAAATTATACAAAAAGAAAGTGGCAAATGGCACTTTTGAGCATATGATTTCTAATCAGATGAAGGGAAATTCAGTTAATCACTAAAACGTGTAAAATACCTCTTTGAATTTGCCTTCCTCCAGTTGGCTTTGGCATTCATGGACATACCAGTGCCAATCAGATGGAAGAAAATTCAATGAAGGATGTTATTTCAATGCTAAAATGAGAATTGTTTATGTTGGCATAACAGGTAAATCACACCCCCGCCTAAAAAAAAGACAAAAAACAAGCAATTAAATATATTCAACAAAACAGGTAATTGTTTATTCTTATCTTAACATGCATAAAGCTTGGAAAGATCAATAAAAAGTGCTGTGTCAATAGCATTTCACCAATACAGGGATTTTCCAAGACTGTTTTGAGGTCCATTTACAGAACCCATTACCAATGCAACCATGGTTTGTATTTTCCCCCAAATATGCAAAAATTCCCAATTTGGAATTGCAAAATAAAAAATTAAGTGTTTTCAAACAAAATGATTTTCTGTTTTAGCTAAAGCATTGTATATTTTCCAAATTATTTGGAAATGGACCCAGAATTTATGAGGTAGGAGAATTCCAGCAATAAAAAGATAGATGACATTTTAAACATGTGAAGAACTTGTCATAGTATCTGGTATTTCGGTACCAGCTGTTCATCTTATACTAAAGTAATATTTGGCACTGTTAACACCATTTAAATTCGAAAAAAATTTAAAGCTAAGATAGTCATTTTTTTTACAGTGGTTACTCTTAGACGAATTTCGGCTATACTTTTAGAGATATTATTTAGCCTTGTATGATACCACTTTATCTTTAGAAAATACACATACTTTTCAAATTGGAGCTCAACTGATGAAGTCTAATTGACAGAAACGATATCGTCTTGAGCATTATAACTTTGGTATTATGTTTATAATATTCATAAATAAGTAACTTATTGGAAAGCATATCATATGGAATAACAAAAATAAACGAAAATTCATACATTATAAACTACATCAAAAAGTCAAGAATCAAAGTCACTTTTACTTCAGTGTGAAATATGTCAAAAAGTCACGAATCAAAATCACTTTTATTTGAGCATGTTGAGTGTAAGATTAAAGTACATGTACATGTACATGTATAAAATTACCATTCTTTTCACATCTCTGAAGAACAAAAGTAAACGAGCCATACAAAACGTACAAATTTCACATTTGATTTGGTGCATGAGTACTTGATTTTGGTCTGTACTGTATATCAGATGTATACATTACAAAATGTATGAAGAATATAAAAAAAGTGACAGGGGACTGGGTCAGGCATTAAGTGTCTGTTGTAAATCACAAAAATTTAGATGTTAAAAAAAAAACCTGGTTGTGTCAGTAGTAAAAACACACATGTATACCATATGTAATTTAGGTGGCTAGACTTAAATGATTTTGCTTGCCAATATGTGGGTACAAGATAGAAATAAAATCTAAAAATAGATCAGCTTAGTTGACAGGAATAGAAAGTTACAACATGTAAAGATTGACAGGTAACACTTCAAAATATCTGTCCTTTAATTTACTCACGTTTTTAGTCGTGATCAACATGTTATGCTTGTCACATTTAATCTATTGATGTCCTGCCGGGAAAAATATAACTTTGGATTTTATACAATAATCAATATACCTGGAATATACCTGTTTGCATTTTAAGTTTTCACACCTTGATTCCACGATGGAATACCTTACTAATAAATAGTAAAATTTCCAGATAATTTAGATGGATTTTCATTTGTTTGGATTTATCATATCAAGATGTATTCTTCTACCAGGTAAATCAAGCTGAGGTTGATCGTGTCTTTTAATATTTAGTTCTTTATACATGATATCAGCGATATATAAATTAGCTTTATATATCGCTGATGATATATAAGTCTTACTGCAAAAATAATAATATTCAGTGAGTCTGACTGAAAGACCACCAAATTCACATTCAAACCAACTGAAATTTTTATAATTAGAAAATTTATAATCTAGGGAATCAGTGATGTAAACTATTAATTTAAGTTCAAAATTAACAGACAACATTGGACCAATGTTCCAAACCTGGTGAAAATATGGTCATTTTGGTAAGCAATGTTTCTTCTGTCAACGTTATTAACATCTATTTATTTGAATGATTGTAAAACATTTACACAAGTATACGGAAATTAAGCCTTTTGGTCAGCAAACATTTTTACAAAATGTTCAGCATATATATTGCATATTTTGACAGGTGGAGAATTATGGTAAGGAACAGTCATCAATACAAATACAGTTCTCTCCCTTTCATTTGCTTTATTTAAATTTACATTTGAAAACAGCTATTAAAGCTGATTTTGATAATGAAAATATCTGATAGAAATTATCTCGACAACATGTCTCATTTTTGGCCAGATTGTGAAGCAAATACTGATCTACGAATTGGCGATGCCTGTCATCTGCCAGTCCATCTGCCTGTCATTTTTGTAAAGCATTTAGCTCTGTCTGGGTCATATCTAATTTATTTCTTCCACTTGGTTCTCCATATTTGGTACATTTTAAGAGTGTCCTCACATACTGGTACATGTTTTCCTTTCATATATACTTTAAGAGTTATTCCCCTTTGTTTATTTCATTTGTGTGCATTATATCTAACTTATTTTTTCACTTAGCCTGCCCATATGTAGTACAAGTATACGTTTCAAGAAAACCAAGTACAACAAACAATAACTGTTTCCCTACCACTGTTACTTTTAGAGTTATTCCCCTTTGTTTATTATATTTTTGTGGGCCATATCTTACTTATTTCTTCACCTAGGCTTTCCCATTTTTGGTACAGGTATATATTTTAAAAAGACAGAGTGTGGCGTACTAAATTTGCCTACCACTCTGATTTTAAAGTTATTCCCCTTTGTTTCATCTGTCATTTGCCAGTTTTCTTGCGAAAGGTCGGTGGTCTTTACCCGGGTAACCGGGGTTTCTCCTCCACCAATAAAGACTGGACGCCATCATATGACTGAAAGATTGTTGAGTATGGCATGAAACAAAACATCAAATCAAACATCATCAAACATCATTCATCTGTCTTGGTCATATCTGTTTAAGAGTCAGCCTGGCTCAGTCAGTAGCGCACTTTAATCTTGACCGTGAGGTCGTGAGTTTGAGTCCAGCCGGCTGCAGGTTGGTTTCCTGTCTCAGACTGAGACAGTAAAAACTTGTCACAGTAGGTGGCGGCACATTTAAGAAAACTCACTACTCAATGGTCATAAGTGCCGAGCATAGGCCAAAATTTGAAGCCCTTCACTGGCATTAAACAACTACACTTTGTTTTAAAATCTTAGTGTTTTGCCCCAGGTGGGGGAACTATTAATCCATTTCTGTTTAATATTTGGTTCAGACATACATCTTAGATAGATTACTGTATTTTTCAATCAAAATCTTAGTGTTTTGCCCCAGGTGGGTGACTATTAATTCTATGAATTTGTCACCTTTGTCATTTTTCGGTTAAAAATATCAAATTTTGGAGTATTTTTAATGTTGGTCATAACTTTTTCAATACAAGTATATCAAATGACTTCCATATCTGCACATGTATGTCACTTTAAATTCATGCACATGTACATATATAATGAAGTTTAACCTGAGATATATAAACCTATCATATTGCTGGTTTAAGATATAAATACATGTAGAGGATATTTGACAATTGTCAAAATAATAAATCATTAAATTATGGATGGGATTAATTTATCAGATTTTCGTTAGTGGCCTGGCACTATATTTTGATTGACTTAAGAAAAAATATTGATATTTTTCATTAAGCCAATCAAAATACAGTAAAATCATTGAAAATAACAGTGAAAAATAAAGCTTTTATTTAATTGATAAATTTGATAAAATATGTAATAAAACAAGTTTTTTAACTTTTCATTATTTTTACTTAGCCAGATTTCAAATATTTTTTATATTATTATTTGTATATATTTATTTTAAAAATGTGGTTTTATTTCAAATATAGATCTATAGTTAAAAATAATAGTGACCAAATAATGTAGGCACATCTCTGTAGCAGTCTATGAATTTAGCATTTTTTCTTTCGTCCATGTGTAGTCAACAATATATTAAAAGTTGTTTATAACAAGTTTTAAAGGATATTATTGTTTATTGTAATAAAAACATTATTTATATAGTTGTGGCAAAATGTGCTGAAGTGTTACAATGCAATTAGTGAAGAAAAAAAATCACTTCAAATTCAGACTAAACAGGAACTTTCCAGGAAGTCAAAAGAAACAGAATGCTTTTGTTACTTTTTATTTACACAACTTATCTATTCATAGAATGGGCCTACTTATGCTTGGCCTTTGTTTTAACCGTATCACCCCGGAATATCTGAGTGTTATGCTCTTTCTGTTGTCTTAGACCAGTCTATTATTATTGTCTGTAGGGGTGAAAGGGTTAATGGAATTGATCACTTAGTTATACATGTTATAATACTATATAAGGTGTAATGGTTGGGGTGTCAAGGAACATAGAAATTGGTGTGTTATAGAAAAAAAATTATAATGTAAAATTTGTTATAATTTTTTTTTTTTTTTTGACCAAGAATATATAGAAGTGCAGTCAAGGAATATTAATTGATTTGTTATGTTTATGAATTAGTGCAAACCAAGTTTGTTATATTCAAATTTTATTGTGTATATATATATATATATATATATATATATATATATATATATATATATATATATATATATATATATATATATATATATATATATATATATATATAAGATTTTTATGCCTATGTTTATTTATTTTTTGTTATTGTACATCAATGTAAGTAGCAAAAGAGGAAAAGAAATTAAAAAAAACACAGCTAATGCACCTTTAGATTATGAAATAAATATATTATGATTGTGAGTTACCTCCCTTATCATGCATGTATGTTAAAAGTTTACATTTAAAATCCTGATTTTCTTTTGAACTCTGAAATGCACATTGATGTATATATATATATATATATATCAATGTGACTCGCCTTCCATGGACTTGATCAACAGGACATATTTCTGTGGACGGGCAGTAACAAACCTAACAACTTATAGTATATATATGCCATAACTGTACAATAAATGTTAAATAAGAAAGTGCTTCAATTTCTTTTTTTGTGATTACTTTTCTAAAAGTGTCACTTATGCATATGTTATACAAGTATCATTGCCATTATTAATCATAAATAAAGTTTAAAGTACTGCCAGTATACAGGTACTAAACGAGTTAAATAGTGATGAAATAATCAAAATTCAGACATCATTACTTACGATATTCCTTAAAAATTGAAATTTTAAAGAATCAGTGTTCAAGTTTGACTAGTGATAAAATTTTTGTTTTATATATTCGATCCATTTTAATGATGTCAAATCTAGGTCAAACTGAAGATTTGTATGCAGGTTGTTTTTTAACTCACCTGTTCCAAAACCGCAAAGGCTCAAGTGAGCTATAGCCCTGTCCATGTTCCTCATCTATCTGTCCACCCATCTGTCCATCCATACACTTTTCACATTTACGACTTCTCCAAAATTACTGAATGGATTTTGACAAAACTTTACATGAAGAAACTACTAAAGGGATATATCCAGGGTTGAGTAAAATAAGTCCCAAAGGGTAGCACCCCCCTCACCCTTTGAAAATCTTCTCCTAAAGAACTGCAAAATGAATTGAAAAACTGATTGAATCTGAGTGATCTACATTCGTATATATTAATGGTGGATGTATGATTCAAGTTTGCGTTTTTCTTAGAAATAAGAATAATTAATTTAAGACCACATTTTTTTTGTCTCTGCAGACTGTCAATTTCATTCATCTTTTTAATGATTATTTCTTTTGTTTCCGCTCCTGATTCGCTATAATACATAAATTTTATGTGTTTTACCTTTAATATAATTAATCGAAGATAGGCCATTGTGAATCTTGTTAAAATCTAATTTTCAGAATTTTTATGAATTTTGACAATGTCAGCTTGTTATTTGAAACCACTGAAGGAATTTTTGTGAAACTTTTACTGGAAGCAAGTACTCAAGTCCCAAATCATACTGCATTTTGGCCAGATCAATCTACTTTTACTTCTATTTTTTTTTTTCACATTTGTAAATGGTGCTCAGGTGAGCTATTTCAGCCCAGTTATTTCCTTTGACAAATATTTGACATGATAAGTTAGCAGGTCATCACTAATGAGACCTGAAAACTCCTATCTCATGTTATGGTAGATATGTAAGGCTATGATGATACCTGACTGAATCTGCATAAGTCCATAGCAAAAGTCTTAATGTGTGGCATGTCACCTATTTTTACATTTTCCGCAGCAGTCTCCCATTGACTCCGTATTAATCTAGACAATGTGCATATCAGCTATAAATGAAGATCATCATATGACGTCAAACAGTGATTTAGCTTCATAAATAACCATGACGTCACATCTAGATATGTCATTCTGAAAATCTCTATACTTTACCGTTATACCATGAACTTCACTGATCCATTATACCGAGACGATCATTTATAATGTGGGATATTCGATTCCATTGTTTTGTTTTTCAATTTGAGAACTATGGTATGTACATAAAACGAATGAAAGGCATCCATATTGACAATAAATGCACTTTGACAATTGTTCGTTCATTAAATTACTTAAATGTAAAGTAGTAAAGAAGGCCCCTGAGCTTTTAACTGCCTAACCTGAGAACACAAAGTTTTTATAATACAATTTAAATGCTCTGTATTAAGAACTTTAGTGACTCTGTGAAACTTGCATAAGTAACTGTAACAGGGAGGTGACCTTAACAGATATAATTTTGGGATTTTTCCACCCTATCATACGGGGCCAGAATAAGGCCCCGTAGGCCCATACCCAATGCAAAAGCAATGCATTTTTTATCAATTTTACAATTTTACAATTGAAGTCAAATAACAATGAATTTGAACAAAATTCTTGTATTTTCAGATTAGTTTTGTGTATTACTAGACATTGCCGTCGAAAGCAAATTGAAAGTGGGGGGGCTAAACCAACTTAAAACGCACACACGCCAGAAACGTCTGGGGGCTAAGCCCCAATTTTCAACACCTATGTCTATGTTTGCAAAAAATGTGGGGGGGGGCTAAGCCCCCCTAGCCCCCCGGTTCTGACGCCTATGCTAGATTTCCCAATTTCAATAACATGTTGCTAAAATGCTCAATTCAAAAGGTTCAGGTCCTATTCCCAAAAGAGTGTGGAAAACCACAGTAATATATATATAGCTTTTTCAATATGTAGCAAAGACTTCATGCACTGGTGACTGAGACATTGGATCAGGATACTACATGTATGTCTGGTTACATACTGTAATACATTATCTTGTAAATATTTATACTTTAGGCCATTTTAATTTTTAATTATCTGATTTGCAGCATGTGCAGGCTCCATAAAGACTTGTATTGCAGACTTTAATAGATTGCTGTCATTCTGTCATTTTAATGTCATTTAAATACATAATAAAAGCTTTTACATATATTTATATTCATTGCTAAAATGAATGAATATAAATTATCATTCCTAATTCCCTTTGATCATGTATAATTTTATATCTTAAACTGCAAGAAACCCATTTTGGATGTGATATATTTTTATTTCTGCCCAATGCAAAAATTTAAGTGTTGTACAAAAACTTAAGATACCACATTTTCCGACACCTTACGTTTCAACTTTAAAAGCAAACAGGAAGCACTTGAATCCTTACTCATAAACCCTTCAGGAGCTGACCTGGTTCAGTCAGTAGCATGCTTAACTCTTAATCTTGAGGTTGTGAGTTCGAGTTCAGCCAGCGACAATGGTGCACGGTTCAGAACCCTCACTGCTCAGTGGTAAGTGCCGAGCATAAGCCAAACTTTGAAGCCCTTCTCCATCATTTGGTGACATCTCTGTATGAGTGAAATTTGTGAGTTCGAGTCCAGCCAGCGGCAGGTTGGATTCCTGTCCTTCAAATGAGACAGTAAAAACTGAGTTCCCGTGTCACAGTAGGTGTTGGCATGTGTACGTTTAAGAACCCTCACTGCTCAGTGGTCGTAAGTGCCGAGCATTAGCCAAAATTTGAAGCCCTTCACCGGCATTTGATGACATCTCCGTATGAGTGAAAGATTCTTGAGTAGGACGTTAAACAACAATAAAAACAAAAAGCATAAACCATTGAAAAATGATGGACCCTTCTTTAAATCAGTGACTTAGACCAGTCCAAATGTGTCTTTAGGGGTTAATGGGTAAATATTGTTACAGTATTTAAGTTATCTGCAGTTTTTAATTACAACATGAAAATGAATACATTTCTTTCACTGGAAACTGATTTACTTACTTGTGTATATTTAATATGTCAGTCATTCAATTTTCAATATACACATATATCCATTTTCTATAATGTTATTTTTTAAACAGGTTAAAGGTCTTTATATCTTAGTTCAATGAATTCTTGTTCTTTTAGATTCTTAATTTCACTAGACCTTCTTCAGTTATCATTGTTTGAGTAGAAAGAAAAAAAAATATCATGGTCACGGTTAAGTTTTCATTATGGTTTGCGGAGATGAAAAGCTTTTTTTTAAATGTATCCCATTGATCGATCAAAATTTTAAAGGGCTAGGTATTTTATTTGTGTATTCTAAATTGTAGGGAATTATACACTAAGTTTTAAGATGATGTAAATTCAACCTTTATGATATATTTTGTTTATTTGGTGATAAGATTTGAAATCATGTGTAAACAAATCTAATAGAAGGTATTGATTGCAAAGGCAGAACATGCTGAAATCAACAAACAGTCATGTTTGCCCAACAAAAGGCAATCGATAAAAGTTCAGAAAAGGAACAACATTTTCAGTTCTGACAAAATGACTTTGATCTGGATAGAAATAAATTTCCCTGCAAGCTGTCTGTCTTAGTGTTGTGTGTAGTTCCCAGATGTCTTCATAAAAAGTTAGTTAATACTTGGAGAAAACTACACGTTACAATTTCACCTGTACTGTGACGGCCTCATAGTTTGATTCATTCTAAAGTTCTTAGCACTCCAAAACTCTGTAGGATTATGGGAGATTTAGTGGATTATGCCTGTATAAAAATATTTCAAAACACAGCATTTAAATTTCAACACATTGTATCATTGTGCCAAAAGGAAAGATTGGAAGCTAAACGTGCTATATGCATATTTGCATTAGTGTTTTATGCGGTGAAGTGGCAGGTGCTTGATCAATTTGTGAATTCATGCTCATGGAAATCTTAATTTGCTTGTGCATGTGATCTACTGCAGACTTGGATATTTATTTGATTTATTTCAATTCATTTTATCTGCATATTGGCAAATTTATTGAACTTTTTACTCATTACACTGTGTGCCACAGTGTTTTTATCAGTTTTTTTAAAGTACATGTACATCTATCAAACCATAGAGTACATCTTTATATGGCAAACTTAAAAACCTTTCTATAGGTTTGATTTGATAGTATTCAAGAGATAACATAAAGCATAAGATATGTGAGAGATAAAAAAAAGACATTGTTCTGTCACTGTGATGTTAACATGTATCTCCTTCATGATGTTAAACATGTAATTTTATTTATTAATTCATATATTCATTTATCTATTTATTTGTATTATTCTATTTTTGCTTCAAATTTTTGTAAATGTGACGATGGTGTCGGAAGACGAATACTGTGTTAAAAAATACCATCAAACTGAGTATTGCTCTACAAAGTTGAAAAATTTTAACATTCATATATTATTGGTGCTATAACTTTTGAAAAAATTAAAGACATGGCAATGACTGAAGTATTGCCACAAATATCTGTTGGCAATCAGTTGCGTCCTGGCTCGTTAGATGAACGAAAAGTGTCAAGTTGTAGTCCAAGATTAATTCATGATTACTTGAGTAATCAAGACTTCCGCTTACTGGAGAAAACCTATACATCTGTGTCACCGAACCTTAGTACAAAAACTTGCCGAACAATTCCCTATCAACCATGCTGTGATGGAAACAGAATACTTATAGGACAGTTAATGTAAGTATACACTAAAGCTATAGTATATATACAAGTGTGGCTGCACCACATCATAACACAGGTGGCCAGTTGTGACTTTGGCTTAGTGGCTGTTTGTTGTTGTATGATGACTGTCCTACAGGTGTGTGTGTACATGAGTGTAGCATTGAAACAAAAACAGTTTATTCATAGAGAATAAACTAGATGGTCTATAATGCTAGTTTTGATCAGTCTTGAGTTATGTAGGTACCCACTTGGAATGATAACCCCCTCTAGCATTGATCAGCTAAACATTGATATTCAAAGTGTTTTCGAGATAGGTATACTGCCACCTAGCCTTAAAGGTTATCTGTGTGGGTATACTGCCACCTACCCTTAAATGTGATCTGTGTGGGTATACTAACACCTACCCTTAAATATGATTTGTGTGGGTATACTGCCACCTATCCTTAAATGTGATCTGTGTGGGAATACTGCCACCTACCCTTAAATGTGATCTGTGTGGGTATACTGCCACCTACACTTAAAAGTGATCTGTCTGGGTATACTGCCACCTACCCTTAAATGTGATCTATGTAGGTTATATAATTGGATTCTCTAACAATCCTTGAATGATGTGATATGTGTATGTGAAGTATACTTTCACCCTTGAACTACCCTTGAATGATGTGATCTAAGTAGGTCAGTATACTGAATTGATGAGATCTTTGTGGGTCAGATACCCTCAAACTACCCTTGAATGATGTGATCTGTGGGTTGGATACCCTCGAACTACCCATGACCAATATATCACACTTTAATGTGGCCAAGTCAAGTGGTCATAGCATCACACTTTAATGTCGGTAAGTCAAGTGGTCATAACATCACACTTTATTGTGGCTAAGTCAAGTGGTCATAACACCACACTTTAATGTGGCCAAGTCAAGTGGTCATAGCATCACAATATAATGTGGCCAAGTCAATGTCATAGCCATCACACTGTAATGTGGCCAAGTGTGGTCATAGCATCACACTTTAAGTCAAGTGGTCATAGCATCACACTTTAATGTGGCTAAGTCTAGTGGTCATAGCATAACACTTTAATGTGGCTAAGTCAAGTGGTCATAGCATCACACTTTAATGTGGTCAAGTCAAGTGGTCATAGCATCACACTTTAATGTGGCCAGGTCAAGTGGTCATAACATCACAATATAATGCGGCTCAGTCAAGTGGTCATAACATCACACTTTAACGTGACCAAGTCAAGTGGTCATAGCATCACAATTTAATGTGGCCAAGTCAAGTGGTCATAGCATCACAATTTAATGTGGCCAAGTCAAGTGGTCATAGCATCACAATTTAATGTGACCAAGTCAAGTGGTCATAGCATCACAATTTAATGTGGCCAAGTCAAGTGGTCATAACATCACACTTTAATGTGTTCAAGTCAAGTGGTCATAGCATCACACTTTAATGTGGCCAAGTCAAGTGGTCATATCATCACAATTAAATGTGGCCAAGTCAAGTGGTCATAACATCACAATATAATGTGGCTAAGTCATTAGTGGTCATAGCATCACACTTTAATGTGGTCAAGTCAAGTGGTCATAGCATCACACTTTAATGTGGCCAAGTCAAGTGGGTCATAGCATCACACTTTTAATGTGGCCACAAGTGGTCATAACATCACAAGCGGCTGTCAAGTGGTCATAGCATCACACTTTAATGTGTTCAAGTCAAGTGGTCATAGCATCACACTTTAATGTGGTCAAGTCAAGTGGTCATAGCATCACACTTTAACATGGCTAAGTCAAGTGGTCATAGCATCACAATATAATGTCCAAGTCAAGTGTCATAGCACTTCAAGTCAACATAGCATCACACTTTAATGTGGTCAAGTCAAGTCATAGCATCACACTTTAATGTGGTCAAGTCAAGTGGTCATAGCATCACAATTAAATGTGGCCAAGTCAAGTGGTCATAGCATAACACTTTAATGTGGCCAAGTCAAGTAGTCATAGCATCACACTTTAATGTGGCCAAGTCAAGTGGTCATAGCAACAATTTAATGTGGCCAAGTGATCAAGCATCACACTTTAATGTGGTCAAGTCAAGTAGTCATAGCATCACACTTTAATGTGGCCAAGTCAAGTGGTCATAGCATCACACTTTAATGTGGTCAAGTCAAGTGGTCATAGCATCACACTTTAATGTGGCCAAGTCAAGTGGTCATAGCATAACACTTTAATGTGGCCAAGTCAAGTGGTCATAGCATCACACTTTAATGTGGCCAAGTCAAGTGGTCATAGCATCACACTTTAATGTGGCCAAGTCAAGTGGTCATAGCATCACAAATGTGGCATCAAGTGTGCATCACACTTGAATGCCAAGTCAAGTGGTCATAGCATCACTTGAATATGGCAATCAAGTGGTCATAGCATCAACTTTAATGTCCAAGTGGTCATAGCATCACACTTTAATGTGGCCAATCAAGTGGCCATAGCATCACACTTGAATGTGGCCAAGTAGTGGTCATCACACTTGAATGTGGCCAATCAAGTGGTCATAGTGTGGTCAAGTCAAGTGGTCATAGCATCACAATTAAATGTGGCCAAGTCAAGTGGTCATAGCATAACACTTTAATGTGGCCAAGTCAAGTAGTCATAGCATCACACTTTAATGTGGCCAAGTCAAGTGGTCATAGCATCACAATTTAATGTGGCCAAGTCAAGTGGTCATAGCATCACACTTTAATGTGGTCAAGTCAAGTGGTCATAGCATCACAATTTAATGTGGCCAAGTCAAGTGGTCATAGCATCACACTTTAATGTGGCCAAGTCAAGTGGTCATAACATCACAATTTAATGCAAGTATGGTCATCCACACTTTAATGTGGTCAAGTCAAGTAGTCATCATCACACTATGTGGCCAAGTCAAGTGGTCAAGCATCACACTTTAATGTGGCAAGTCAAGTTCATAACATAACACTTTAAAAACACCAAGTCAAGTGGTCATGCATAACACTTTAATGTGAGTCAAGTGGTCATCATCACACTTGAATGTGGCCAAGTCAAGTGGTGCATAACACTTTAATGTGGCCAAGTCAAGTGGTCATGGCATCACACTTTAATGTGGTCAAGTCAAGTATAACATAACACTTTAATGTGGCCAAGTCAAGTGGTCTTCTTTGATGTGGCCCAGTCAAGTGGTCATTATCACAATTTAATGTGGCCAAATCAAGTGGTCAAGCAACACTTTAATGTGGCCAAGTCAAGTGGTCTTCATCACAATTTAATGTGGCCAAAACAGTGGTCATAGCACACACTTTAGTGGTCAAGTCAAGTGGTCATAGCATCCAATTTAGTGGCCAAGTAAGGGTCATAGCATCACACTGTGGTCATCAAGTAGTCATAGCATCAATTTAATGTGGCAAGTCAAGTGGTCATAGCATCACACTTTAATGTACCAACTAAGTGGTCAAAGCTCACACTTTAATGTGGCCAAGTGTGGCATATCATTTAAACCAAGTCAAGTGGTCATAAATCACAATTTAATGTGGCCAAGTCAAGTGGTCAAAGCATGCACTTTAATGTGGTATGGCAAGTGGTTGCATCAACTTTAATGTGGCCAAGTCAAGTGGTCATGCATCTTTAATGTGGTCAACAAGTGCATAGCATAACACTTATGTGGCCAAGTCAAGTGGTCATAACATAACTTTAATGTGGCCAAGAAGTGGTCATAACATAACACTTTAATGTGGCCAAGTCAAGTGGTCAGAAGCATCACAAATGTGGCCAAGTCAAGGGTCATAGCATCACATTTAATGTGGCCAACATTGTCAAGCATAACACATTTAATGTGGCCAAGTCATGGTCATTTTAATGTGGCCAAGTCAAGTGGTCATAGCATCACACTTTAATGTGGCCAAGTCAAGTGGTCATAACATGCATATCATCCCACTTTAAATCATCATGTCTTCCACCTATCTTAAGTCAGCACGGGTTCCAACACCACTAAAAACACCTAATCTGATTTTGTGAGAAGGTTCTCAGTTTACTTGCGGGAAGCTGGTGGTCATTTTCCAGGAACATAATGTAACTGAGGTCTTCTTATCCACCATTAACTTATAAATCCTTGAAAAACAGTGGATGCTTCTGTAAAACAATGACTTAGACTAGTCCAAATGAGTCTGTAGGGGTGAATGATCAGTTAAAATATGGCAGCTACCATACAAATGTACAACTAAAAAGCTGTTAAGTGTGGCATATTTAAACACTATTAAAACAAAACAAAGCAAATAAAATGCTCTGTATATGGCGATTTGATCAAAACATCATGCACTTGATAACTGCGTTTATTACAAATTTGTACTATCTAATGACTTATAATATCAATGCAGAAGATAAAAGAATTGGCATCCAATCACACATTGTAATCATTGTTGAACATTTTTTGTCCTTTCATTTTGATGAAAGAAATCACAATATACACTCATACTCCAAACTTGATATCAAAAGTGATGCATTTAATTCTTTTGTTGAAAAAAATGCATCTGTTTCATGTTCAAATTGATTCATTTTTCAAAACTCAAATCTGAAAAAAAAAATGCATCAGATAAAATACCTGATCAATATGGAAATTTCTATTTAGTGTCGCTTTTTTTAACATTTTCAATCCATCCTTAGCTTTTTAATTGTGTCTAAAGGCAGGTGAAAAAATTGAGAGAGCATATTCTACAAAGCACTTGGTCAAATTAATTTATTATTACCTCACCTGAGAAGCCATCTGTGTTGTCTCAGAAACCACATTTCCATAGTGACTTGGTGGTCTCTATCTACAGGTTCCACTGCATATTAATAAAATTACAGTGAAACTTGTATATAAACAAGAAAATCGGTTTAAGAAGGGAGGTGATCTTTATTTAGAGGTTGAATTGTATACAAATGGTACTATTGGGGACAGCAAAAATTGGTCTTTGTGACCAGGTGGTCTTTATACACAGGTGGTCACTAAAACAGGTTTTACTGTACTTATATTTCACCATGGAGAATGATTAAGGTTTAACTTTGTTTTGATATTGTTATACGACACACTCAACAAAGTTTCAGTTATATAGTTGCAGTCAGTTTCTAAAAGGGGGGGGGGGGAGAAAACCCAGTTACAATGTACCCAGGAAGAGAACACCAGTCTTCCACAAGTAAACTGGCAAATTTTCTCACAATTAGATCAGCTTAGGCACCAGTGGAGCTCGAAACCTGTGCAGATCAGAGGTCATAGACTTCATGGTTAAAAGTGTACTGCACTATTTTACTACTTGGCCATGGAGGCCCTGACCAGGTACCGTATAACTCAGTGTGCAGTTTACAAAACCTGGTTACACTGCCATCATTTCTTTAGTCCAAATTTGGCATTATAAAGGGGTTTCACTTTGGCAATAGGTTGAGAGAAACCTCAAATGAAACCATGGGGAAAATTGGTGGACTTTCAAAACTCATGGCACAAAGCAAGTTGGCAAATGAAATGAAGGGCATTATAAAGAGGTTTTACTGCATTAGATTAGGAAGTAAATGTTTAAACAAAAAGACTACATTAGTACATATATTAATTACTTATGCAGTTGTTGAGTTGTAATATGTTTATAATAGGTAAAATCCTGACAAATGCTATTAGGATTACTTTTCAGTCTGAACTTACAGGTAGAGCTGTTATGTTAATAGCCGAAATCTCATACGTTGATCTAACCTTAGATGCACCTTGTCGAGTTGACATTTAACACACACACATAAAATCTGATAATCCATTTACGTAATTTTTTTGTGCAATTATATATGTACAATATCTGTCACTCAGGCACATATGTATTTCTATGTCTTCTACATTTCTAATTTCTCTTGTTTTATAGAAGTTCTAAAAAACAAAAATTTTTTCTAAAATTTTTATTATTGAATTGAGTTTGTGTACTGTACAGTAAATTAAATCAAGCACATTAAGGTTAAATTGACATATTTCACATTGCTTTGATATACAATGATATACATATACATAACTTTGTACATTTAGCGACATATACATACATATGACATACATGGTATAGAAATATACGTTTGAATGATATGTTAAACCACACTCAACAATTTTTCAGTTATATAGTGTTGGCCAGTTTGTAATGATAGAAGAGAGATTTGGGAAGAGACCACTGGTCTTCCACATGTTAACTGGCAGAGATATACAAGTAGCTTTTGAATTAGCACACATACATATAATGATTATAATTGTTATACAGTGGTACCTGTCTTGACAGATCACCACATCTCAAACTCAAATGTGATCTCTCAAGACATGTTATCCCTTAACAGAAATTTTATTTAAAATATTATCAAATGGAATGGTTCTCAGAATATGTTATCACAAGACAAGTGGTCTCTCAAGACAGGTGGTCTGACAAGACAAGTGGTCTCCCAAGATATGTGTTCACACATGACAGATGGTCTCTAAGACAGACACTCTCTCAGGACAGTTGGTATCTCAAGACAGGTGGTCTCACAATACAGGTGGTCTCACAAGACAGGTGGTCTCTAAGACAGGCATTCTCACAAGACAGGTGGTCTCAAAAACAGGCATTCTCTCAAGACACTTGGTCTCAAGACAGGCATTTTTTCAAGACAAGTGGTCTCTCAAGACAGGTATTCTTTCAAGACAAGTGGTCTCTAAGACAGGCATTCTCATAAGACAGGTGGTCTTTAAGATAGGCATTCTCTCAAGACAGGTGGACTTTCAAGACAGGTGTTCTCTCAAAACAGGTGGTCTCACAAGACAGGTGTTCTCTCAAAACAGGTTCCACTGCATATCAAATGATTTTCTACATGTATAAAGTTTACATCTTAGTGTCTGCAGTAAATGTTTCTTGTAAAATGTACATTTTTCGGTTAATTATTATACCGTATAGCCATATAACATGTTATTATACCTCATGTTTGTTAAATTATTCATGATTGGATTAAAAGCAGTCACATAACAAAAGATGATAAGGATATGCACCAAAAACGTGCCTCTGAGGGAAATAACCCCAAGGTAATCATGTGACCGTGGTATAATACCTTCGCTGCCATTGGCAACGAGGGATAATACCAGGGAAATAACCCCTTGACGGCAAATTTCTCATGCATGTAAATCAAACACACTATACACTGAACCCGATCACAGAGCACATCCATATTTCTGAGGTAATGCTGAGATAGAGCGAAATATATAGCATAAAACCATTATGTTGCATTTAATTCATGACTGATAAATAACACAAATTCTATTATGTTTTAACACCAAGGGAAACAGTCAGCCACTTAATGTAATAAAATACATTGAACTTGTAAATCTGCGGATGAATGCTTTCGCCCTCTCCATAGGTTTTATCTATGCCTTATTAAGTTGATAAAATGTTGTACTCAGATACATTAAATAATAATCTTGTTCAATTTTGTTTTTGTATTGTTTATTTCGGTATAATGAAACATTTATGGCCCTCTGTGTTGGGATACATCCCAAATTGTCTCCCTGGGAAGGGTTATTTCCTGAGGGCAAAGCCCAAGGGAAATAACCCTTCCCAGGGAGACAATTTGGGATGTATCCCTCCACAGAGGGTCATAATTGTATATTATTTTATTTGAATTTATTTCTTGTTCAAAATATTTTAAAAGGTTTTATTACAACACTTTGCCCACATGTAACTTGTTATTTTATTTGAAGTTTATGTAATGACATCGTGTGTGATAAACACTAACGCACATGTAGCCATCAAAATTAGTACTTTGGTTTACTTAGATATATTTTAAATTTGAACTAAGATGGCTATAGAAAGAACAGCAATAGAAGAAAAACAGTTTTTATTTTATTTATCTTTTCTCTTTTTACTTTAATTGTCAAGTTACATCTTAAAATCATCGAGCTGTGGTTTTTCACAGACATTTCACCACTAATGACATTAACGGAGTAGCTAACCTATGTTTGTGTGAAGTAAAGTCCATTTTTTCAGGCATCATATTGATGTACATTGTAATATCAATACTTGGGATTTCTTGATGTTAATATAATAATTACATACTATTCTTACCTATAACGACAAAATGGACAATTCCATCATACATTTAGACAAGTCAATGTATCAAATAATGTTTAGATGTTCAGGAAAATGTTTAACTGCAATTTTGTTTCAGTTCAAAATATTAACAGACTAAAAGTTGTCATATCTGTAATTCAGAATGACCTCTCTTATTTATAATGTACCACATATTGACAGAGAGTTTAAGATTTCACACTAGACTGTGAGACATGATATATTTCATTTAAAAATATCTTTAGAATTGGAATCGTTGAAGCTTACATTACACATTCATGCTTAATTTACGACAACAGAAATCTATAGATAAATGACGCAAATATGAAAATGATTTTGTTAAAAAATACATTTAGTATGGCAGTTTTGATTTCTTATTTGTCAATCTCAATATGGTAGATTGATAGAAGTCTTCAGTGTATATATAATTATATGTTACATGGTCTACATTAATAAATTTATCTCTTTGAAACCATCGCTTGTTCCCAATTTTTGCTGTAAGATATATAAATAATTAGTGTAAAATCTAAAAAGAACATATTAAAATCATTTGCTTACATTAAATTATTTTGATATCTTACAACATGTAATTGATTTAATTATAGGTCCACTCCAGCATCCATTAAGGTTTCTCTAAATGGTAACCATAGCAACGGATCATCAGGGAAGATCAACAGACCAAAGACTGCTGCAGCCGTACTTGCAGCCACAAAGACAGAGTATGTATATTTTTTATAAGTTTGTTTTGATTTCTAGTCCCCTAGATTCTTGATGAGTTCCGACTGTATTAAGGTTGGGTATTCTCTATTTCTGTATGTCCAAAACTTTCCCCAATTCCTCATAACCCTGCAGTGATGGCATGTCTTGAAGAGGACAACAAAGCTCAGTTGATAGAGTGCTGAAACTTCAGCAGGTGAACAGATTCTATCCCTGGTCAAGCCAGATTGGTAAAATTGACCACTCAATGATATGAACTCATCAGCCTCTGAAAAACAATGGACTCTTCTGTAAGTCAATGATTTAGACCAGTCCAAACGTGTCTTTTAGGGATGAATGAGTTAATACATATTCTTTATCATCACTCTCCTACCACATCAGTTCAAGTGGCATATAGGCTTTCAGTATGTTATGCAGGTTGTAAAAGTAGGCCCGGATCTGGTCCAAAAGTGCAGACCAAAAAAAGATATGTTGCACCTTCACCTTATGTTCTGACCTCTGTCGTAAGATGGGACATAATATCATATATACGTTACACCTGTCTGGTTGTCTGTGTGTCCGTTAACTTTCCTCATCATCACTCTAATGCTTTCATTCCTGTACTGATTTTGATGAAACTTGGTCCATAGATTCAGTGCCAACATACCTCAGACAAGTTTGAGTTTGGACAATTTGACCACCCTATCAAAGTAGCCAAAATACACCCT
This sequence comes from Atrina japonica, assembly GCA_030159075.1. NCBI lineage: Eukaryota > Metazoa > Mollusca > Bivalvia > Pterioida > Pinnidae > Atrina > Atrina japonica. The sequence goes on along the minus strand of BROG01000404.1, from coordinate 67,824 downwards.
CCAAAATATGTAAATTTTCAACGGAAAGTCTTGATCCCTTTCTAACATAAACCCAGAAACATTTCTTTATTGTTAATTTTCATTGTCTCTATTTAAAATAAATATTTGACAGTCTTGTAATACCAAGGATTTTGTTTGATATCCCCCCAATTATTTCTCAAGGTGAGATAACTGCTGTGTATAAACACATGATGTGAGGATATTTTTAACTCTCACGGAAGCAAGATTTGAAAATTGTGACATTCGATGTTCCAGTTATCTCCCTTCGCAGTCATTAAATGAAGTAGATAAGCAACCGTTGGCTAACAGTTTTTCTCACATATTATTTATTCACCTGTTCTGGTGATATAATTGAGAGATTTAATATGTATAAATAACCATTTGTACTGGAGAATCAGTGGCAGATGGCAGTATGCAGGTTTTTATGTTATAACAGGGGAATTATATGGAAGTAAGTTTGTTCTTCAAGAAATAGTGGTGTTATGCAGATTTGGCGTTAAAACTGGGGATATATATCAGGGAAGAACTGTATATGTGATGATATACCGTAAACCTCTTAAGGACAAGACGGAAACGTATCATGTGACCATGACCTAAACGCTGGAGAGATCAAGACTAAAATAGCAAAAGAAACTATTACGTGCTTCATAATCAAAGGGCAGGTAACTCTTGTAGCTCGCATTTCTGATAAATGCCTGGCAGGTGATAATTATATTCATGCAGTATTTAAAGTCAAGTGTCACTTTAAGTTATATTGACAGAAAAAGCCAAATTAAATGATAAAATAAATTTTGGAGTATGTATACTTCTTGTCCTTAATTCCCGCAGGCCTTTAAATTTCGCAAATTTCAAGAAATATGAATAATCGTAAAATTTAATGGTAGCTGATATTGTTTTCATTGTACAAACATAAAAGTGCCAAAATTAAAGGCAGCGGAATATGGAAAATTGAAAAATCACAAAATTTTAAGACAACGAAATTAAAAGAGTTTAGTACGGTAAGTGCCTTAATTTGATTATGATAAAAGGTCAGTGTTATTTCAGTGAGCTTAGATATTCTTATTATAGTTATTAAATAAATGAATGTACATGTATACCCTTTCATATATTTCTGTTTTTGAGATCTATTAACAAAGGTCATCGTCATGTAATGTAAATGAAAACAACTTAAATGCTCCTGCAGTATAATTATTTCCCATTTAAAGATCCACTCTTCGGGTAATAAGATAGATCGTTGTACATTAATCTTTACCGACGCCTACAGCAATAAATTAACGGCGAATATGTTAGTCAAACATTTTATTTGTGGCGAATTAAATAACATGTACAATACAGAGTACTTACCCAGGATTTCTATTAAGTGGAATTATACAAGTTCACTCAGGCGGCATGATACAGGATATGCTTTTTGAGATATTTGTATAACCAGTTACAGGACACATGAAAACCATGTTAAAGCTAAATTGTTATACACATTCTGTATAATCATTAGGGATTTTCTACAGTCACATTCTTTCGGAATTGGGGTCTGGACCTTTTTAATTTGGAGTTTCAGCAGCATTTTATGAAATCTAGAAATGCTATGTGAAAACACAAGAATTTCTTCAAATCTATTGTTATTTGACTTAATTGGGTAATTTTGACTGCATATTGACAAAAAAATGCATTGCTTTGGCATTTGCAAGGGGCCTTATTTCAGCCCCATATGATAAGGTGGAAAATTCCTGATCATGCTTTATTTTGATACTATTTCTTTCATATCTTTTGTTCCCGAGAGCCATTGTGGCTCTGCGGTAGAGTGCTCAATTCGCAAATGGAGGGTTGTGGGTTTGAGCCAAATGGCAGAGGCAGAGACAGTAAAAACTGAGGTCCCATTGTCACAGTAGGTGTCTGCACATTATAGAACCCTCACTGCTCAATGGCCGTAAGTGCCAAGCATAGGTCAAAATTTGAAGCATTTGGTGACGTCAGTCCAAATGAGTGAAATATTCTTGAGTGGGACGTTAAACAACAACAACAACAGCAGCAACAACAATCTTTTGTTCCCTACTGCATGTACTGTTATTTTTCTTGACCATTTTTATCTCTGCCTGTCATCTTTCTGCAATGTACATTTCTCCATCTGATTTCTTTTTCTTGATTTGACTTTCTGATGCTCTCAGTGTTTGACAGTATATTTTTCTCCCTTTAACTAAACATGTACATGACTTTTCAGCTTTATTCCTTTTATGTCGAAACGATGAAAGATTTGGGGACATATTGGTTTTAATATATCTGTTTGTAGTTTGTCTGTCTCTCTCTGTCTCTCTCTGCCTATCTCTCTGTCTCTCTCTCTCAATTTGGCAACTAACCAGCAATTCAATTGACAAGGTGGTTATCTGTCTGTTTGTAGTATCTCTCTGTCTCTGTCTCTCTGTCTCTCTGTCTCTGTCTGTCTGTCTGTCTGTCTCTCTCTCTATCTCTCTCTCTCTCTCTCTCTCTCTCTCTCTCTCTCTCTCTCTCTCTCTCTCTCTCTCTCTCTCTCTCTCTCTCTCTCTCTCTCTCTCTCTCTCTCAATCTCAATTTGGCATCAAACCAGCAATTCAGTTGACAAGGTGGTTATCTAAGTTGAAATATTGTATATTGGTAACTCATTATATCAGAAATATAAATAGATTATACTTCTTAGATATTCCAATTTTGACTCAATGGACATTTATATTTGACTTTCAGTTAACATAAATCCTGGAGGGAAAATTGATCATTGTTATATCAAAGACACTTCTCTGATCAATGAAGTTTTTACCAACTACATGTAAAATAGGGTATAGGTAGGGGAGAGGAGATCAGTCACACCTGTTAGGGTGGGTTAAGAGTGTGATTTGGAAATTTCAATCTTGAAGTTGAGTTTATGTTGCTGAAATGCACATACATATGTAATTTTGCATCAGCATAATGTGTTATTAACCCCATACTTCAAAATGCGCTTTGACTTGTTCCCAATAAACAACTAAGCATAACATAACTGCATTGATGTTCCATCAACTGGTAAAAATTAATAAACAAATGTCAGAAAACAAAAGTGAAACCTGTATATAGGGACCGACCAAGTAACCAGAAAATATTTACCTTTCTGTGCAGGTGACCCTTATACACAGGTTCAATTTTGTTGAAGTATGCAGTGAAAGGACATAAAGAAACTGACCTTTATAAACAGGTGATCCTTATATAGAGGTGGCCGCTATAGCAGGTTTTACTGTACCTTAAAATTCATTAAGGACGCCAAACTGACCTTTAATAGCATATATTTCAACAAGTGTTGTAGACCCATATTTTTCAGCATATTGTTACTATATTTTCGTCATTTTAAAAAGCAAAAATATACAAATAAAAGTGTGATTTGGAAATTTCAATCTTGAAGTTGAGTTTATGTTGCTGAAATGCACATACATGTGTAATTTTGCATCAGCATTATGTGTTATTAACCCCATACTGCAAAATGTGTTTTGACTTGTTCCCAATAAACAACTTAGCATAACATAACTGCATTGATGTTCCATCAACTCGTAATAATAATAAGAAGGAATTCTTGATGTGAAAAAACGTTTTACCAACAGGTGAAATAAGACTTAACTAAGAAAGTATGCTTTAGATGACCATACTTGTCTTACCAACAGGTGAAATAAGACTTAGCTAAGAAAGGATTCTTGATGTTCAAAGTTGGTACAAAGACATACAAAATTTAAAACATAATAATATACAACATAATAGTTGTACATTTTCGTGATTTTAGTTCAATGATATTTTCTTCTTTAAGTTTGTCACAAGCAGTTTTAACTTCAAGAGGCATTACCTTTTTATCAAAAATTTTGTTTCCCTTTTTTAGCTAACCGGGGCAAAAGTGGAGAGCTAATGTCATACCCCTTGCGCCATCATTGTTGTCGTTGGCATCTGTAGACAAAGCTTTAACCTTATGTGTATCTGTTTAACCGCAGCGGGGCATGATATTTCACACATAGATTCCTTAAGACCAGTTAACTTAAATTTTGACCTAGTGACCTTTTTTCAAAACTTTTAGCCTGAGCTGAAGGAATCAAAATATTTACATGAGTACCTTACCATGACTACCATGACTGTAAAACCTAACAGATGTGAGTCAAACACCTTTGAAAATTTACACCCATTTCCAGCGAACTTTGTTGTTTTCTGACAACTCTTGTTACTACTTAGAATGATGTACAAAAACAAAAAAGAGATATACACAGACTTAAACATTCTTAAATTCCTATACATTTTGTGAAAATTGCTTGAGAAACCCAGGTTTGGCACTTTCTAAATTGCAATTGATTATCTCAACTTTACTATTTGTATATGAATACCACACTGGACCTGACCATATTTTCACAAAATATATAGGAATATAAGATTTTTTATGTCTGTGTATAGGTCTTTTTTGTTGTTATACATCATGTACATTGAGTAGTGAAAGTAGAAAAAATCAAAACACTTTTTTTGGGCTAATGCCCCTCGAAATATGCTAAATATGATACTTTTTTTCTTATTTCATTTTACATTAATTTTTTATATTTCAGCTGTGATCGAGTACACCAAGTGGAAACTGAACCCACAAGAAGACATAATCTTGAGAACCACATCCCAGCAAAGCGAGGCAAACCACCGCCATGGCAGAAAAATCTAGATGTAAAAATACATTTTTACGTATATATGTTATAAAATGTTCTTTTTGCATACCCACATTTTTTTTTTTTGGCCCCAATTTATAAGTCTATCCCTTCTTTCTAATTGAAGAATTTGTAATACACAATGATGTGTAAGAAATTATATACATTTTCATCAAGATTGAGTAAATATATTTTGTGGAAGATAAGACTTATTTTGTTAGGAAAATGAAGAAAAAAAAAAAAGATGTGAATTTCACATGAACAAATCTCAACATACTGTCAAACTTATCTATAAAGTCCATTTAAGGGAACAGGAAAAGTAGCCATTATAGACAGGTAGCTTTTATAAAGAGGTTTATTCATTATAAAACGGTTAACTTAAGTTATCATGTTTATGTTTGAATTGCCTTTATATGCAAGTGCCCTTTATAAAGAGGCGGCCTTCAATTCAAGTTTGACTGTACATGTACATGTACAGATATATAGAGGGAACAACAAAAGTGACTACGGATTTGAATAGGAACAACAACATTGACTACAGATTTAGATAGGAACAACAGTGACCGCAGATTTAGGTAGGAACAGCAACAGTGACTACAGATTTGAATATGAACAACAACATTGACTACAGATTTAGATAGGAACAACAATAGTGACTACAGATTTAGATAGGAACAACAACAGTGACTACAGATTTGAACAGGAACAACAACATTGACTACAGATCTAGATAGGTACAACAACAGTGACTACAGATTTAGATAGGAACAACAACATTGACTACAGATTTAGATAGGAACAACAATAGTGACTACAGATTTAGATAGGAACAACAACAGTGACTACAGATTTAGATAGGAACAACAACATTGACTACAGATTTGAACAGGAACATAGGAACAACAACATTGACTACAGATTTAGATAGGTACAACAACAGTGACTACAGATTTAGATAGGAACAACAACAGTGGCCGCAGATTTAGATATGAACAACACAACATTGACTACAGATTTAGATAGGAACAACAACAGTGACTACAGATTTGAATAGGAACAACAACAGTGACTACAGATTTGAATAGGAACAACAACATTGACTACAGATTTAGATAGGTACAACAACAGTGACTACAGATTTAGATAGGAACAACAACAGTGGCCGCAGATTTAGATATGAACAACAACATTGAATACAGATTTAGATAGGAACAACAACAGTGACTACAGATTTGAATAGGAACAACAACAGTGACTACAGATTTAGATAGGAACAACACCATTGACTACAGATTTAGATAGGAACAACAACAATGACTACAGATTTGAATAGGAACAACAACATTGACTACAGATTTAAATAGGAACAACAGTGACTACAGATTTAGATAGGAACAACAACATTGACTACAGATTTAGATACTGTTTTGTTTCATTGTTATTTTAAATCCTGTCAAGATTTTTCACCACCAGAAGACCCACAACTTTCACATTGTTTACCAAGCCTGTGGCAGACCAGTAGTACCTACTAATTTTTTAAAGTATCTGGTATGACCTGGTCAAGAAATTGATTCTGGGTTCTCTCCCTTGCATATTATGTGATGTACGAGTCTCTAGACCACCACGAACTGCAAGTGTGGATATTTTGAAGGCGTTACAAAAGTGGCTACACAGAAACTGAGTGTACTAAATTAAATAAAATCTTACATATTCATAATTTAATTTGCCATGTTTACTCAAACATTTGCCTCATTCTCTTTTCCTTTCATCTGTAAATAAGTTCATTGTTCTAGTTAATAGCTGAAAACGTAACTTGATAAAACTTAGTATTTTTAGATCACTGGAACAATAGTCTAGAGAGCTGATGTCATACCACCGGCATCATTGTTGTCGTTATTGTTGTTGTCATCGTCCGTAGACAAAACTTTAACCTGGCCTATATTTTTTAACTGCAAAGGACGAGGCTTTGAATTTTCACATATAGATTCCATATGACAAGAGCTTTCATTTGGTACTTTGACTTTTGACTTACCAGTAATGACTTTGGACTTTGACCTACTTTTCAAAAACTTAAACCTCATGATATCTTTTAAACCATGAGGGCTGTGGCTTTGTTATTTCACATACTGGTATAGAGATCTTATGAACAGAACTTTCATTTGGTACCTTGAGTTTTGACCTAGTGACCTTTACTTTGGACTTTGACCTACTTTCCAAAACTTTTAACCTGAGTCGAAGAAATCAAGATATTTACTGTATCATGACCTTAAAACCTGACAGATGTGGGTCAAAACATATTTGTGAAAATTTACACCCATTTCCATTAAACTCTGTTGTCTTCTGACAACTTTGTTTTTTTTTTGTTTTTGTTTTTTTTTACATGTATTTGCATTTTTTTACAGCTGTTTTTATTTTTATGGTTTTTGTACAAATTCATGTATTGCCTCCTTTTAACTCTTGTAAAATCAATTAGTACTCCTCTTAGGACCTTATTTGTATTTTTCAGCCCCCAATGGTGCCTTTTGTGGTTGGACCAGGTTATCTTTTACAAAGAAGTAAATCAAAATTTGCCATGACGATCAAAGATGAATTCTTTGAACCAGTTGTTGACGAAGTTCAGAAGTAAGTGCATGGTTTTATATCCCTAGTCAGAAAAATTACAGATATTTACCCAGTGATACTTACATGACCCAAGTTAGAAATAACAGATATTTACCCAGTGATACTTGCATGACCCAAATCAGATAATTACAGATATTTACCCAGTGATACTTGCATGACCCAAATCAGATAATTACAGATATTTACCCAGTGATACTTGCATGACCCAAATCAGATAATTACAGATATTTACCCAGTGATACTTGCATGACCCAAATCAGATAATTACAGATATTTACCCAGTGATACTTGCATAACCCAAATCAGATAATTACAGATATTTACCCAGTGATACTTGCATGACCCAAATCAGATAATTACAGATATTTACCCAGTGATACTTGCATGACCCAAATCAGATAATTACAGATATTTACCTAAAATGTACATGACTGTAGTCAGAGGTATTACAGATATTTACCTAGAATTTACATGACTATAGTCGGAGACATTACAGATATTTATCCAGAATTTACATGACTGTAGTCAGAGATACATGTATTACAGATATTTACCTAGAATTTACATGACTGTAGTCAGAGGTATTACAGATATTTACCCAGAATTTACATGACCATAGTCAGAGACATTACAGATATTTACCCAGAATTTACATGACCATAGTCAGAGACATTACAGATATTTACCCAGAATTTACATGACTGTAGTCAGAGATATTACAGATAATTACGTAGAATTTACATGACCGTGGTCCGTAGTCAGAGACATTACAGATATTTACCCAGAATTTACTTGACTGAGTCAGAGACATTACAGATATTTACCCAGAATTTACTTGACTGAGTCAGAGACATTACAGATATTTACCCAGAATTTACTTGACTGAGTCAGAGACATTACAGATATTACAGATAATTACCCTGTATTTACATGACCATAGTCAGAGACATTACAGATATTTACCCTGTATTTACATGACCATAGTCAGAGACATTACAGATATTTGCCCTGTATTTACATGACCATAGTCAGAGACATTACAGATATTTACCCTGTATTTACATGACCATAGTCAGAGACATTACAGATAATTACCCTGTATTTACATGACCGTAGTCAGAGACATTACAGATAATTACCCTGTATTTACATGACCGTAGTCAGAGACATTACAGATAATTACCCTGTATTTACATGACCATGGTCAGAGACATTACAGATAATTACCCTGTATTTACATGACCATAGTCAGAGACATTACAGATAATTACCCTGTATTTACATGACCGTAGTCAGAGACATTACAGATAATTACCCTGTATTTACATGACCATGGTCAGAGACATTACAGATAATTACCCTGTATTTACATGACCGTAGTCAGAGACATTACAGATAATTACCCTGTATTTACATGACCATGGTCAGAGACATTACAGATAATTACCCTGTATTTACATGACCGTAGTCAGAGACATTACAGATAATTACCCTGTATTTACATGACCGTAGTCAGAGACATTACAGATAATTACCCTGTATTTACATGACCATGGTCAGAGACATTACAGATAATTACCCTGTATTTACATGACCGTAGTCAGAGACATTACAGATAATTACCCTGTATTTATATGACCGTAGTCAGAGATAGTTACTATCTGTAATTCTTCTTACAAAGGTCATGTAAATTCTGGATAAATAACTGTAATGTATACATGACATGACAGAACAGATATTTTCCCAGTCTGAGTGATATTTACATCATAAATTTATTTTGATACAAATCCATTTTTATTTCTTTACAGAAAAAAGCAAGAAACAGAAAGGTAAGTATATTTTCAATCAAATGTATGTCTACTTATATACATATCATATTTATACAGACTTCAATTAAAGTTTCTTAGTGCTGCTACAGTTTTTCAGAGTTATGTTTAAGTCAGTTATGTATTTTGTGACTGTTAGTAGCATGATATATCTATCTGTATTTACATATTTGTCTTGATAACACTCTATTAAGTTTCAGTAAGTGTCAATGCATGGTATTTGAAAGTTTGCTTTGGTGACCAAAAATTGTTTTAAGTTACCCAGCCTCAATGTGCCTAGAAACTTTCTTTAGCAATACCTGATGATTAAAATGTAAAAAAAAATCCAGATAAAGTGCAAATATAAATACATCAACAAAAAAGTAGGATGTAAAAAATGCAGTAAACTAAAATAAAACAATCCATTGAAACCTATCTTTAGAGATCAACCTTTCTGATACTGACATGTGGTCACTTAGAGAAGAAGTGGTTTTGTTTAAAGGTATAATACTACAGGGGCTCATTCAAGACAGAATTCACTGTTGTATCACCCACAAAATAAAATCTGAATAAAATAAACAATCAAAGGTACTGTAGATATGGATATTTATGCATGAGGGTAATTAACATTTACATGTAAATTACTCCCCTCCCCCCTCCCCATATACACTCCCACAGTAGTGCTAAGAATTTTTGTTTAGCACAGGACTGCTTACAGTAAGATGTGGTATTGCATAGAAAAAAATCACACGTATTGTTTGCATAAAAGAATCATACAGCACTCGGAAATATACAGGTATACAATAGACAGTGTATCATACCTGTCTATATTGTAATTATCTCATGACATTTCTTAAATAAGTTGCAATGAAACTCATTGGTAGTCTTTGATGTTGATGTTGATATCTGTAATGTTGACATTTCAGAGACTCCCTGGTACAGCAGCTGCAGCAACAAATATCAGATTTAAGTCTTTACCTAGAGGAGGAGCGTCTAAACCATAGACAGACAAAACAACGGGTAAATATAATATGTTTAAATATCAGATGTATATGATAAAACAGTAGGTAAATATAAAGTGTCCAGATATCAGATATACCTGAAAAAACAGCAGATAAAGAGATATTAGAAATACAAGACTAAACAGTGGGTAATTATAGAGTGTCCAGATATCAGAAATACATGATAAAACAGTGGGTATATATATAAAATGTCTAGATATCAGAAGTAGATGACAAAACAATGGGTAAAGAGATATCAGATATACATAACAAAGCAGCGGGTAAATATAAAGTGTTCAGAAATCAGATATACATAACAAAACAGTTTTGATTTGATGTACATGTTAAGATATGAAAAAATACACAATAAAATATCTGGTAAACAAGCTTTTATTAGAACATTAGAAATACATGCATATATGTAATGTCAGTTTTACAGATTATGTCTATAAACTGTGTGATCATGTAATGATATGTCATGAAACGTTAGATGTACAGATGAATTGATACTTTTTCTGACTGAGAAAATACTTGTAGTCCTAGCTATTCTAGAAAGAGGACAGACCTGTAGCTCTAGCTAGTCTAGCAGAGGACAGACCTGTAGCTCTAGCTAGTCTAGCACAAGGATAGACATGTAGTCCTAGCTAGTCTAGAAAGAGGACAGACTTGTATCCCAAGCTAGTCTAGCCCAAGGATAGACATGTGGTCCTAGCTAGTCTAGCAGAGGATAGACTTGTGGCTCTAGCTAGTCTAGCTCAAGGATAGACATGTGGTCCTATCTAGTCTAGCACAAGGATAGACATGTGGTTCTAGCTAGTTTAGCAGATGCTTGTAGCCCTAGCTAGTCTAGTAAGAGGCTAGACTTGTAGCCCTAACTAGTGTAGCACACCTCAAGGATAGATATGTGATCTTAGCTAGACTTGTAGTCATAGCTAGTCTAAGACACCATTGTAAGATGAGGATATATTTTTAGCCCTAGATAGTCTAGCAAGAGGATAATATACTTGTAATCCTAGCTAGTCTGTCATGAGAATAGACATGTGGTCCTAGCTAGTCTAACAGAGGATAGACTTGTAGCCCTAGCTAGTCTAGCAAGAGTAGTAACTTGTAGCCCTAGCTAATCTAGCAAGAGTATTGACTTGTAAACCTAGCTAGTCTAGCAGAGGATAGACTTGTAGCCATAGCTAGTCTAGCAAGAGTATTGACTTGTAAACCTAGCTAGTCTAGCAAAGGATAGACTTGTTGCCATAGCTACTCTAGTATGAAGATAGACTTGTAGTCCTAGCTAGTCTAGCCAGAGGAAAACTTGTAAACCTGGCTAGTCTAACAAGAGGATAGACATGTAAACCGAGCTAGTCTAGCAGTGGATAGATTTGTGGTTCCTAACTAGTTTAGCAATAACATAGATTTGTAGTCCTAGCTAGCCTAGCAAGAGGATAGACAATTTATTGTCAAGAAGAAATAGCATGTTTGTCAACACTAAAATGACTCCATTAGGTCCAAGCTTTCTCTGAGTCCACACACACACACACACACACACACACACACACACACACTGAATACAAAATTTTGAGCTAGATATATATTGAGCTGATATCTAGTTAGGGTTGTAAAGAGAAATGCTTGTGAATATTTGATATACTTTTACAAAACACCTTCATTTTTATAATAGATGACTTCTAACATAAATAACATGGTAAGTAGACTTTGTGAGTAACAGCAACCAATGAACAGTGAGTGTGAGTTCCACCTGCTGATTTGGTGGTGGTGGCAATTGTGGGTAACTTGATTGGTGTGTATGACTTATCATTCTGGATAGTTCTAATATTGATGTGGGTCAGTCACAATTGTGGATAGTTCTAATATTGATGTGAGCCATCATTGTGGATATTTCTAATATTGATGTGTGTGAGCCTTCATTGTGGATAGTTCTAATATTGATGTGGATAGTTCTAATATTGATGTGAGCCATCATTGTGGATATTTCTAATATTGATCTGTGTGAGCCTTCATTGTGGATAGTTCTAATAAAGATGTCTGTGAGCTATTTTGGATATTTATAATATTGATGTATGTGAGCCTTCATTGTTGATAGTTTTAATATTGATATGAGTCATCATTGTGGATAGTTCTAATATTGATATGAGTCATCATTGTGGATAGTTCTAATATTGATATACTGTGAGCCATCATTGTGGATATTTCTAATATTAATGTGTGTGAGTCTTCATTGTGGATATTTCTAATATTAATGTGTGTGAGCCTTCATTGTGGATAGTTTTCATATTGATGTGAGCCATCATTGTGGATATTTCTAATATTGATGTGTGTGCACCTTCATTGTGGACAGTTTTAATATTGATGTGAGCTGTCATTGTGGATAGTTCTAATATTGATATGTGTGAGTCATCATTGTGGATAGTTCTAATATTGATATGTGTGTGTGTCATCATTGTGATTAGTTCTAATATTGATATGTGTGAGCCATCATTGTGGATAGTTCTAATATTGATATGTGTGAGCCATCATTGTGGATAGTTCTAATATTGAAATGTGTGAGCCATCATTGTGGATAGTTCTAATATTGATATGTGTGTGTGTCATCATTGTGATTAGTTGTAATATTGATATGTGTGAGCCATCATTGTGGATAGATCTGATATTGATATGTGTGAGCCATCATTGTGGATGGATCTTATATTAATGTGGCCAAAATTATCATTGTTGATGGATCTAATATTGATATATTTGTGAGCCATCATTATGGATAGTTCTAACATTGATGTGTGTGAGCCATCATTGTTGATAGTTCTAATATTGATGTGTGTGAGCCATCATTGTGATTACCGGTAGGTCTTATATTAATGTGGACCAGCCATCATTGTGATTAGTTCTAATATTGATATGTGTGGGCCATCATTTTGATTAGTTCTAATATTGATATGTGTGTGTGTCATCATTGTGATTAGTTCTAATATTGATATGTGTGAGCCATCATTGTGGATAGTTCTAATATTGATATGTGTGAGCCATCATTGTGGATAGTTCTAATATTGAAATGTGTGAGCCATCATTGTGGATAGTTCTAATATTGATATGTGTGTGTGTCATCATTGTGATTAGTTGTAATATTGATATGTGTGAGCCATCATTGTGGATAGATCTGATATTGATATGTGTGAGCCATCATTGTGGATGGATCTTATATTAATGTGGCCAAAATTATCATTGTTGATGGATCTAATATTTGATATATTTGTGAGCCATCATTATGGATAGTTCTAACATTGATGTGTGTGAGCCATCATTGTTGATAGTTCTAATATTGATGTGTGTGAGCCATCATTGTGATTACCGGTAGGTCTTATATTAATGTGGACCAGCCATCATTGTGATTAGTTCTAATATTGATATGTGTGGGCCATCATTGTGATTAGTTCTAATATTGATATGTGTGGGCCATCATTGTGATTAGTTCTAATATTGATATGTGTGGGCCATCATTGTGATTAGTTCTAATATTGATATGGACCAGCCATCATTGTGATTAGTTCTAATATTGATATGTGTGGGCCATCATTGTGATTAGTTCTAATATTGATATGTGTGGGCCATCATTGTGGATAGTTCTAATATTGATGTGTGTGAGCCATCATTGTGATTACCGGTAGGTCTTATATTAATGTGGACCAGCCATCATTGTGATTAGTTCTAATATTGATATGTGTGGGCCATCATTGTGATTAGTTCTAATATTGATATGTGTGGGCCATCATTGTGATTAGTTCTAATATTGATATGGACCAGCCATCATTGTGATTAGTTCTAATATTGATATGTGTGGGCCATCATTGTGATTAGTTCTAATATTGATATGTGTGGGCCATCATTGTGATTAGTTCTAATATTGATATGTGTGGGCCATCATTGTGATTAGTTCTAATATTGATATGTGTGGGCCATCATTGTGATTAGTTCTAATATTGATATGTGTGGGCCATCATTGTGATTAGTTCTAATATTGATATGTGTGGGCCATCATTGTGATTAGTTCTAATATTGATATGGACCAGCCATCATTGTGATTAGTTCTAATATTGATATGGACCAGCCATCATTGTGATTAGTTCTAATATTGATATGGACCAGCCATCATTGTGATTAGTTCTAATATTGATATGTGTTGGTCATTATTATGGTTAATCCTATTATTGAAATGGACCAGCCATCATTTTGGAAAGTTCAGGGGCCCATTTTACGAAAGGTCATTAGTCATAAATCCTAAATCTTAGTCCTAATTTTCATCGAACTGACCAATCAGTGATGCATTGCCATGGTAGTTAGGACTAAAATTATGATTTAGGGCTTAGGAATGTTCGTAAAACGGGCCCTTGATATTTATGTGGATAGTTCTAATTGTGATTTATGTGAGTCATCAGAACAAATATGGCTGCCAATGGAAGTAAAACACTAGGGATGTTTCAAAAACGTTTTGATTTAATCAGATTGATTTAAAAGTTGAATTGACAGCTTTAGATAAGATAATTGTTTATCAGAGAATAAATTTGAGTTAACATACGTGAAATTTATATGAACAAAATCTGCCTGTGCATGCATCCAGAGGAATTTACACTTGAATGGTGATGTCACCAGTTGTTACGTAAATTAGGATATTTTGGTCATTCTTTAAATTTGGCCAACCCGATTAAAATGACAAAAATTACCCCCCCCCCCCCCAAATATGAACACAATTTTTCTATGTACACTTTTTAAATTTTGTTAGTGTTTTATAGATTAACAATCAAAGTTTTTTATTTTTTAATATCACTGTGTGGACAATAATCTTAATTAAATACCATGTGACGCATCAAGTCTATTTACCCTACCGGTATTTTTTAATATTTTGATATTTCAAACGCCTGGAATGCTTGACAATACAAGACCGAAATCTGATGGTATGCCAAGTTTAAACATGATGTAAACATAAATGGCCAAAATTTAACTGACCAAAAAATAAACCTTCTTTTCATGACTAAAGTGGCCAATTAATTTTTAGCGACGGCAAAATATCCCAAATTATGATACAAGGTGAAGTACTACCTTTTGCGATGGAAATATATCATGAGGGTCACTTAGTATGGCACATGTGCTATGATACAGGGTCTTTGTTTAAACTTAATCAAAAGTCTTATGCATTTGACATTTTTGGCTTAGCAAAATAAATATCACTTACATTGAAACCTAAATTCTCCTGCTCAGAAGACAAATATTCTACCATCAGATCACTGACAGTGGTAGGTCTTCCAATTTCCCTACCATCAGATCACTGACAGTGGTAGGTCTTTCAATTGCCTTACCATCAGATCACTGTCATCAGTAGGTCTTTTAATTGCCCTACCATCAGATCACTGTTAGTGGTAGGTCTTTAATTTGCCCTACCATCAGATCACTATCAGCAGTAGCTCTTTCAATTGCCCTACCATCAGATCACTATCAGCAGTAGGTCTTCCAACTGCCCTACCATCAGATCACTGTCAGCAGTAGGTCTTCCAATTGCCCTACCATCAGATCACTATCAGCAGTAGGTCTTCCAATTGCCCTATCATCAGATCACTATCAGTAGTAAATCTTCCAACTGCCCTACCATCTGATCACTGTCAGCAGTAGGACTTTCAATTACCCTACCATCAGATCATTGTCAGCAGTAGGTCTTTCAGTTGCCCTGTCATCAGATCACTGTCAGCAGTAGGTCTTCTAATTGCCCTACCATCAAATAACTGTCAGCAGAAGGTCTTTCAATTGCCCTACCATCAGATCATTGTCAGCAGTCGGTCTTGCCCTACCATCAGATCATTGTCAGCAGTAGGTCTTTCAGTTTCCCTGCCATCAGATCACTGTCAGCAGAAGGTCTTCTAATTGTCCTGCCATCAGATCACTGTTAGCAGTAGGTCTTTTAGTTTCCCTGTCATTAGATCACTGTCAATAGAAGGTCTTCTAATTGTCCTGCCATTATATTACTGTCAGCAGTTGGTCTTCCAATATTATTATAGAAAAAGAATTAGTATTATAATTTTTTTCTCTTTATTTTAAATCATATTTTGTTTTATTATTGATATATGTATTTTATTTTTATTTTTTATCAACAGGCTGAAGAAAATTTGCGAGATAGAACTGAGGAGTTACAACAACAGCATACAGAACATGTTAGGTTTGTGATTCACTTTTTTAAGTCACCTCAGTCTTTCATGTGACCTATTTTGATCACTTTAACATCATTTCAAAAAAGAGCTTTAGACCATTTCTCTATAATTGGTATGAGTCGTTAGTGTAATGTGTAAGGAATCTGCAAGCCCAACCTAATGCTGACCCGACGCTCGCTATTGCTTGGCTTCAGTACATTATATAAACACCAACCGCCTAGCCAAAAAAAGCTAGTTATTGGACTAGACGGTTAAACTGCCTATATTCATGACTGTTATACTTACTCCTCTACCGACAAGCTTCGTCCCGAAGTTTCATTGGTTCAACCTGAAATCTACAGCTACATTATGCCCTTCAGCTGGGCATCCAGGATTTCAGGCTCTCGCTGCCCTCCAATTATAACATGCATAGGTGGTTTCCGAGTGCATCACATCACACTGTCACCCATCCAGTTGCTGACTGTGCTCACCAATACTTAACTTCAGTACATGAATATAAACAACAACTGTCCAGTTACAAAAGCTAGCTATTAGACTAGACAGTTAATCTGTCCCGCTCACGTATAAAGTGCAATATTTCAAGTTTAGATCGTGATACAGTAACCAAACTTAGACTGTAAATTCATCTAAATGTTGCTCACACTTCACTGACATCATATGCCCACGGAATTGGCTGGGGTCAAAATGTAGGACATTGCCAGCATAGAAATTTGTTGGCACTGGTGGGCATTTGTGTTTTTACAATCACATCTTGTTTTCCTATGTTATATCCCTTTTTTAAAAGAATGAAACTTCAGTTTTATATTTTCCTTACACCATGAGCCAAATATAGATGCTTCTCCTCCATTATTAGATATGGGCTGCAAGCATATAAATAAAAAATTGTTTTTGTGTGGGAGTTAAACACCAATAAAATGAAATAAACATAATTCTGCATTTTCAACTCTGTGCACCTTCATTGGTGGTGCATTTTCTTTAAAGAATGCAATAAATCAAATTTTTCTGTAAAAAGAACAATTTTACAATGAAATTTTGTGAAAGAACCATTTTCAACATATGAAATCAATTTAACCTGCCCTTTTAATTTGTTATGCAGCATATGCCATAATTACTTATGCTGGAGATTGTCATTTTTGCTACTCATAAGAGTTATCTCCCGTATGTAATTATGTCTTATAGAGATTTGGAAGAGGATCATAGGCTAGCCATGGAGAAGCTCAAACAAGGAATTGAAGGAGAACATGCAGCTTATAAAACCAGTGCTGAAGCACAGATATGTAAGTTTTGATACAATCCCTTAAAATGTACACTGCTTATAGGACCAATCTAGAATACGTCATTGAACAAACAGGTCATAGGTTTGAAAATTTATCAGCAAGTTAATTGTTGCCAATACAGTTCATGCAGTTGTGCTGATTCAAATTGTTTGTGTGCTGTTTCAAACTATTAGAGTTTTACCAAGATTAATCGATATATTTAATGCAATTAATTTGATTTGATTCAGTAAGTTAGATATACTGACAAATCAATCAAATTATGAAATATTTCAGCCAAAATGAAGAAAGAAATAGAATTCTTGCAAGGTGCATTTGAGTCCTACAAAAGTTCTCTACATCAGGATATGGACGAAAAGTGGAAGAAAAGAGAAGAAGAACTTAATTATCAAATGCAAGAAGAAAGGCAGGCTGCAGTACATGAAGCACGTAAGTCAATGATATGAGGGGCCTCACATGTTAAAGAGTCTAAATGATATAAGGGGCTAAAAATGTTGTAATTTTACAAATGTGCACTGTCCAGTGCTACTATTTTAGTTATGGGTTTTGTAATGGCACACAGTAACAAACTGCAATACCACAACCAAGTTTTCAAGGAATAATTTTTCAACAAGTACTGGGCCAATGAATCTTTTCAATGGACAACACAAAAATGTCAAAACAAAAGTTTGCAACATTTAAACTTGTTCATCCTTACCCCAGGTAATGTAGCAAACAGAATGTCAGTAACTCATACTGAGCAAAATGTCCTTTAGACAGGTCAAAAATATTGTTAACTAATCAACCCCCGAAGTCACATTTACATGATTTAGACCTGCTCATTTCAAAGAATGGTGAAGTCCACGAGCAAAATTCAGGGATATACGATTTAGAATCAGAATTTTTACAATAACATTAAATGCAATATAAAATTATTCACTGCTAAATTATGACAGTAGACTATACTGTTTATTGATCCAGGTGAGGCTATATGTGACCACAGGAGTTGATGAGTTAAATTAGGGTTATGTTGAAAATGCAAAGGTTCTGAAGTATTTTCCCTAGGTCGTTTGGAGTTTATGCAGTTACAAGACCCATTTGCAAATGCAAAAATGGCATGTACTTTCTGACTAAAATAAATATGCAAAAGTTTCACAATTTTGAATTCCAGTATAAGAATAAAGTATTTTCAAACAGAGGTCTCAATCAGATTGAAGGAGATTCTTGTGTCTGATAAGACTCTTTCCCCCTTTTGTTTATTTTGTCCAGGCAAAACATAAATTAATTTCCAGCTAAAAATGTGATTTGCAGTTACAGTTATATTCTTTTTTTTTGTTACATGTATTCCATCTAAAAGATCATACTTATCATACATGTGTGACTTATTTCCATAAATTCATTTCCTGAATTTACAATAACAAATTGATACCAAATACTTTCCGACCCATGTTAGGAATGCATTTGAATTTTAATAATCTAATGATCCTGATCTACAGGTTTATCTCGATTTTGGCAGTATCTTCAAAGTCAAGGTCACAGTGCACTCATGGACAAAATTTTTGTCCAGGCTATAACATTCCATCCCTTGCTTGGAATACATTCAAATTGTTTTAATATTGAAATTGGCCTTGACCTAAAGGTGTGTCATGACCTTGATCCTAGGTTTTACCTTAAATATCAAGGTCAAAATGCTCCCATAACTTACAATGGTGAGGGAGAGGGGGGATACACACACACAAAAGGAACATCTAGAACATAATTTTGAAACATATAAATCACCAAAATAAGTTGTCAGTTAATTTCATCTGTAACTAAACAGTTGTGGTACAAATTTGGTTGATCTTTTTTTCCCCTAGGAACAAGGTTAATTCAAGAAAGAAATTCTGAGAAGATAGCAATGCAGAAAGAGCACCAAAAAGCCATAGATAATCTACGCAAAGAAAATAAGAAAGAACTTGATGTAAGTCTCCCATACTGTCCAGTATCAAAGAACTTGATGTAAGTCTCCCATACTGTCCAGTATCAAAGAACTTGATGTAAGTCTCCCATACTGTCCAGTATCAAAGAACTTGATGTAAGTCTCCCATACTGTCCAGTATCAAAGAACATGATGTAAGTCTCCCATACTGTCCAGTATCAAAGAACTTGATGTAAGTCTCCCATACTGTCCAGTATCAAAGAACTTGATGTAAGGCTCCCATACTGTCCAGTATCAAAGAACTTGATGTAAGTCTCCCATACTGTCCAGTATCAAAGAACTTGATGTAAGTCTCCCATACTGTCCAGTATCAAAGAACTTGATGTAAGTCTCCCATACTGTCCAGTATCAAAGAACTTGATGTAAGTCTTCCATACTATCCAGTATCAAAGAACTTGATGTAAGTCTCCCATACTGTCCAGTATCAAAGAACTTGATGTAAGGCTCCCATACTGTCCAGTATCAAAGATCTTGATGTAAGGCTCCCATACTGTCCAGTATCAAAGAACATGATGTAAGTCTCACATACTGTCCAGTATCAAAGAACTTGATGTAAGTCTCCCATACTGTCCAGTATCAAAGAACTTGATGTAAGTCTCCCATACTGTCCAGTGTCAAAGAACTTGATGTAAGTCTCCCATACTCTCCAGTATCAAAGAACATGATGTAAGTCTCCCATACTCTCCAGTATCAAAGAACATGATGTAAGTCTCCCATACTCTCCAGTATCAAAGAACATGATGTAAGTCTCCCATACTCTCCAGTATCAAAGAACTTGATGTAAGTCTCCCATACTGTCCAGTATCAAAGAACATGATGTAAGTCTCCCATACTCTCCAGTATCAAAGAACTTGATGTATGTCTCCCATACTGTTCAGTATCAAAGATCTTGATGTAAGGCTCCCATACTGTCCAGTATCAAAGAACTTGATGTAAGGCTCCCATACTGTTCAGTATCAAAGATCTTGATGTAAGGCTCCCATACTGTCCAGTATCAAAGAACTTGATGTAAGTCTCCCATACTGTCCAGTATCAAAGAACTTGATGTAAGTCTCCCATACTGTCCAGTATCAAAGAACTTGATGTAAGTCTCCCATACTGTCCAGTATCAAAGAACTTGATGTAAGTCTCCCATACTGTCCAGTATCAAAGAACTTGATGTAAGTCTCCCATACTGTCCGGTATCAAAGAACTTGATGTAAGTCTCCCATACTGTCCGGTATCAAAGAACTTGATGTAAGTCTCCCATACTGTCCGGTATCAAAGAACTTGATGTAAGTCTCCCATACTGTCCAGTATCAAAGAACTTGATGTAAGTCTCCCATACTGTCCGGTATCAAAGAACTTGATGTAAGTCTCCCATACTGTCCGGTATCAAAGAACTTGATGTAAGTCTCCCATACTGTCCAGTGTCAAAGAACTTGATGTAAGTCTCCCATACTGTCCAGTGTCAAAGAACTTGATGTATGTCTCCCATACTGTCCATTGTCAAAGGACTTGATGTAAGTCTCCCATACTGCCCAGTGTCAAAGGAGAAGTATCGTTTGTTCTCATTACATCTTGATCATTGACTAGTGCCTTGTCGTGCTCAAACCGGCATTCATTGCTTCACTAGGTTTCTGTTGGTTGTGTTTGTCACTGATTTATAATTTGTCACATAAAAAGCTAACATTTATACTCAATGGTAACATGATAAGTTATAAGTGCCAGATATTTATTCATCACACCAGTGACAAGAGTTTTTTAAATTTTCTACCAGTGTGAGATTTCCTTGTCTCACCCCAGTGTGAGACAGATCCAGGGTGAGACAGCTCGAGCTATGATGTCATTTATACAGGCAATAGTACATTTTTTTATAGGAATTTTGTTCTGCTTCAAGTGTTATACAGATAATATCAAATTCTGTCCAAGCTATATACATATGTGATGAAAATGATCAATCGCCAATTAAATGGTAGGGGGTGCAAAAACTTTCAACCACTTACACAGTTTTGGCTTAGACTAAGACTCTACCATTATGATGCTTATGCTTGTAGTTGTTTAGATGCAGAGTGTTAGACAAGTAAGAGGGTTTTTATTTAAATCCCTAGTACAAATTTAGACCTTATATATCCGAGGTTATGATGGCGCTGACTTACATGTCCTATATTTGTCTGTGTTATGTAAACCTACCTTACCTGAAGATGACATCCCTGTATTATTGGCAACTCCTGGTTAAGAATACAGTTAAAGATCAAAACTTGTAAATACTGGATCAGATATGTTAAAGATACAGTAGACTGTTGATTTTTCCATTAGCAACCTGAGCTTTCATTTGTGTGACTCCATGTAACATATACTTTTTGCCTTGACCTGCTATAAGTCTCCTGATAGTCTGTTAAAGGTACTCTCTCACAGAAAAAATATGTTTATAAATATTTTCTCATGATATACTTCTATTAACTGAATATATCATGGCTTGTACTGATTGAGACCTTCAAATCCCCCACTGGGGATTGACAGATGTGAGAAAGAGTTACATTGTCTGTAGCCCTTTGTGAATTCCTTATAAATTATAAACTAGAGCTTGATATGTCCATCCAAATTGCAGTGGGGCCAGTGGAAATATTTGTAATAGACAGCTTGGATTGTAGCAGAAATTTTGTTGTATAGATTAAGGATAGATAAAAGCTCATAAGACCCATACATGTCATAGAACACTATCAGTCTACAACTGACTAAGTAAAAATTGAGACAGGATGAGAATTTTGAAATTCAAATTTATATGCACAGCAGTTCTAACTTTTGGTGTTATTGTTTCACAAACATTTTATGTCCTTTATCTCTTTATATGATTTATGGTAACTTTACAAATTGATCCTGTTTAACTTTTTGACAGGCTTTGGTTAGGCACTTTTCTAATGTTGCCGCAGACTTGGAGAGGCTTAAAAAGACAACAGCTGAACTTAACGTAAGTAAACTTCATGTAAAAAAAACTTTAAACCCCTTGATTTTTTTGTGCCTCCTTTAATTTAGCAAATTTCATGAGCTCGGAAAATAAAAAAATTAAATGTTAGTGAAAATATATTCCGGAATCATTTCCGTTGTACAAACCTAACCTCATGAAAATTTTTGGCAGGGAAATATGGAAAATTGAAACAAAATCGCTAAATTTCTGAGCAGGGTTAGGGTTAAGGTTAAAATTAAAGTGGTTTACAGTACTTCTTTAATTGGAGCGTAAACAAATTCTTACATTTACTGACATCAGAAGTTTAATATTAATGGGCCACTTAGCTTTAAAAGTAGAAACTGAAAGTAAATCATATATAATACTGAACCAATTAAAAATAAAAACAGTTTGTATGGGAGATACATGTAAGTGTTTAAAAGATAACATACACTAAGCTTTGATATTAACGTTTATTTTAAGACAGTTTTGACATATCATTCCTTTTTTTTTAACCTTTACAGGAGACAAAACGTGAATTAGAGATTGTGACAGCAAGTTATAATGATACATGTCAACAGTTGGCAAACATAACACGAACATTAGCAGATACGGTAAGTATATGTTATAACGATATATATGTCAACAACTGGTGAACATAACACGGACGTTAGCAGATACAGTAAGTATATGTTATAACATACATGTCAACAACTGGCAAACATAACACAAACATTAGCAGATACCGTAGGTATATGTTATAACATACATGTCAACAACTGGCAAACATAACACAAACATTAGCAGATACCGTAGGTATATGTTATAACATACATGTCAACAACTGGCTAACATAACATGAACATTACGCAGATACCAAAGGTATATATTATAGCATACATGTCAACAACTGGCGAACATAACACGAACATTAGCAGATACAGTAAGTATATGTTATAACATACATGTCAACAACTGGCAAACATAACACGAACATTAGCAGATACAGTAAGTATAAGTTATAGCAATACATGTAAATAACTGGCAAACATAATGTGGACATTATTGAATTCTAGTATTGTATCTATTAAGACATAGTTTGATATCCTTATACAAGTTTTACATTTTAATTTAAGTGAACTTTTTAAAACAACTGTGGTCAAATTCATATAACATGATATTGTGAATTCTTCTGAACCCTTTGTTGACCTGTTTGAGGTTAAAATTCAGGTAATACAACAAACCAACATTAACACTACACTTGCCAGAGTTATCATTCCTATTTGTCACCATATATATATGTGTGTGTGTGTGTGTGTATGTGTGTGTGTGTGTGTGTGTGTGTGTGTGTGTGTGTGTGTGTCGAGTTGGGAATAAAATATCTTTCTTGTGTAGTCTTTACATCATAACGGAAAAGTGAATACAATCACTAATTTGATATGATAAAAAGAAATTTGAAATGATTGAAATTGCAAGCTATGTACAAAAAGCCTCCATTACACTATGGAATTTTAACATGTTTAAAAAGAATAAAGATAAAAAACAAGAACAAAAGAGAACAGAAAGAGATTGTTTCTCATGTATGTTATATCAAAATCAAACTGAAGTATAAAATTATTTTTAATTTAAAAAGTTTGTTTTGTGAATTTATCTACACTATCAAGTTCCATAATGGATAATGTACTAATTTTACTTGTTTGACACATTCATCATGTACAGTATATAAGAATGTTCAAGAGAAAATATTCTTTTATAAATTTCAGCAAGTGAAGTTACTCTCTTACGAGGAGCAATTTGAAGAAAAAGTTCAGCAGGTGGACGCCAAGTATCAACATAAGATTAACGATTTAATGACAAGGAATATTGAGCTTAAGTAGGTGGTGATTTAAGATTGCTTCAAGTTTGGATTAGATATTATATAAAATAATTAACTCATCAACCCCTGAAGTCACACTTAGACCTGCCCATTTCAAAGAATGGTTAAGTCCACTTTTGGAATTCAGGGGAATACAAATTTTGTAATAGGTTTACATGCAATATGAACATGTTCACTCCTGAATTACATGAATTTCGACAGTAGACTCTACTATCTATTGATTTGGGTGAGTGTAAATATGACCACAGGGGTGGACAAGTTAACAAGATTATTAAGTGTCAAGTCATCACTGGCTTATGGTTTAGTACCACATACATATGTGCACACACACCAAACACACACACACCAAACACACACATGCACACACACACACCAAACACACTCACACATACACACACATATACAAATACACACATACATACACACACACACACACACATTGAAGCACACACACATTCACACATACAGTACAAGATGATACCTTGACTATAATTTCTTAATCCTTAGTGAGAGACTTCAGACATGTCACCTGTGTATTTCTAATATGACAATTCCAGACTTTGTGGCTGACTTACAAACCATCATTATTGTTGATATAATGAGACAGAAATAGTTTGTATATATGTTTGTGCAATAAGCTATAATTGTGTATCATATATATGTGCATCTTTGTATTGCATTCTCACAATACAACTGAATATGCAGATGTTTGATTTTCAACTTCACGGCTGATTATCAATCTAAAAAATTATTTACTTTGTCCAAAGATTGAAGAAGGGGATACACATGTTTTCAATCTGTCTGTTCTTCTTTTTGTTCATGTCTGTTTGGAAGATTATGGTTTCCAACAAGTAACTAATATTTTCATGAAATTTCGGGATATTCACCAATCATGCCTTTCACTGAACTTGACCTTATCACCAAACTTGACCTTTTCACCGAATTTGAACGTTTGCGACAGGTGTGGCATGCCAGCAGAAGACGCTGACTCCTTCCGGACACCTGGTCTTATCCCGTTTGGGATTCGTAATTGTTATTTATGTTGAGACCATTTACACATCTAATTCGTCGTGTTATAATGGAGTTCAGTTTTGATTATCAATTGGTACTTTTTCAATATTACGTATCATATTTTCCACCATAAAGTCTCTCACTTTTGGCCAGCGCAGGTTTGAGCTCAGCTGGAACCAAAGCTGTTTTTGTGAGAAAGTTTGCTAGTTCACATGCGGCATGCTGCTGGTCTCTTCCCAAGTAACCAGGTTCTCTCCTCCACTATTAAAGATTGGCCGCCACCATATAACTGACAACTTATTGAGTGTGGTGTAAAACATGTGAAATACTATTCACAGTCCACAAAAAAAAATTCAAAAATAAAATTTTCTTCATTTTTCACCTCCTATTGTTCCAATTACTTAACACAGTATGCAAGTTTGAAACGTATTCATTGTTTTGTTACAGGAGACTATATGTAAAGAAATGTGGGCAGTTATATGATGAAAAGGTTTCCATGGAGATGAATCGTATTGTCAGAGTTCAGTCGGCAAAAGAAGTAATGCATGTAGGTGATATACACAATTTGTTATATACAAAACTGAATGTTTGAAAATAATCTTTTCTAAAAAAATATTAAGCCATCTTGAAAATAATTTTTGTTAATCTCAATGCCTTTTTTAAGTAGCAAGGTAGGTAGGTTTTTTTATTATTCTTTTTTATTTGATCCCAAAAGGAGTGGGTTTTTTTCTGTTTTGTTTTTATTTAATATCTCACAACATTGAATAAATAGCATGCTTATAGGTAAATATAAAACTTAAATTATTATGCATAAAAGAGTAATTCCATAGACTGCAAACAGCATAATGTGTTTGTGTTCATTCAGACCATTTCTTGAATAAATTTCCGCTTTATTGTCAATGTAATTAAAAGTGCCTAAAGAATTTGTGGAAATGCATTTGGGGCCACCAAAATGAGCAATTGTTCGGAGATGTAAATTTTAATCTCTTATTGATATAACAAGACAAAATTTGTCAGAGTACCATTTGAAATATGTATAATTATATTTATATTATTATATAGTGTTTTACAGGGGTTCATGAAAAAAAGTTGTACTGGGAGAGGCGAAGCCTCGCCCAAAACAACCGTGTTTCATGGACCCAATATATTTCCATATCACCCCCGTAAAACACTATATAACGTATTTATACCACCAATGGCCTGCCTTTTTGTTGCTTCTTATTTTTTTTAATGCAGCTACGTTCTAATCTTCGTTATTTCTTCTTTGCTGGGTGTAGCAAACCTGTCCGCCATGTTTGTTGATATCTCTCATATGCTAAGAGTGACATCACCCCTGAGGGGGTGATATCAAAACTAATATCAGGTGGATACGTAACCTGATAAAAGAATATGTTGTATTTTCTAAACTTTTCGAGTATTTTGCAGAGTTGGGGTATATATTCTGTCCTAGATGTAAATGAATTGAAAATTGATATGCCAATAGACTTGTATTTTGACCAATATTTTTTATTTGCAACATTTACTTTTGGGTAAATAAAAATTCATAAGAAATGCGTATGTGAATTTTGTGTAATATAGATATAAAAAATGAAAATTTCTATTTTTGTGTACAGTCCTTACTAAAATCAAAGCAACGTTCCAATGTCAGTTTCAAGCCCGGAGATCCAGAACATGAAGGAAAAGAATTACAACCAAAGAGTCGGCCAGGAAGTGCACCTTCAACACGAACTGAAATGGAAAAAGCACATGTGACAGCAGGGCAAACGGATCATTTAACAGAACGGTTTGATAGTGAAATCCCAGAAGCACCAGACAATGTTTATATGGAAGTTAGTGAGGAAGTAGAGGAAATGAGAAGACAGATTATGGAAGAGGTTAAGATACCATCAAAAGAAGAAATGTTAAAGTCCTTAGAGGAACTTTGATACGTAGTAGAGTAATAAGATTATATAGAAATATGTTTGAATTTATTGAAGCAGGTGTGATAGTAGTTCGACTGAGGACTAGGTAGTGGTATGTGCTGTGTAATAGTCAAAGCTACATGAAATGAAAAGTTTTCATACGAACAGCTACTACGTTTGGTCCTCTAAATGTCAAATGAAAATCATGCAGCCACCATTTGCAGAATGAATTTCAGTCATGTACTCTATAATTTAAATAATTTACCAACTTTTTCATTGTGCCTGGATCTTTCACATGATATTCAGACTATAAATTTCAAATCATTAGAGACAGAGATTGATAGAAAGTACAAGAACCGACAACTCTGTGTAAGAGATTACAAATAGATGTAAAAATTTATTTTCTATTCGTAATGTCATTTTATATCATTGAATCATTAGAACTAGTGCTCATGTACTTTCCCACTTAATGTTTCTCTATTTGTAAAGTTATGTCTACATTTGTAAAGAAAACATTATATAAATTTTTGACAAACTGCTTTTTGTAAATTTTATATATTTCTTTTGTCAGTTATATATATTTATTTTTATATCATTTATTTTAGCAAATTTATATATATGTGAAGATATATATATATATATATATATATATATATATATACATATATATATATATATATATATACATATATACATACATATATATATATATACATATATACATATATATATAATATATATATTAATTACATGTTATATGTATCTTTTCTTTCAAATCATTTATGAATAATGTATTTCAGTATTTGAATCATGTGATATGGTAAAACGTCATAGTTATGTAACACCATCATGACCATGTGATATAAATATTTGACTTGGCGTTTAGGATCTCAATTGGTATCTTGATTATACTTTGCACTGCGAAATGTAAAACAGTGTTTTAAGTAATCTTTCTCTTGTGATAGAAAATATTGTAAATTGTATTTTACATCATTATAAGTATGAGATGAATTTATATGTATTCTTATACAAACAAAGCTGAATCATCGAATCTCATTGTTTTTTTTCCCTGTCGCCAGAATTTAAGATTATGAGTATGTAGTATTTTGATCTATCTGTCTGTTTGGCTGTCCGTCTGTCTGTTATCTGCCTATTCATCTGTATGTTTGTCTGTCTGACTGTATGTAGGGCTGTCTGTCTTTTTATCTGCATTTCTGCGGCTTAAGTTTTTGTCTATATTTATTGCCATTGAACAATTTTGTACAGAGCTCTGATATTTTGTATGTGTTTTACTCAGGACATGACTCCATGACCCCTTAAGTAATATAAAACTTTTTAAAAAAAATCTCAGTTCTCAGCTTGACTATCTAAGTAGCTAGAGAAAGTTTTGTAATGCATTTTTATATATGTATGCTTTGTGACATTTATGTTGATGCCAAAATTATTTTTCTCCAACATTATCCTCCATCTACTACTCAAAGACGTATAATAAGTTTAATACCTGTATCATGACTCTTCAGCTACCCTCACGTCACCTTGCCTTTCCTGGTTCATATTTATCTAAATCGATTTCTTAAGTACGTTTTGAGTAGCGGAATGGCCTGCCAGTGACAAAGGTCTTAGGATATGAAGATTTGCTGCATCTTTAACTTTGACTAATTATTAACATGTAAATAAATACTCCTAAATTTGAAACATGTTGACAAAAACATGTCAGAAAATTCACTTTACAATCACCATAAATATGTAAGGCTATAGATATATAATAAACCAGCCTGATTTATTAATTAAGGTGCATTTTTAGCACCTTTTCTGTCTGTATAGAATTAACCTAAAATATAATGCATGTATTAATTCATAACTTCCCACCAAAATCCATGTTGGCTTGGTTTGGCTTGAATTTACATGTTTGAGTTTTGGCGTAAATTTTTCATTTACCCTCTGAATATTTCAGCAGAACATTCTTAGTGTCAAAGGAAGCATGTTAAATATATACAATGGAACCTAACATATTTATTTGTTGATATATGTTATGGCATTCTCTTACTGGATCACCTGAGTCACTCACGTGACCTTATGTCATCATAAATATTGATTAGAATGTTTTCTAGAAAGGATTTTAAAGTTCCAATTATATTGGTAATAATTGTATCATAATTTATTAACACTTGTTTTTGTTACACATTCATATAATCTAATTTAAAATTTGTTCATTTAGTCTATTTTACTAATGCAGTCTTTCTATAGGGAAAATGAGTTTGATTTGAAATAAATTCTTTGTATTCCTGCTAGCCTATTGCAACATTTTATCATTTGCATAAATAATTGTCATTCAGATAGAAAACATTTTATACAATTGTAATAGTGAGTAATGCTCTCAATTTCAAGTCATGTAGATATTTTATTAATAAATAGTTCATACTGATTAAATAATAAGAACCCAAGCAAAATAGTGATTTTATATTTCCATGGTCTGCGTGTGCATGCGAGCATGCGTGAGTGCATGCATGCTTATGTCATGTATGTGGCCAAGTCATATCAAGGAAATGTAGCTCAGAAACTGTCAAAAGTGCAAAAAAAGTCATCAGTGTACACATTCTTTATTTTATCTTTCTCGTCTGCACTTTCTTTTTATTTTTTTGCCATGAATATCTTTTAGTGATTTCTCACTCGACTATTTCGATGTTACATATACTGGTTATTTTCACCTCTGGTTATTTTTGTTCCTGGTTATTTTCGTCCTTTTATAGCAGAAAACATTTTCACTCTGTCTTACATTCACCATCACTCACCATATAGTCATATGGGTGGCATATATGTCAGTGCCTCAATAGTTATTTTGAAATTTTCACTTTCGTTTTCAATTCGCCCTTTTATCTAAGGACGAAAATGACGAAAATTTAATGGACGCAAAATGTCCAGGTACACAGTACAGAATGTATCAAAAATTAAATTGAAAATTTGCATTTAATTTTTAGAATGAGTTTTTCAATGAATATGTATGCTTAAAGGTTGTGAGCCAATGGCAGCATATTAAAAATATGTGCGAATTTCTCCTTTACCGTCTTCAAGCAGTAATATATTACACAAGCTATATTATACCTAAAGGTTTGCAAACAGGCAGAAAAAGTTGTTTTCTATAATCTTTGCCCATTTTTTCAGCTTTGGCCAAACAAACACACATATATTTGTACATATATATGTATGTTTTTACCGTAATACATATCTCCGTAGTAAAGATTTCTCTCCCATAACTATTTACTGCTAGAATGATTGTAGTTAAAATATCGGCATATATCAATCATATTCAGTTGAAATGAATTTTCTGTCTCCTTTTTGTAATTCTGAACTTTCCATGGTATGGGTTCAAATTGTTTACATGCTTACTGTAAATGAATCATAGATCCTTTTCACTTAATTGTTAACTGTGGCCCTGTAACTTAAGACAGCAAAATAATACAGACTCCCACAAGATGATCTCATTCGAAAATCGGTTATTGTGACAACTGATTTATGGGGAAAGGTATTTTGCTGTTCAGAGTTAAAGGACTACAGTTACATTGGATTGGTCAATTGAATATATTTTCTTCAAAATGTATAGATTAATGATTGAATCAGGAATTCGTTGAATTATATGACAAATCAAAAAAGTTAATTGCATACTGTACTAAACTCCCCATTGGCAAATACAATGTTATTTATGCGTTTATTTGGATAAATACGGTATATTTATATACAAATGACTAAAATAAGTGTTATTCTTTACATTTTCTAAGGATCACGTTTTCATGTGATATATGGACATGTATGCTTGTTTATTTTTTTATATACATAAAAGACATTTCAAGACATTTAAGGTCTTGTGATTAACTGTGATAGATTATGAAAATCATTAGATACAAATAAAGAAATCTTGTCAAAATATATTTTTCTGTCTTCAATTTTCGATCACTTTTGTTTGCATTTATTAATGTTATTGATGTTAATTGTAAGTACAGAGGTTAAAACATTCTTCTGAAAGGAAAAACAAGAAATATGTAACACACTCATTTAAACAGCTTTAATGAAATTGACAGAACAACATACAGTAACAATATAAAACATCTCGGATACCAAAGTATAAATCATTAGGATGTCCAGGATATAGGTACAAATCTAGTGAAAAATGGACAAACACGGACCTCTCGAAATCAAGAGGTGGGATCAGGTACTATGGAGGAGTAAGCATCCCCTGTCGACAAGCAATATATGAAATAATCAAAATAGTAAAAGTACGTTTTCAAATTTTATTTTATTCATCTCTTTAACAATTCGGACAGAAGTATTTGTACTAGTGTTTTGTGCAATGTTGTATACATCAACACAAAATGTTAAAATTTAACAAATTTATTGATAACTTTCATCAGACAAAGACGGAAATTAACAACTAATTTATACTAAAAACGTGATGATTTTGGCTTTTCCGACTTTACTGATTTAAGTAGTAATGTCCATTTGTTACCTGCATATGGCAGACAATTCGATATGAAATAGCGTAGTTGAACATTTCAACATTTAATATTCAGAGACAAACTACTTACTGATAAGCTGTTGTCACAAGGATATCAGAGATCACGTTTAATGTCAAGATTTAAAAAAAAATTACAGTCGATATAATAACCTTATTCGCAATTACAGTGTTTCAATGAGTGAAATATTTAATTGTCTGTTTGATAGTGGTGGTTGAATCCTTCTAACCAATTATGACGTCATTGCTTAATTATTTCATTTGAATTCACGGTGTTTGTGATCGGTCGACAACATGACACCTTATCCCTCCTCTTGATTTTTAGAGGTCGGCGTGTGTCCAATTTTCAACTGATTGATATTTTGTCTCATGAGCCTCTTTTTCAAATTATACTTTGGTGTCTGAGTCTTTTCTATATATTTCAAGTGTGAAGAATTGAAATTTTTAGTAATACATTAAAATAACACTGGCAAGAGTTATCGTACCTATTAATTATCATACGTATGGTAAATCAGTTGGTAATAAAACGTATTTCCATTGAACCTTATCATACCCGAATAGTGAGTACGATAATCAAAAGGTTACTCCGCCCCGCCATCTTATGTGAAATGTATCTCTATTGCAACCTTTTAATTAGTATACAGATGATTCTACTCACATTTTGGTAATGATAAGCTTCACGGGGTAAACATTTCATTCTTCACTGGATACTTGGAGATATGATGACAATTAGGAACAATTACACCTGTCAATGTCATTTTAATGTTCTTATGTTATTATTATCCAGGTAAAAAAAACGGTTCACGAGACGCCACCCTGCCAGGTTACATGATTTTACTATAACAAAGTTAGATTTTTATTTTAGCATAGGATTATATGTGGAACTGCAAGTGTTCATCATAAAGACATCAACGATATACATGTAGACAATTTTTGTATTATTGATGATAAAAATAAAAAACTTTTAATTCAACATCTTACTACATGGTAAAACACACACACACACACACACACACACACACACACAGATGTATATGACATTTGTCAGCTGATAAAAATAACTAACATGTTAAGACTTGCACCCAAAATTAAATTATGCTTAGTATATAAAAAAAATCACATGTGGCATTGTTTAATCTTTGCAACTAATAATAAATGATTTTCATGATATCATGAAGTAAAAAAGTATGTCATCGGACTTCCAACAGAAACAATGGACTGCAAAGTAGAAACGACAGCTCCTGTACACATAATTTGTACAAATATCTAGCGAACTTAAGTGAAACCTTTTTGTATGAAAAAAACTCAATGAAGTAGAAATTCGTTTAATATTACATAAGGCATTGTATATTAATGTTCCACAATACATTAAATAGTTTGGTATTTACAAGTTCATGACCTTTATTTTGATACTATGCCACCTGACACTTTATAACAATATTAATATTTGCCATTAAACTCGATAGGAAAAGACCCTTAAGTTTTATTTTTGTTCAAAGTTTGTCTATCAAAATATTGAACAATCACAGGCTTCTATTTTGTTACCATAAGAACAGACACTTTCCTAAAGCCTACTCTTTAATATGTAATACCAGGACATACCGAAATCATCAAAATACTTTCATGGAACAAATTTTAGCAAATCTGACAAAATCCAAACCATTGTGTTTCAAGAGTTATCTCCTCTAGTGAATTACTTAACCTAAGACAAAATAAAATTGAAAGTCTAAAAATAATTTAAATAAATACATATATTCTGACTAAATAATCTACTTTTTATTTCTACTGAAATAATACTATTGCTTGTACAAGTATTTTCAATATTGATGTAAAACATTTTAATAATTTTTTATTTTTAATATTGATGTAAAACATTATTCTGTAAGATATATAAAATCCAAATAATTGTTTCTTAAACTTTGCTAAGTAAATGTTTTGACAAGTTTGTTAGTATAAGTAGAAAAATACAATAATTACACCATCTACTTTTTCTAAGTCTGTAAATACAAAATAATAGCAAAACAAAAAAGATTGACCATTTATTGATTAAGTAATATATCTCTTCATTTTTTATTTTTTGTTTTTGTTTTTTGGGTTTTTTTGTTGTTGTTTTTTTTTTGTTCTATTGTTGTTGTTTTTTTGTTTGTTTTTTTTTTTTTTGGGGGGGGGTATATGTACATAGAAAAGTAACAACCAAACACTTCATAGCTAAAAGTGACTGTTTATTATTTTCATATTATTATGTTTTTGTTTCTTTTTTTACTTTTTATTATTTTTTTTGTTCTATTTTTTATTATTTTATGGTGGTTACATGTACATAAAGTGTAAAGACCAATCACTTATCACAAGATATAATTATTTATCAATTTTCACATCATCATGTTATCTGGGTTTTTTTTCTATCTTTTATATTTTATTTATTTTTTTATTATTATTTTTGTTTTATATATACATAGACAAGTAGCAACAAAACACTTTTTGGGGGATGGGGTTATTTTGCATTTTTATAGTTTTTTTTTGTAATTTATTATTTATATGAAGATAACAGAAAAAATCTTTAAATATGTAGTATTACTACAATCTTTTCTTTTTCACTCGGTCTATGTTTTCAAATTTACATTAAATATGACAAAAGCACTTCAAAATATATAATTCATTCTTTAGTATTAAAACACATTGTATGAAGTAACTGTTAGATCCAAATATTTTCCCTCCAACGATATCTGTGGCTAACACTTTTTAAATGTCTTCAAAGATCCCCAGTTAGTTGAAGTTTACTCCAGCTTTAGGTAGATCTACAAATAATGTTAAATAATGCAATATTACTGTTATCGTCATGTCGAAATATTGAAATCAATATCTGAAAAACGTTTAGACACATTAAATCTATGTCTGACTATCATTTAGACACATTAAAATCAATATCTGACTACCGCTTAGACACATGAAAGTCAATATAGGACGATCCCATTAACACACATTGAAATCAATATCTAAGCATAACGTCATTGGCTTTAAAAACAAATATAAATACATCGTAACCGAAACTCTGATGCAGGCGCTATATATCTGCATCGTTGTTACAAAGAACTCAAATCGCAATTGTAGGGTGTTGTTAAAGTTTTTAAAACAGCACAACTAATAGAATATGTCCCATTGAATTATAAGAAAAAGAAATGGTATACAGTAATTTTCGAACTTCCGTGAAAGATGTGGCCACCCCGCAACAAGTTTTCCTTGGAATTCTAAATAAAAGGTTTCTATGTTTCTAGGTATGGGTCGTTTAAAAACACCGTGTATGACATTCTGCGTTTTGTGAGCTACTGTATACTTAAAAAATTTCCATGAGGGAGCGATTATAAAAAATGAGAGCGGAATTGTCAAACTAAATAGTTGAAGAACGGACATACATGTCATGCATGAGAATATGAGGTTGAATTTAAGACGTCGTGAATATGCTTTCTGTCGTAAAAGGGCAAAAATAACCAGGGCAAAAATAACCAGGGCGGAAGTAACCAGGTGCAAAAATGTCCAGGTGTGCTGTGTTTCATTCGTCAAAATAACATGACAGTTTTACTTACATAATGAGCTATATAGCTATACATTGTTTGTTGATTTACCTTAATGCTTTATTTACAATTCCCCAACTTTGCGCTTGATATCGTGAACGTCGCTTGATATCTCATCCTGTTGCTTCTCCATCCTCTGAAGTCTGTCAGATATGTCCTAAGTATAATATATTATAATATGATTAATTACTTAATAGATTATAAAATAGTGAACTGTTGTGTGATTAAGCAGTACAGACCACTTAAAAATGGATCAATATACGGTTTTTCTATATGAATATGAATTCCTTATATTTACCATTCATAGTTCTAACGAGATGAATGCAGATTGTTTGTTTGTTTGTTTATTGTTGTTTAACGTTCCACTCAAGAATCTTTCACTCATATGGAGATGTCACCAAATGCCGGTGAAGGGCTTCAAATTTTGGCCTAGTATGCTCTACACTTACAATCATTGAGCAATGGGGGTTCTTTAACGTGTCGACATCAACTGTGCACTGGACCTCGGTTTTTATTGTCTCATCCGCAAGACAAGAAACCAACACCTGCCACCGACTGGACTCGACCTCACGACCTCACGATCAAGAGTCGATCGCACCACCGACTGAGTCAGACACAGCGAGTCCAAATTAAATCGTAACAGTGGTGACAGGTAACATGTTGATTAAAATATCTGAGCAATGGTAACTGCATATAATCGGATCAATGAGGAGTGGCTTTACCCGTTTATAGACAGTTGTTTTGGGGTTTAGATAGAACCCGGATATGCCACTTAATCGTGGTAGACCTACATGTATGCATGTTTGTTTCAGGAGATCGAATAAAGATTCTATTTCAAACAAGTACAACTTGTATATATATATATATATATATATATATATAATATATATATATATATATATATATATATATATATATATATATATATATATATATTATCATTTTATATATTTTTAACATTTTATCATGTTTATGCTGACTTCGGAGTCTCCATTAGAGATAGATTTCCTTCTCGCCAATAAACTTTACGTTTATTCACATTTACAGCTTAATTAAACCATTGACCTTAATTTTCAGAGGTAATTCAGAGAACTAGTCTTTCTGAATAACTTCATATACAAATAGTGATTATTACACTACAAACATAATTAATAAGGCATGTTAAAATGTTTGGTTAAATACGTTGATAAGAGTTCGTTTATTTAGATATAAAAATTTATTGTTATCAAAACTCTTTTATCTATGTGTTTTCATAAACTGATCAAAACCTTGACTTTCGAAAATTACGTTTCAACTGAAGTATTACGAAAGTCAAGGTTTTGATCAGTTTATGAAAACACATAGATAAAAGACTTTTGTATGTCATATCGAGACATTCTTCAAGGATGGATGTGCTGTCATCTTTAACATGATGGAACTATCCTCAACAATTATATAGTGGTGCAATGACCAGTGGTAACAGTATGGTGCAATATCATTCAGGAACTTATTGTATAAAAATGACAAAGTCCTGGAATAAGATAGATAGGCTGATAGAATATGAGTATCATACTATGACCAATGTTAGTAGATCTTTACTTTGATTACAAAGTGAGAATTATTTACTGTAGTTGTAATTGTGTTATAGAACTACATTCTCTGTTTTATAACACAGAGGAACAACATTTTACCTGAAGGATCGCGTCCGTATCTCTGATATGTTTCATCGCTGTCAGGAGTCTTTCACATTCTCCTCTGTCCAGAGATTTTGTTTTGAGTCCCTCTATGTCGTGATCTATTTTACTATACAGAGAAAATGGAAGCTTTTGTGCTAAGTGAAGGGTAGCGAATCTGGCTTTTTGCCATTCTTCCTCAAATTTGACATCATCAATGCTGAGGGTCGATGAGTGGGCCAACATATTTCTAAGATTCACGATAGCGCTAATAGATTTCATATCCGCAGGATCTTTAAGTGTCAGTATTTTCTTGTAGACAAGATGAAGGATAGATAAGTCAAGGTCATCAGGATCTAAAGTTGACCTTACTTGAAACTCACAAGGATGTTTCCCATTGTAAGAATGACATTCGTCAGGATTTTTTTCAAACAAAGTGTCCCATTGAAGAGTGGTGATTGATGGTCTGGTTCTGATATCTTGGTGTCCACAGCAACAACGATAATGTGGGCAATACGCATGATAGAGAGGGTGCATATGTTCATTGATCAACTCATACAGTTCTACTGACAAAAACTTCAAATGTCGAACTATTGTAAAACGACTTAATTCAGACAAGGTAACGAGTCTGTAATAGTGTTCGAATTTCATGTTTAATGGGTAAATTAAGTATAAATGTATTGTCAAATAACAATTATTCCTACAATGTACTCAATGTTATGACACTCCAATAACCTGGAAAAAAAAGAAATCTGAAATACAACACTTTACACAATTTTCAAATATAAAATCTTACTTATTTTATACTTACTCCTTTCGTTTTATAAGCGATTTATAAAGCTAGAGACGGAAGATTCCGCATGTCTGTTTGACGTCATGTTTTGTGTAAACATAGTTAAGTTCACTTATCGACCTTTGTGCAGATGCCATGTCTGTTATCTCTTGATTTCTTTGTCGTATTGATAAAAGATTTTAAACAGGATGTAGGTAATGCAGGTAGCAGAAAACGAAATGCCACTTTTTGGAAAATACGACCCCTTTAAGTCTTTTTTTAACAACACCGAGTACAACATATAAACATTACTTATGTGTAAATTATGTAACCTGGCAGATTAACTATATAAACTATATATATATATATATATAATATATATATATATATATATATATATATATATATATATATATTAAGATTATATATACTTATGTAAATGGGTGGGTGGGCGGGAATAAGTCAACTGCACTGAAAAGAGCCTTGGAATGGCTATATTCTATACAGATATCGGACTACGTTACACGTAACAAACACCTGAAATTCATGCAATGAATATTCATTGTGAAATGTCAGTTGACATACCCGTATAAAACTGACCAATAATTGTGAATCACAAGTAAACATAAACACGTGTTAATGTAACTTCGATAAATATGATATATATATCTATATATCTATATATATATATATATGTATATATATATATATATATATATATATAAATATCTAATCTAATCTATCTATCTATCTATCTATCTATCTATCTATATATATATATATATATATATAAATAGATATAAATATCTCTCTCTCTCTATATATATATATATATATATGTATCTGTGTGTGTGTGTGCATGTATGTGTGTGTGTGTGTGTGTGTGTGTGTGTGTGTGTGTGTGTCCTGTCTTTCTTCAATGGCAATAATTCAGAACAATATTGACATAAATCAAAGCAATTATAACAGCATTGTGTCAGCATTTAATTGTTATGGGACTGTTTTTCTTTATTTGTCATCAATGACTACCATCTATTTAGCTATTAAATTAAACCGAAAGTACACTATACGCATGAAGGCAATACAATCAAATAAAAAACTGAAATACAGCTGTAGATCAAAACAATTCATTTACACAGTCTGGGTCATCAATGACTACTTTGTTTTTCGATGAGGTACAAAAGTAATATATTTATATACTAATATTTTTTGTACATTTGAAAAAAGTTTTACCTGTTCAGGAACAGACAATGTCATTTGGTATGTTTGGACCTCGTAAACACTTTCTTGATCTGGGCGAGGTTACAATTAAAGGTAATACAGCATAACGACTTTAAAAACATTTTGTTCAGAGATAAATCATTCCCACTTCCGGTTACAGCATATCTTAGTACACTCGTCACTACACATGCATATATAACCAAACAAGTGTAGCGGTTTTAGATCACGTGACTTATGCATGTAATCGTCTTCTATTTCAGCGGTGAATGTGCTGCTTTTGAATTGCCTGTTTAACAAACTTTGTGAACGATATTTTGAATGTTACCAAATTCTTTAAAATATACTTTTCAATTATAAAAAATCAAATCATAGCGAGTTGAAGTGCAGCTATTTTCGTATCGGGACTTCCCGAACGTAAAAATAGCCACAGACTCAGATGACACGTCAATTTTGATTGGATTTCCGCTTTCTGTTTACCGGAATTCTTCTAATATGAGCCAATCACTGGATAAGTTATATTCAGAGGCACCGGTTTGAAGGTCATATTGCCGAACGACAAAAGTGTATTATTAAATTAGTAAGTCGATGTTTAATCAAAGTATCATGCGAATTTACATTCTGTGACCAATTTTACATAAGATTAGTGTATTTCTGATAAATAATATTGAATCACTGTCAGCGGAAAACTATTTTTCCAGGTCACGTGTTTTGTTTATATTTTCATTTTGTTTCGCTTAGGCTAATCGACAGTCTATTAACGTCATAACGTGCAACGTTCCAAGCGTGTTGAATTATGAAATTTCTATCGAAAATTATCAATAAACATCCAGTTATTAATGTTCATTCAAATGTTGTTTATTGTATTCGCCATTTAAGCTAAATATTTGTCGGCGTTTCCTATACCTGTGTGCATACACTGATATCATATGGGAATACCTGTAATCTAAGTCTTAAGATACAATCGTCTGGTAAACACCTACCGGTATAAAAACAGCAGGTGTTAGTCCAACGATCGAGTGTTTGACTCTCGATTTTAAATTTAAGTCACAGATCTATACAACTTCAAATTCCTCTTGCTGGTGCTTACTGAATACAATGCTACTAGATTCTACCCTAAATCTCCTTTGGCCCTTCTGGCTTAGGAAATTGGATCTACTACTCTTAGTACGATTGTAAGGCAGTAGTATCTAAGTTTTAGTCAGGCCATCCTAAAAAAATAATTCCGATTTTTAATGTGTCTGTTTGTATAGGATGGAAACTATATATATTTTTCTTGAATGTTTGTGGTTTTCATTTTTATTTTGTTTGTTTTTTGTTTTTTTTGTTTTTTTTTTTTGTTTTTGTTTTTTTTTGCTGTAAAAATAAAAATTTTAATCAGTCAAACTCTAATCAATACGAACATTCTGGGGTCTGGAAGCCCTACATATTAATTTTTGTGGAAGCGCTGAGTAAACAAACTAAAATCTGAGAATTTTATATATCCTAATTCTCCGATTTTGCCCAGCATGTCTACAGAAATTACCTACATGAAGATGTATGTCAGTAGGGCCTGAGTGATTTGTTAATTGTTATAACTTGAATCGAATCACTTAAATAGATTTGTCATACATCATACCTAATCTCTATCTCGAAAAATATATATAATGAATCCTGGATAAATGACGATAAAAATATTGAGTCGTCCTGGTCAGCGACCAATTTTTCCTAAGTACCTATTTTCATTAACCAATTTTATTTTAGCTTCTAACTTAAATTTTGCACGGGAGCTAGTCAACTCGTACCCATCGCTAGTTCGTACCCGCATGATTTCCTGAGTTCAACCCAATATAATTCGCTTATTCTCTCTCTTGTTAAAATTGGTTTGAGTTGGTGGCTAACGAGTTGTGATAGGTACGGGTAGACTATAATCCCTCTGCACATCAATTTAATGGGTGACAATTAACTGATATCAGGTAAGTACATGTAAATATAGAATTACACTCTCATTAGATTATTTGTATTAACTATTGTATTATTGACCATTTACGGAAAAAAATCAAAGTACGCAAATTACATTTAAATACAGTATTACAGGGGCTGTGCAGTACTTCTTTTGCTACATGTACATGTACATGTAGCAATTCTTAATATGAATGATACACAGACTGGCCAGAGCAAGAAGATGAATTACACTCAGCCAATTCAAGGTAGAATATCAACTTTACTTCATCTTATGATAATACCATTATTTGTTATTTATGTGTTTATTTATGTATTTTCTGATTGATCAATAATGCTGATTTAAACAGTCGTGAAACAAATTTAATGTTTTTTTTCTCATATTTTTTTCCAGACAACTGCTGGACATTTCTTTAATTTCTGAAGCTACTGGCGGCTTTCTTCGTACTGTACATGTGTTACAGTCGTGGATATAGGCAGATTAACTGTCTAGTCCAACAGCTAGCTTTTGTGACCGGACTTTGGGTGTTTATATTCATGTACTGTAGTTAAGCAACGCAAGTGTGGTCAGCATCTGGGCGGATGACAACTTATGTGATGCGCGCGGTCGAACCCTAACACGTTACACATGATTCGTAACTGCTGGACAACAATTTTGGATTTCAAGCTTTACTGCTGGACAGTAAAGTTTTCATTTTTAACATGCTCACACATTAAATCTTGAATAAAACTTTGAATTATTTTTATTGTTTCTCTTTTTTCATGTTTTAGGGTCAAGTGCTGCATCTTTCATTTCAAATGGTGCGGTTTTAAAGGCAGTGGAAGAAGAAATTTCAAGAAAATTTTAAAACTTTAAAAATTTCTTTCCTACAATAGAATGGAACAAATGTCCTGTGACAGTTTTACAAATGACAATGTACAGTCTAAAAGCCAAAGCTAAAGAATTAAGAAAGAAAAAGAAAATCGCCCAAGAGACAGAGTTGTTAGATGCCCCTTTTAATGTTCCCAAATGGAGGAAGCCAGACAGTTCCCTTTTAGCTAGTCAAGGAAAACATTGTACTAAAAAGACAATTAGATATAGAAAATGAAAAGGAAGAAACAATAAAGAATGAAATAACTCAATGTAAACATAAAATTATTGTACTTCTTTCTTTGTTACATATAACAAATGAAAAACAAAATAATGTTAAAGCATAAATGAACGACAAAAACAAGAACTTAAGAAAGAATGTGATCAGTGGGGAAAAAGTATCAAACATTATTTAAAAACTTACATGAAACTTCAGAATTGCTTGAAAGAAAAAAAGAGCAGTTGAAATTGATTTGTGTTAGAAACACTAACAAAAAAATAAAAAGAAGGGATGAAAAAAATGAAGAACAAAAACAAACAATAGAAAATGCTAAACATGTTTTATTAGAAACACAAACACAACTGCAAAATCAGGTCACAAAAATGAATTAAAAGATGACAAAATTGAGGCATTAAAAAGAGAAGAAAGAAACCTACTTGTAAAAGTTTGCAGATTAGGTAAAAACACTGCTGGTGCTAAAGATAAAGTAGTCGAAAGAAATAAAGAAGAAGGAAAAGCTAAAAGATCAAATAAGAGTGAAGGAGAGTAGGATGGTAGAATTAGAAGAAATAAATGAAATTCTGTTAAAGCCAGAGATAGATTGCTTTTATGATGGCAAATTCTCTAATGAGATCAGGGAAACTACAATGGGTTTAATAACACAATGTGGAGTGAGTATAAATAAAGTTAACAATGAAATTCAGACAGTTGTGAAAAATTGAACAGGTAAAACACTGTCGGGGTTACCAAGTGTAGGGGTTAAATCAAGGCTCTTTGTTGAAGCTAAGGGTATTGTACAGTGTCAGGTAGCTACCTCTCTGTTAGAGCACAAACCTGTAGGCAATAAGCAATATTATGGCAACTGCTTGCACTATGATGGTACATCAAAGTATCATCGCCACTATCAATCCTATCAAGTAGCATTACCTTATAGCAAAACCGTATCTTTAGGTCTTTCTGAGGTAGCAGCAGGTGATGCTAATACTTTGTTGGACTTGTTCAAAAACCTCATGGCAGAGTTGAATGAGGCAGTCCATGATGATGATGAGAAGGCTGGCAAGATTGTGTCAACCATGACTGACCAAGGATCAGTTAATCCTGTTCTTACACAACTAATTTCAGAGTTAAACAATCTTTGCTTCCCAAAGTAATGGAGAATTGGGCAATCTATCTCCAAAAAAGCAATCTGAAATCAGCAAAATGGCTGGGTTTTTCTTCAAAATGCATATTTTATAAACATGGCTTCAGAGGTTGATAAGTGTTTACAACTCTTTGAAATTAGTGTAAGTTCGGGCAAAAATCCGTTTACCTTTGACAAAAAAGAAATTGGTGCTGCAAGGCTAACTAAAGCTGCCAGTGAAGCTTTTACATCACATGGTTGTGAGAAATCAGGTGTAGCCTCACATTTTAAAACTTTTTTTGCAGACAATTCTGTAAAAAATGAAATGATCACTTTTCGAGGCCATAGATTTAAACACCTTTGCTATGCCGCTGGGGCAACATACCACCATTTGGGTGATATAAGGGCATTTTTATAAAGTCATTACGATTCAAACGAATTACTTAAAAGTGTTAATTTGGATGCAAATGAAAAGGTCTATGCTGCTGGTATCAGGACACTGGGTATAATTGATAAACTTATCACAGGTCCCTTGTGGAGATTAATTGAATCCTCTTTTAATATCTATGAATAAACACTTCATTTAGTTCTCCTTAAAAAAGACTGAAGGAGCTGGCAAATGATGCCTCTTCTATGTTGGAGGGATTATTTATTTTTGAAGAGACACCTTCAAACAAAAATGCCATTTATGAAAGTCTTTTCAGTGAAACTGGCGATGCTTTTTTGGATTCGTATACCCAAATGGTAATAGAAATGAGTTTAGGTGGTATGTTACTGATACTAGAGCGGCAGGTCAAAGATCAATTGCCTGGTGGCAAATATTTTGAGCCACATTTACATGATTAAATGAGGGGTGCAGCAGTACCCAGTACATGCTCTGAAAGAGATTTTGCCCAGTTGGACTCCCTGATGCGAATAAAAC
This sequence comes from Atrina japonica, assembly GCA_030159075.1. Classification (NCBI taxonomy): domain Eukaryota; kingdom Metazoa; phylum Mollusca; class Bivalvia; order Pterioida; family Pinnidae; genus Atrina; species Atrina japonica. Next base: position 23,819 of record BROG01000404.1, on the reverse strand, counting down.
CTTCTGCATCAACCACACCATTTGAATCTATCATAATGTGGTCCAATAATAAAACATCAGAATGGTTCCAAACATTAACACCTGAACATATAAATAAAATTGTAAATGATGCAAGGAAAAGTGCTCCTCACATGATGGATGCTTTCAAACAAAGACAAAAGGCTCTATTCAATAAAAAACTTGATTTATTAAATTCAAAAAGAGACACAAAATTGCCCAAGAAAACAAACAGTATACAAGTAAAGTAAAACTAACATCAACATTAAATAAAATTGGCGGTCTCTGGATAAATGAGCAAAAGTCATACATATGAAAAAAGAAATAGAAGATGAAAACAACAAAGACTCATTACTTAAAACAGCTTTTGTAACACAATTAAATTTCCGAAAAGACGTACTGGGCAGCAAAGGATCGAAAGAACTTTACCAGCAATCATCTAAGGGGAAAATGTATAATTTAAATGAATTAAGAAACAATTTGCTACAAATTTTAGAAATAAATAAACAACAAGAAAACAGTGAAAATGAATTTAATGATTGTCTAGACCATCTTCCTATGAGTGAGACAGAGGAAAATATATCTAAAGCCAAAATTGATTTTGCTAAAAAAAAAAACTACTAGAAAACAAAACTAAAATTGCTATCCAACAACACAACCGGCATCAATTTTACCAACTTTGATAGAAAACCCTCATCATCTTACAAGCAAACACATCTCACACAAATTTAAAGATACAGATTCAAATGAGTGTATTTGGTACAAAGGGGAAGTAATGTCTATTGTAAAAGCAAATGGTAGACTAACAAAGTTCAGGGTGAAATATGAAGGAGAGGATTTTGTTTGTGTTTTTCATCTGTTAATTGATATTGGAAAGAGTGACTTATTGTTATTTGATTGAGTGCATCTGCGTTAGTAGATACTTTTTTCATTCCTTGCAATGTCAATTTATTTCACTTCAATAGATCTGTTGTTGGCTTCAGATATTGGTTTTTTTATGTCTGTGGATGGTGTATCAGTTTAAGCAAGATGCTTTATTCTAAAAACACAATACATGTACTTTAACTTCCAGTTCAGATTTCAAAATCCCATTATGATGATTCATGATAATTTTTTTTTATTATTTTAGAAATGTTTGTCTTTGCGGGGTTTTATCTTGTTCAAGTCTTTAATCCTTTCATCCCTAAATAGTTGAGTGATATGCTCTTTTCTATTGTTAAAGACCAGTATTTTATGGTCTGTAGTGTTGAAAGGGTTAATTCAATTTGTCCTGAACTGAAATAATTTTAATTGATATTCTATCAATAAGCTAACCTAATGTTGTAGTTTGACATTGAGAAAGAAGAGTTATCTTTGCATTTTGGGGATTTTGTGCATTATTATTGTTTGCATTGTTTAATTTTTGAAAGTGGGCATTTTATCAGGTTTCTGTTGATACATTTGTAGTTAAAATGTGTTTTGATGGGTTATTTTAATGTTAGTTGTTGTTTCCACATTTTCTATGGTTAGTTTAGTCCCTGCTACTGTATTATGGGACAATTCCTCAAGTATACTTATCTTCAATATGATCTTGTGCCTGGTTTATATTTAAGGACTTACTTTTAAAATCCTGCTAATCAATTTGCTTGCAACTTTGTAATTTGTCAATCATTGTGTTTGTCTACTTTGTTTAAATGTTTTTGTTTTATACTTTATAAGTTTATTTCATTAGTCTGGCTGTACAATGTATAACATTATTTCAGTGTGAGAACAGGAAACTAACGAATGTATGTGCATTTAACATATTACATCAACATTAAAGAATAGTTCAAATGATATCTTCTGCTTTGCTTTTGATTATAACAAATAAATGAAAGAGAATGCTTTGCTTATTTGTAAGTAAGTATAAAATTCAGAAAGGACAAAGTATCATAAAGAAGAACTTGCCATAAAGCAATACATATAGATCAAAATACATTTTAATAAATCTATGTGTGTATAGATGTATAGATGTGTAGGTGTATAGATTTCAATGTTTTAGAATTATACATACAGCAATAGCAAAAAAAAGCATCAAAATATCATTATGTTTAGAAAGAGCTTCAATGTGATATATTACTACCCATGTTATCTACTGAGGAATAAAATCCCAAAAGCTCGATTTAGGTTAAAATGGCGGCCATATTGGATTTTAAAAAGACACTTATTAACGATGCTAAACTAAATATAAAGGTAAATATACTTCAGAACTGACAGAAATGTTTATAATTGTGAACACAAGGTAATGGGTGCTTCTTCCACTTGCAAAAATATAACTGTGTCCATATTTCTCAATATTTCATAAATGGCAGCCATTTTGGCGGCCATGTTGTCCGCCATCTTGAATTTTTTTCGAAACCATGACAACAGTCCATCTCCTTGGGGCCTATGAAAACAGAAAATGTATAATTTCATATGCATAAAACTAAAAATAAATGTCATGTAGTTAAAAATAAGGTGCAGATATTTGCAGATATAGGTTCCTTTGGTGCCATGATATACAGTACACTATTATATAACAATTCATTACAATAAGGGCAACAATTCTCGGATAGAATTGACCATAACTTTGCTCATGGTTGGTATCTTTTTATCAACTAAATGCTTCTCTCTCACTACGCTTTAACTCTAAATAAAAATTGACTGCACTTGAACAGTTTACAATTTTGACCTGAATACCCTATACAAATTAGAATAAACAATTAATGCAATAAGCCTGTGCCAGCTAGACTTAAAAAGAACTTAGAGATTTAAACAAAGTACTGACAGTTTAGAGATTTAAACATATAAACACTTCCAGTCTATTTTCCAACGAATCCTCTACGTAGCCATCCTTAGCTAAATTACTTATCCATCGACAATTTCTTTTCCAGCATCTCTCATTTATTCTAGATCTTCAGAAGCACCCCCTGACCTCATAGATGTAATACCTAAATTAGCTTCACCACAAACCTTCCTTAGTCTCTTAACAAACGTTGTTCTAGCTCTGGTATAACTGATAGGTATGTTAACATGAACAAGTGAACATAAACCTTTACTACTATAAGCCGGTTTAAATAAAAAATTATCCGAGTCTAACTTGATGGCTGCTGCATTTATATACCTTTGTAAACAATTCATAGAACAAGCTGCGGTATTTCCTTTACTTATCACTACTCTATTACTTTCCATGCATTGATTGGTTTTCCTTTTGCAAAATAATAATGAAAAGTAGCTTTCAAAAAAGTTAACATCTTTACACAATAAAGAGCTAACCTCATCAAACCTAAGGAAATCAGCAAAAACCTACCAAAATCATTGACAAATCCCGCAAAATCAACAAATTATCTGAATCAGCATATTTATCACACAGTTGAATAATCTGCTTTGAAATCAATGTACGTTTTCTAATTTGGGGTTTACTATTTTACGTTTAGCTGATTCCAACAAATTCACCACAAAGTAATAACTAGTAGGATTATTCAGTCCCCTAAGCTTGTGTGCCCATTTTATTGCATACAAAGCTTATTGCAACACACTATAAGAAGAATGATTATCAACCAAATGATTTGCTATGACGCCACATGGATTGGTTGTGCTGGAATGGAATTCATCCTATTCGATTGAGCAAAATTTGTCTATCTTTTGAAAGTTTCGAAATATTTTGAAATCGTTCCTTTGCTTCTTGGCGACACCATCTGACAGGCCATACTGTACATTATTTTTCTGATAATGTCAGAAATCACTCCTGCCTCCGCTACTTAATCCTGAATTGCCTATTTTTTAAAAATTCAAATCTATAAAGCAAAATTAATATTTTAAAACTGTATTTTCAATGCTATCATTTTAAATTTACTGTTTTTGTCCACTAATACCCCGTTGTTACCTCTACCTTTTCTAATGATATTACAATTATACACAATTGTTTCCTTAATGAATGAGTCAAATTTGTAGTTATTGTATATCATCGCCGTAAATGACGCAGATTTCTACATCGGAACTAATAATGTCCCTTCAGCCCTCTCTGATTTTATTTTAGACAGCATTGTACAAATCAGTGTAGCTGGAGGAACCCACCAGTTTATGTGGCCTGCTCAATTACAAACCAGAGCGTCCACACCCGATATACCAGGACACCAACAGCGAGAATTATATTGATCAAACTTTGCGTTATACTGGGACGCAAATCGGTGAAAACTGTGTACTTTTTGTCAACATACTGAAATTTCAATTGTTTCACTTCTTAGTCATCACTGTCAGATACTCTGCTCAATTCATCTGCTCTTTTATAATTTAGTTTTTTCACATACAGGTTTTATACTTATGTTTCTTTGTTCACGTATCATGAATTTCCATAGCTTTACACTGTAAGCAACCTTTCCTACTACTTTTTTATTATGATAACTACATTCTTATCATCTGTGTACCACTGTACACTGTTCTTCCAGACAGTTTTTATATCCATGTTATACTCTGATAACAGCTTCCAACTCTCTCCAAGTTAAACTTTACTTTCATTTCTGAACAGGACCATTATCCAAATGCTTCATGATCTTTTTGTTCAGTTATGTATCCCTAAAACCAAATTCTGAAACGTCAGCACACGTCGTCAGAAAACACTCATAAATTCATCCCATTCAAACTAATGATATTTTTTAGCCAAAATTTGAATTCATTTTTCTACATTTTCTGTTAACAATACAGGTGCAACTAGCTTTACTGTTAATGCACTGAAAAATATATCTGGTACTTAACAGAACTAGTTTACCTATAGCGGCCTGTATAGAAATAATATGGCCAGCTATGCCAGCTAACAATTTACTCGGAACACAACTATTGTTTTCTATCAATAACAATATAAAAAAAAAAAAAAAAAAAAAAAAAAAAAAAAACAAAAATAACAATATATTCTCAATATAGTGTAGTAGTTTATCTACTATTTCTTTAGTTATGTATACCATACCTTCTGATAAATCCCAAATCAAACCAAGCCAGACTATTTTGACTTGTGATGACCAACGACATTTATTTTCTGCTAATAAAAACCCCAAATCAATAATATCTTGTTTGAAAATTGTACTTTACATTGCACACTCTTTTTCGCTATTGGCAGCGGCTATCACATTGTCTAGGAACATTATAACCCCGTGACCTTGTGCACGCCAGTACCTCAAAACTTCTCTCATTACTTTTGTAAATACATAACCTGCTGTAGATATCCCAAATGGAAGAAAGTAAAAATTAAATATCTACGTTTCTTGCCATCATTAAACTCAAGTATTTTCTGTGATTTGGGTGTATTTCAACATGGTGATAAGCAGATGACAAATAGAAAAGTAATTACATAGTAACCTTTCTTTAAAATATCTCTAGCTACAGATTGGTCATTATATTTGAATTTTTGGTATATAAATGAAGGTTAAGATGCCTACAGTCTAGCACCATTTTTTTCTTGGAAGAACTTGGGTTTAATTCTGGTAATCCTACATACATACGAAGCTCACTTTCAAGGGACGAAATCCTTCAAAATCACGTGTCCGTATTACGGTCATTTGATATACCTACAACGGATACGGATTCTGAGCTACCATTTTTATATTGTATACCTAAACTTCATAAAACCCCATATAGGCAACGATACATAGCAGGATCCAGCAAATATTCTACTAAACCTTAATCTTTACTCCTTACCAAGATATTAACAGCCGTTAAGGAGAAACTTCAACAATTCTGTACAGTTGCTTATTCCAGAAGCGGTGTAAATCAGAAGTGGATACTAAAGATTTCTAAACAACTTTTAGAAGATTTGAAGGCACACAATTTTTCTCGAATTCATAGTATCAAAACATATGACTTCTCTACTCTTTACACATCTATTCCACATAAAAAATTAAAAGAAAGACTTTTTAGTATCAAAGACACTAAAGGTGTCACTAAAGGTGGTACCCGAAATTTTAAATATCTAGCTATTGGCTATCACGATACTTATTTTGTCCAACACCTCTTTGATTTTACTCATAAATATACTGAAGTTGATATAAAAAACATGCCGGAATTTCTGATAGACAATATATTTGTGATGTTCGGAGACGTGGTCTTTCAATAACTGTCGGCATTCCTATGGGAACCAGTTGTGCTTCTTTATTGGCCGACCTGTTCCTTTATTCATAAGAAGCAGACTTCATTCAGAAACTGCTAAATCAAAAGAAGAAAAAGTTAGCGGTGTCCTTTAATTTGACATTTAGATATATCGACGACGTTTTGTCAATTAATAATGACGATTTTTATACATATGTGAATACGATATATCCCAGCGAACTAGAAATTAAAGATACAACAGAATCAAGCACACGCGCTTGACATTTTACTTAATATAGACACAGACAGGAATTTGGCAACTAAGCTATACGACAAATGCTACGATTTCGTCTTTCCCATCGTAAACTGCCCACATTTAAGTAGTATTATCTATTCGGATTCACATTTACTTTTACCTTTACTTTTCACCAAATCTAATTAAATCAAGTCCAAAGTATTGTTTGCTTAACGCCAATCATTTGTCATTTTGTTAATGAATTTGCCAAACGTCCTACTGATCAAATAACACTTGTACCAATGTTACCGTCATTTCTATCGTAACTATTAATGTCAATTCTTTTCTTAATAGGTTTTGACTTGTCTTCATTTTCCTCTCGGCACTCATAGGGCCAGTGCCCTGGTTTCCCACATGCAAAGCATAGTCAATTTTTCCTGATTCTGCAGCTGGTGTCTTTGGTTGCTGGTAATATGCTTGTCCGTCTGAAAGCGTCGTGTGCGGATTTGTTCTCATGAGCGTCTGTTGTCTTTTGGTCTGTATTAGTTTTATTTTTCTGAATATAGTCTTAGCACGTATGATTTTCTTTTCGTCACATAGGTGATATCACTCATTTGAAGAGGTGATATCACTTATGCGAATAGGTGATGTCACTTTTATAAATTCTTAAGAGATATCTCTTATACGAATGAGTGATATCACCTACTCAAAAGAGTGATATCACTGATTGGTATTAAAAAGTAAAACGACGCCTCATATCCGCCCTGCTAAGTTATATCAATTGGAAATTCCATAGCATATGCAACCTATTAAGTACCATGGCGATGAAAATGGGAAAATTATATACTGTACTAAAGTTGTGTCCTAGTTACTGTTCAATAGCAGTTATTGACTCCTCTGTACCAACGAAAACGTTTTTCCTTACATATTTCATTTGAATTTGACTGAACCTGCAGCAATTGTGACCGGTCAATAGGGGATGAATACACCTCTGGATTTCCAGAGGCTCACATTTGTACAATGTTGACCAGATTTGTATATTATCTTCTAAATATCCTAAAGATGAATACTTTGGAATTTATCATTTATATATATATATATATATATATATATATATATTATATATATATATATATATATATATATATATATATATAATATATATATATATAATTTTATTTATTTATTCATTTATTTATTTAATTATTTTTTATATTTCTTTTTTTTTTTGTCAGAGGATATAGAATTAACCTATATAGTACATTTGGAAATCATTTTGAACCATGAAGTCTGCCATTTCTACTCAGCGATGGTTCGAGCTCTGCCGGTATCTAAGCTGATTTTGTGAGAATGTTTGCCAGTTTACATGCGGGAGAGTGATGGTCTCTTTGTGGTGTTTTCTCCACTATTAAAATCTGGCTGCCATCATTTAGCTGCAATATTATTGAGTGTAGCGTAATATACTATTATAACTGAACACTTTAACAATACCTTGAATAAAAGGTTCAATGGCGGAATTTTGAAAGACAAACATATAGCAGGTCACATTCTTAAAAATAAGAATCATGGAGGACTAATAATTGTTATTACAAATAACAAATAACATTTCTGTCTTGTTTGTTAAGTTAATCAATTGTTAAGCCTATCTATTATATAAAAAAATCTCAGATACCAAAGTATAAATAAATAGAATGTCCAGGACATAGATACAAATCCGGTAAAATGGACAAACACGGACCTCTGGAAACTAAGAGGTGGGATCAGGTGCCATGGAGGAGTAAGCATCCCCCGTCGACCGGACACACCCGCCGTGAGTTCACAGTCAAGACCAATGAAATATGTGAGGAGTGAATCCTCGTCACAATTGGTACAGACGTCTCAACAACGAATCATAAATGATAATATTTGAATCATAAATCATAATTTGTCTCACTAGATATGATAGAGAAATTTCTATTGAAAATGCATGCGAAACATTGAAAACATTATATACTTGTCTTGTAAAGTTCAAATTCAGTTACTTATTTTAAAATACGAAACGATGGGTCATTTTGACGTAACGAGGTTTTGCGTAAAGTAAAATTGAAGAAGTACCAATCATTATTCAAATCTCAAGTCCATTATAACACGACGAATTAGATGTGCAAATGGTCTCAACATAAAGAACAATTACGAATCCCAAACGAGATAAGACCAGGTGTCCGAAGGAGTCAGCGTCTTCTGCTGGCATGCCACAATCGTCGCAAATGTTCCATGGAAACCTTTATAGTTCGATGAACGAATCAAATTCGATAAAAAGGTCAAGTTTGGTGATGAGGTCAAGTTCGGTGAAAAGCATGATTGGTGAAATGGAGTCATCGTCTGTGGCCGTGATCCAGAATACTATCTCATATCTCCGACTTTATAATGTTTAACAATATCCCCGTAACGACCATAAAACTTCATAAACGGCAACCCCAAGTGTTCAACAATGTAACCTTGTGTAAGTAGTTTATTGGCTAACCGTTTAGCTCTCAGAATAAAACATTCATAAGAAGAGCATGCCCTGGCATAACGTATAAATTGTGAAATGAAAACGCCATAGGCAGGAGAAGATGGAATATTACTACTTAGAAACGGGAAGTTTGTGATATGGAAATTGAAATCGTCTCGTTTGTCATAGAGGGATGTGTGAAGTTGACCGACTTTTTCAATCGACAGGAGTGAATCTAGATAAGAAGCAAATGTGTTGCTCTCTGTCGTCTCATTGATCTCTAGCTCAACAGGATACATCCTCAATATACCTGTAAGTAAAGCTGAACCGAGATGCTAACTGTTTGTTTCTTTTGGAGAGCAGAGACTGTATAAATTCCGCTTCATATGAATACAAAAATATGTCAACCATAAGAGGTGCACAATTGGTACCCATCGGAATGACGACAATCTGTTGGAAAACTTTTCCCGCAAAAACCACGAAGATGTTGTCTACTAGAAACCCCAGCAATTTGATGATATCATCTTCAGTGTACTTGTTATTGGAATCAGAGTGTTCCTTGACAAAATAAGGGTTCATGACCTAACAACAAATACCTATATCTCCGATTTCCATTTTTGTATACAAAAGAGTTTTGTATAATAGATCCTAATCTTTTTTTAGTTTTTGATGAGGGATTGTTGTGTTAAGGGTCGAAAAATCAAAAGACTTGATGCTTGTTATACGTTTGGAATTTGGAGATTTTAAATGTTCCAATTATTCCTTTGAATTTTTTAGGATCCACATCTGATTGAATCCGCATCTTGAGTAGGCCGTTATACAGTACTTCTGAAGACTTTGTTTAAAATGTGTTAGAAGTTTGGTAAGCAAAAGGGATAAAGGCTTGGTAGAACACTTAGATGACCCCGCAATGAAGTGGTGTTTATAGGGATTTTTGTGCATCTTCGGAATCCAATAAATATATGGCAATTCAAGCTCCGAGTCACTTGTTAGTATTCCAAACGAAGCGAGAACGGATTTCTGATTATCTAACATTTCAGAGGTAGAGAAATATGTTAGAGAGTATGTTGGATTTTCAGAAAGTGTGTTTAGTCCAAGTTTCTCTTTTAGTATCGCCTCCAGACAAATGTGAAGTTGTTGAATGCTTTGTCAGCAGGAACGATGATAAAAATTTTCTCTGACAACATCAGGGTCACGAAAAACTAATTCAACAACTGATGGTTATTTTCTTAATCTAAAGTTCTTTACAACAAAGAGGATTTCTACAAACAGTCGAATTTTCACGGGAAGGTATTCTCGGGGAGCTTTAAAGAATAGTCGCGCTTATTGGGTTAAATGCGGTATATATCGATTTTAAGGAATTTTATAATCATGCGGTAATTATAAAACCCCAAATTTAGACGGAAACTGTTATATAAAGAGCATATAAATAGGAATATATCTAAAAGTGAATGTATGTTACTGACTTGACAAAATTTAGTTTGTTGTCTTATAACTTCAGTTCTATGTTCAAATAAAAAAAACATTTGATTATCAAATTAAAAATCCTTTCTTCTTTCGAAATTCAAAGTCAAACATCTTTAATGGGGAATTCGTCAATTGCGGTCCCCATGAACTTTCTTTCCATTAATACTTTGGTATCTGTATCTTATATATCAATTTAGATACTGTAATAATCTTTTGTGGTATGACGAGTTATACGGGTATACAAAGAGGAATGACTCTTATAGATCGACACAACTTGATAAAACATGTTCACGACATGGAGATGTACTAAAGAGATGAGCAATTCTAATTTTCCTAGAGATTTTCACTTTTTATTTACGACGCTACAACATTTTACACAAAATGTGTATGTCCACTGAAATAGTAAATAAATGCTGCATTCTTTTCTTAGACAGAAAACTGTTTGATTCAAAATTTTCAACAAGTTGAGAGGTTTCCATAGAACAGAACATATGCGACGATTGTGGTATGCTAACAGGGGACGCCGATTCTTTCCAGACTCCTGGTCCCGTCCCGTTCGAAATTCGCAATTGTTTTTTCCTTTCGAGACCGATGTTATATCTAATTTGTCGTATTCTAATGAAGTCATGTAGTTGCATAATGACTGAATTTACTGGATATTGTATGTATGGAAAATTACAATATCACACACATATATAAATCTAACTGATGATATTTTCACCGAACTCGAGGTTTCCATGTAACATATGCGACCGGTGTGGTATGCTAATATCGCATTAAATATTATCATTATTATATAAATTATTTTTGTCATTATTTATATCTAGTGAGAGGGAAAAAGAAGTAAACAAAGGCACTGCGAAGAATTCAAGGAAATTTGAAAAAATGAAACTGGAAAGAAGATTTTAACAGAATTGACACAAATTACTCTAGCAATTTGATGAATCAAGTGCTAAAAGGCATATTTGAAAATTAGCTTTTTTTAAATCATTTACCCCATGTGGATGAAAATATTAATGTTATAAAATTTCTTTCTTATAAATATTATAAACATAATACCGAAGTTAAAAAGGGGTGCAAATTAATGCTTAAAACTACCGGTCTGTCGATATGGCTTCATTATCCGAGTCCGTGTTTGGAATAAATGCATAGTGCCGACAGAACAAAATCCTGATATCAGACAAGTTCATACTTATCGTAAATGGGTTGTTAGAGTAACGACAGTACAAAGATAACTATCATAGTTTTGTTACGGACTGAAAAAGAGATGATGATAGATCTACCCAGATAAAGTGGGTGATGATAGGTCTATCCAGATAAAGTGGGTGATGATAGGTCTACCCAGATAAAGTGGTGATGATAGGTCTAATCAGATAAACTATTAAGTGGTTGATGATAGGTATACCAAGATAAAGGGCCATACCCGTAAATGCCAGAAACCGAAACAAGAACGTCTACATTCAAAATAGGTATGTACAGTTAATATAGTGTGTACTGCTCTTATTCAATATATTATTTTTTATTATTATTCTGTGTTGCAAATAAGCCTTCATGTTTCAGTCTAGACTTGTTGTATTCATAAACACGTGTAAGTGTATCTTGGTAAATCAGTACCTATTACATTTCATCTTACCAGCATGTCTATTTCGTGAATCTAACAGAGGGCGCTGATTCATTCCGGACACCTGGTCCCATCCCCTTTGGGATTCCAGATTGTCCTTCATGTTGAAACCGTTGTTATTATACTTTTTGTTACCGAACTTGACCTCTTCACTGAACTCAATATGTTTCCATGAAACATGCGGCGTGTTGACAGGGGTCTCCGGTTCCTTCCGGACGCCTGGTCCTATTCCGTTTGTGATTCGCAATTATTTTTCGTGTTTAGCTGTTTATAGATCTATCTTTTCACCAAGCTTTACTATTTTGGCGACCCTAACTTTTTTCACCGAATCTGAGAGGTTTCCATGTTATTTTTGCGACGGTTGTGGGATGCTGACTCCATCTGGACACCTGGTCACATATTGTTTTGGATTCGCAATTGTTCTTCATGTTGAGACCATATACATATCTAATGTGTCGTATTCTAATGGACTTGGAGTTTTGATTATCCATCGGTACTTCTACCATCACTTTCTATGCAGTTTACATAAATGTCTTTTTCACTTTTCAAGATTTTGCCTTGGTATGATAACTTGAGTGTGTTCCCCTTAATCCTACTACAGTAAAACAACATCTAACAATGCGAAGCCACTAAAAACATTAATAATCATTTTGAAGGATGCCTATATGTGGTTTCTTAATCCTACTACAGTAAAACAACATCTAACAATGCGAAGCCACTAAAAACATTAATAATCATTTTGAAGGATGCCTATATGTGGTTTCTTAATCCTACTACAGTAAAACAACATCTAACAATGCGAAGCCACTAAAACCATTAATAATCATTTTGAAGGGTGTTTACAAAGGCTTGGCATCCGGCGGTTTCGAGACTGCTCTGACTAGAGGTGAGTACTTTTATGTTTCAAACAACTCAGTTAGGGATACCCTGTCATTTAGTAGCTGTTAAACCGACTGTGACGAGGTTTAATTCCCATGCTATTTTTTTGAATTTCATTTTACTTATCCTGGGTAAAACCAAGAGGTTTGAATGCCGCTGAATGTCAAATGTCATTTCGTTTGAATAGCAACCTAATGGATTAAATTTTAATGAGATTTATGTTCTTGATATCTACCAATGAAGTTGCGCGTTATTTGTTTCGGGCAACACGAACTCTTCTCCAAATCTTTTCGTCTCATCAATTCTTTGGGAAGTTCTCTTTGAAATCATAAAATTCATTAATTCTAAAATATTTTAACTTATACCAAACTCAAGTAATAACTTTACCCACAGTGACAATGTGAAGCCCTAACTAGGATTGGGTGACAAAAGAACTGGAGAGACCCATCGCATGCCTATCAATATTAACCAACAGCGCCGAGATTCAATTCAAATGATACAGGGTAATCAGAGGCAACGAAAACTTCCTGGGATGTACCAAGGATGGTTTTTACCGGTCAGTAGGTGATGCTTAGTGATCCGTGGCACCTTATCCAAACTCTGAATACACCGAACATCACTTTTGTTTATAATTAACCATGTTTTTATGCTGTCTTCTGGACCTCTCTACGATTGTGATATTTGATATCCGCTCTTTTTATTTTCTTGCAGCTTCATTTTAATTGTTAAAGTATGGTTGATCAAAGCATGACCCTAAAGCCTACACATAAACTGTTCTCAACAAATTCATGCGCACAAGTGATGATTCCGACATTTAAACCATTATTCATTCTAAAATTTAAATTTTGTATTTCAAGTAGTTTTGTTTATATTCATATCAATAAATTAAAAGCATTGAACTTATTCCTGTTCTCTGTGTGTGTCGATTCTGATGGTTGCGCTATCTGTACACAAATCTATTAATATTAATCACACCGAAAACGAATTCAGTTCAACTCTTATATATAGATATATTCAATACTGATCGGTTGAATTGATTGGGGATGTAGTTTACGGATGAAGAGTCATAATATATGTAGGTTGTTTTATGCACAAAACGCACTCCCATTAGTTTCCAAGTTAGTAAGAACAGTGAACGTAGAAAGGCAAACGACAATCGTCACCCGCTTTAATCACAAAGGTATGTAAATATTAATTATCCATTATCTTTTTAGATGCTTTCTATCTTTTTCAATTCTGTTTCAGTCCCTTTATGGTTATTTATACAAGTTTACTGTCAGTTGCAATTAATTATGTCAAGTTGATATAAATATTGTTGTTGTTTTCAGCTGTGTGTGGGGGGGGGGGGCATACTCAACAGTGTGCAAGTTATATAAAGGTTGCATGTTTTATTGGAAAGCAGTTATAATGTACCCGAGAAAAAAAAGCACCAGGTAGTACGATAGCAAACTTTCTTACATAAACAGAATTCAGTAGGAAGGAGGGGTAGATGTTTGATGTGTAAATATCTTAGCTTTTGGGTTTTTGACCCCTTAGAATATAGAAGAAATCATGAACCGAAGTCACCAAATATATTTAGTACTCAAGCTCCACTAACGTTTCACGATTCTAAGGCAAAACACGAAAAATATATTCTGTAACTGGCCATATTTGTATACGGATGGCATACATTTGTAAACAACGATGAAAATCATTGCTCATTTGAACAAAAAACTTTAGAAATATTAAAGGTTTAATTGGGTACGTACTCAAATTTTGAGCATAATTTGTATTTTTTCATTTTTAGAGGAACATTACACGAGTGAGGCAGAAAAGTATATGTGAATGATGAAAATTAGTAATATGTTTCCTAATCAGTCAAACCCAAGAGTTTTACTTACGCCAAATATTCCACACAATGAAATAAAAGTTGAGCATGAGTACTGAGTAAATCTGGTGACTTCGCAGGTTTTCAATTTCAAAGGTGCTCATCTAACGATGTTAAGAAAATAGAGATACAATTCTATGTTCGTGTGAACTTATGGTTTCATCCACGATAAAAAAAAATCTTGTCGCCATCACATGTTCCGTGATAATATAGAATGTAGAAATATTGTGAATTACTGAGAGTAGATCTAGAATATAGTTAAGTTTTATAGAAACTTGACCGGAATCATTATAGCTGTAAACGGTAAACCGATAGAATACGTGGGGTGGTCTAAAAATAATGTCACTTACATTGAGTGACAAAAGCGAGACATCGGAATCACTATTTCCGTAGTCGGAGTTGGCGTCGTCAACATTTCGCTTCCGGAACAGACAGAACTCCTAAATTATTTGGTAAATTAGAACCATGATACTTCGCACAAACGATCCTCATGTACCATATATATGCCTTTTACGGTACAAAGGTCGGTTTGATCTACTTTCTGGAAACAAGATCACGGCCACTGGAAAGCGTTTCCGGAGTAGAACTCCTAAACTGCTGGTTGCATTGGAAGCGTACTTCACACAAATGATCCACATGCACCCAAGATGGGCCAAGCTGGTCTGACCTACTTTCTGGCAACTGGGTCATGGTAACTGAAAACCGTTTCCGGAGCAAAACTCCTAAAGTACTTGTGTGATTGGAACCGTACTTCACACAAATTATCCCCATGTACCCTAAATTACAAATTAGTGGTGGATGTAGAACCAGAAATGGCCTAACCTGATTTCTGGAAAGTAGGTCACGGTAACTTCGTTTCCGGAGCAGGAATCTGAGATGATTAGTTCCATCAACTAAGTTATTCTTATTTACTGTTGTTATTAGTTTTGATTATATGTCACCGCAGGCGAGACTTATAGCTAGCTCCTTGGCGTTCTCTCGTTTTAACTTCCTCTGCCCTTCAAAAAACTCCCAATCTGCCTGACTACACCGTTACTAGAAAATAGTCGCAGGGGCAAAATCTGGTGAATAGGGAGGATGTGGGAGGACCGTAATCTTCTCTGACTCCAAAAATTCGGTCACAATGCGTGCCTTGTGAGCGGCGAGTGCATTATCATGCTAAAGTCAGAGGAGTCCGGAGTCCCTTTTCTGGTGGCGAAGTTTGTAGTAACGTACATTGATTTTTGCAAAACAACCTTTTATGGAACTTTTCTGTGACCGCTCTCCCTTTTCGCATGATGGGACTCTTGTTATCCAAAACAAAATTAAACCTTGTTCACCGTGCGTGCGTGCAAAAATTTAGCGTCTCGTACTTTTTGTGATACCAATTCGCTTGGAACTCATCCGCTTTGGTTCAAAATTATAGTAAACCAGGGTTTTATCACCAGTCACTAACAAATGGGGTATCTGTCTTGCATTTATTTTTCTAAGTATTAGATGATTCGACAAAATACCATGAACTCGTGCTAACTATAAGTTTGTCACCTGGCCTATTTGCCTCACTGTGTATCGGACATCCATTTTTTAAGTAAACTGCGGATTTTTTCGATGTTGCTTTTAGATATAGTTATTGCCGGACGACCTGGGTGAGCAGCATCTTTAAGTTGCTACTGTCATTTCCCTAAAATTAGCTACCCACCTACAAATTGACTTGTGACACATTTTATCCTCCCCATAAATGTCGTACCTTGCCATAAGTGAGTCATAAAGAAATGAAAAATAACCTTTAGTTTGTAAATTTGCTTTTTTTCAATAACTCTTATAAAACTTGTATATTATCCAACTTTAACAAGATTTCTTCCACAGTATGTGGAGGTTTTGGTACTCATTTAGTAGAAATTTCAATGCAATCTATTTATCATTAGTCTTCGTGATAGCAAAATTCTAGCAGGGTCATTTACATTTTTACTACGAAGATAATGAATGGATCTGTGATGTAATTCATAAACATAAGTAAAACCGTCGATGCATAAGTAATCTATGGATGTAAACTAACATAAATATCAAAATAAGGTCCAGAATCCCAGGGTTAAACGTGCCATTTTTCTTCAATTTTGGATGTCTACCTAATTCAGAGGACAAAATCAAATAAAAGCAGAATTACTAAAGTTATATATATATATATATATATATATATATATATATATATATATATATATATATATATATATATATATTTATATATATTTATATATATATATATTGTATGGGTGAGAATTACCTTTAAAGTATGCCAGCAAAAAATCAAGAACACACTAAAGTAAATTTACAAATTTTAGTAATAATATCAAATTAAAAACTTAGTCTGAATGATAGTTTACAATAATTAATATTATTAAATAATATTCGTTGTTGTTCAGTCCCTATAGTCAGGAATCACTCGAATAGTACACATATAAATTCTAATCCGAATGTAATATTAAAAGAGATCCACTCAAATACACAAAGAATTCCCATTAGTATGTAATATTGATGTACAACTTCCAATATATAAAATGTGGCCTCCGGTGCTCTCCCTTGTTCTTAGTATTCTAAGTTTAATCTGCCTACAAATATGACCATATGCCTTTATATATACCCTAGTTCAGTCCTAGAAAGCACTGGATCAGGAATAATCTAGAAAATTACCTTTCTAGCACCTTCATGGAAATTCCCTATGGCTAAATATAGTAACATGATGACATATTTAGACTAGATATTGGAACATTCCTCGTTTTAGATTCGCTTTCTCTCTCTTTCGCTCTCACACGCGCACGCACGCACACACACAGACTGCAAATGGTTTGCAATTACAATGTTTGGCTAACGGGAACGTTAGGAAGGTGTTGACTAATCTATACCGATCTATTTGATCCGATATGACTGGATTTACGGCCGATGTGACCTTCAGCACGATAACCTCTCCGATACACCCGACCCCACCTTTGGATTTGGATACATGCTTCCCATCTATTCACTATGTCTGTTCTGAATAACACTTTGTTGTCCTTTTTTATTTTGCAGAGTATAATGGCACGTTGGGTTCCCACGACAGGTTGCCATATCCCGAATAATGCTATAAGAGGAGGATATGAAGCAGACGGCAGACCCCTTTATGTAGCCAGAGCTTATTTTCAAGGAGAATGGACACCTGGAAAAGCTGGCTGCCATATTTCTGGTTGCCACTTGCCTTATGGTGGAAAAGAGCACAGCGTAAACGAATTCGAAGTTTTAGTGCTGGACATTCCAGAAAGCGGATTTTATGAATGGAAACACGGATGCGAAGGGCAGGTTCCAAGTCCCGATGATGCACTTTGTCTTAATCCGTGTTATGCATATTACGTAGCACGTGCTTTTTATGCCGACAGTTTGATCCCCGGGAAGCTACACACCTCCCATGGGTGCACTTATGTGGCATATGGTGGAAAAGAATATTCAGTTAGAGAATATGATGTATTGTGCCGTATTAAATAACTGATCGTTGTCCTCAGAGAGTGCTTATATTTAACTGATATTAATCCAATGCATGCATATATATCACGCAAACTTTAGATGCCAAACAGTGTGTAATAGCTCAAAAGACAGTTCATATTAAATGTCGTCTGCATTTTCTATACAATGATATGTGACACCGATTTACTTCGTCAATTATTCTATAGAACATTTTTTTTCCAATTTAAATGTATAACACCTACTCAAAATAACAAAATATTCAGAGATACAATGACAAACTTTTTCACAAAACAGGATGCACAAGCACACACTACAGTCGGAACAGTAAATCATAACTATATTTGTACAACAAGATGAATGTCGCAGTCATGTGACCACTGATTACTACTAACAAATATTATATATTATATTCTCGTTTTTAACGATCATGACTTGTTTGTTGCGTAAATAATCGTACTTTCTCAAGCCATTTAGTACCCAATGTTTCCTTTTTATCTCCAGCTTAAATAAACACTTACGCAGTCATTCTTACACTCTTTGTAGTCATTTCTTTGTTTTGTTTTGTTTTTCTTCAATATCTGATAAATAAGAAAACCAAGAGTATAATGGTAAAAAATAATTGAAAAGTAACATTCCAAAGCAAATTTATAATCTCTTAAAATTCATAAATGACGCCGAACTGACCTTAAATAGTATATATTTCAACAAGTCTTGTACACCTATATTTTTCAGCGAATGGTTACTATATTTTCGTGATTTTTAAAAGCAAAAATATACGAATAACAGTGTGATTTGGTAATTTCAACCTTGAAGTTGAGTTTATGTTGCTGAAATGCACATACATGTTTAATTTTGCGTCAATATAATGTGTTATTAACCCCATACTGCAAAACGTGCTCTGACTTATTCCCAATAAACAACTTAGCATAACATAACTGCTTTGATGTTCCATCAACTCGTAATTATAATATATGCAAATATATTTGATGAATATAGGCCTACACCACACATCTTCTACAAATGTGTTTTTAAATATTTTCAAAAGTAGAAGGCGTATACTTAGTTGTGTTTAAACAACCGAGTGACTTTACATGTGGATAAAATAAATTACAGTCCCGGCACTTTATGATCACACTTGAAATTAAAGTCTTTAGTTTATGCATATTAACATATAATGTTGACACAAATCCCTATAGATACGTGTAGTTTCCCTATAAATACATGTAGTTTAAAATTTCAGATCTTTGTTCACTACTCATTGACTTCCTTGTATAACTAAAGAATTGAGAATTATATAATTCAAACAATTCGACAATCCCGATATTAAAACCGTTTTTTTCAGTGAATCTAAGTTTTTGAGTTTAAATTTGTGGAAAACCTATCACCTTTCGGATATCTTTAAGAATTCGTAACACAAGTGTTTTCGACATTGTACATGCAGTTTTATTATTCAAAACTTTATATACCAATAATTATAAAATAAATGTGTAAAGCTCCAATTCTTGTTTATTTTATTGCTGTTTTACGTCCCACTCATATGGTTGCGACAAACTTTTATCGTGGAGGAGACAACCCTATTACAATGTACAGGGGAAAAGATCATCGGCTTCCAGCGGTTAAGCTAGCAAAATTGCTCACAAAAATCAGCTAGGTTCCAGGGGCTCGGACCTGCGCTGACCAGAAGTGATAGACGTTGATAGCGCGATGCTCTAATCTCTCGGTCAGAGAAGTCAGGGTGAGACCAAATCTGTTTTCAAGCGATAGATATTAAGCTAAGAACAAATTAGCATAATAATTAAAGATGCCAAAATACCAGTTGAAAGGAGGTTCAGGAGACAGGCAACACCCGCCATAAGTCCACAATTCAATTCAAATGAAATAAATGAGGAATGAAGAATAGTCATAATCGGTAAAACGGTTCAAGAACCGCCATGGAACAGAAATCAACATTTCACTCCGTGAAACAATGTAATTACAAACAAGGTCATTATATCGGAAATCTCCGAAATGTTGACATTAAACGCGATTTATGATATATGATACTTATCTGTTAGTAGCGACATATATCTGTTATCTGTTAGTAGCGACATATATGTGCAGGAAAAGCAGGACGTCACTACTTAATGTTACGTCTCATTTTGTCACTGGAATACAGGCATTTATATGGACTTGTAATGTGTACATCAGACGTGGAACATCGGAAAGCAGTGATTGTATTGTCAAAAGTCCATAGTTAAGTTTAAAAATTGTGAGACCTCTATATAATTTAATATCTGTACAACAATATTCCACAAAGAAAGCCTCCCGAACGCTCAACCGAACGTTGTTTTTTACTGATTGTGACTTCAGTTCGGATGACCCTATTGTATTTTTTTTCTTTCTCGTATTTGATTTTATGTCAGCTCTAGTTATTTTTATTTCTTGCATTTGACTGTGGATTTGCAGCGGGTGTGACAGGTTAACAGGGGATGTTTACATCTATGGCACGTGATCCCACCTCTGTATTGCCCAGAGGTCTTTTTGTCTGATGTCCTCCTGAAACTCTTGGCTATCTATATACATTGCATAACGAACACAGAAATCGTACAAATTGATATACCAGTAGTTCTTTTTCACCCTGTATATCTTCACAAATGATGAAGTTTTTATAACGAATGAACGTTTGTCAGATTGCATTTATTGTCAATATGGATGCCGTTTTGGTGACAGATAAATAGAATTGCGCCCGCTAGGAATAATCCCGCCTTATACGTAATTTGTCTCATTATGATGGAACAGCGAAGGCCAAGGTAGTACAGTAAAGTATAGTTTTTTCTGAATGAAATATCTTGGTGTGACGTCATTATATGAATAGAGGCATGTCATTGTGTGACGTCATATGAGGAACTTCATTCATAGCCGATATAAAACGCCGTCTAGATTAACAATGAGTCTATGGGAGAAATGTAACTATGTCATAGAGGGCAAAAACGAAAAAAGAAGTCAGTGTCATTCTGTTAAAAGGTGTCTTTACAGCCTTCCTATCTTATGACAATTAAAAATTAAAATTACCAATATTTTATCGCTGTATCTCAACAATATATAAAATCTTGAAAAAAGCTGAATAAACAATTCAAGAAAGATATAGAACAAAACAACAGATTGGTTATCACTGTGCGATTTATTACATGCATGTATAATCATACAGTTACAATGCAGAGTTCAATACGCCCGTGCAATACGTAATGTCGTATTGCACAAAGTTGAATATGGAAATTTCGCCGGAGCTATTTTTCTAAATAGCATTCATGTCACTTTATGGCGTCGTTAAAAGCGGAATGAATCTTAAATTTGTGTACACGTATAGATAAATAAGGGACATGTAATTGATACAAAACCACACAGATCTTTCTTTGCTTTAGATTCTAGGCAGTGTGTAATAGCTCAAAAGACAGTTCATATTAAATGTCGTCTGCATTTTCTATACAATGATATGTGACACCGATTTACTTCGTCAATTATTCTATAGAACAATGTTTTACAATTTAAATGTATAACACCTACTCAAAATAACAAAATATTCAGAAATACAATGACAAACTTTTCTCACAGCAGGATCCTCAAGCACACTCTACAGTCGGAACAGTAAATCATAACTATTTTTGTACAACAAGATGAATGTCGCAGTCATGTGACCACTGATTACTACTAACAAATATTATATATTATATTCTCGTTTTTAACGATCATGACCTGTTTGTTTTGTTTTCTTCAATATCTGATAAATAAGAAAACCAAGAGTATAATGGTAAAAAATAATTGAAAAATAACATTCTAAAGCAAATTTATAATCTCTTAAAATTCATAAATGACGCCGAACTGACCTTTAATAGCATATATTTCAACAAGTCTTGTAGACCTATATTTTTCAACGAATGGTTACTATATTTTCGTGATTTTTAAAAGCAACAATATACGAATAACAATGTGATTTGGTAATTTCAACCTTGAAGTTGACACAGTTAAATTCAAATGAAATAAATGAGGAATGAAGCTTCGTCATAATCGGTAAGAACGGATCAACAACCGCCATCGAACAGACAAATGCATCTCACGGAGTGAAACAACGTTACAAACAAGGTCATTATATCGTAAATCCCCGAAATGTTGACATTAAACGCAATTTATGATATATGAAACTTATCTGTTAGTAGTTTGTCTCAGTAAATGAAATGTTCATACGTTGAACATGATCTGGCATATCTTATCAACTGCCACATATATATGCAGGACGTTACTACTTAAAGTTACGTCTCATTTGACCAGTCATTGGAATACAGACATTGATATATAATTTATATCGACTTGTAGTGTGTACATCAGATTTGGAACATCGGACAGCAGTGACTGTATTGTCAAAAGTCCATAGTTAAGTTCAAAATTGTGAGATCTCTATATAATTGAACATCGGGACAACAACATTTCACAAAGAAAGTCAACCGACGCACAACCGAACGTTGTTTTTTGTAAACGTTACCTTTCAGTATACTTATCTTTACTAATTGTGACTTCAGTTCGGATGACCCTATCGTGTAAGTGTTTATTTTTTTTCTTTCTCGTACTTGATTTTATGTCAGCTCTAGTTATTTTTATTTCCTGAATTTGACTGTGGATTTGCGGCGAGTGTGACAGGTTAACAGGGAGATGACACGTGATCCAACCTCTGGATTGCCCAGAGGTCCGTTTTGTCTGATGTCCTCCTGAAACTCTTGGTTATCTATATACATTGCATAACGAACACACAAATCGTACAAAATGATATATCAGTAGCTGTTTTTCACCCTGTATATCTTCACAAATGATAAAGTTTTTATAACGACTGAACGCTTGTCCGATTGCATTTATTGTGAATATAGATGCCGTTTTGGTGACAGATAAATAGAATTGCGCCCGCTAGGAATCGAATAATCCCGCCTTAAACGTAATTTGTCTCATTATGATGGAACAGCGAATACCAATGAAGTACAGTAAAGTATAGATTTTTCTGAATGAAATATCTTGGTGTGACGTCATTATTTGAATAGAGGCATACCATTGTGTGATGTCATATGAGGAACTTCATTTATAGCCGATATAAAACGCCGTCTAGATTAACAATGAGTCTATGGGAGAAATGTAACTATGTAACTAAAACGAAATTAGGAGTCAGTGTCATTCTGTTGAAAGGTGTCTTTACAACCTTCCCATTTTTTGGCAATTACAATTTCAAACTTACCAGCTAAACTCTCGTTGAATCTATCTTATCTGCTACAACGATAGCGTGCAGTCTAATAATACCGATAGAAACATATGTGACTTTGTATATAGACCGATATGGTTATGTAGATTGATATAGACCCTTTAGCAGTAACTGTGGTCCTGTTACTTTGGTTGGCAAAATGATACAGATACCTGCAAAAACAGATTTTGTCTTGATGTCATTTTCCGGAAATCTTTATCATTTTGTCAACCTAAGACTGTCACAAGTCATAGGAAGTTGCAACCACTATTGTAATAATGTTCACTATTGTAATAATTATTGCAATAGTGGGCGTAGTTGCTCGGAAATTTCAACCAGTATTGTAATGAATTATTACAATAGTGGGCGCAGTTGCTCCGCAATTTCAGCCACTTTTGTTATAAATCATTACAACAGTGGGCGCAGTTTCTCAGCAATTTCAATCACTATTGTAATAAATCATTAATGTTTGGAATA